>CM046036.1:27532849-28748862 GCA_025215565.1 Flaveria ramosissima
ATATATATGAAAATTTACTTTCGAAAGATTTGACATAGCTAAATGAATTTCACTAAGTATTAAATCTTACTAAGCCAAAATGCCATTTCTTTCGAAGCCAAAGACGAAGTCTTCCGAATCCAAAGACGAAGTCTTCCGAAGCCAAGAGACTAATTTCTTTCGAATACAGATAAGACATGCTTTCTTTGAATTACTATTGATTAAAGCTGAACCACTTTTCGCTACCATCTCGGAAAACTCACCAACTTATACAAGTTGATGAAAAGACCATACTTTTGTCAACTGTAGATTAAGGTCTTAGAGTCTATAACTTTCTACTTTTGTACTTTTATCATTTTTCTATTGGGGTAACTTTGTAAAATAGCAACTAACTTTCAAAAGAGTTTCAATTAGGTAACTTAAGTTTTAAAAGTGTTCCAATGAGTTCAGTTAGTTTTTATATTTTATATAAATTAAAAGTCTTAACATGTGTTTAGCATGTTATACTTTTGGTTACAATTAGAAAATATTCTTTTTCTATCTTTTATGCTGATATGGAACGTTGACGTAAATTGTTAGGTAATTTTTTTATTTTTTTCATAATTAACATGGCTTTTTATTTTTTAATATAATTTTATATCTTGAAAATTCTAACCCCTATATCTTCTCCACCGTTACTTTCTTGACATAATAAAATTTAATAATGACTCGATTTGATCGTTTGATGGTTCAATTTGAGAAAAATATGCATGAGTGACTAAACTAGAATACTTTTTAAACTTGCTTACTATTCAATGACATTTTCCTTAGGATGGGACTTATGGCATGTCATAGTCACTAGTCAACAGGAAATCTGCCTTTTGACTTTACATTGATTTTGTTGTCAAGATTAGTATTTCCAGCGGGCTTTCAAATTATGGTTGCATTTCGATGTGGTATAAAGTATCTGAGGTATCGTCCTTAAGAATAAGCTTTTGTAAGGATTCCTATAAGTCTGATGCAGTCAAAACATTCAAAGTCTCTCTGCATGCATGCACTAAAGAACAGAAGTAGAAATGCTTCAGAAGTTTTACGTCATGCACTAGCAATATTCTAAGTGTAAAATCTTCCGAAGCCAAGACCAACATCTTCCGAAGCCAAAAGTGAAGTCTTCCGAAGCTTCAAAGACAAAGTCTTCCGAAGCCAAAGACTGAAGACAGATTTCTTTCGAAGACTTTTAGAGATATGCCTTTATCTGATGTACTTTACCATAAAGCTGGACCACCTTTCCGCTGCTACTCTGTAAAGTCACCAACTTACATGAGTTGGTGAAAGGTCCATGCTTTTGGTAACTATACATTGAGGTCTTGAGTCTGTGCTTTCTACTTTATGTACTTTTATCCTTTTTGTAATATATTAGGATGTGAGCTATGGTATGTCATAGTCACAAGTCAAAAGACAGATCTGCCTTTTGACTCTACATTTGATTTTGTAGTTGTCTAGTCAATTGTATCCAGCTGGCCTTCAAAGTATGGCCAGCTGTAGGATGTAGTATAAAGTATCTCAAGTACTTGTAACTTTCTATTAATGATTTGTAACTTGTAATAGAACTTGAGAAGCAATATACAACATTCTTGAAAACCAAATACTTGTGTTGTTTGCAATCTTGTTCTGTCTCATATTTACTTGTGTTCTTAGCATCTTTCATTAACAAGTTAACCAGTTTCCTATTTGATCTGTTAAGTGTTCTAAGCAACTCTCCTCATTGTGTTGCTGTGTTGTAAGTGCATATCCTTCATTGGTCCTACATTTGGTATCAGAGCATTTTCAGACTCTTGATATAAGATCTCACCATCTTAAGATCCCTCACACACATAAAATACTTAACAACTCAAATGGCAACTATAACCAAAGCTGATATGGAAATTGGAACTATGACAAAGTCTCCACTGATCACTCTTGAAGACTTTAATACTTGGTGTCAAAGAATGGAAGGCTTCATCAAGTCTCAAGATTCCACTATGTGGGACTCTGTTGTTGAAGGACCTTACATACCAAGCACCGTTTCTACTACTGGTGGTGGTATGATTCCTAAGGCTGTGGCTGATTACTCTGAAGCAGATTGAAAGAGAATAGAGATTGATCAGAAAGCCATGACATCCCTTCAAACTACTCTTCCAAACTCCATCTATAAAGGCTTCAAGAAGTGCAAAACTATCAAGCAACTATGGGAAGCACTGAAGCTGATGTATGAGGGGTCTACTGAAGCAAAGGAGAACAAGAAGGATCTCCTGAAGCAGCAGTTTGAAAACTTCACCTTCAAGGCAGGTGAAACCATGACTCAACAATACTTCAGGTATGTTGAGATTGTGGATACTCTAATGGATGTTGGATGATGTTTGGGTGTTTTTACGGGTGTTTAACATGTTATTTCAATATGTTTTATTTATATTTTCATGTCAGAACTTCGTTACTGCATTAGTTTTTGTGTTTGCAGGCCCGGAGATGTTTATGGAGCTACGGTGGGGGTGACACAAACAATACAGAGACCACCCACCGTAACCTACGGTGGGTTCGTGGTCCTATGGTGGACTCAAGAAGAAAAGTATACACGACCCCACCGTAACCTACGGCGAGGCACTAGTCCTACGGTGGCGGCGAGATTTGAGTTTAACAAAAAGACGGAGATTAGGGTTTTGAGCGAGAACTTTTGATCCAGGAAGCCGTTTTCATACCCGTTCGTTCGTGCGTGATCCTGAGGCTTCGAGGAGGCGATTTCTACCGTTGGAACTTGATTTCTTTCATTCGGTTTGTTTAGATTTGACTGGATATGATGTTTTTGATTAGTTTTTACATGTTTTTCGTTTCTATGTCCGGCTAGACCACCCGTGATCTTCTCCGGGTGACTAGGGTTTTGATGATGACTTGGTTGTAGTTACTTTCTGTTAATTTTGACATTGAAACACGGCAAATTAAGCCGAGTGGTATTATTAATTTTGCTTTCAATTCAATCGTTCTTCTTTTGCTTGTTTTAGATTTCTTTACATCTGGGGACGTTAATTGTGGATGGGATTGGGTAAAACAAGTATAGGGTATGATTCGGATAAATGCGTAGTTGTAGTTTCATTCAACTCATTGTTTAAAAGCGAGTTAATTTGGTTATTTCTATGTGACCCATTAACTACACAACAAGTTTAGTCAGAACCTGAACCCGGAGAGGATTACCTTTCCCATTATTGTTTACAACTCAGTTTTCTTAGCAAGTTATTACTTTTTTCAAATTAGTTAAATTTCAATCGTTTTCACTAGAAGCAATTAATCAGTATCTGAACACACTTTTCACATATTCCCTGTGGATCGACCCGACTTACCCTAGCTATTGAACCATCAACTTCAGCTGATAGGTTCTGAGAGGGCTTAGTGCTGACTTCTACTTTTGATGATGTTTTATCAAAAAGTAAATCACATGATGAGGTGGATTGGTTATTGCTTTCTCCATCAGATTTCACTTCTACTTTTGGAGCAAAATCTGTAGGAGGAGCTGTGTGATTATAACCAATTCCAAACTTCACATTGGAAGCTGATTGCTTACTAAGAAGCATCTCAAAACCTTTGCATGATTGTACCCATCGATCACACTCTACTTGGGTGACTGCAAGGGTTTCTTTGAGACTTCTCTGGTCTTCAAGAATAACCTCTAGCTTAGCCTTTTCATCATTTAATTGGCATTTAAGCTTATAAATCTCATCATTTTTATTATTAAGAGCAGACTCATACTCAGCTTGTCTTTTGGAAATTGTTTTCTCAAACTCAAGTTTTTGATTTATTAATGCTACATTTGCCTCTCTAATAGAGACAAAGGCAGCAATGCATGATTCAGAACATAACTTGGCTTTAGCCTCTGAAGATACCTGTGTGACCTGTGAAGATGATGCAGTTGAGCAGGAACCCTCAGTTGACTCCAGAGCCATAAGTGCCAGATTCCCAAAAAGACTATCACCACCATGTGATCAGCACTTGTGAACAGTTGTTCATGACCAGACATGTCATCTGGCAAGCTGCTCCAGTCAACAACTTCAGGGGTGAAGAAGCTATGTTGTTGAGGTTGAGGGGGTTGATGAGATGGTTGAGGTTCTGGAAGTGCATGAGGTTGTGGTACCATAGGAGCTTGAACTTGACTGGTTTGTGGCATGTAATAACACGGGTAAGGGTAAGGCATTTGACCCTGAGGAACAAATATGCAGGAGATTGTAGTTGAGACTGATGACTAGAATTGACAGGATGTTGCCCTTTGTTTTGTTGACTATTGCTAAGAAAAGTCACAAAAGGTGCAGAGGAATTAGATCCAGATGATCTACATTCTCTAGCAAAGTGTCCAAGCCTTTGGCATTTGTGACACCTCAACTTACTCTTGTCAAAACCAACTTTGGTTTTGCCAGAGAGTCCTGGGAACTTTCTTCCAGTTCTTTTGTAGAACTTCTGAGATCTGATATTTATCAAGGCCATTTGGCTCAAAATATCCATCTCTTCTAAGTCATCATCAGCAATCCCCTTGAGATCATCCATGATGAAGCATAGATTGTCATTATTACACCCAGTAAATTGACTATCAACACTCACAAATGCTAAATCAGAAATGTTTGAAGAGAAATCAATATGCTCATCATACTGGCATTCAGATGAAGCATATTCTGACTCATGACTAACCAGAGCAGTGTTGCCTGGTACAAAGTCTTCAGTGAGCTTACCAGATGAAGACAGTTTTCTCTTTTGTTCTATCTCTCTCTCAAATATGAGCAATTTCCCATGAAGTTGGGTGAGAGATAGTTTGTCCAAATTTGCACTGGAGCGTAGGACAATAGTATATGTATCCCATCTCTCAGGCAGTGATCTGAGAAATCTGTTATTCATCTGGATATTAGTATACTCATGTTTGACCATTTTTAATTCAGAGATCAAACAAGAGAACCGCTCAAACTGTTGAGTCAGTGTCTCACCCTTCCTATGAGAATGTCTCATATTGTTGGGCAAGGATCTCTCTATTATTTGCCAAGACCTCATCTGTTCCTCCAAATTGTTCTTTCAAGGCATTCCAGAGGTCATGGGCAGATTCATAATGCATTAGCCCAGAATAGATTTCATTGGGTAGTGCCATGGCCAGAATTCCATGGGCTTTTGCATCAATCTCAAACAATTTCTTATCCTCATCTGAGTATTGATCCTTCCTCTTCGGAACCATTTGATTGGTTTCCGGGTTATTCACCATAGGCTTGTGTGGACCATGTACCACTGATGTCCAACAACCTGAGCTGTTAACAGACAGGTGATGGAGCATACGTCGTTGCCATATGTTATACTCATTCCTAACCAGCATTGGAGGCTTGGTTGAGGAACCAGTATTGTGAGGATCATTGGAAGGAGTAGTCATTTTTGTTCCAAAAACAATTTTATCCAAGCTTTTAAAAGATTTTAGACAGACCACAACACACTCAATGAAAACAAAGAATAAGTCTCAGGATGAATGATTGAAAACACAGAAAAAATCAATCTCTATAACCGTTTCTTGCAAAAAAAATGCTAATTCAATCATCTTGGATCTTGAAGAGCAGTTTCAATGATCAATTATTAGATCGATCAATGATTAACCAGCTCTGATACCATTTGTCAGGATCAGCGATCACAAGTTTGATGTATTAGAGAGTAATGCAGCGGAATGAGATCAAGAATTAGTCAAATTATAGCAAGAGTTTGTTATTTGTAAACAAATACGAGAGAATATATTTCTGTGATAAGGAATGTTTCAATAATGCCCAATATTATTGCTAAATCATTCACGTCTTACAATAAGGTTGACACTCCTTATATAGAGTGCAATCACTGCTGTAATCACGGGATAGTGATAACTAGCAGATCTAGTACAAAAATAACTATCACTTAACAAACTACTGAAATGTTCACAACTACTGAGAACATGTCAGTGTGCTAAGTATAAAACATGAAACACTGAAAGAAAACTACTGAAACTACAACGACTGAAGAACAAACTCTTCAGTCGTTTTACAAAACTACTGAAAAGATAAAACATAAAACTACTGAAAAGTAAACCGTCACAACTACTGAAGAAGTCCTCTTCAGCTGTTATGACATCTGATATTTGGTCTTCAGCACTTGTGTCTTCAGACTTTGTCTTCAACACTTGTCTTCAGACTTTGTCTTTAGCACTTGTGTTTTCAGACTTTGTCTTTAGGTGTTATCTTCAGCTGTTGTGGACTTCAGTAGTTGTTGTGAAGTCTGTGGGACTTAAAGGTTTTTCTGATCCGGCTCATTGGTTCTTTTGGTCCAACAAACTCCCCCTGAACCAATGCGGCCAAAACCTTTAACTTTATTGAGGTCCCACTTATTGTTGGCAAAATAGTTGGTCTTTTTCCTTCTTGATCAGTTGAGAAGATGACCCATATAAGCACTGGCCTGGAAATAAGTCTCTGATGATTTAGTTGGCAAGGTATGGATGGGAGCTCTGTATTAGGGAATTGGACACTGAGCTGTTCCCCCATCCATGAGACTTACTTCTCATGTATAAGCCTGTAGGATTCTCTGGTGTATGCTCTGAGAAACATGATTTGTTCTTCCATGGTAAGATTCTCTGGTTCACCATCAAACAATCCTTCACGCCCATACAGCTCTGAGATGTACTTGGCCTGTTTGCCACTTTTGAGCTCAACTGTTGTGATCTGTCTGTATGCAAACTCATCTGGGTGATTACCCTCAAGTAACAGACTGAGCTCATTTTGTTTGAAGTTTTCAAGCTTCTTGTAGACCAACCCCTTTTTAATAACTCTGTTCTCTAACATCTTTTAGGGTGGCTGTTTAGTCTTATAAGCCTTCTTGAAGTCTTCTACAATTTCCCAGGGTGATACTACAAGGACCACAGTGATCTCTTCATCTACGATCCTTTTTACCTGGCCCTTGTATCTCGCAGGAATGTCTTTCTTTACAATTCTGTGAGCCACCCTAGGATCAGGCCATATCCTCACTTTTTCCTTTTGATATTGAAATGTGTTGGCAAGGGTGTACAATCTCAGAGCCTCTTTCTTCATACTTATTATTGATGAAGAAGCAGCATACGTTTTGTCTATGCTTTTCAGCATTTCCTCATCATGAAGCCTTTGCTGCTGTTCTTCTTCAATCTTTACTCTCACTGTTTCCATCTGTGAGGTGGGAGTGATGGGCATAGATTTTGCTTTAGGCAAAGTTAGGACTGCGGAAAGAGGCAGCCTATCTTCTTCCTCATCATCCTCTTCTTCTTCTTCTTCCAGCCTCAACATCCTTCTCTTCTTCTTCTTGGATGCATCATCGGCTGTTGGTTTTGAGGGTAAAGGAGTTGGTTTAATGGGTTGTGGTAGTGGTGATTTTGAAGTGGTAGGTTTTGCAGGTTGTTCTAGCATTCTTGTAGTGAGTGAGGCTTTGGAGTGTTTTGCTAGTTCATTTCTGTTCCCAGCACCTGCTTCATTTAGAGCTTCAATCACTAATCTCTTAGTGTATGCTTCAGACGTGCAGATCTTGGTGGTTATTGCCAAGATACTGTCCCTGGTCCATGACTTAATCTCTATCAATGATCTCCCAAGATATTTTGCAATGAATCTGATCATGATCTCCAATCTTTCTCTTTCTAACACATCATAACTTGCCCATCTTGAGTTAATTTCTTCAACTTCAAGTCTTCTAATCTCTGAGTCAAGCTGTGCAGTATCGAACCCTTGTCTATACAGTTGATCAATAATGGAGTCCATAGATTTACTATGTGTAGCATCCGCCATTTTGATCATCTCATCAAGTTTGAGTTCTTTTTGAAGTTCTTTTTCTTTCCTTTCAATCTTCCTCTTCTTATATGTGATATGAAAGTCTTTGTGACTTTCACTCACTTGATCAGTGTCAGCTCCCTTCACATGCTCTTCTTCCTTCTCAGTCTCCTTCACAACCTCCTCTTCCTTCTCAATCCCCTGTTCTTTCTCTTTCAATATGCTCTTCCCTTTTGCTTTCACTAACTGACTCTCCCCCTTTTTGGTTGCATTGGTTGCAAGGGTTTGAGTAGTAGAAAGCCTTGTGCTCACAATCTCCTCCACCAGGGGCTGTATGATTGAGGGAAGTCTCTCATCCAAGGTTTTGATCACAATGTCTGTGATCATTGGGGTGATGAGAGGTAGGGATTTCTGGAAGATAGCAGCTGTTTGCTCAGAGGGGTTCTGTCCCTGAGAAGCAGTGCCAGAGGTAGAGGCTGGTGGATTGTATGTTTTGATTGGCTGAGTGTTAAGGAGACCTTCAGGTGAAGGTGCCATCTGTGGGTGTATGGTGGTGTCAGATGGACTTGCTTCTTGAGAGAATTGGTCAAGTAGTCTTTGTAGTCTACTGACTTCTTCCTCAAGAATTGTGTTCTGGGCTAGAACATCATAAAAGAAGCCCAGGTCATCATCAGCAGATGCTGAATCACCTGACCTCCTGCTAGTAGCAAGATGTACATGCCCTGGGTGTAGACCAGTTGTAGCATGTGCCCCTTTTTCTTGGAACTGGGGACTTCCAGCCTCAGGACGATGTCCTTCATCAGCTGTTGCCTCTGATGAGGTCTTAGCCATGTTACCAGCCTCAGTCTGATCATGTGCTGATGCAGAAGAGGTGGCAGCCTCACCAGATATTCTGATCTCCTTATCTACACTAGGAGACAGAACATTTAAACCCCTGTGCTGTGGGTTGTCAGAAGCATGTTGATCCTCTTCCCCTATATCAGTGGTTTTCTCCTTTGGTGGTTGTTGGGGAGGAGGAGAGGCATGCAGCTGAGTCAGCACGTTTGCAATTATAAGTGTTGGACTTTGGGGGGCATTTTCATGAGGAGATAGGGTAAAATCAGTATGCACCTGGGGAGAATGGTGCGTTTCAATGGCAATCTCCTCAAATGAGGAAGATTCCAGATTTGTGGGTACCCCTTCTTTGGTTGCTTCAGGCTCCTTTTGAGAGGAATCCTGAGCGGCTGTGGCTGGTTGAGTCTCTGATACTACTGGGGGGTTTACACCAGCAAGTATATCCTGTCTTGGTGGTACAAGAGCATCTTCAGGGGACTCATCTCCCTGAATAGCTGTTTTGGGTTCCAGCTGCGTGGGTTTGGGCAGCTTGGCAGCCATTTTGAGTAATTGGTCAGAGTTGTGCCGGGAGTATACTTCAGGCAATACAGCCATAGCAGGGACTCCCAGGCCAACAAGTCCCTCAGCTTGAAGCTGGTTTTCAATTATGGCCATTATGAACCGAGGATATAATATCCAACGGTTAGAAAGTTGTTTTTGGGCCATATCCTTGAGCTCTAAGAATAGTATTTCAGAAAAATTTAAAGGTTGTTGCTCAAGGATGGAGTACAATACCTGTTGCCACCTTGTGGACATTTGATCCCATGATGAAGTTTTGGGGGCCAGGCAGACATTGACCATATGAAAGATGAGCCGTTCAGCATCCTGGAAATGTTTCTTCAATATGGTAGAGGCACTCAGGTTAACTTCGTATCCATGGTGGGCAAATGATAGATCTGTGGTGCCCTTTGGATAACTAGTCGGGAAAGTGGCATCATCCAGATTGAGGGTTTGGCGAAGAATCTCTGGAGTGATGACCACCTTTTGACTATTGACAGACGCTTGAAGAGACTCTGTGTCATTCTCCTCAGAGACCAGAGTGACGTTTGTCCAGAATTGGCCAAGAGATTCGGCATATATGGTGGGGTTTAACAGAAAAGCTGTTTGGTAAGGTGACTGGACCATTAAATCAATGGCGTTGTGAAACTTGGTCCAGTATGGCGATTTGGTAAGGTGAGCGACACAGTTGTGTCGTGGTTTTAGTTGCATGGTCGCCATGGATGAAGAGAGGTTACAGAGTTTTTGAACGTTAGGTTTGAGAGGAGAAGTGAGAAAGACTCTGAAGGTAGGATAAGGTATTTATAGGGTAGGGTTATGAAACGACTGAAGGTTTTGGTGTTAGTCATCATTCGTTGAAACTACTGATGACGTGGCATTAACTTTCAGAGGTTTGAAGAGACTGACCGTATTGGTATGATCATCAGTTATTATAAAACAACTGAAGACTTGGTTTTAACCGTCAGACGTTGAAACAGCTGAAGTTTTGAGTTAGTCTTCAGTAGTTATTAAACTACTGAAGACAACTTTGACTTCAAGTGGTGAAACGACTGAGGACATGGTGTGTGTCATCAGTAGTTGTGAAACTACCGAAGACAGTGGTTTTGTCATCAGTTGTTGTAAACAGCTGAAGACTTGGTGTTAGTCTTCAGTAGTTGTTAACTACTGAAGACATATGTTTGGCTTCAGTTGTTTGGAAACAGCAGTTGTAGAAACAACTGAAGAGAAATTACTCATCAGCTGTTTTCGTCAATTCATAGCTTTTCAGCTGTTTCAATCTGACCTCCACACTTACTCATCAGACTTACATCTGAGTTTCAGAGGTTTCATTGGTCATCAGTACTTATCTGTATTTCTGACATCAGTAGTTATAGCTACATCAGCTGTTGTGATTTCATCAGCTGTTGTAACTACATCAGCTGTTTTAACAAATAAAGTACTTCAGTACTTGTGAGGAATATAGCCTTCAGTAGTTATAAAAACTACTGAGGGGAAAGGAACTCACCAGTACTTATATATGACATGGTTACCAATGATCATCAGTATTTATTACTGAGATCATCAGTAGTTGTCACTTATTCTAGCTGCAACATACCAAGCCTTAACACCAGGTTGTGGAAAGTTGAACTATCCAAAGGCTTAGTAAAAATGTCTGCAAGCTCATCAGCACTAGGAACAAACTTTGGATCAATCAGACCTTTTTCAAAACAATCTCTAATAAAATTATGTCTAATTTCAATATGTTTAGTCCTAGAGTGCTGGACAGGATTCTTGACAATACAGATAGCTGAAGAGCTGTCCATTAACAATGGAGTCTTAGTCTCAGTTATGCCATAATCCAATAATTGGTTTTGAAGCCATAATACCTGAGATGTACAACTTGCAGCAGCAATGTACTCGGCTTCAGCAGTTGATGTAGCAACTGAGGTTTGTTTCTTACTCTGCCAAGAAATCAAACAGTTGCCTAGGAATTGACATCCACCAGAAGTTGATTTCCTGGTCAACTTACACCCTGCATAGTCACTGTCAGAAAAAGCAACTAATTTACCAGAATGTCTAGTAGAATACCATAAACCTAGAGATGGAGTGCCTTGCAAATATCTAAAGATCCTCTTGACTGCAATCAAATGAGACTCCTTAGGTGCCGCCTGAAATCTAGCACAAACACATGTAGCAAACATAATATCTGGTCTAGAAGCTGTTAAGTACATCAAGGACCCAATCATACATCTGTAAAGTGTTTCATCAACCACTTTACCTTTCTGATCTGTATCCAGTTGTGTGGTGTTGCACATGGGAGTAGAACAAGGTTTACAATTTTGTAAATCAAATTTTTCCAAAAGATTTTTTGTATATTTGGACTGATGAATGAAAATTCCATCAGCCTTTTGTTTGATTTGCAAACCCAGAAAGAATTGTAATTCCCCCATGGCACTCATTTCAAACTTTTATTGCATCAACTTTGTAAAGGCATCACACAACTGTGGATCAGAAGATGCAAAAATAATATCATCTACATAAATTTGAACAAGTAGATTATGCTGCCCAGCTTTCTTAATGAATAAAGTTTTATCTATGGAACCTCTAGTAAAATTATTTTCAAGAAGAAAGTTTGATAATGTCTCATACCAGGCTCTAGGAGCTTGTTTCAACCCATAAAGAGCCTTATCAAGCTTATACACCCAATTAGGATGCTTGTTGTCCTCAAAACCCGGTGGTTGACATACATAAACCTCTTCTTTAATTTTCCCATACAAAAAAGCACTTTTGACATCCATTTGGAAAACTTTAAGATTTTGATAAGCAGCATAAGCTAAAAATAGTCGAATTGCTTCCAGTCTGGCTACAGGAGCAAAGGTTTCATCATAATCAATACCTTCTTCTTGTGCAAACCCCTGAACAACCAGTCTGGCCTTGTTCTTAACAATAAGCCCATTTTCATCAGTCTTATTCCTAAACACCCATTTAGTGCCTATTGCACACTTACCTGGAGGTAGAGGAACCAGTTCCCACACTTGTTGTTTCTTGAACTGAAGAAGCTCAAGCTGCATGGCATCAACCCATCCATTGTCCTTTAAAGCAATGTGATAATTCTTCGGCTCTTGCTGACTAATGAAGAGAGCATAGAAGCAGAAATTTGACAATTGACTTCTTGTTGATACTCCAACAGTGATATCACCAATGATTTGAGACATAGGGTGATTCTTCAGATCTTGGTACACAATGAGATCAGTGCAAGTGTTTGTAGCAGGCTCAGCAGCAACAGATGGTGATGGTGAAGTATTTCCTTGAAACCAATCAGTAGATGGTAGTTCAAAGGAAGTTGAAGTTGTAGAAATCTCATCAGCATTTGTTGTGGATTGTGCTGCTGGAGCTACAGGAATATCAGGTCTAGCTGAATCAGGCAGTTGATCACTAAATTTGAAGAGGTGAGTACTACTATCATCATCATCAGCACCAGCAGTACCACCAGGTGGTGAACTGTTGACAGGAGCAACAACAGGAGTTTGATGAGGAACATATTGCAGTATGTCCAAATCAAATATCTCCACAGGGTTTGTGGAATCTTGTCCTTTGGAGATTCATTAAACTTAACATGTAGAGTCTCTTCAACCATCTTTGTTCTACAGTTGAAGACTCTGTATGCTTTGCAAGTTGATGAATAACCAACAAAGTACCCTGCATCCACCTTAGAATCAAATTTTTGGAGTTGATCCCGTGTGTTGAGAATGAAACAAGGACATCCAAAAGCTCTGAAGAATGAAATTAGAGGGGCCAAATGATGAAGAACTTCATATGGAGTTTTCATCAACCTCTTATTTACTAGAGCTCTATTTTGTACATAGCAAGCTGTATTGATAGCTTCAGCCCAAAAACTCATTGGCAATCCAGAGTCAGCCAACATGGACCTTGCAGCTTCAATAAGGGTCCTGTTCTTTCTCTCCACTACTCCATTTTGTTCAGGAGTTCTTGGAATGCTAAAATGCCTCTTGATTCCCTTTGAGAGGTAGAACTCATCAAGTGTATTGTTTCTAAATTCTGTTCCATTATCACTTCTAATACACTTGACTGAGAGGGAATACTGCTTCTCAACATACAACACAAAGTTGATAATCTTCTGAGCTGCTTCATCCTTTGAATGCAAGAAGAAAGTCCATACAAATCTGGAGTAATCATCCACAATTACCAGACAATATTTCTTCTTAGCCATACTCATCACTCTCACAGGACCAAAGAGATCCATGTGAAGAAGCTGTAAGCAAGCTGTGGACTTAGGTTCTTCTATGGAGGGAAATGAAACTTTGTGCTGTTTTCCTTTTAAACAAGCAGTGCAGTCATCTTCACATTTTAACTCCTTCATAGGCAATCCCCTTACTAAACCATGGTTTATCAGCTGATTTATGTTTTTGAGATTAACATGACCCAGCCTTCTATGCCATAGTGTAGATTCTTGAGGGGAAGCCTTGGAAAATAGGCAAGGATGGCCTTTGAGATCTATTTTCTTAGAAAGATCTAAGGCATACACTCTTCCTGTCCTGTTGGCCTTAAGGAGAGTGTATTTATCCAACACCTTATCAATCAAACTTAGAACTTTGGATGACAGAATCCGGCAGTTCTGACTTGTGAAAAGAGCAACATGGCCTTTGTCACACATTTGACTGACACTCAAGAGGTTGTACTTGAGATTTTCCACATGGTTAACATCATCAAACTTTATTTCCCCATTGGAAACAAAACCTTTGCCGATGATGTAACCCTTTGCATCATTGCCAAAAGATACAAATCCCTTCCTTCCTTGAGAGTAGTCATTAAGAAGTGATCTGTTTCCTGTCATATGCATGGATCCTCCACTGTCTACATACCAGATGCCTCTGTGGCATGTTGAAGAACCCTGCAGAACAAAGCAAATTAGTTAGATTTTTGAGACCCAAACCTTTTTGGTTTTGGGCCTATTCACATCAACAGATGGTGGACTAACAGGTTTGTTGGAAATAACAGCCTGAGAGGAAGAAGATGGTGAAGAAGAGGAATCCTTTGGCTTGGACCTCCTTTTCTGTGGATTCAACATAGGAACATCTAATTGGTTGACTCTTCCCAATAGATGTTGAACCATCATAACCAGCTGTGTCTGATTTTGTGATAAAGCTTTCAGCTCTTCAGACACATTAGCACTGGAGTTTGATAAGTTCTTATGTTGCACCTTCTTCTTTTGAGCAATCTCAGCTGTTACCTGTTTAACCCCTTCCTTTTTGGATTTCTTTTTGGACTTAAGGGTTACAGGTTTTGATGTTGCTGGTATAAATGTGGCTTTAAACTCATTTTTCATTTTAACCATTTTCTCTTTAATTTCCTCTTTATGTTTGAGTTTGGATCCTCTTTTGTACCAACAATCATTAGTAAGATGATTAAACAAACCACATACTTCACATGGTTTCTTTTTCATCTTATGTTGATCATCAACTAAAGAGGATGAAACTATTGAAGACTTGCTCTTCAGTACTTTGGAAGCATTATTTGCTTTCTTGGCTTCCTCTTTAGTAGTCTTCAAACTCTTTCTACTGACAGTTTTATTCTTTTCAGTGCTGACAGTAGTTGGAGTTTGAACTTCAGGTGTTAGTTCTTGCTCTCCAGTCCTTTCAGGACTTTCAGAAATAACTCCTGAGTTGACCAACTCTTTGATCATGTGAGTGTCAGCAATTGAACCATCAACTTCAGCTGATAGGTTCTGAGAGGGCTTAGTGCTGACTTCTACTTTTGATGATGCTTTATCAAAAAGTGAATCACATGATGAGGTGGATTGGTTATTGCTTTCTCCATCAGATTTCACTTCTACTTTTGGAGCAAAATCTGTAGGAGGAGCTGTGTGATTATAACCAATTCCAAACTTCACATTGGAAGCTGATTGCTTACTAAGAAGCATCTTAAAACCTTTGCATGATTGTACCCATCGATCACACTCTACTTGGGTGACTGCAAGGGTTTCTTTGAGACTTCTCTGGTCTTCAAGAATAACCTCTAGCTTAGTCTTTTCATCATTTAATTGGCATTTAAGCTTATAAATCTCATCATTTTTATTATTAAGAGCAGACTCATACTCAGCTTGTCTTTTGGAAATTGTTTTCTCAAACTCAAGTTTTTGATTTATTAATGCTACATTTGCCTCTCTAATAGAGACAAAGGCAGCAATGCATGATTCAGAACATAACTTGGCTTTAGCCTCTGAAGATACCTGAGTTACCTGTGAAGATGATGCAGTTGAGCAGGAACCCTCAGTTGACTCCAGAGCCATAAGTGCCAGATTCCCAAAAGGACTATCACCACCATGTTGATCAGCACTTGTGAACAGTTGTTCATGACCAGACATGTCATCTGGCAAGCTGCTCCAGTCAACAACTTCAGGGGTGAAGAAGCTATGTTGTTGAGGTTGAGGGGGTTGATGAGATGGTTGAGGTTCTGGAAGTGCATGAGGTTGTGGTACCATAGGAGCTTGAACTTGACTGGTTTGTGGCATGTAATAACACGGGTAAGGGTAAGGCATTTGACCCTGAGGAACAAAATATGCAGGAGATTGTAGTTGAGACTGATGACTAGAATTGACAGGATGTTGCCCTTTGTTTTGTTGACTATTGCTAAGAAAAGTCACAAAAGGTGCAGAGGAATTAGATCCAGATGATCTACATTCTCTAGCAAAGTGTCCAAGCCTTTGGCATTTGTGACACCTCAACTTACTCTTGTCAAAACCAACTTTGGTTTTGCCAGAGAGTCCTGGGAACTTTCTTCCAGTTCTTTTGTAGAACTTCTGAGATCTGATATTTATCAAGGCCATTTGGCTCAAAATATCCATCTCTTCTAAGTCATCATCAGCAATCCCCTTAAGATCATCCATGATGAAGCATAGATTGTCATTATTACACCCAGTAAATTGACTATCAACACTCACAAATGCTGAATCAGAAATGTTTGAAGAGAAATCAATATGCTCATCATACTGGCATTCAGATGAAGCATATTCTGACTCATGACTAACCAGAGCAGTGTTGCCTGGTACAAAGTCTTCAGTGAGCTTACCAGATGAAGACAATTTTCTCTTTTGTTCTATCTCTCTCTCTCAAATGTGAGCAATTTCCCATGAAGTTGGGTGAGAGATAGTTTGTCCAAATTTGCACTGGAGCGTAGGACAATAGTATATGTATCCCATCTCTCAGGCAGTGATCTGAGAAATCTGTTATTCATCTGGATATTAGTATACTCATGTTTGACCATTTTTAATTCAGAGATCAAACAAGAGAACCGCTCAAACTGTTGAGTCAGTGTCTCACCCTTCCTATGAGAGAATGTCTCATATTGTTGGGCAAGGATCTCTCTATTATTTGCCAAGACCTCATCTGTTCCTCCAAATTGTTCTTTCAAGGCATTCCAGAGGTCATGGGCAGATTCATAATGCATTAGCCCAGAATAGATTTCATTGGGTAGTGCCATGGCCAGAATTCCATGGGCTTTTGCATCAATCTCAAACAATTTCTTATCCTCATCTGAGTATTGATCTTCCTCTTCGGAACCATTTGATTGGTTTCCGGGTTATTCACCATAGGCTTGTGTGGACCATGTACCACTGATGTCCAACAACCTGAGCTGTTAACAGACAGGTGATGGAGCATACGTCGTTGCCATATGTTATACTCATTCCTAACCAGCATTGGAGGCTTGGTTGAGGAACCAGTATTGTGAGGATCATTGGAAGGAGTAGTCATTTTTGTTCCAAAAACAATTTTATCCAAGCTTTTAAAAGATTTTAGACAGACCACAACACACTCAATGAAAACAAAGAATAAGTCTCAGGATGAATGATTGAAAACACAGAAAAAATCAATCTCTATAACCGTTTCTTGCAAAAAAAATGCTAATTCAATCAATCTTGGATCTTGAAGAGCAGTTTCAATGATCAATTATTGGATCGATCAATGATTAACCAGCTCTGATACCATTTGTCAGGATCAGCGATCACAAGTTTGATGTATTAGAGAGTAATGCAGCGGAATGAGATCAAGAATTAGTCAAATTATAGCAAGAGTTTGTTATTTGTAAACAAATACGAGAGAATATATTTCTGAGATAAGGAATGTTTCAATAATGCCCAATATTATTGCTAAATCATTCACGTCTTACAATAAGGTTGACACTCCTTATATAGAGTGCAATCATTGCTGTAATCACGGGATAGTGATAACTAGCAGATCTAGTACAAAAATAACTATCACTTAACAAACTACTGAAATGTTCACAACTACTGAGAACATGTCAGTGTGCTAAGTATAAAACATGAAACTACTGAAAGGAAAACTACTGAAACTACAACGACTGAAGAACAAACTCTTCAGTCGTTTTACAAAACTACTGAAAAGATAAAACATAAAACTACTGAAAAGTAAACCGTCACAACTACTGAAGAAGTCCTCTTCAGCTGTTA
Source organism: Flaveria ramosissima (assembly GCA_025215565.1). Lineage (NCBI taxonomy): Eukaryota > Viridiplantae > Streptophyta > Magnoliopsida > Asterales > Asteraceae > Flaveria > Flaveria ramosissima. The sequence goes on from CM046036.1 coordinate 27,550,445, forward strand.
TGACATCTGATATTTGGTCTTCAACACTTGTGTCTTCAGACTTTGTCTTCAGCACTTGTCTTCAGACTTTGTCTTTAGCACTTGTGTTTTCAGACTTTGTCTTTAGGTGTTATCTTCAGCTATTGTGGACTTCAGTAGTTGTTGTGACGTCTGTGGGACTTAAAGGTTTTTCTGATCCGGCTCATTGGTTCTTTTGGTCTAACAGAATCAAAGACAACCAAGGGGTAACAACAGATTTGAAGATGAACTGGGCCGATTTGAGAGAATGAGCATCCACACTTGGGATGATGAATTCGATAGGCAGGATGGTGAATTTGATGATGGTTATGATGATGACTTTGAACCTAACAATCAGGGCCGTTTCAGAGTTAATGAGCAACAAAGACAACAAAGAAACAATCAGGGCCGAGTTCAAGGTAGAAGACAAGAGATTCCCCGGGTGAATCGAAACCCCGGGCATCAACCTCATCAGGCTATTATTCAGGGTGTTGACAGTCACTTCCGCCCCACTATTGCGGGGACTGCATCTCCCATTGTTAGGCCTCAGGTTCGGGGAAGATCTTTTGAGATTAGGTCTATCAGTTTGTCCATCCTCCCTGAGTTTCACGGTTTGTCAAAAGAAGAACCATACCTTCACCTGAATGAGTTTAGTGCTATGTGTGAAACTATTGGAGCATAAGGTTTTACACCGGAGGAAGTTATGCTGGTATTATTTTAGTTTAGTTTGAAAGGGAATGCTAAGAAGTGGTTTCACTTGTTACCTGTTGCGAGTATCTATACTTGGTAACAGATGCAGCAGGCATTTTTAGAAAAATATTACACATAGAAGAAAACGAGTGAAGCGAGAACTACGATCCGAACTTTCAGTCAACAGGAAGATGAGCCATTTCACGAGGCATGGACACGGTTTAAGGATTTATTGAGAACTTGTCCTCATCATGATATACCTCGTTGGGAGTTGATTTCATCTTTTTATGATGGGTTATGTGCTGAAGATGTCAGGGATGTGAATTCAACGAGTGCTTGAACTTTCATGACCAATGATGAGGATGATGATTGGGAGTTGCTAGAGAGACTGAGCATTCATTCAAAGCGGCAAGCTCAAACCCGTAGGAGGTCACGAAATGCAACTGAAGATGTAGACAGAAGAACTTCAAGGGTGAATCAATCAGCGGGTAAGGCTACTGTGAAAGCCACGAGTACATTTGTTGTTCGTCAGGGATGTGGTGAGCCTGGGCATAGTGCTAGGGATTGTCCAGATGTTGATGATGGTACTGAAGAGGTTAGTTATGTCCAGAATGATAGGCGACCATTCAACAACAACAATACATATCATCTTGGGCTGAAGAATCATCCAAATCTGAGGTATGGAAATTCTGATAACCAAATGAACCCAAATTTCCAAGGTAGTTCATATCAAAATAAGCAAACGGGTCAGTATGGATCATACAACCAAGGAGGGTACAATAGGGGTGGTCAATGAAATTATCAGAACAATCAGGAGCAAAGTGGGTCTGGGAGTAATACAGAGCCCTCTAAGAAGGAGTTACTTGAACTCCTGAAGGAGATGAAGAAGGATCTACAGGAGAAGAGCAAGAAAGATGAAATCAAGGACAAAACCCATGAAGCATTGACCAAGCAAGTGGGTCAGCTAGCTGAGGAGATGGCGATACAGAGGAAGGCTCCAGGTAATTTACCGAGTGATACACAGAGGAATCCCAACCATGGTGCCTCCAGTTCAGGACTCCAAACTCCAGGTATCCTTCGATTAACCAGGTAAGCATCCTTCGTTAGCATCCTTCGTTCTGGTAAAGTCATTGATAATAAGGTGGAACCTCCACCACAATTTGTTGAGGGGGTGGTGGAGGATGTTGATGAAAGTGATGAGAGTGATGTTGAGGTTGAGTCTGTCCCACCTAAATCACCTAAAAAAGTTGTTTTTTCTAAAACTTTAGAACGGGTGTTGGGACAGGAGTCGAGTGGTACCAAGGAAAAGGGTGTAGTGGTTAATACCATCCCATTTCCTCTGGTGTTTCTTGATTCGACTATGAAAAGTGTGACGGGCAAACGGGGCCCACAACAAGGTGAGATGTGGGAAATTTTTTAACAGGTAAAAGTTAATATCCCACTGCTTGAGGTAATTAAACACTGCTTATGAAAAATTTTTAAAGGATTTGTGCACTCAAAAGAGACATGTTAAAATTCCTAAAAAGATTGAGTTGTCTACTAATGTTAGTGCAATTTTAGCAGGTATATCTCTCCCAGCCAAACTCCCAGATCCAGGAGAGCAGGTGATACCCATTCAAGTTGGTGATTTTCACATCTCACAAGCTCTTTGGATTTGGGTGCTAGTGTGAGCATACTCCCGGGCAGTTTGTATGACCAATACGATTTTGGTCCATTGCATCCGGTTCGCACCACCGTGGTGTTACCTGATAGGACACCCAGACTGCCCATGGGTATGATCTTTGATGTTATTTTAGGGTAGGATATTTTTACTACCCGGTTAATTTTCTAGTTCTTGATTAAGCGTGTCACACCCCCCTAAAAGCGGAAACACGGGGATGTAACGAGATCGGGATCGTCATAACACATGGTAAACAGTAGAGATGCAATAATAATAAATGATCATAAAGCGTGTCATGACGAAACCCGACACAAATGAAGACTTGTGTCGTGTTTAGTCAATGTTCACGACAACATAGCCATAAGCATAAACATGTTAAATGATTCACATAGTCAAAGATGATAACATTGTAATGTAAATTCCCACAACCCGGGAACAAGTATCAAAAGAATAAGCTTGTTTAATCAGACTACAACATTGTATCAAAATGATTGTTTGTCAAATATGTTTAGTCTCAAAAATACATCCTAGGGTCTCCACTAAGGCAGCACACCTAGATCCTCAATTTGCATGATCACCTGAAAAGATATGCTCAAAATGGTCAACAAAATTGTTGGTGAGCTCGCAGGTTTAAATAGTAAATAAGTAATTGATGCTGTATAGTAAATGATGTGGAATACCGTGTATACATTTATAAGTAAGTAAAATCACATGACAATGAGCTTTGCAACCAAACCTAACGACGTACACAAAGATCTTGTCGGAATATATTCACCCAAGGGCCCGTTCCTGGCCACTGTTGGTACTAACTAGTATACCAACAAACAAGGATGGGAGTGTCAACCCAGTAGTACTAACAATACCTATCCGTCGGTTCCCACACTGGAATTAAATAGTTGCAAAGAAAGTACCACACATCGAACTCAAGCATGTATAAGATAAGTACTCACAAAACAGTAACACGTTGATTCCAAGTATGTAAATTGTATGTAAATTGTACAACATTGAAAATGGGTGAGCATACTTTTCCCCCATGTTTGTAGACGATTGAAATGTTGTATAAGCATAAAAAGGGGCCACGAAACTCACTTGTTAGGTGGTAAGTATGAATGATCAATGTATCCAAATGTTGTATGCAATGAACGGTCCAACACCTATTAACAGTTATTATTAAGCATCAATGATATGTATAAAGCAAATAGTAACGTTTGGTCGGTTCGGGTTGTATCGGTTGGGTCGCGTGTAACACACACAAACATACACACGTATTAGATCTTATGTAGATCCAAGTACTAGACATCGTCGCCATTGCTGATGGTATTTGAGTAAAAGTTTCATTGTTATTGAAGAAGCATTTGGTAAATATTAGTAGTTATAAATCGGTTGTTGATAATTGTAGAATGTTAAGTTGATTTGGTTTGGAATAAAATTAGTAAGTTTGATAGCGTTGACTTTAACATTGTCATTAGTAATGGCAACCGTGTCGATGTCACCTTAACATCCCACGACATACACACACCAAACACAAGAAGGACTTAACACACAACAACTTCAGTTGCACGACAGGACCAGACGCACAACTCAACGCTCCATTTGCACAAATCAACCCTTAATCATATGAATCAGCTTCATTCGTACGATTGAACCTTTATTCGTACGACTGGCATTCAGTCGTACCACACAACACCCAATCGCATGACTCAACCTCCATACGCACGAATCAACCTTCATTCGTACGAATCAGCTTCATTCGTACGACTGAACCTTCATTCGTGCGATTGGCCTTCAGTCGTGCGATACTCACAAATTTGTATTTAATGATATTAGAAACTTAAAAATGGTTTTATTAATGACGATAATATTATAGCAAAATGGTTTATTTAGCGATAACGATGACGAAAGTTTTTAAAGATAGCACACGTCACAATGAAAGCACAAGCACAAGGATGATAAAGCAAGTATAATATCCACACAAATAGTTTATAAAGATGAGGAATGAACGAGCGAAGAAAAGTTAACGGAATCCGCGTTAATTGACGGACCTTTTGGTGACGGATGTCACAATATCCCCCAGTTGAGAGAATTTCGTCCCGAAATTCAGCTGGAGTTTGGTCCAAGAGTGTCATCCTCGAATAGATGTAGATATTTGAGTTTCATCTGGTCTTCCCGTTCCCATGTAAACTCTGGCCCTCGTTTTGAATTCCATCTTACGCGAACAACTGGTATTCTACTACGCTTCAATTGCTTGACCTTTCAATCCATGATCTCAATGGGTTCCTCAACAAAATGAAGCTTTTCGTCAATCTTGACGTCCTCAATTGGTACGTGAAGGGATTCGTCAGCCAAACACTTCTTGAGGTTCGACACGTGGAAAGTATCATGTACACCGCTGAGTTCTTGTGGCAACCTTAATCGGTAAGCCACTGGACCAATTCTTTCTGTAATCTCGAATGGTCCTACATATCTTGGGGCTAACTTCCTTTTCTTTCCAAATTGAACGATTCCTTTCCAAGGAGAGACTTTATGTAAAACTCGATCCCCAATGTTGAATTCTAGAGGCTTCCGACGGTTATCGGCATAGCTCTTTTTGCGATCCCTGGCAGCTTTTAGTCGGTCTTTGATTTGAAAGATCTTGTCGGTTGTTTCTTGAATGATCTCTGGGCCTGTTAACTGACCTTCACTAATCTCGGCCCAACAAACGGGTGATCTACATTTCCTTCCATACAATGCTTCGAACGGAGCACATCCAATGCTTGTATAGTAGCTGTTGTTGTAAGAGAACTCAATCACCGGTAGATGAGCATCCTAACTACCACCAAAGTCGATTACACACGCCCTTAACATGTCTTCTAGCGTCTGTATAGTTCGTTCACTTTGGCCATCTGTCTGAGGATGATAGGCGGTACTCATATCTAATCGAGCGCCCATCGCTTTCTGTAGCGTCTGCCAAAATCATGAAGTAAATTGGCTGTCACGGTCGGATATGATCGACACCGGTACTCCGTGTCTTGTCACGACCTCTTTTATGTGCAGTCTCGCCAATTTATCCATTTTGTAGTCTTCTCGGATCGGCAAGAAATGTGCTGATTTCGTCATTCGATCCACTATGACCCATATCGAGTCATGTCCACTGCTCGTTCTAGGGAGCTTGGTAATAAAATCCATAGCTATGTTCTCCCATTTCCACTCTGGAATTTCAGGTTGCTGTAATAATCCCGATGGTTTCTGGTGTTCAGCTTTAACTTTCGAGCATGTCAAGCATCTAGTGACGTACATGGCAATATCTTTCTTCATATCTGGCCACCAGTACAGATCTTTGAGATCATGATACATCTTGTCTGCACCAGGATGAATAGAATATCGCGTCTTGTGTGCTTCATCCATGACCAAAGTACGTACACCTCCCCATCTAGGTGCCCATATACGATCCATGAAGTATTGTATACCATCATCCTTGCAACTCGTTTGTTTATCCAACCCTCGGAATTCTTCTCCCGCAAGGTTTTCTTCTTTCAATGCTTCACTTTGTGCAATTTGGATCTAAGCTTTCAAGTTTGTTTGAATGGTCAATCCCAACGCTCGAGCACCTAGAGGTTTCACACGTTCTTTGCGGCATAAAGCATCAGCCACCACATTAGCTTTCCCCGGATGATACCGGATTTCACAGTCGTAGTCACTAAGAAGCTCTACCCAATGTCGCTGACGTATATTAAGTTCCTTTTGATCCAGGATATGTTGGAGGCTCTTATGATATGTGTAGATGATGCATTTGGTTCCATACAGGTAATGCCTCCATATCTTAAGTGCAAATACTACATCGCCCAACTCAAGATCATGAGTTTTATAGTTCTTTTCGTGCACTTTAAGTTGTCGCGAAGCGTAGGCAATCACCTTATCCTTCTGCATTAGCACACATCCCAATCCTTGATGTGAAGCATCGCAGTATACCACAAAATCATCAGTTCCGTCTGGAAGGGACAATATAGGTGCGTTGCACAACTTCTCTTTCAACGTTTGAAACGCTTGTTCTTGTGCATGTCCACAATCAAACTTTTTGTCTTTTTGAGTCAGCAGTGTTAATGGTTGAGCAATCTTTGAAAAATTCGCGATAAAGCGACGATAGTAACCGGCCAATCCTAAGAATTGTCGTATTTCTGATGGTGTCTGGGGTGCATCCCATTTCTTCACCGCTTCGATCTTGCCGGGATCTACATGAATTCCATCCTCGTTAACCACATGACCCAAAAACTTCACTTCTCGCAACCAGAATTCACACTTTGAGAACTTGGCGAAAAGTTTCTCTTCCCGTAACAGTTCTAGAATTGCCCGAAGGTGTTCTTCGTGATCTTCTTTCGATCGGGAGTAGATAAGTATATCGTCTATGAATACGATCACAAACTTATCCAAGTAAGGTTTGCACGCCCGATTCATTAGGTCCATAAACACAGCTGGTGCGTTAGTCAGCCCGAACGGCATGACTAAGAACTCATAGTGCCCATAACGAGTTCTAAACGCTGTTTTCGGTATGTCCTCCTCGAAAACCCTTAGTTGATGATATCCAGAACGAAGGTCGATCTTTGAGAAATATGAAGCTCCTTGCAGCTGGTCAAACAGATCGTCGATCCTAGGGAGAGGATATCGATTCTTCACAGTTAACTTGTTCAACTCACGGTAATCAATGCACATTCGGAACGACCCATCCTTCTTTTTGACAAATAATACTAGTGCTCCCCACGGCGAGTGACTCGGTCGAATAAAACCCTTCTCCAGTAGTTCCTGCAACTGACTAGACAACTCTTGCATTTCCGATGGTGCTAACCGATATGGCGTCTTTGCTACCGGTGTAGCTCCAGGAACCAACTTGATGTGCTCCAAATTATACATAAAAATCCTATCAAAAGCACATTAATTATTCCTTAATATCTTTCTTAAAATGATGAAAATGTACTTAAAAGTGTTGAATTGTGTTTTCAGGTGTTTAAAAGGCAAGATGGACAAAAGGAGTATATTTAACAAGACATTTAAGTGATCCGAGCTTTGGACTCCAAGCATGGGGCCGTGCCTCATTAAGCACGCCCCCATGCCTTGCCAGAAACACACCCCCGTGCTAATTTAACACACCCCCGTGCTTGGACATCTGACAAGGACAAAAGTACTGTCCCCTAAAAGTAGGCACGGGGCCGTGCCCCATAAGGCACGGGGCCATGCCCCACCTCCAACACGGGGCCGTGCCCCATTTAGCATGGGGCCGTGCCCGACACAACATGCATGTACGAGCCGACCAACTTTCGTTAGCATTGTACTAGCACGGGGCCGTGCTTAAACACTCTGGAAAGCCTATAAATAGAAGCCTAAGCTCACCATTTTTGGTAAGCTTTGGTGGGAGAGTTACTCTGCTGAATTCTCTCGGGAATCAAGACTTCAAGATCATTCGGAGGCTCGGGAGGTGCATACAACACTTGGAAGAAGCTTGGGATCACCTAAACGTCATCCATTGTGGATTATCGGTTTGATTGTTCCATGTCACCGATGATCACTTATCTATCTTCTTTGTTATCTATTGTTATGTTAAAGCACATTATGAGCTAAACTCTATTTATCATCCTAATTGGATGAAACTTATGTAATTTGTGATGAACTAATGGTGTGATAAATATTATGTTAATTTTATGGTGGTCTTGGGAAAACTATTGATGAGTAGCATCTACATTTGAACGGGAAGTTATAACTTTATGGTTTGTGATTGTGATTGTCATACAAGGTTGAAAACCGTATGATAAACTTTCATTCGCGAAACCGGTCTTCATAATAAATCCATGGCTAATGAACTAGAAATGGTTATTAGAAATCATATCACTTTAACTTTCTGATCATTTGCGGGTTCCCTTTTATTAGTTCGGAAACTTCAGTAATTGTTACGGTTTTCTAAAATTAATGGTATGTTAGGAAGGAACCTGATCAACTCTCTTTTTAACATTAAATTATGTTTTCAGAAATCGTATGTCAAATAGGACACAAAAGATTCACCTACATTACTAGGGCTTTGATCTGAGCAGTAAACTCAGCCTGACAGGATCAAGTCACTACGGCAGCAGGATAGACGAGAAATCACGCCGCCTTATCTTTATAAACATTAACATAATTATATTAATCAATATCTTTAAATCACATTACCAATTCATCACAATTACATAAGTGGAGTCTAATTAGGATGATAACTTTTATTCCCTGCTTTTAAATCCAAACGCTTCAATTCTTAGTTTACTTTATTTTATTATTGTTTACTTTTAAACTCAAAAAATCTTTCCAATACAAAATATCACTTTCTTTAACAAAAACCAAATCTGATAGTCAAATATCAAGTTTGTTGAGTAGGCTAGGTGTGTCCACGGATTGATACTCGGTTCTTACCAACACTATATTACCACACGACAGGTACACTGCCTTTTGTGTGTGTGGTTTAGTATTAGTAATAAGCAATTAAAACTGAATTTGTGCAATAAATCTTTATCAAAATATATACTATCTGCACTCCATCAAGTTTTTGGCGCCGTTGCCGGGGACACACGACAGTTTGAAAGACAAACTAAATTTTTGACTATCTTGCATATAACATGTTAATATATTTTTGTTTAAACTTCATTTTCATTTTAAGGTAGTTTGCCTTAGTTTAGTTATTTTTGCCTGATTCATTTTAAGCCTTAGTTAGTTTATGCTTCCTTAAGTTAGTGTATGTCCGATTCGTCTAGTTCTGAACTTGTTCCGCCTCTTCCGGAACCCGAACGACTTTTCCGTCAAAGATTGCGCAAAAGAACACAACAAGAAGCACTAGTCATTGAAGAAGACATTTTGGAAGATACACCATCCGAAGAAGACATGACTAACCAAGACGAGGAAATGAAGATGACACACTATGCCACACCGTCAATAGATGGTTATGAGTCTAGTGTTGTCCAACCAGCAATAGCGGCCAACAATTTCGAGATTAAGTCTAGTATTATCCAACTTGTAGAAAACTTTGTTCAGTTCCATGGGTTACAAGAAGAAGATCCTAATGCTCACATCTCACGATTCCTTCGTATCTGTGCGACCTTCAAAATCAATAACTGTTCAGACGATGCCATTCGACTAAGACTTTTTCCATTTTCACTTCGAGGCCGAGCCATTGATTGGCTTGATTCACTTCCGCCTGGTTCCATCACCACATGGGCGGGAATGGCTGAAAAATTTCTTTTGAAATACTTTCCACCCGATCGTACTGCCAAACTAAGAAGCAGCATCACAAGTTTCCGTCAAGACGACGATGAATCATTACACGCAGCATGGGAGAGATATAAAAGTCTCCTTCGGAGATGCCCACATCACGAACTTGATCTGTGGCTGCAGTGTCAAACCTTTTACGATGCGATTAGCGGAGCTCACAAGCAAGCGGTAAACCAAAGTGCGGGAGGAGATTTTGGAAGTGTCACGCCAACAGAAGCATATCAAGCCTTAGAAAGAGCAGCTAAGAAGATCTTTGCTTACAATCCTTTAAGAACCAAACCCAGTTCTAAAGGTATTCATCAAGTATGTTAGGATCTGGTATTTGAACGAAACACCAACTGATTAACGTGTAAACCAAACCAAATAATGTGGAATCCTATTTGATTGGCGATCCAATCAGTGAGAACGCACGTAGAATCAATAAAGTATTGAATCAAACGTTAACAATCGATTAGGAATCGATCTACAGCGTTCTATGAACTTGGAGTATGAACTTGGAGGCTTCTGGACGGCTAGGGTACGTCTGGAATCGAAATAGAATGAATGCTTACGTTTTTCCACGAATTGGGTGGTATTTATAGGTTAGTGTTGTTCATTCGGGCGACTGAACCATTAGTATGGTTCAGTCGTGCGATTGAACCATGCGGTTGATCCATCCGCACGACTGAGTGTTCAGTCGTGCGACTGAGCCAATCTCATGTTACAATCATACGACTGATCCAGTCTCCTGGTTCAGTCGTGCGACTGAGTCATTCGCATGAAGTTATTCATGCGTCTGGTCCGTTCGTCTGGGCCATTCGCATGAGAACTTCATTTTGTTAAGTTTGCATGTATTCATTAATATAACATTATGTGTATCAATTCAAACAATCACAAACCTATTTAACCAATTCAACATCGACTCATTAATGAAATATTAAACATTATAAATCACAAACAACCATTTTCATTTCAGTAATATTCCAAACATTACATCAGTGTAAGACAAACAAGATCTATTACATTCATCTCATGATCTAGGTACATATGTATCAACAAACTCCCCCTTGGACCTAGATCTATCTAATGTCTTGTTTTCTGCATCACCTCCTCATACTTCTTGTACTTTTCCTCTCTTGTGACTCCTGCGTGAATCTCAAACGCAAAATAGAGTCTTATGACGTTCTGGAACTGGAGGGCTTGTACTATATCTTGCGTGTCATAGAACAGTGGCCACTTGTATAGAGTGTAGACATCATTAGCTGACAAGTTGGTGAGCCACATTGGGTCAAATACCCTAATAGTATCCATTTGTCCCTCTTTATTTAGCACTATGACCGCTTCTCCTGTTCTCCAATCATAGTACCACCACTTAAAGTGTGGAGTGAAGTCCTGTGGCATTTCCCTAAGAGGGATTCTTGACATCGTGCGCGGAGGACTCCACTTCAGCACTATCTTTGGCTTTCCAGTAATGGCATCAACTTCAGACCTTCTGATGTACCTTGTAGGTTGTTGGGGTCTGAAGTTAACCCACCTGGTGTGGTACTCTCTCTTCAGTGCAGCTTCAAACCAGCCTGACATTTTTCTTCGGTCAGCATACAACAGCTTCAGTTTGGCCAGCTGGTTGAGCTCAAAACCTGGTAGAGTCTTTAGATCATGTGGAAATCTAAAATACTCTATTCCCATCTCCCTCTTAATGGCATAAACGTTTAGATCCTCAAAATGTGTTCATGCTATAATCCTGCCCGACACCTTATGATGTTTCTTCACTCTGTAGAGTTTGGTGTAGACGTTCTGTTTAGGAGCAGCGCGTTGGGCTCGGATTTCTTCAAAACAAGTAGCCCTATCAGCCTTTCGGATATCAACATCATCGTTTGAGGCTTGGGCCTTTCCTGCTGTATTCTCAGACTCCTGCTCCATCTTATCTAACACCTCAAAGGTATCACTGACAAGGGATTCACCCAGATTGGGGACCACATTTCCCTCGTTGTCAGCATACTGAGGGTAGTGCTCTGCTGTGACGTCTTCTATCTCTATCTCATCGATGTCATTTAGCTCTTCGTCACTTGTAGAGTCACACGTTGGAGCATCCTTAACAATCTCATCGGGATTTAGCTTGAACATCTCAGCTAGTTGCTCATTTGAAAGATCGTGAATTATTTCCCCTTCTTCCGGGGTATAACTCACAGATCTCCTGACGATCCCTTGCAGATCAAGATACATAGTTAACTGAGTCTTGACCTACTGAAGAGGAGCAACATCAAATTCTTCCCTTTGATAGTTTGGATCTGTTTGATTTAAACATGTAACACATCAACCATTAGTTAATAATCAAGACAGAAATGCATTAATCTTAATATAAACATCAAATACATAAGTTTAAATACATGATTCAAATACAAAAATTATCAAATACATAGACATCTAATCATTACTTTTGTCTTGGATTGCTGGGTCATCACTTGGTGAGGCAGAGGATGAAGCTCGTTGGTTTTGATTTTTCTTTGACCTCCTTTCTTGACCTTGAGCTGAGGCAGATGCAGCTGCATCTCCTCCTTCATCATCATCATCATCATGCCTGTCCTCTGTCCTCTCTTCCTCAGTCCCTTCATCATCATCAGTCTCTTCATCATCGTCCTCATCCTCATCCTCATCATCACCATCATCACCATCATCACCATCTCCTTCCTTAATCTTCCGAGGCTCATCTTTATATCCCTTAAGCTTGAGCATGATGGTCTTCTTAGAATCCTCCAACTCCTCAATCTTCTTAGCTGATGTGACTCTATGCTCTTGGAGTTGGGTAATCTCGTGGCTCTGAGCAGCCATTTGCTGGGCCTGCTCCTCGATCAGCCAAGCCTGCTGAGAGATCTGGTGTGACTGCGCAGCAGTGAGATCTGCCAGCTGACGGATCTGCGCAGTCTTCTCTTCATCAGCAGCTAATAGTCGCATCACCATACCGTTCAGCGCTGAAAGCTGTTCCTCTACCCCAATTGGAGGTAGAGGTGATCCGTGTATATGTGAGGGACGTGATGATGGTCCTGCTTGGTGGCTAGTAGTGGTGGTGGTGGCTGTGGTGAAGATGGGGTTAGCTCTAGATGATAGTGGAGGTGATGTAGGTGTGAATGATAAGGTGGTGGTTGGCATATATGTAGTGGTGATGATAGGGGTGTGGTAGTGGTAGTAGTGGTAGCTGTGGTGGCTGTGGTGGTGGATGGTGTGGCTGTAGAGATGGTAGTGGTGGTGGCTGAGGTGGTGGCTGTGGCTGTAGAGGTGGTAGCTGTGGTGGTGATGAATGTGATCCTACGCTTCTTCTTCTTCATACCGTGGGGCTGAGCCATCCTTTTCTTCCTCGATCCAGTCGAGGAGGATGCTCCCCCTAGAACACAGCTCGATGGCACTAGAGCATAGTTTGGGTCTGCAGCAGTCTCTCCCGAATCCCTGGGGCGTTCACCAACCACCCGGAGTCCATGCTCTGTGGGAACGACTTTGCTTCCCACAGTCCTAGTCAATAGCTCCTCATCTGACTCTTCTTCCTCCTCACCAGGTATAAAGTCCTGGTGGAACCCAGCCGACTCAGCTATGTCTCCTGTGGGGGCAGATACCGGAGGTATACTGTCTGTAGCTGTGCCCCTCGGTGGAATGGGCATTCATCTCCAGCATCCCCACTGTCATCATCATTTGAATCATGCTCTGGGAGCAATAGCCGCTCATCATCTGAGTCGCTGTCATCGTGACGCCACTTGCGTCTACCCGGCGCCACATACATCTCATTGGCCAGATGGCTGATCAATCTCTTCACCTGGGGCTTTACCTGCTTACCCCGATATACTCTCATACGACCCAGAGTCATGTCATCCATAATCTCTAAGGCCACAGCATCGTGGCTCTCCTTGGGAAGTGATGGCAGCTTCTCATTGAAGATCAGCTGCAGAAATCTGGGGTACATACAAAAACCCTCCTTCCCCTTGGCCTCCAGATTCTCCACCAGATATGAGAAGATCATGCTCGAGAAGCTGAAGGGGTGGTTTAGCACCAGTGCCACATAGGCATTCTGAATCCGGTCTGACAGATCATCAAACCCACCCCTCCGAGAAGCAATGCACTTCAGAATCACGTGTGCTAAGTACTTATACTGGGGACACAGGTTGCTCTTGTTGGGCACACCTGAGTTGATGTCCCCAGCGTACTTAATCCTCAGAAAGCAACCTATGACTGTAAGCGGGTGTAGTCTGGTGGGGTGATCAGTATCGTCCCCAAAATCAAGTACTCTCTGGATGTCAGCTGCTGTAATCTCAATATCCATACCACGAATGGAGCTCCGTATGCTGTATGGCTCACGTGAACGATCAACGGAGGCATTCTCCCAGAAGGCCTGATGTCACGACCTGTAAGGAGTACACGGTGTAGAAATGGCCTTGTGGATCCGAGAACGTCGAAGAAAAGCAATGATCTCTGTAAACTCGGCACCATTCCGAGTCGTATGGTCCAAATGAGCACATATATTATGCTTAGGGTTGATGGACCATCTATCAGCCATTGACCTGAAACACAAGACACAGAAGCATTAGTAAATCATACATCACAATTCAGTTCTAAGTATCTTGTTTAAATTCATTCTGATTCATTCATACGAATGAATCATGCGACTGAGGTCAGTCGGTTGTCCTCTCATGCGACTGAGCTCATTCGAGTGAATGAGACATGCGACTAAGTTCAATCTGTTGGTTGAGTTTGCGATTGGTTCAGTCGGCCGACTGAGCTCATTCGCATGGTGCATTCGGTCGATTGACCCAATCGCAAGATTCAATCGTGCGATTGGAGTTCATCCGGACGACCAGTCGCTTGTCCCACTGTTCAGTCGCTTGTGGTTCGAATCTTGACCAAATCAAGTAATTTAACGTGGTTTAACGGTTCCTTAGACTCGCCATCTCATCACTAATAACTATTAGACTTAATTTTAACATGTTGCTTAGTTTCCGTTGGTTATTAGGTCATTTAAAGTCCGGTTCTTGTTTCACTCGAATATCACAAATTAGGGTTCAATTTCTTCTGATTTCGGTAAGATTTCACTGTAATTTACCTGTATAAATGTAAACACAAGTCAGAAGATCAATAAGAGTGTAAGAACAAGGTCTAAAGAAATTTCGGCAGAGTAACGGTACTATGTGCGAAAAAGGAGCGATTGAGGGTGATGAGGAGAATGCAATCGACTATGGCCCTTTAAATACTGAAGCTAAGTTCAATCGGCCGACTGGCCTCATTCGCTCAGTTCATTCGGGCGACTGAAGCTCAGTCGTGCGACTTGCCCAGTCGATCTCATTTAGTTGGTCGACTGAGGCTCAGTCGGTCGACTGACTCATTCGCACCCTTTCATTCGCACTTCAGTTGACCGACTGAGGCTCAGTCGGTCGACTAACTCACTCGCACCCTTTCATTCGGTCGAATGGATCAGTCTGATAAGCCATTCGGGTGAATGGTTCATCCTCATGTCCAGTCGTGCGAATGGGACCCATTCGCATGATTGGTCCATACTCATGGTCCAGTCGTGCGAATGGGTTATACTTATGAAATTTTCTTCCATTTTGACCATTTTACATTTAAACCCCTTTTTAACTGTTAAAATAACATTATGAGTATTTGACCATCTCAGACATGATCATTTTAACTTGAAAACTTTTGATCACCTCAGACGTGATCATTTTAAACAATTTGTCACCCCAGACGTGACCCATTTATCCTTTGAAAACACATGTGGTCATCTCAGACATGACCCTTTTTGGTGAGTTAATCCCATACTGAATTTCATGATATAGTCCGACAATCAAACAAACTGAAATGAATAAATAACTAGCAAATTAAACTAAAGTACAAAAATTAAACTTGTTTTTGACTTTTTGTGAGAGGTAAATCCTAAGATAAAAATCTACTGGATTCGGTTCCAGAATAGGCAGCTTCTATTTAGTTCGACTATACTTGGACCAATTCAATTTTGGAATCATACAGGCAAGTCAAATCATTTGGGACTTGTTATGAAAACCTTTTGATGCTCAATTCTTGGTTTTCATCCAGAGTCGTTAGCAAATTTGGGAAATCATACTGGTACTATTAGATTCCCACATTGATTTGGACTTTCAAGAATTGTAGCCACGATGATTTTCAGTATATTTGTCCTCTTAAATCCATACACAGACTTTTGACACAGATTGGTGACAGTTTAAGGTTTAATTATTTCAACCAACATTTGTGGATCCCACACTTATATGGTAATAAACATTCCTCAGGAGCGTTTGAGCGGTCTACGGGTATTTTTGCAAGAAGAGACTATTCTTAGAGCTTTCAAAGAGAAGCCAATCCTCAGGTTAGTGCCATCGCACAGCAGAGAGGCGGCAAACAACAGTGAATTGTAGAATATCTAGGTTATGCTTATCCTCAGGTCAGTGCCATCGCACAGCAGTGAGGAACACAACCTATCTTCTTGTTAGAGCATCTTAATTTTCTTTTGCACATTTAATGCACCAATAACATAAGTTATTAGCTTGATAGCATTTGCCTTTTATTTTTCCGTGCTTTGCTCTATTTATGATCATCCGCACACATTTATGGCGTTTACATGCTCAGTACCCCTTATTGGAATATTGTTGATTGTGTTAACCAGTGACTAGATGGGAGCCCACAGTCAGTTGAACAACTTAGTTTGATCTTGAGATCACCAGTCAGGTCTAATCATCTATTGTGTTGAATCTACCGACATATCATCTGTGGTCTAGCAACCTCTAGGTCTACTTTCGTTGTGTTACCTTAGTAGTTACCAGTTTTTCTATCATCTTTCCTTTTATATTGCTCAGACTACACAGACTTATACTTTGAATTTTGCATCTTTTCTAAATTAAATTTTAAAGTCCCTCTTGATTTGTTCTTATGTACTATCATTTTCCAAAGAGTTTGAATCGGTATCACAGGTACGGTCTCCCGTATATCAGCTAGCCTCTCCTTTTCCCTCGTTTTTTTTAATGTTACTGGCTGACCTATTCTCCCCCTAAAATTCTAAAATCACAACGGATTTAATTATTTTAGGATTTTAACAGGCAGCTAAATAACATGAATTTAATTTAAACAGAAAATAGAATAAATAAATAAAGAAAATGAAAAAGAAAAAAATAACTCCACTGCATCGGACTACAAATGATCATCATCAGGAATAACATCACTTTTCTTTTTAACGCCGTTGACCTCTAACAAATATAGAAAACGTGGTTTGTCAAAAGCTTTTGTATAGAGGTCAGCGCGTTGAAAATCAGTATTAATCTTTACCACATCAATTAAGTTCTTTTCAAAACAGTCTCTTATAAAATGGTATTTAATACCGACGTGTTTGGTCTTTGGATGTTGTACTGGATTTTTAGTTACTGCAATTGCAGCAGAGTTATCAACAAAGATAGGAGTAGAAGAGAAATTTAAACCGTAATCCCGCATTTGCTGTTGAATCCAAATGATGTTAACAGCAACTTGCAGCAGCAACGTATTTGGCTTCACAGGTTGACAATGCAACCGAGGTCTGCTTCTTACACTGCCAGGTCACTAATCTCCTCCCAAAGAATTGACACCCTGCTGATGTAGACTTGTAGTTCATCTTGCAGCCCCTGTAATCCGAGTCACTATATGCCGTGAGCTCAAAGTCATCATCATAAGGATACCACAACCCAAGTGTGGGTGTACCCTTCAAATAACGAAATATCCTCTT
The DNA here is from genome assembly GCA_025215565.1 of Flaveria ramosissima. NCBI lineage: Eukaryota > Viridiplantae > Streptophyta > Magnoliopsida > Asterales > Asteraceae > Flaveria > Flaveria ramosissima. The sequence goes on from CM046036.1 coordinate 27,567,778, forward strand.
GACCCTGATCAGATTGTTAACCTTAGGCTTAGCCTGATATCTAGAACAAAGACATGTAGCATACATGATATCAGGTCTTGAGGCAGTGAGGTACATGAGGGATCCAATCATTCCTCGGTACATTGTGCCATCGACCAGATCTCCATTTTCATCAGGTGCTATATCATGGTTTGTAGCAAGTGGAGTCCCAGCTGCAGAAGCATTCTCCATGTCAAACCGACTGAGAATGTCTCCCACATACTTGGTCTGATGTAGAAATATCCCTTTTGGTGTCTGATCCACCTGTAACCCGAGAAAGAATTTCATCTCCCCCATCGCACTCATCTCAAATTCTTTCTTCATAACTGCTTCAAACTCTTTGCATAATTCTTCGTTCTTTGAACCGAAGATTATGTCATCGACATAGATCTGTACTAGCAGTAGGTCTCCATCTTTTTCTTTGATAAACAGAGTGCAGTCAATGACTCCCCTGCGAAAGCCGTGTTTCACAAGATGAGTCGAGAGTTTCTCATACCAAGCCCTTGGAGCTTGATGAAGCCCGTATAAGGCCTTGTCGAGTTTGTAAACTCTGTCCCGATGATAAGGATCTTCAAATCCCTCAGGTTGACTGACATAAACTGTCTCTCGAATTTCCCCATGAAGGAATGCACTCTTCACATCTAATTGATAGAATTTAATCTTCATATATGATGCATAGGCAAGGAAGATACGGATGGCTTCCATCCTTGCCACAGGTGCAAACACTTCATTGTAATCAATCCCCTCGACTTGGTGAAATCCCTGAACCACCAGTCGAGCCTTGTTCCTGATAATGACCCCTTGGTCATCCTTCTTGCATTTCAAGACCCATTTGGTGCCAATGACCTTCGCACCTTTAGGTCTATCTACCAGAGTCCATACACCCAACTTCTTGAACTGAAGAAGTTCTTCATGCATGGCACTCACCCACGCCTCATCATTCAGTGCTTCACTGATGTATTTTGGCTCAAACTGCGAGACAAAACACCGACAAGCACCATCATAAATATATCCTTTTTCCATAACAGAGGCATAGTCAGCTGAGTACAGTTGATTTCTGGTTTGTACTCCTGATCTGACATCCCCAATGACATTGTCTAGGGGATGATAGACATTTAGACGTGATCCTGGAGTAGTAGGAACAGCTACCTCAGAGCCAAGATTATGAACATTTGGTTCTGCATCTGAGGTAGATGGAGTTTGAGGTTCCGAAGTCGAAGGGAAGGGGCATCACTGTTAGATGCTTGTGGACTTGCAGGAACTGGAACCTGTTCCTCCTGACTGTTCTGGTCATCTTCTTCAGCATCATCTTCTGAGGAGGAGTCACTGTCGTCGACTACTCCCCCTGAGTGATTAGATGATTCTCCCTGTGAGCTCGATGATGCTGAATCTAGAGATGGTGTATTCAAGATATCATACATCATCCGTGTAGCTAACTCGTCATAAGAGAGAGATAGATAGGATGTTGAAGGACTTGAAGAATCCATCATAGTTGAAAAAGTAAGCGGGTCCTTTGCCAGTAGGTGGTGTGGTATATCTCTGAACATCAACATTACACCACACTTCTACTAAACCCGTTGAGTTGTTGTAAACTCTCTTGTTCGGTATGTTGTATCCTAGGAAGATCCCTTCATCAGCCTTCTCGCTGAATTTACTTTCTTGAGTCTTCTTCAGAAGTGTGCACGGCGCGCCAAATGGTTCGAGATACTCCAGATTAGGTTTACGTCGTTGTAGTAGCTCGTAACATGTCTTTCCATGGCGCTTGACTACCAGAACTCGATTCAATGTATAACATGCATTCGCCACTGCCTCATTCCAGAATTGGATAGGCAATTTCGAGTGTGCCAGCATTGTTCGTGCTGTCTCTATCAAGCTTCTATTCTTACTCTCAGCAACACCATTCATCTGAGGCGTGTAGGCAGAAGTGAATTGGTGCACAATTCCCTTTTCCTTGCAGTAGCCTCCATCCACTGATTCTTGAATTCAGTCCCATTGTCTGAGCGTACCTGTCTCACCTTCAGCTTGTAGAGAGATTCCAGTGTGGTTACTAACTCCTTGAATGACTCAAATGTTTCTGATTTGGACTTCAGAAACATTACCCAAGAGAATCTTGAGTAGTCATCAGTAACCACAAAATAGTACAAGTCACCTGCAATGCTCTTTGTACTGACTGGACCAAACAGATCCATGTGAAGAAGTTCAAGAGGAAGTTCGATAGAATGAACTTTCTTTTCCTTATGAGACTTCTTCGTCTGTTTGCCTTTCTTGCATGCTACACAGAAATCAGGAAGTTGGAAATTTTGACGTTAACACCTCTCACGAGATCCTTCTGGATCAAGTGATTCATCTTCCGTTGATTAATGTGTCCCATTCTCCTATGCCAGGAGATGGAGTCCTTCGCAGTAGCTTTTGATAGAAAGCACTGAACTTCATGATCCGTTTTAGAAGCCGTTGAGAGATCCAAAACATAAAGGGTCTTTATCTTGAAGCTGTCATCAAAACTTGATCCTTCGGAATCACGTAGTCTTTCTTTAGGACGTAACACTTCTTGTTATCGAATATGACTTTAAATCCTTTGTCACATATTTGGGAAACAGAAAGTATTTTGAAGTTGTTGAACGTAGTTCACCTTATCAAACTTAACTTTCTGATTTCCAACCTCTCCCTGAGCTGTGATATAGCCTCCTTTGTTACCAGCAAACGAAACGTGCCCTCCTTTTATTTGTTTGACGTTTGATAAAAGAGCCCTGTTTCCTGTCATGTGCCTGGATGCTCCGCTGTCTACAATCCACGTGTTGGGTTACAGCACTGTAGCGAACACCCTGCACATATAATGTAAAACATTAGTTTAGGTTAGGAACCCAAGCCTTTACTGGCTTGGGTTTCCCAGAGGCATCACACATCATGAATTCAACCCATTGAACTTAGAGGGTGAGGGTAGCTCAGGTGCCTTCTTGTCATCATTATCAGACACGAGAATGACTTTTATTTCCATAAGCCAGATTTGTGTAGGCCTGTTGTTTGTGATAACAGTCGACTGGCTAATGGTTGAACTTTGGGGTTCACTAGTTCTTCTAGGTGGAGTTAAAGAACTCCTCTTAGAAGACCTAGGTTTTGAATCCTGAAGTTCAATCTTCTTCCTAGGTGTCTGATAGTAAGGACAAAGGAAGCAATGTGTCCACACTCTCCACAGTTGTAGCATGACCTGCTATCCATTTTATGATTAAACTTTCGTTGTGGAGATGTGTGGACACCCTAGTGACCTCACTTAGTTTGGGTTTTGACTCTGTTTCTTTTGATGTTTTCTCTTGTTTAACAAAATTAATTGTTTTAACACTTTAACATCTTTTCCTTTTTGGTTATCTGGATTTTGACATGAAACTTGTGAAAGATTAACATTAACAGTTTTTTTAGGTTCAGATTTGACTTTGTTTGACCCTGACTTTATTAACCTTTTCAAATTCTTTTTCCAGTTTAACACAAGGCATTTTACCCTTTGCCTTTGAAGTGGCCTCCTTTTGTTTTGTTCCGGATTCAATTGATGAACATGAGGAATCTGGATCACTAACAAGAGGAGTAGACACCACATGATCCTTGATGGTATTGTTATTTATTGGTCTACTCTTAGTGTTCATCAAGGTCTCAGGTGGTGGTGGAACCACTTTATAACCCAAACCCTCCCTGTTGTTACGTTCTCTCACTAAGTGTTGGACAATATGTGATGAACTTGTCCAACTGTGCAGTTTTTGCTTTAAAGAGTTGACTTCTACTTCTAAAACTGCCTTTTGCTTCTTAGTGTCTTCTAGGGAGTTAGATAGTACCTAATGTCAGTAGCTTGGTTAAATGCAACTACTTCAGTTTCCCTAAACTGTTTAGTCAAAAGGTCTATTTTCTTTGTAACTATGCTCATTTTGTTTAAAACTCTATTAGCCTCAGTGCACAGTTATAAATCCTTTACTAAGTTATTATTATGATCTAATAACCTAGCAAATTTCTGATCTATGCTTTCTCTAATGTATTACAATCAGAACAAGCATGATTTTTAAACACTTGGTCAGTGGTACTTACCTGAGGAGATTCTGAAGAATTAGCCATCAACGCAGCATCAGATGTCTCTGGTTCTGGTGATTCTGTCTTTGCCATGGACGTCCTTCTTCAGGCTTGTAGCTGACCTCAGTTGCAGTTGTCTCTTCACTATTTGACATCGCTATCTCACGGCAATATCTCCTTCACTCGCGGAATCATCATCTAAGTCTTCTACGCTTGCAATATTGGATTCCCCTGGAGAGACAAACCGAAGCTCCAGTCCTGTCCTTCATCATCATGAGCCAGTCAAGGCTTTGGATCCTTGCTTGATGAAGTAGAACTGCTAGCTTGCTTATCTTGACGAGTGAAGGACGAGAATGGATTCCCGTTCCAGTCTTCTTGGCTTCACACATTCTCTTTTGAAGTGCCCCTTTTCTCCACAGTTGAAGTAGGTCACCTTGCTCTTGTCAAAGCCAAATGTAGTGTCCTTAGTAGCAACAAAGTTCTGTCCGGTCTTTTTCACAAACTTCTTCGCCCTCCGGACAGCACTTGCTAAGGCCCACATAATGTCCATCCTCTCCAGTTCCATTTCATCTACCTGCTCGTAGTCCTCATGGCCAGAGATGGCAGTTTCCAATTTTCCCAGCAAACAAGTCCATCATAGGAATGAACCACTGCTGCCAAGAGATCCATGTGCTCTCGAGCTACTTCCACAGTCACGTTTCCGAGGTTCTCGGTCTTTAGTCTAGTGGGAGTTTGCTTCAGATCCAATGTAATGGGTACTAGAAGACCCTGACGTTTCAGATCCTGAAGGAGAAGCTTGTGAAGGACTAGATGAGCTAGACACAAATGCAGTCTGAAGAGGTGCCCCAGACGTCTTAATTGAGGAGTGGCATTGTACAAAAGCTGGATTCTGAGTGTATGAGGACTTCTGAGCTCGGTACTTCATCCTAAGTGCTTCTTCTCGCAGCTTTAGAATGAAATCATTGATATCCAACTTTGCCAACATTTCATTCTGTCTCAGATTTGACACAAAAGAAGCCCATTTTTCTGGCAATCCATCTGCAAAATTTGACACTTTTCTTCCATGGTAGTAGCAACACCATGTGTATGCAGTTCGCTCATCAAATGGTAGGAATCTATCAATAACATCGTCCAAACTCTCATTTCCACGATGAGAAGTTGTCAAATTCTTTCTTCAGCTCCTTAGCTTTAATTGCCTTCAGTGAAGCATTCCCGTCACATATCTTTCAGCTATCCCACAATTTCTTGGCTTGCTTATTCTCCGAGTAGTGGTGGAAAATATCCTTAGGAATAGACTGTGTTATCAATGCATAGACTCTCTTTTCTGCATTATACTTAACTTTCTGAGCATCAGTCATTCCTCCTAAGTAAGCTTCACCCATCAGCTCCCACCGGCATACTGTAACCATCTCAATAGCTTCCCACAAATTTGGATCAACTCCATTGAGGTAGATCTCAAAACGTTGTTTCCAGTGGGGAAACTCATCTAACTTAAGAGCTTTGGGGGTTGTATTATGATTCCCCACCTCACTCTCAAGTAACAGTAAGTTCTGGATCCTTGAGTCCTTCCCGGCTGTAAACGCTGACATCTGATCTTCCATCTCGATTAACTTTAAGTTTCTTAAACAATCTGTCAACTGGTGCGACTGGAGTGATGCGAATGGTCTATCCGTGCGAATGAACTATGCGACTGGTTCAATCGTGCGCGGCTGAACTTAGCGATTGGTCCAGTCGTGCGAATGAAACTGATGCGTACGAACATTGCGAACGGAGGCTTAGTCGTACGAATGAAGATGCGACTAGGTCCAATCGTGCGTCTGGAAGATGCGAATGAAGTCCAGTCGTGCGATTGGCTCACTCGTGTGACTGAAGCTGCTGTTTTGCGAAAATTTTTAGGTTAAACGTGTTTTGGCCGTAAAAATCCAAATTTTCACCAACCCTAATCGCCTAATGCCGTAGAAACCAAAACTTGATGAGCAGGGGACGTCCAAGACAACTTTTGACACAAAAAGATTGCGTTTTTAGTGAAAAAACACAAACTTTGTATCAAACTTGATTGAATCACACATAATCAAGAGCCAATGCTCTGATACCACTTGTTAGGATCTGGTATTTGAACAAAACACCAACTGATTAACGTGTAAACCAAACCAAAAAGTGCGGAATCCTATTGGATTGGCGATCCAATCAGTGAGAACGCACGTAGAATCAATAAAGTATTGAATCAAACGTTAACAATCGATTAGGAATCGATCTACAGCGTTCTATGAACTAAGTGATGGGTTTGTTAGAACACAAGACATAGTTTAACCACTTAAACTTTGTAAAAACGCAGCGGAAGTATAGCATTATAACATGTTTATAATCTGAAAATTTCATGTTCTTAATGATGTTTTAAGATGGAGAAACAAACCCAGATCAAAAGGATCTTTAATATGTGAATGAACAAGCTATGAACATATGTTAAACTACATAAAATCAAAGCTACATAAAGCTGTGATTAACTACCTTTATCCAGCTGAAAAGTTGACCAAAATAGGATGATAAGATGCTAGAAATTCGGCCAAGACTCCAAGGAAGGACCCCTCAAGCTAGTATACCCCAAGCACTATCACAAAACACCTTAGATGCTAGGATTGAACACCAAAACGAAGGGTAACACTTCTGAAAATCCTTTCAGCCGAGTTCTTCTTCAATAAGAACAAGAAAACCCTTTTCTTGTGTTGTTCTATTGCATGTGTGAGAGAGAAAAGAGATGGAGTGAATGAGTGTGTTAAAAATGAGTTTTTCCAAGACAAGTAAAAGAAGGCCAAAGGCCCCTTAGGGGCGGCCGAATTCTTTTAAAAACATGGGGTTTTCCCCCCAAAATCTAAATGATAATATGACACATTAACAAGTCATTTTAAAAGGTGTTCATTCAATAAACCTTTTATTAGAATAACACTTACACACTCACTAATTATTTGATGTTATTTAAATAACTTAGATAACATTGCAAACAACATCAATAAACAAAATATCCATATAAATTGTTTAATCTCATATGCAACTTATTTAGAAAACCCATTTTCTAAATTTGGTGTTATTATTTAATTGCATGATCATATCATCAATTGAATAATTATCGGTGATTGCAAGGCTTGTTTTTGGTATAACCCGACTTGGATCATAACGTACTAACCACATCAATATTCTAAGTGTCTTGGGCACATAGAATCCTACAATCTCCCACTTGCCCAAGATTCATAGAAAATTGATGCAAGCAGTAAATACCGCCTAACAACGGTTTACTACCCTTAATACGCATGACTTATAGCCATTCAATAACATCATCCCATTCAAGTATCCTACTTGAATTGATTTAGGTGAATTAATCATCTATCCTTTTGTTATAGATGTCATGTTAAATCCAAGGACACAGAATGATCATTCCTTGTTGATTTAACTTAATCAGGCCTTAGACATCTTGCTCTCAACGAATAAGAGGAAGAAATTCCATCTTGACTACATACGTTTCTCACAAACACCTCGTGTCATACCTGAATATACCCTTATGTACTGTCCACTATTTCAGGACAGTGAAGAATAAGCTCAAGGTATAATACTTGGTGAATATCAAAACCCAATATGTATCTCAGGTCAAAGGATACCAAATGATATTCGCCTTTACTCAAATTTACTTATGATCAATCAATAAGATTCCATGTAGTAAAATTTGAGATGCGGGTTAGTCCAATATTTGTATCCCACAAATATCTATGAACCTTGGTAGCAACCCATTGCTTTATATTCATCCTTATGAATATCAACCAATCCAAGTTCATAATAATCTTACCCTCACACTTGTTCCCACAAGTATGAACGACTACGGACATTTAGAGTAAACAATTTACTCATGGATTAAACATGCTAAATTGGAACATTAATTGAAACATTATAACCAAATAATTTTATTCAAATAATAAAGAGTTCCACATATCCAAATATAAAATTTACAGATCAAATCCAATCACTAGAATATCGAAGTCCCATGGCACAAGTATGACCTTCATGCTTTGCCTTTTCAAGGAGCTTCGTGAGAGGATCCGCAATGTTCTGATCCGTGTGAACTTCGCGAATACATATCTTCCCTTTTTCAACTTCATCTCGTATGTAGTTGAATCTCCGCTCAATGTGCCTAGTCTTTTGATGAGCACGAGGTTCTTTGATTTGAGCAATCGCACCCTTGTTATCACAAAAGATCTCCAGGGGGTCCTGAATGGAAGGGACAACCCCCAGATCGACAATGAATTTCTTCAACCATGCAGCTTCTTAAGCTGCCAATGAGGCGGCGACGTATTCTGATTCTGTAGTTGATAGAGCCACCACATCCTGTTTGGAGCTCTTCCGTGAGACCGCTCCTCCATTCAGAATGAAAATATATCCCGATTGTGACCGAGAATCATCACGATCGGTTTGGAAACTCGCATCTGTGTAACCTTTTACAACGAGTTCCTCATCACCAGATCCATAGATTAGGAACATATCTCTTGTCCTCCTTAGGTACTTAAGTATGTTCTTAACAGCCATCCAATGACTGTTTCCAGGATTTTGCTGGTAACGACTTGTCATGCTTAAGGCGCATGACACGTCCGGTCGAGTGCATATCATTGCATACATGATGGATCCAATAGCAGATGCGTATGGGACTACCTTCATTTTATCTTGCTCATCCTTTGAGCTAGGACATTGAGTTGTACTCAATATCGTTCCTCTTTGAATAGGTACGGTACCTTTCTTAGAGTTCTCCATCTTGAACCTTTTCAAGATCTTATCAATGTATGCACTTTGATTCAAACCAATCAACCGCCTTGATCTGTCCCTATAGATCTTTATTCCCAGAATATAGGCGGCTTCTCCAAGATCCTTAATGGAAAAACAACTTCCAAGCCAGGTTTTTACACCTTCCAAGGTTGGAATGTCATTTCCAAATAGTAGTATGTCATCAACATACAATACTAGGAAAGTTATTGTGCTCCCACTAGCCTTCTTATACACAAGCCTCATCAACGTTTTTGATGAAGCCAAATTTCTTTACCTCCTCATCAAAACGATGATTCCAGCTTCTAGATGCTTGTTTCAATCCATAGATTGATTTCTTTAACTTACATACTTTATTAGGATGTTTTCAATCGACAAAACCTTCAGGCTGAACCATATAGACATCTTTCTCAAGATATCCATTTAGGAAAGCCGTTTTGACATCCATTTGCCAAATCTCATAATCATAGTGAGCAGCTATGGCAAACAATATCCTTATAGACTTTAGCATCGCAACAGGTGAGAAGGTTTCATCATAATCAACCCCTTGAGTTTGAGTGAAACCCTTTGCTACAAGTCTAGCTTTATAAGTATCCAAGTTTCCATGCATATCGGTTTTCTTCTTGAAAACCCACTTACTTCCAACTACTTTGGAGTTAAGAGGTGGTACAACCAAGTCCCATACTTGATTGTCATGCATGGATTGCATCTCAACGCTCATGGCCTCGAGCCATTTGTCACAATCCGAATTTTACACTGCATCATGGTATGTGGTTGGTTCATCTGAATCTTCCACATAGCATCCATCCATGAAAAATCCGTATCTTTCAGGTGGATTACTAGTTCTACCACTTCTGCGAACGTTTTGTGTGTATTGATCAACCATTTGATCATCTTCAACATCCTCATGTTGAGTGCTAGTTTCAACCAAACGTGCATCGGGTTGTGGTTCTTGATCCTCCTCAAGATCCACTGTTCTATTGCTAGTTCCTTCCATAAGGAACTTTGCTTCTAAGAACTCACCCTTTCTGGAAACAAACACCTTTTGTTCCAATGGATCATAGAAATAATATCCCATAGAATCTCTAGGATATCCAATAAAGATACACTTGGTGGATCGGACTTCCAATTTGTTTGGGGTGAGAGTCTTAACATAAGCCTCACAACCCCAGACCCTTAAGTATGATAGGGATGGAACTCTTCCATGCCATATCTCAAAGGGTGTCCTTTCCACCTTTTTGGTTAGGGCCATATTTAAAATACGGGCCGCGGAGAGCAAAGCGAAACCCTAAAATGATAGAGGTAATGTGCTTCTAGCCATCATAGATCGGACCATATCCAATAAGGTTCGATTCCTCCTCTTAGACACACCATTATGTTGTGGTGTTCCAGGTGGAGTGAGTTGTGAGACAATCCCACAACTCCTAAGATGATCTTGAAAAGCATCACTTAGGTATTCACCTCCTCTATCGGTACGGAGAACTTTAATCGACTTGTTGAGTTGATTTTCTACTTCATTCTTGAAGATTTTGAACATTTCAAAAGCTTCATCTTTGTGCCTTAATAAGTACACATACCCATAGCGACTATAATCGTCGGTAAGGGTAATGAAGTATCTTTCACCATTCCTAGTCATTGGCTTAAAAGGACCACATACATCCGAATGTATGATTCCTAATAAATATTTTGCCCTTTCGTTAGTCCCACTAAAGGGTGCCTTAGTCATTTTTCCTTGTAAACAAGATTCACACACATCAAATGAATCACATTCACTTGTTTTTAAAAGACCATTCTTTTGTAGTGTTTGAATTCTTTTCTTGTTTATATGACCAAGACGACAATGCCAAAGATAGGTATCACTCAAATCCAACTTGAGTTTCTTGGTGTTAGTTTGGTACAATGAAATATTTAAAGTATTTTCATGAGCCAATTCGTAAATACCATTAATGGAATAGCTTTAAAATAGAACATATCATTTAAAGAAACATGAATATCATTTTCAATAAAAGATAATACATAATCATAAAGTCTTAATTGGGATACAGAAATAATGTTCCTAGTCAGACTAGGAGCATACAAAACATTCTTCAAAATAACATCCAAGCCACTTGGAAGTTTTAGGATGTAGTCCCCACGAGCTTCAACTTGGACTTTGGTTCCATTGCCCATGAAGAGACTAACATCCCCTTGATTGAAGTCCCTACTTCTTGTGAACCCCTGCAACAAATTGCAAATATGAGTTCCACATCCGGTATCTAATACCCATGTGTTTGAAGATGTAACATTAAGATCAATATGAATCATGTATGTTGTACCTGAGGTCTGCTCGGCATCCCTCTTTGCTTTCAACTCTTGGAGATGGACGGGACAATTCCTTGCCCAATGTCCAATCTCCCCACACTTGAAGCATGGGTCATTAGTAGCAACCTTTTGCTTCTTCTCTTGTGGTTTGGGTGGTACCCTTACCACCCCTTTCCCCTTTCCCCAAACGGGTCCCTTACCCTTGGCAACCTTTGCCTTGGGTGCGGGATAAGGCCTTTTCTTGTTCCCACCTTCATTGATGGTGAGAACGGGTAAAACCCTTTTACCCATGGCCGCCTCGGCCGTTTTCAGCATTGAGTGAAGCTCACCAATGCTTTTGTCCCAAGCATTCATGTTGTAGTTCAACACGAATGTCTCGAACTTCTTGGTAAGGCCATTAAGGATCAAATCCGTGGCCAATTCCTTCGAGACAGGACAATTAAGCCTCTTGAGGCGGTCAATATGACTTTTCATCTTAAGTACATAAGATGAAACAGATTGGTTGTCGTCCATACGACATGCATGGAGTGCTCGAACCGTTTCGAAGCGCTCAACCCTTGCTTGCTGTTGGAACGTTTCTTTTAGCTGGGTTATCATGTCGTAAGCTCCGTGATGTTCATACTCCTTTTGGAGATCCGGAGTCATGCTCGCTAGCATGAGACAAGACACTTGGACAGAGTCCTCAGTGTACTTGAGCCAATCGTTATAGGCCTCCTCATCATCCTCAGTAGGTTGATCGGGGATAGGGTCGTCTAAAACATATGATCTTCTCTCTTGCTTGAGAACGATTCTCAAGTTTCGATACCAATCAATAAAGTTGTTATGATTTAGACGTTCCTTTTGGAGGATCGCTCGTAATGATTGGTTGGACGCGGATGAGTTATCGTGATTTTCATTGTTGGTGGCCATCTACAAAATTTAACAAAGATCTATTTTAGTATTTTCGATATTGCTATTTTTTAATAATTAATGCCTTTTAAGGTCATTTTTATATTAAAATCTAGAACCCAACATTACATTTAAATTGTGGTTAGGTGACCTTTATCCAACGATTTAAATTAATAAGGTGGTCAACGATTGACGATTGCAACCATTTGCAACTTCTAGAAGTATGGGATCGATTTTAAACATCATATGTAAAGTCGGCATGTTAATCCCATCAACACCATTTGGAAACCACACCGTAGGTGATCCATTTGACATGGTTTGCAAATCAAGATACCCTACTTACACCTACGTGTGAGTTTGCCAAAATAAGTGGTTAGGTGACCTTTATCCCACAAATAAGGCATTCTCACCTCAAATCGCAAGTTCCCTCAAAATGGTTAGGTGACCTTTATCCCACTAAGAGTTCCCAAGTGACTCAAGTGTTGTGTAAAAGGACGGTGTTGATCTTGTTTAAAATTTTAGAGATTTCATAATACAAGTTTTAGAAAACTCTATGTACTTGTATTTGTATGCTTTCAAATACAAGGTACCCTATGGTCCTTTGATTAAAACCAATTTTAATCTTTAAAATCATTAAATCATTTTAATAACCTTTTATTACTTTTAATGATTAAGAACTACCAATTTTCAGCTTGTAAAGTTTTGTTAATGAGTTTGTAAAGTATGACAAAATATCAACCAAACAATCAAACAAGCATAAACATACAAACATGAGTGCATAACCACAACCACTAAATTGACAACACTTGTTTGCCATCACAAGTGTCATCATAAGGTCTTTCCTAAGGGTTTGTAATGACACATTATATGTGTCCATGGACTCCCACTTGAATCCATATCCAAATACTTCAAGGTCCATGTTTTTGATGTCCATCTTTGGGTCTTGATCTTGTGCATCTTCCTTTTAGAAAATTGTATCCTAATACATTTTTCTAATAAAAAAAATGCACCTAATCTATTAATTACATAACCAAATGAACAAATAATTACAACCCAAATAATAAACATAAAAATTACAACCCAACTGAATGAATAAAAACCAACCATTCCAATCATCCAAATCAAAAGGTCAAAGGCTAGGTTATGCACACTAACATCCAATGATCATATCATCCAAACATATAATGAAACCCCACTTAAAACCACCAAATTTCAGCCAACATAAACTGAAATTTTGGGTTTTAAACATTGTCCAAACAATCAACATTTCATAATATATATCTTTCAAGGTCTAATCACTAGCATGTGTGATATGACCTTGAAAGTTTGGGGAATCATTCATACAAAATATAGCAGCCCAAAATCAGCCTATAATAAGTTGATAATACTTCTTTAAAACCGATTTTAAAGACTAAGAACAAGCAAGTTATCCACATAACCGGCTCTGATACCATTGATGGGTTTGTTAGAACACAAGACATAGTTTAACCACTTAAACTTTGTAAAAAACACAGCAGAAGTATAGCATTATAACATGTTTATAATCTGAAAATTTCATGTTTTTAATGATGTTTTAAGATGGAGAAACAAACCCAAATCAAAAGGATCTTTAATATGTGAATGAACAAGCTATGAACATATGTTAAACTACATAAAATCACAGCTACATAAAGCTGTGATTAACTACCTTTATCCAGCTGAAAAGTCGACCAAAATAGGATGATAAGATGCTAGAAATTCGGCCAAGACTCCAAGGAAGGACCCCTCAAGCTAGTATACCCCAAGAACTATCACAAAACACCTTAGATGCTAGGATTGAACACCAAAACGAATGGTAACACTTCTGAAAATCCTTTCAGCCGAGTTCTTCTTTAACAAGAACAAGAAAACCCTTTTCTTGTGTTGTTCTATTGCATGTGTGAGAGAGAAAAGAGATGGAGTGAATGAGTGTGTTAAAAATGAGTTTTTCCAAGACAAGTAAAAGAAGGCCAAAGGCCCCTTAGGGGCGGCCAAATTCTTTTAAAAACATGGGGTTTTCCCCCCCAAAATCTAAATGATAATATGACACATTAACAAGTCATTTTAAAAGGTGTTCATTCAATAAACCTTTTATTAGAATAACACTTACACACTCACTAATTATTTGATGTTATTTAAATAACTTAAATAACATTACAAACAACATCAATAAACAAAATATCCATATAAATTGTTTAATCTCATATGCAACTTATTTAGAAAACCCATTTTCTAAATTTGGTGTTATTATTTAATTGCATGATCATATCATCAATTGAATAATTATCGGTGATTGCAAAGCTTGTTATTGGGTATAACCCGACTTGGATCATAACGTACTAACCACATCAATATTCTAAGTGTCTTGGGCACATAGAATCCTACACTTGGAGTATGAACTTGGAGGCTTCTGGACGGCTAGGGTACGTCTGGAATCGAAATAGAATGAATGCTTACGTTTTTCCACGAATTGGGTGGTATTTATAGGTTAGTGTTGTTCATTCGGGCGACTGAACCATTAGTATGGTTCAGTCGTGCGATTGAACCATGCGGTTGATCCATCCGCACGACTGAGTGTTCAGTCGTGCGACTGAGCCAATCTCATGTTACAATCATACGACTGATCCAGTCTCCTGGTTCAGTCGTGCGACTGAGTCATTCGCATGAAGTTATTCATGCGTATGGTCCATTCGTATGGGCCATTCGCATGAGAACTTCATTTTGTTAAGTTTGAATGTATTCATTAATATAATATTATGTGTATCAATTCAAACAATCACAAACCTATTTAACCAATTCAACATCGACTCATTAATGAAATATTAAACATTATAAATCACAAACAACCATTTTCATTTCATTAACATTCCAAACTTTACATCAGTGTAAGACACACAAGATCTATTACATTCATCTCATGATCTAGGTACATATGTATCAACAAAGTAGACTCTGAAACCCTAATTCCAGCCCAATTAGAAGCTCTAACCAAAAAATTTGAACAATTGCAAAGCGAGCTAAAGAAAACTCCAACACGATGCAACACATGTGGAAATTCACACAAGACCAACGAGTGCCCACAAGGCGTCATGATGGTTGAAGATGTTGACTACGTAGGAGGCCCAAACAACTCATACAATTCAAATTGGAGAAACAACTCGGGTTATAGAGATGCTGGCAATAACCAACAATCATCTGGATTCAACCGAAGGCCACCTTACCAACAACAGAAACCACCATATCAAGGTCCAAGCAGTAGTAACCAAGACCGTGGAGCATCATCAATGGAAGACTTATTGCAACAATTGTTGTTAACCATACAAGCTACGGATGAGTACATCCGGAAATCTGATCGAAGAAATGAGGAGAGGTTCCAAAGAAACGAAGCTGACATCAAAAGCAACAAAGCATCATTACAAACCATAGAGCACCAAGTAGGTCAAATAGCACAACAACTCTCTGAAAGACCTCAAGGAGCTTTGCCCAGCAACACTATGACAAATCCTAATGCTCAAGTCAAAGCCATCAGCACCAGGAGTGGCAAAACCACTCAAGGTGATGCACCCGCATTACAACCCATCCTTGAAGAAGTAGAAACTGAAACTCCAAGTAATGCGAGTGATAAGCAAAAGCAACCTTTTGTTATTGAAGAACCAACAAAAAATACGTTCCACCACCACCTTATGTTCCACCACCTCCATATCCAGGTCGTTTGAGACAACAAAGAATGGAGGCACAATATAGCAAATTCCTTGGGTTGTTCAAGCAACTCCACATCAATCTGCCCTTGGTGGAGGCCTTAGCACAAATGCCAAACTACGCTAAGTTTCTAAAAGGTGTCTTGTCAAACAAAAAGAAGCTGGAAGAGTTATCACACGTAGTTTTGAATGAGGAATGTTCTGTAGTTCTTCAAAACAAACTACCTCAAAAGACGACTGATCCAGGAAGTTTCACCATATCTTGCCTAATAAGAAATCTTTCTGTCAGTAATGCGTTAGCTGATTTAGGTGCAAGCATTAACCTTATGCCTTATGCGGTTTTTGAAAAATTAAACCTAGGTGAACCTAGACCTACCCGTATGAGCATCCAGTTAGCTGACCGTTCTGTCAAATATCCGAGGGGCATCGTTGAAAACCTCTTAGTTAAAATTGACAAATTCGTATTTCCCGTTGATTTTGTGATCCTAGACATGGATGAGGACAAAAATATTCCTCTTATCCTAGGTCGACCTTTCTTAGCGACTGCTCGAGCCCTCATTGATGTTTGTACAGGCAAACTCACGCTTAGAGTCGACGAGGAGGAAGTAACTTTCGATATAGGCCAATCCATGAAACACCCTCAATATCATGATGACTCACTCTATTACGTTGATGCTTGCGATTTGATCATAAGCCGTTATTTGAAGGAAGCCCTTCAAAATGAAGCTTGCAATACTTAATTAATACAAGTCACAATCACCGAACCCATCTGTGAAAACCAAACCATTCCAGAACTTGAAGTTGACGAAACATCATTTCATCAAGAAGCATTTGAGATCATTGAGCAAGACTTGGAACCAAAAGCCAAACCTTCTATCGAAGACCCTCTAGTCTTAGAGCTCAAAGAACTTCCATCTCATCTCGAATACGCTTTTCTTGAAAACACATCTCAACTTCCTGTCATAATCTCATCCGCCTTATCAATTGATGAGAAGAACAAGTTGCTTAATGTGCTTAAGGCACACAAACGAGCAATTGCATTGAAAATCATGGACATCAAGGGAATCAATCCATCATTTTGCACTCATAAAATATTGATGGAGGAGAACTTCAAATCCGTCATTCAACCTCAAAGACGTTTAAACCCGAGCATGCAAGAGGTGGTAAAGAAAGAAGTAATCAAACTCCTAGATGCCGGTTTGATTTACCCTATTTCTGATTCGCCTTGGGTCAGTACCGTCCAAGTTGTTCCAAAGAAAAAAGGAATGACTGTTGTAACTAACGAGAAGAATGAGCTTATTCCCACTCGTACGGTTACAGGATGGAGAGTTTGCATAGACTATCGCAAACTCAATGACGCCACAAGGAAAGATCACTTCCCTCTTCCTTTCATCGACCAAATGCTTGAGAGATTGTTTGGAAAAATGTTCTATTGTTTCCTATATGGTTTCTCAAGTTATTTTCAAATTCCTATTGCTCTCGAAGATCAAGAAAAGACAACATTCACCTGTCCATATGGCACATTTGCTTATCAGCGAATGCCCTTTGGATTGTGTAATGCTCCTGCTACATTTCAAAGATGCATGGTAGAAGTTTTTCATGACATGATTGAACACTCAATGGAAGTTTTCATGGATGATTTCTCCATCTTTGGAAACTCATTTGAGCAATGTCTTGAAAACCTGGAAAAGATGCTAGTTAGATGTGAAGACTCCAACCTTGTTTTAAATTGGGAAAAGTGCCACTTCATGGTTACGGAAGGAATAGTGTTAGGACACAAAATCTCTCGAGCGGGGCTTGAAGTCGATCTAGCCAAAGTCGACACCATTTCTAAACTTCCGCATCCCACAACCGTGAAAGACATCAGAAGTTTCCTAGGACATGCAGGATTCTACCGTCGTTTCATTAGAGATTTTTCAAAAATCGCTCGACCAATGACTCAACTTCTGGAGAAAGACGCGAAATTTGTATTTTCTGATGAATGCATTAGTGCATTCAAATTGCTTAAGGAGAGATTGGTAACTGCTCCAATCATGGTTTCCCCAGATTGGACGCTACCATTTGAACTCATGTGCGATGCAAGCGATTTCGCGGTAGGAGCTGTCTTAGGACAGAGGAAAGACAAGCAATTTCACCCAATTCATTATGCGAGCAAAACCCTAAATGACGCACAAGAAAACTACACTACCACCAAAAAAGAACTTCTTGCGGTAGTTTTCGCATTCGACAAATTCCGCTCGTATCTCATCCTTTCAAAGACAATTGTTTACACCGATCATGCAGCCCTTCGTGATTTGTTAAACAAACAAGATGCAAAGCCGAGATTCATTTGTTGGATTCTTCTGCTTCAAGAATTTGATATCAAAATTCGTGATAAGAAAGGAGCGGAAAATCTAGTGGCTGATCATCTCTCGCGTCTTGAGGATTCAAGTCCTTCACAAACTGAGGAAGCCAAAATAAACGACAATTTTCCTCACGAATTCCTTATGCACATTCAATCCTCAATCGACGAACACCCTTGGTTCTCCGATTTTGCAAATTACTTAGCAAGCGGAATCCTTCTCAAAGGAATGACTTATCAGCAAAAGAAGAAGTTCTTTACTGATATCAAACATTACTATTGGGATGACCATAATCTGTTCAGAATCGATGCTGACTAGCTCATTCGAAGATGCGTATACGGAAGTGAAGCAGAACAAATTCTAAGGCACTGTCATGAAGGACCCACAGGAGGACACCATGGAGCAACCTTAACAGCCAAGAAAGTATTCGACTCTGGATTTTACTGGCCCACGATCTTCAAAGATGCTCATAACATGGTACGCACCTGTGATGCATGTCAAAGAGCAACCAATATCTCAACACGGGATGAGATGCCTTAGAAACCAGTTCAAGTATGCCAGATATTTGATATATGGGGTATTGATTTCATGGGGCCATTCTCGATGTCATTTGGCAATCGTTACATCTTGGTAGCAGTTGATTACGTTTCAAAATGGACTGAAGCTCAAGCCCTGCCTACTAATGATGCCAGGAACGTTGTCAAACTCCTTAAGAAACTATTTTCTCGTTTTGGTGCCCCCAAAGCTCTGATTAGTGACCGAGGAACTCATTTCTGTAACAATCAGCTTCAAAGAGCAATGGCACGTTATGGAGTTCACCATCGCTTTACAACTGCTTACCATCCACAAGCGAATGGGCAAGCCGAAGTCACTAACCGAGGTATCAAACGAATCCTTGAGAAAACTGTAGGTCAAAATCACAAGGAATGGTCTACCAAGTTAGATGATGCATCATGGGCTTTTTGAACAGCCTATAAGACTCCCATCGGCACAACACCGTTTAAACTAGTTTATGGGAAGTCGTGTCATCTACCTGTAGAACTAGAGCACAAGGCCTTTTGGGCACTTAAAGCAGCAAACCTGGACCAAGACCTTACAGGAAAAAATCGATTCCTACAAATTCATGAATTGGAGGAATTGAGGGAACAAGTGTACGAAAACGCTAGGGTTTACAAAGAAAAGACAAGGAAATTCCATGACGTTCGATTAAAGAGCACAAAACAATTTCATGTGGGAGAACGTGTCTTACTGTATAACTCTCGTTTACGTTTATTTCCCGGAAAACTGAAATCACGTTGGTCTGGACCTTATACGATAAAAAACGTGTTTCTGAATGGTGCCATTGAAATTTACAACCACGCAGGTTTAAGTTTCAAAGTAAATGGTCATCGTTTGAAACCGTATAACGATGGACCAACCAAGATTCCTTCGGAGGAATTAAACCTCCACCCCAACGAAAACTAAGTGTGGGGAAGGGTCATGCCGAAGACCCGAAACTTAAACGCGGCACCTGTACATAAATTTTTCTCACTTTTTAGCAATTTTTAGGACTTCACAAGCACAAGCACGGGGCCGTGCCTCATCAAGCACGCCCCCGTGTCTCTGACAAAATTTTTCCTTGATCTCCGCTGACGACTCTGGAACGTTGCAGGTCGAATTTAAGACGATTTCTGACAAGCACGGGGCCGTGCCTAGCCAAGCACGCCCCCGTGTTCACTATTCACGACCTGCGTATAAATACCACACTTGTTCCATTCTTTCATCACACTCATTCCTGCTCAAAAACATCTGAAAAAATGAAAGAATCAAGTCACGGAAGCTCAAACTGGAATCCTGCGAGAAACTGCGTTCTGAAACGCGAGAGCCGACGACTCAAGAGTATTTCTTCAAAATGCATGAACTAATCAAGCAATTGACAGAAATGAACCTCGTTGCTTTCCAACGCTTAGCTGAACTTATCCAAAAAGTTCAGCAGATGAGCGAGGAACTCATTTCCATTAACCAGCAGCTTGCGGATTTGAGCAACCGCACTTCTCACTATCCCATGCCAAACCTTCCACACGAAATGTGTGGAGGTTTCTTTTAGAAGCATTCCGTGATGTGTTAAGTGCACTGTTGCGCGTTAAAGAGTCTGGTTTTGCTGTTTCAGATTCTTCGCTTTTAACGTATCGTGTAACCGTAGGATCCTAGGGAACGTAATTTTCAATTTGGCTTGTGTTATTTAACTATAGGACTATTTTCGTATCTTTTCTGATGATTTGGAAGTGATAAAACTTAACCGGGAAAATTACATAACGTGCGAAACTGAAAAACGGAACAACAAAAGACTGAAACCGAACACTAAAATTGAACACGGCCCCGTGCTCATAGAGGCATGCACCCGTGTTCGACAAAAAATGACACCACCTGACATTTTTCAGACTTTTGTCTTGTTTCCCATCAATGTTGCATGATAAAAACCAAACTAATGTGCCTGCAAAGTCGTATCCACTTTCAATTCCATCTTGTTTTCCATTTTTCTTTCATCTTTTCAAGTGTTCTTGCAAGAGTATTTGGCCAAGAGGTTAGTATACTAATTACTATGATTATGAAAGTCATTTACATGTAGTTAGGTGATTAGGTCTCTAAACAACTGAAATCCTAGCAATTATGTGTAAACACTTGTTCTTAAACGTGTTATGGAATGATGAATGCTTTTAACCTACTTGTTCATGTTTATTCTTGTAGTAGATTAGTGTTAATTAATGTGTTTGGTTAGATATTAGTATGTTTAGTTAGTTAGTTAGTTGTTTTCTTTTATTGTTAACAAGACTATCTTCATAATTCGTGGTGAAACCTTTGTTAATCATGTTCAAGTTACAAGAATTCTCAAATGATGTAAAACAATATATATTTTGAGTATCTTGAATTATTAACAAATGATTAAAATGTTAAAGTATAATCTTTGATTTTTAAAGCAAGAAAATGTTAAACCCATGCTTAATCAACGATTTACAAACAAAACCACGATTGCTGGAGTCAAGAGTTTATGCCTAAACATGTTAACCGCACCCCCATGTTCAAAAATTTTTTTTGGATGATAAATTCTTAACTATTTTTTAAACATGAATTGAATCATTATGATGTTATGTCTAGAAAAACTTATGATTTTTACTAACATCATGAAACTGCTTAAGAAATTTGTTTTGTCTAGATTAACTTATTTTTAAAATTTCAGGATCATGGATCATCCCTACTTACATTTTGGAGGGATCCGCGAGAGATGGTGTCATGATAGACTTCAAAGATTGCTACAAAGGGTCGAAAGATCCCACTTACAAGCAGATGAAGAAACACTAGCGGCAGTCGGACAGCTAGAAAGATATAATAATTTATTAAGTGTTCAGTGGAAACGTTTATTTTCACAAAATAGACCTTCTGTTTATGAACTAACTCTTGAATTTTTAGAATCTTTTAAATTTAGCATGGAAGACTCTGATCCTTGGGATGAAAGTGCAGTTTCATTCAGACTAGCTGGGAATTGCCATAAAACATCCATTGCCTTGTTCGGTGTCTATCTTGGAATATACACGAAACAAGAAATGGAGGAGGAGGCAATATTTGGAATGCCGGCGTATCATACCTTCCCGGACGAGGAAAGTAGAGACGCGGAAAGTGATGCAATGAGGAAAGCATTTTGGGAGTGGATTGGAACCGGAGGGTTCAACTCGAGCAAAACAAAAAGCAGTCAGATACGAGAACCGCTGCTGCGATACATTCATCGGTTACTCAGCCATTCCACAACAGCTCGTGGTCAAAGCGAGGGAGTTGTTAATTTGAGGGACTTGTTTATTTTATATTGTATGGTTAATCAGTTGCCATGTAATATTGGGTATTTGTTTTGTAATCTTTTTGCCAGGAATGCGATTGCAGGTGCTCCAACACCCATGTTTGGAGGAAGCTGGATTTTAAACTTATATGAAAGCTATGGTTATAACACTGAGGGAACCGTAGGAGTGATGCCGGGACTGTTAGACTTGAGCATTTGTACAAGTATGTACATGGTGACAAGTTTACCAAATGGGCAGCCGAGATTCATGGATAAGAAGGGACAAATTTGGGATCCGGCGGATCCCGAAGAAATTATCATGGACCTCGACATGCCGATACAACCGGAAGGAGCCGGAGCTGGATCTTCAATTTCACGTACAAGGGAATTCCCAACCATGTTAGACCTTTATGAGTCAATCCAAACAACCGAAACCCATGCAAGGCGATCATTTGAATATGTCCAACGAGCCTTCAACTGAGTCGAAAATCTGCATTCCTGAGTCGATGACTTGAGCAAAGATGTCACGTACATCAGAAACCGAATGTACCACGAGTGGGGGGATATCCCACCACAAAGCCCTTGAAAACCGTATCATTTTCGGGGCCCCGACACAGTGTTTTGTGCCAATCTATCTTTTAATTTATGTCGTTTTGTTTTTATTTTGTGTGTTTAGGATTTTAATGCTTTCAATAAATTGGTGATATTTCAGGTGATACCGAGGATTCTAACAACGCGAGGGCAACCAAACACAAGTGAAAAATTCATCATTTTTAGGGGAGTTATTTCATTACCCTTTCTCAATCTTGAATATGTTAATCACATTGAGGACAATGTGAATTTTAAGTGTGGGGATGAGAGTAATGCATTTGACTTTGCTAAAAAGGTCCAAATTAAACTTTTTAAGAAAAGATCACTTACCAAGTAATTTTTGTGACAAAAAACCAAAAATTTAATATAATTTTTGATAAACCAAATTATAAATATACGTTTTCGGGAAATAAAGAAGTAAATCCATGACGTCCAAATAAAAATTGAAAATGTTTTTTTTTTTTGTGATATCCTTAAAAGCAATAATCTAGTAAAATATCTAATCATGTAAAATGAAACGCTTTTACCCAATTCCATCCTTATGTGAGTTTATTTTTGAGCCTTAAACAAGCTTTTGCAAATTGCAATTCTACTTTCATTCTGGATTTAATTGAGGGTGCCATATGATACGTGTGATTAGAACTTGCTTTGGGTATACATTTCAAGACCTTAATTAGTATTTGTTGCATAAAAATGAGTTAGGCACTAGGAAACCTTAACCATTCAAGCCCCAACCATTGTCTTTAATTTTCCTTACCTGAACATCAACCCTAGTTAGCCCCGTTGAGCTTAAACGTTTTTATCTTTCAATCACCCGAGTCACCAAGTCACTTAACCAAAAAGCCTTCAACAAAACCCGTTTTCGTTAAAGACACGTATTTGGCTTATAAAAAAAAATATTTGGTCTTTACCGGCAGACCTTAAAGAACTGGAATGCATTCTTTTGATTTCAATTTGCTTTGTTGCCTTCATCACGCAAAACCGGGACTTCCCCCGGAAATCCGCGAACAAATTTTCAATCTCACGTTTGACGCAAGAAAGAAATGGCGAAAAAGGAACAAGTTCTGCCATTTTGTGGGATTTCAAAAAGTGCTATAAAGAGACGGGCAAAAAGATATGAAAGATGCCCGAAATGTGGAAATTGGTCCCATAATGGATAATGCAAAAAGAATCAAACTGAATCTCAATACGAATACACAAAATTAATCCGATTGGGTGCTATTAGGCTTCAAGCCGAACGATCCTTGAGAAAGGAAAGTTTTGTGTATCTTCGTGTAAAAGATGAAGTACGATTCTTGAAAGCAAAATACGGTCTTGACAATCTGACCTTAAACGAGTCCTCAAGCTAGCATATCCCTTCTAGCTTGAAGTATTGTATTGGGAACCTTTATTGCCTTCCTTGTAGTTTATGTTAGAAAAATAAGCCAAGACCGTCGTCTTTAGCAATTAGCCACTCTTTCCAATTATTCCATACCCGAGCCCGAGCCAAGTTACAACCCATCAAAGACCTAATGATTTATGCAAATAAATATCTAAGTAGGTGAAGATTTGATCCCTTAACAAGCATATGATTTCACACGTATTCATACTAGGCAATTGAGTGTATTAGTCATACTTAATCCTGATTACGACTCCATATATTTAGCCGAGTGTGAGTGCATCTTGTGAGAAATGTGGATTTTTACATGATAATAATCTTTACTAACCAACCTATTGCTTGCTAGGATATCATTTTACATGTGCTTAGAATATTTATATTTGGATGAAAATTGTATTTACTTGCATACTTCTCGAAAGACATGTTTATAATTTGATTTATTTGGTTTTTGGTGGAATTGTCATTTTAAGTGATTTTTGCTTGAGGACAAGCAAAGTTCAAGTGTGGGGATGTTTGATGTGCTCCAAATTATACATAAAAATCCTATCAAAAGCACATAAATTATTCCTTAATATCTTCCTTAAAATGATGAAAATGTACTTAAAAGTGTTAAATTGTGTTTTCAGGTGTTTAAAAGGGCAAGATGGACAAAAGGAGTATATTTAACAAGAAATTGAAGTGATCCGAGCTTTGGACTCCAAGCATGGGGCCGTGCCTCATTAAGCACGCCCCCATGCCTTGCCAGAAACACACCCCCGTGCTAAATTAACACACCCCCGTGCTTGGACATTTGACAAGGACAAAAGTACTGTCCCCTAAAAGTAGACACGGGGCCGTGCCCCATAAGGCACGGGGCCGTGCCCCACCTCCAACACGGGGCCGTGCCCGACACAACCTGCATGTACGAGCCGACCAACTTTTGTAAGCATTGTACTAGCACGGGGCCGTGCTTAAACACTCCAGAAAGCCTATAAATAGAAGCCTAAGCTCACCATTTTTGGTAAGCTTTGGTGGGAGAGTTACTCTGTTGAATTCTCTCGGGAATCAAGACTTCAAGATCATTCGGAGGCTCGGGAGGTGCATACAACACTTGAAAGAAGCTTGGGATCACCTAAACGTCATCCATTGTGGATTATCGGTTTGATTGTTCCATTTCACCGATGATCACTTATCTATCTTCTTTGTTATCTGTTGTTATGTTAAAGCTCATTATGAGCTAAACTCTATTTATCATCCTAATCGGATGAAACTTATGTAATTTGTGATGAACTAATGGTGTGATAAATATTATGTTAATGTTATGGTGGTCTTGGGAAAACTATTGATGGGTAGCATCTACATTTGAACGGGAAGTTATAACTTTATGGTTTGTGATTGTGATTGTCATACAAGGTTGAAAACCGTATGATTAACTTTCATTCGTGAAACCGGTCTTCATAATAAATCCATGGCTAATGAACTAGAAATGGTTATTAGAAATCATATCACTTTAACTTTCTGATCATTTGCGGGTTCCCTTTTATTAGTTCGGAAACTTCAGTAATTGTTACGGTTTTCTAAAATTAATGGTATGTTAGGAAGGAACCTGATCAACTCTCTTTTTAACATTAAATTATGTTTTCAGAAATCGTATGTCAAATAGGACACAAAAGATTCACCTACATTACTAGGGCTTTGATCTGAGCAGTAAACTCAGCCTGATAGGATCAAGTCACTACGGCAGCAGGATAGACGAGAAATCACGCCGGCTCATCTTTATAAACATTAACATAATTATATTAATCAATATCTTTAAATCACATCACCAATTCATCATAATTACATAAGTGGAGTCTAAGTAGGATGATAACTTTTATTCCTTGATTTTAAATCCAAACGCTTCAATTCTTAGTTTACTTTCTTTTTATTATTGTTTACTTTTAAACTCAAAAAATCTTTCCAATACAAAATATCACTTTCTTTAACAAAAACCAAATATGATAGTCAAACATCAAGTTTGTTGAGTAGGCTAGGTGTGTCCACGGATTGATACTCGGTTTTTACCAACACTATATTACCACACGACAGGTACACTGCCTTTTGTGTGTGTGGTTTAGTATTAGTAATAACCAATTAAAACTGAATCTGTGCAATAAATCTTTATCAAAATATATACTATCTGCACTCCATCATAACTCTATACGAAATTCCACCTGTTGTGGAGGAGGCAAACCAGACAAGTCATCAGGAAATACATCTGGGTAGTCCCGTACCACTGGAATATCTACTAGTTTCCTCTCTTCTTCCTTCTTTCCACCACATGAGCCAGAAAAGCGTAGCACTGCTTTCGTAAACTTCGGTGTGCTTTCATGCAGGAGATAAGCTTTAAGTTTCTTCCCGGTCGATCTCCTAGAATCTTGAGTACCTTCCCGTTTGACATGGGGTTTCGTACTACTTTGTCCCGACAGACAATCTCAGCTCCGTGCTTCGACAACCAATCCATTCCCACAATCATGTCAAAACTTCCTAACTCAAAGGGTATCAAGTCTATATCGAAGGCATGGTCCTCCAATATTATCGAGCACTTCCTAATAATCTCATCGGCCTGAACAACTCTACCATTGGCCATTTCTACAGAGTAGCTAGTTTCTAGCCTACTAGGACTCAAATCAAGAAATTGCACAAACTCAGAAGATATAAAGCTATTGTCTTCTCCAGTATTAAATAATATAGATACGAAGTGATGATTGAGTAAGTGCGTACCCGTGACAACATTCGGGTCCTAACGGGCATCGTTGGCTCCAATGACAAATGCACGTCCCCGAGCTGTGTTTCCTTGATTCGCCGGCCTTGATTTCCAGCTATGGCCATCACCTGCTGCTGGTTGTTCCCTTGTTGACCCGGCGCCCGATTCAGTCTGGGGCACATGTTTCTGTAGTGATCAGGGCTTCCACACTCATAACAGACCCTGGCATTCCCGGCGGGGTTAACCGCGTTGACCGGAGCCACCAGATTTGGCGCTATTCTGTAGTCTCTCGCTAGATGCCCCAGGCGTCTACAGTTCACGCATACCCGGCACTGCATTCCTGGGGGATGATGATAGTTGACCTATCACATTTGGGGTGCGGCCCAACATACTCTCTTTTGCCTTGCATCACGG
Organism: Flaveria ramosissima; assembly: GCA_025215565.1. Classification (NCBI taxonomy): domain Eukaryota; kingdom Viridiplantae; phylum Streptophyta; class Magnoliopsida; order Asterales; family Asteraceae; genus Flaveria; species Flaveria ramosissima. The sequence continues at coordinate 27,594,809 of CM046036.1, forward strand.
CCACAAAATTTCTGGTTGTCTTGGCCCTTTTGTCGAATTTCCCGGCACTCGACCGGCTCGCTTCCCCAACATCCTTTCTTTTCTCTGCCCCTCTTCCTAACACCCCTGTTCTTACCATCTCATCAGTTAGAGCGCCAGCCTTTAGACTTGCGCTCTGAATCGTAGGAGGAGCAGCAGCTGTTACCATTGCTCGGATTTGAGGCGCAAGTCCCCAAATGTACCTTTCGATCCTCTTTGATTCCAGGGTCACCAGATGTGGAACCAATCTTGCCAGCTCGTGAAAATGGTCAGTGTAAGCTGTGTGCCCAGCCCCCATCATAGCATGATTCTAGAATTCATGCTCCAGTTTCTGCATCTCGTTGAGGGGGCAGTATTCCTCAGTGATTAAGGCCTTAAACTCATCCCACGACATCTGCATCGCTGATTCTCTTCCTCTAGCTTGAACCTGGGTGTTCCACCAGGTTAGGGACTTGCCTTGCAGTGAACATGTGGCATACTTGATTTTCTGGCTGTCGAGGCATTCACTGATGTCAATCACTGCCTCCATCTTTTCAAGCCATCTGGTCAAGGCTATCGCTCCGCCCTTCACATCAAATTCCTTTGGTTTGAAGGCCACAAACTCCTTGTACGAACACCCCCTTCTGGCATTAACAACCCCAGTCTCATTACCGGTTGTCCCACCATTCTTGGTTTCCTGATTACTTTCGTTCCCAGTCGGGTTCCCATCACCTACTTCAATTTCAATCCCACCTTGACCTCTTTCTCCACCATCCTCGTTATCATTGCCACCAACCCCGTGGGGGTGGTGTTGCTGAAGAGCATCGCTCACTTGGGCCACAATAGTCGGAATCAGTGCGGCCAGTTGTTGAGCGATCAAAGCTGCCATATCAGAGTCTCCTTTTCCCTGATTGTTACTGACAGGACCATCACTTGTTCTTGGTGTTCTACCTCTGCCTCTGCCTCTGCCCCTCGGGGCTTCACTTCCGCCACTGTTGCTGCGGGTAACTCTTCGAGGCGGCATTTTCTAATCATAAAAGTAGTAAACACGTAAGCTTTAACCATTTCAAATTATATTGTCCACATCGTTCATCAAAGTCCAGAATTCCAAGTTAATATCGCACTTATAGTCACCACACATCACATGCAAGTCATATAGTTCTCACACCATGAATTGGTAATGTTCCAACAATAATCCATCAATGCTATTGTAAATCCATGTATATATCACGTTTAGTCTAGCAGAGGTTGTCTATCTCTTCCTCTTTCGAGGTTTCAGACATAACCTCCTCAAGGTCAATCTCAATGTCCGAGGTCAAGCGCAATAGCATAATCTGTGAAGATCTCTCCGGGTTTAATACCCGGATTTGATAAACCAACTCGGCGCGTAGAGGGAAACGGAAGATCCAATAGAAGCATCCCATAAAGACTGAGCACAAGAGCTCTCTCACAGGGTGAAAAGATCACAAAACAGATAGATAAACGAATCAAGTAAAGAGAAACACATACATGAGATATAAAATGCACACAGATCCTAGCATGCAAATCTACATGAAGGTTCCTAGGTTATAGTCTAGGTCAAGCGTATTGCCTAATTCTCTATAACCAATGGCTCTGATACCAATCTGTCACACCCCCGCTAAAAGCGGAAACACGGGGATGTAATGAGATCGGGATCGTCATAACACATGGTAAACAGTAGAGATGCAATAATAATAAATGATGATAAAGCGTGTCATGATGACACCCGACACAAATGGAGACTTGTGTCGTGTTTAGTCAATGTTCACGACAACATAGCCATAAGCATAAACATGTTAAATGATTCACATAGTCAAAGATGATAACATTGTAATGTAAATTCCCACAACCCGGGAACAAGTATCAAAAGAATAAGCTTGTTTAATCAGACTACACCATTGTATCAAAATGATTGTTTGTCAAATATGTTTAGTCTCAAAAATGCATCCTAGGGTCTCCACTAAGGAAGCACACCTAGATCCTCAATTTGTATGATCACCTGAAAAGATATGCTCAAAATGGTCAACAAAATTGTTGGTGAGCTCGCAGGTTTAAATAGTAAATAAGTAATTGATGCTGTATAGTAAATGATGTGGAATACCGTGCATACAGTTATAAGTAAGTAAAATCACATGACAATGAGCTTTGCAAACCTAACGATGTACACAAAGATCTTGTCGGAATATATTCACCCAATGGCTCGTTCCTGGCCACTGTTGGTACTAACTAGTATACCAACAAACAAGGATGGGGGTGTCAACCTAGTAGTACTACCAATACCTATCCGTCGGTTTCCACACTGGAATTAAATAGTTGCAAAGAAAGTACCACACAGCAAACTCAAGCATGTATAAGATAAGTACTCACAAAACATTAACACGTTGATTCCAAGTACGTAAATTGTACAACATTGAAAATGGGTGAGCATACTTTTCCCCCATGTTTGTAGATGATTGAAATGATGTATAAGCATAAAAAGGGGCCATGAAACTCACTTGTTAGGTGGTAAGTATGAATGATCAAAGTATCCAAATGTTGTATGCAATGAACGGTCAAACACCTATTGATAGTTATTGTTAAGCATTAATGATATGTATAAAGAAAATAGTAACATTCGGTCGGTTCGGGTTGTATCGGTTGTGTCGCGTGTAACACACACAAACAGACACACGTATTAGATCTTATGTAGATCCAAGTACTTGACATCGTCACCATTGCTGATGGTATTTGAGTAAAAGTTTCATTGTTTTTGAAGAAGTATTTGGTAAATATTAGTAGTTATAAATCGATTGTTGATAATTGTAGAATGTTAAGTTGATTTGGTTTGGAATAACATTAGTAAGTTTGATAGCGTTGACTTTAACATTGTCATTAGTAATGGCAACCGTGTCGATGTCACCTTAACATCCCACGACATACACACACCACACACAAGAAGGACTTAACATACAACAACTTCAGTCGCACGACAGGACCAGACGCACGACTCAACACTCCATTCGAACGAATCAACCCTCAATCGTACGAATCAGCTTTATTCGTACGATTGAACCTTCATTTGTACGGCTGGCATTCAGTCGTACCACAAATTACCCAATCGCACGACTCAACCTCCATATGCATGAATCAACCTTCATTCGTACGAATCAGCTTCATTCGTACGACTGAACCTTCATTCGTGCGATTGGCCTTCAGTCGTGCGATACGCACAATCACACACATTCATTCGATCGCCCTGACTCAATCGCACACATTCAATCGCTTGCATGACTTAATCGCACACATACACACAGTCGCACGACTCAGTCGCACGACACACCCAGTCGCACAACTCAGTCGCACGATTGACTCAGACGCATGATTCAGTCGCACGACTCACCCGGTCGCACGGCTCAATCGCATGACAGACCCAGTCGCCTGAACAACAGAATCGCGACTGCTGAAGTGCAGAGCAGCCTCGGCTGCTCCGAGCACAGGTTTTACACAACAAGGACTTCTAGAAACACACTACAAACATACACAAACAAGAAGCACACGCAGAAGGACACCACACGCACCCACATGACCTCATGTGTTCGGGTTGAACCCGAACACCCGAAACCCTAGTTTGGACAGTCGTGAATAAGCAAGAAAAGGGACAACCAAGGTCGTCTACCTGAAAGAATGGAGTAGACTCAGTTGTAGATGAAGTCTAGACGGTGAAAACGCAACGAAAATGAGCGGTTTTGGTGCAAGGAGGAGGAAGAAGGGTGAAGAAGAAGAAGTGAAGAAGAAGATGAAGAAATGGAGGCTAGGGCTGGGAATGGGGTATTTATACCCAGCCCTAGTTTGCAAAATGTCAAATTTAGTCCCTGCACTTAACCCCCGAGTTTCCCAAATTTGTTTCGGTTGAAAAAAGACTTTATTAGGTTAGTTATATTAATGATAAAAATGTATTTAATTATATTAGAAACTTAAAAATGGTTTTATTAATGACGATAATATTATAGCAAAATGGTTTATTTAGCGATAACGATGACGAAAGTTTTTAAAAGTTTTTAAAGATAGCACACGTCACAATGAAAGCACAAGCACAAGGATGATAAAGCAAGTATAATATCCACACGAATAGTTCATAAAAATGAGGATTGAACGAGCGAAGAAAAGTTAATGGAATCCACGTTAATTGACGGACCTTTTGGTGAAGGATGTCACAAGCGCAGGGAGATAGCGACGACCAGCAAACAGTCATTCTAGGTCGCCCATTTTTGGCTACTTCCAACTCATTAATCAACTGTAGAACCGGGATAGTAGACATGACCTTTAGAAATCAAAGGCAATTGATTAATTCGTTTTCCCATACATCTAATCCTCTGGTCGATAGTGGATGCTCTTTTGTAGAGAATATTGACCGCTGTGGCTGTCACGTAAGTGAAGGCAACACCACAGAGGCGTGTGTTTTCTGTGACAGGGATCAAGCTGAGCTTAACATGGAAGTTGAATAAATAGTAGAAGAGTTGGAGGTGATGGCGGTAAGGGAAGGTAGACCCACTTGTACTCACCAAGTTGAAAGTTTGCCAGAAACCATTGACACATGATTGCAACCATCCCTTAAATCACCTCCAACACTTGAGTTGAAGGCGTTACCTTGAAATATGCTTATGTTGGGGACAATAACACCCTCCCAGTGATAATTGCTTCCAATTTATCTGAAGAGCATGAGAGGAAACTAATGAGTGTTTTGGTTGAGTACAGGGCTGCTATAGGATGGATGATTGCAGATTTGAGAGGAATCAGTCCTTCAATTGTCATGCATAAAACCATCACCAAAAAAGGATCCAAACCGACGCGGGACACTCAGAGACGATTGAACCCGAATATGCGGGAGGTGGTGAAGAAGGAAGTACTCAAATGGCTTGATGCAGGTATCATATTTCTTATCTCTAACAGTGAATGGGTCAGCCCGACCCAACCAGTGCCAAAGAAAGCAGGCATCCAGATTGTGCACGGTGTAGACGATAAGGAGGTAGCCACCCGGCCGGTAACCGGGTGGCGCATTTGTATTGATTGTAGGAAGTTAAATGCTGCTACTTCCAAGGACCATTTCCCGTTACCTTTCATTGATCAAATCCTAGAGAAATTGGCAGGTCAGAAATTTTATTATTTTCTTGATGGGTATTCAGGGTATAACCAAATTGCAATCCATCCGGATGATCAACATAAGACCACATTCACATGCCCGTATGGTACCTTCGCATTTAGGCGGATGCCATTCGGGTTGTGTAATGCTCCCGCCACCTTTCTGAGGTGCATGATGAGTATCTTCTCAGATATGGTGGGAGACTCTATGGAGATCTTTATGGATGATTTTTCAATTTTTTCCACATCTTTTGAGTCATGTTTAGATAAAAAAAGGTTTTGCAAAGATGTGTAGAGTCTAATTTGGTCCTTAGTTGGGAGAAGAGCCATTTTATGGTTCAAGAAGGTATCCTGTTAGGACACGTTATATCTAGCAGGGGGATTGAGGTTGATAGAGCGAAAGTGCAAGTGATATCCACGTTGCCACCACCGACATATATAAAAGGAATTAGGTTGTTTTTAGGACACGCAGGTTTTTATCGGCGCTTCATTAAAAATTTCAGTTACAAAACCGTTATGTAATTTGCTTTTGAAAGATGTTCCTTTTAAGTTTGATGATGAATGTTTAACAGCTTTTAACATACTTAAAGAAAAGTTGGTGGAAGCCCCAATTTTGCAATCACCAGATTGGTCACTTCCATTTGAAATGATGTGTGATGCTAGTGATTTTGTAATTGGGGCTGTTTTGGGTCAACGGTGGATAAGAAACCGGTTGCAATCTACTATGCAAGTAAAACTCTTTCTGATGCACAGTTGAATTATACTACCACAGAAAAAGAGTTACTTGCAGTTGTCTATGCTTTAGACAAATTTCGTTCTTATATTTGGGGTAGTAAGGTAATTGTTTACTCTGACCATTCTGCTGTCAGGTACTTGATTGAGAAAAAAGATGCTAAACCACGTTTGATACGGTGGATTCTGCTTTTACAAGTGTTTGATTTGGAGATACGGGACAAGAAAAGGAAAGAAAATATGGTCGCGGACCACTTGTCAAGGATCATCTATGAAATGGATGATCATGTGTTGGAGATTAACGAATGTTTTCTGATGAACTATTATTATCTGTTTCTACTTCATCTTCTACCCCATGGTATGCTCACATTGTTAATTATTTGGCTTTAGGTACTATTCCAGAACAGTGGTCAAAGAGGAAGATGAAGCACCTTGCTTCAAGTGTCAAACAATATTTCTGGGAGGAGCCGGACCTTTTCAAGATGGGGGGGGGGGGATCAACTGATCCGTAGATATGTGCCAGATGAAAAATTTCAATCAGTGTTGGAGCTTGCACATGCATGTGCATGTGGGGGCCATTTTTGTGGCCAGAAAACAGGGCAAAGGGTTTTAGCGTGTGGCTTATTTTGGCCAACTTTGTTTAAAGATGCCTACGAGTTTGCTAAAACGTGTACAAATTGCTAACAAATGGGTAGTATTGCTAAACGGGATGAGATGCCCATAAAGCCAATTCTTGTGATTGATATATTTGATGTTTGGGGAATTGACTTCATGGGACCATTCCCGGTCTCTTATGCCAATTTGTACATTTTATTAGCCGTTGACTATATGTCAAAATGGGTCGAAGCGGTTGCTACCAAGACCAATGACCATAGTGTAGTGTGCAAGTTTGTGCAAAAAGACATTTTTACTAGATATGGGGTGCCCCGTGTGATCATAAGTGATCGGGGATCTCATTTCAAAAATTCTAACTTTGCTAAATTGCTTAAGAAGTATGGTGTCGATCACAGGATTGCAACACCATATCACCCACAAACTAGTGGGCAAGTGGAGGTGTGAAATCGGCAAATCAAGGAGATTTGGCAAAAGACCTTACGACCTTACCGCAAGGATTGGTCAAATAAATTGAATGACGCCTTGTGGGCATATCGTACGGCCTAAAAAACGCCGATTGGCACCACCCCTTATCGATTAGTGTATGGGAAGGCGTGTTATTTACCGCTTGAGTTGGCTCACTGTGCGTTATGGGCTCTTAAAAAAGCTAACTTTGACTATGACACTGCAGGTAAGGAAAGATTGTGGAAGCTGACTGAGCTGGAAGAGTTGCGTGAAGAGGGTTATGAGAATGTTGCGATCTATAAAGATAAGATGAAGCGAGTTCACGATGAGAAGTTGCGGTTAAAAGACTTCAAGGTAGGGGAGTGTGTGTGGTTATTCAATTCCCGACTCAAGTTATTTCCGGGTAAGCTTAAAAGTAAATGGACTGGAACATATAGAATCACCAGGATTGGGGAGTCGGGAGATATCGAGATTGAGGATTTCGATGACCACATTAGACAGGTAGTGAATGGACACTAGTTGAAACCGTATCTGCGACCGAACAACTTGAACGGTCCGGATAAGCAAACCGAAGAGTTTCTCTCGATTAGCATGCAGGTTTCTGACCCGCTTTGAGGTACCTGACGTTGTAAGTATAGCTATCGACTCTTAAATGTAGCCCTTCTCGGGAGGCAACCCGTGTTCGTATGTTTTCCTACTTGTCTTTGCTTTTAGTCTTTTCATTTTGTTTTGCTTTTGTTCTTTTGTTTTGTTTGCCTAACATGTTTTGCAGACCCTATAGCACTACACAAGTGTGGGGAAGTTCACCCGACAAGGTAAGTTTTGGTTGAATTGCGAGTCGCGGTCGACTCGGGTTCCACGTGGGGGGTGGAGTCTTCGGGTTCACAAAACATGTGTATCATTTTTAGTTTAAGTTTAATGTTTGAAAAAAAAGAAAAAAAATTTGAAAAAAATTGGTTTTCGACCCCACCGTAGGACGGTGACCTCCACCGTAAACTACGGTAGAGGGGTTACAATTTACATCGTAGCCTTCACCGTAGGTTACGGTGGCAAGCCCGTCCTACGGTGAAGGCGAAGCAACAAAAAATTTTTGAGGGACCAGTTGTGCCAATCGTCCCAACTTGTTTTTAACACATTTTCTTCCCCAAAACAAGATCAAACCCCCAATTTTTATCAGATTTTATCATCTTCTTTTCAAATCCTCTCAAGAACACAAAAACCCACCAACCCTAACTCCTTCAATACTTAACCGATTCGAGCGATTCTTGAGTCTAACTTGAGTAATTTTGCGAGAGGAGCAAGAATCTACCATCAATTCATCCAAAAACAACACAAAATTGTCCAGATCTGTCTGTAATTGACGAACCCTAGTTTTCAACTTTGGGGTTTTTGGTTTTTGTGTTAATTTTCTGCAATTGTCATCAATTCTCACTCTTCTAAACAAGAAAGGTATGATTTTTCATCCCGAATCTTATATTTTGAATGTTTATTGTTGTAGTAATATTCAAATTAGTGTTTTTACATATGATTTTAGCATTATAATTCAATGTAGGTGATGAAAGTTGTATTTTGTTATTCTTCATGTGAATTGATGCTTAAATGAAAGATAGAACTTCTAGTGGTGATTGCAAGTGATTGAAAAGTGTTAAAGTGTTGTTGTGTATGCTAACTTGAGATGGTTAAAGTGAAATTTTGGTCAAGTTCATGTCAAAATTTGGTTTGAATTTAATGTGTAAGTTTGTTAAATAAACCAATGGACATCATACATAAGTGTTGAAATCGCCACTAAGATTTGAGTATAACATTGAGATAGTATGACTCAAGTGTGGGGATGGGGGACATCCTAGATTTGAGTCATTACATTGTGCATTCTACTAATTGGAATTTGTTTGTTTGTTGGTTGGCTCGTGTGTGCAGATGGGTCGTTCAGGAAAAGAACCGATGGGGAAGAAGGCAAAGACAGGCACTTCGTCATCCAGGGACACCCCAATGCCACAGAGGCAAGAGAATGAAGAAGTAGTTGTGGAGGTACCCAGATGGGTATCCGGTCCATTATCTCAAGTGAAGCCTAAGAGTGCACAACCTCAGCTGTCGGTTGAGAAATTGAATACAGTGGGGGATCTGAAGGAAGCGTACATAGTTTAACGGGAGGTACCACAGGAGTTGTTCGTACACCACGGGGTGTACACAAACTTTGAACGACTGGGTTGGGGAGCAGCGCTCCATGTGTATGACCGGGAGATTGATAAACTGTTTGCTCCATTGATTGATGAATGGATGGCGGGTCTGGAATTGGAGGGATTCAAAAACAGAAAAACAATGAAGCTTGTGGGGTATGTAAGAAAGACAAAGGTCACAATGTCTATGGAGATCTTGAAAAGGATTGCACCGTTTGATGCACTGCCTATAGCTGCGTATGATTTTCCTACCGAGGATATGCTTTGGGGGAAACCGGACGACAGTCCAACATGGATGGGAATGAAGCGGGTTGTGTTTGGGCTCGGGAAAGAGCAGTATTACAAATAAGTAGACTTGTGTACGGAGGCGAAGTTGCTGCAATCCATTGTCACTCAGAATGTCATGCCCAGACGGGGTGACAAAGATACGGTCTGATATTGGGACATTCCAATCTTGTACTCTCTCATGACCGGAAACTCGAAGATCTCTTTCTGCTACATCACCATGATGAATATATGGTTGGCGAGAGTAACGTTGAAAAAGAAGAATGTCCCACACTGCCGACTGATTCAGGCTCTTTTCAAATATTTCAAAGTTGTTCATGATGCATGGATGGAGAGTACCGATGTCAAAATTGATAAAGAAATGGGTTCGTTTGATGCTGTCCACATGAAGAGAATTAGGTGGACGTGGATAGTAAATGACAGGTATGCAACATGGCAGAACAAAAAGGATGGAGATGTTTTGGACCGTTTTGAGAGTGGATGCACGACCTCTTGAGGAGGGTGAAGAGGATGAGGAACCCGAGTTGGAAAGGTTTGTCCCAGCACCAGATACCATGGCTTCACCATACCCTATCTCGGAGGGCATGTGGGGCCAAATCCAGGAGACTTTTCCAACCACTTATCAGGGGTGGCAGACTGTGGACCAGAACATGTGGGTCGCTGAACAACACACTCGACTGTCGGCGATTACAACACTCAGAGGTTGATAGATAATGAGGAGAGACTGCATCGAATTAATATGATTAACCAGGAGATGCATGTAAACAACAACCGGTCCTCCTATCAGTATCTGGCGGAACATGAGGCGTATCACAACAATGAGCCTTTTGTTCCTGCACCTCCGAGAGTTGGTTATTCCTCCTTGCCTCTGTACGATGGAGGTCAGAGAGTACCAAGGCCCGAATGGCATCATTCGGAGTGGATTGACCCGATCCAGCTCCCACATCAGATGGCCCAGATTCAACAACAGCAACAAGCAGGCGAGGGCAGCAGCAGCGGAGGAGGAGAAGCAGTACAGGACCCGTATGGATTTGGCGTTTGGCATAATTTTTTTGATTCTACTTTTGGCCCGAGTCAGGGCAGATACTTTGGGCGCGATCATTAGAGCATTCGCTGATCGTGGGTGTCGTCCCGATCAGGTCCAGTTGCTCTTTATCTTTGTACTTTTCTTTATGTACTCTTACTTTCTTTTGGTGTGCTTTATTTTGGGTATGTGGTGAACTATGAACAATTTGGGGGGAAGGGTGGAGTTTAGTTTGTCTTTTATTTTGTTTGTTTAATTGCTTTATGTTTTTAGAAGTTAGGTGTGTTTAATTTAATTGTTTGTTTGCTTAGTTTTGAGTTGAGTTCCTGTTAGAAATCGTTTACTGGTCTTGTTTGAAAAAAACCCATACATTGGGGACAATGTATCCCAAGTGTGGGCTGGGGGACCCTACGGGGGAAACACAATTTGGAGAAAAGGGAAATTTGGACAAATTTAAAAAAATTATAAAATTTTTCTCCAAATCGCTAAAAATTAGTAAGGTTGTTATTCATGGTTGATTCCCTAATTGCTTAAAACCGGTCGGGTAAATGGAAGCTAGAGAGGGAATGTTTGATTAGAGGTGGCAAACTTTAGGCTGAGTACCTTGCTTATGTATATGTATATACATATATATATATATATGTATATATATATATATATATATATATATATATATATATATATATATATATATATATATATATATATGTATATATATATATATGTACATACATATATATATATATATATGTATATATATATATATATATATATATATACATATATATATATATAGATATATATATATACATATATATATATATATATTTATATATATATATCAAGAAAATCAAGAAAATTTGTGAAGAAGTTAAGTTGAAAGACGAGGTTACGAGACAAGAAAAAAGATAGTGAGTTACAGTATTATAGCTCAGTTTGTTAGTTAGTTTTGGGTTTTGTATTGAATAAATAGTTGACTCATTTTTCCATCACCTTTAGCCACCAGTACCCAAATAATCCCTACCCGAACCTAATCTTATCATTACAACCCGTGAAAAGTCCTCATGATTGATGTGTTATTCTGTGTTAGTGAGTGGAAGGGTGTCTGCTTTACAAACTTATGCTCGCTAGCTTGTAACATTATCGAATGAACAGAAAAATCTGGCACATCTTTTGCCGAGTCAGAAATTAAAATGAGAGGAGAGATTACTGTGAGGGGTGTGACATTTGCAAGGGAATGCATAGAGTTTGGGATTTCTAATCAGATATTCCATTGGGATGGAGGTTTGTGGTATGAAACGGGTCAAAAGCTTGATTTGGGAATTGGGTATGAATTTGAACCATGCTGATTTTTAGTATTGTGTTTAGAGGTTAAATGGTTTGAATGGGTGAGTTAACAACAGCTTCACTTGAGGGCAAGTGAAGAACAAGTATGGGGATGTGATGTTCGGGTGTTTTTACGGGTGTTTAACATGTTATTTTGATATGTTTTATTTATATTTTCCTGTTAGAACTTTGTTACTGCATTAGTTTTGTGTTTGCAGGCCCGGAGATGTTTATGGAGCTAAAAGATCATGTTTATGAAGGATAACGAAGCAAGGAACGAGACCCGAGGAGCGGAAACGACAAAAGAAACAAGAAAATGGAATTCGCCCCCACCGTAGGGTGGGCACATCCACCGTAACCTACGGTGGGGGTGACACAAACAATACAGAGACCACCCACTGTAACCTACGGTGGGTTGGTGGTCCTACGGTGGACTCAAGAAGAAAATTATACACGAGCCCAACGTAACCTACACTGGGGAACTGGTCTTGCAGTGGCGGCGAGACTTGAGTTTAACAAAAAGACGGAGATTAGGGTTTTGAGCAAGAACTTTTGATCCAGGAAGCCGTTTTCATACCCGTTCGTTCGTGCGTGATCCCGAGGCTTCGAGGAGGTGATTTCTACTGTTCGAACTTGATTTCTTTCATTTGGTTTGTTTAAATTTGACTGGATATGATGTTTTTGATTAGTTTTTACATGTTTTTCGTTTCTATGTCCGGCTAGACCACCCGTGATCTTCTCCGGGTGACTAGGGTTTCGATGATGACTTGGTTGTAGTTACTTTCTGTTAATTTTGACATTGAAACATGGCGAATTAAACCGAGTGGTGTTACTAATCGTGGCTAGACTCTAAACTATACGTTTTACTTTCAATTCAATCGTTTTGCTTTTGGTTGTTTTAGATTTCTTTACATCCGAGAACGTCAATTGTGGATGGGATTGGGTAAAACAAGTATAGGGTATGATTCGGATAAACGCGTAGTCGTAGTTTCATTCAACTCATTGTCTAAAAGTGAGTTAATTTGGTTATGTCTATGTGACCCGTTAAGTACGCAACAAGTTTAGTCAGAACTTGAACCCAGAGAGGATTATCTTTCCCATTATTGTTTACAACTCAGTTTTCTTAGCAAGTTATTACTTTCTTCAAATTAGTTAAATTTCAATCGTTTTTACTAGAAGCAATTAATCAGTATCTGAACACACTTTCCACATATTCGTTGTGGATAGACCCGACTTACCCTAGCTATCTTAGATGAGTTTGGACCAAAATAAATAGTTTTTGATTAGGCCTGACAACCCGCATCATTGGAGTAACTCTTGAGAACAGGGACATTGTAAGAAAGTTTATGTCCTCTCTTCCTAGACAATGGACACATTATTGTGTTGTTATCAAGAGGACTGAGAACCTTAAGACTCGTACTCTCACAGAGTTGTATGGTATTCTTAGTGGCTACCAGATGGAGATGAACATGTAAAACTCATCTGGTAACTCCAGCAATCAACTGAGTTCAGCCCTCCATGTGGTTGAAAGGGAAAGCATTGAACCATAGCATCATCTTATATGCTTCCCTGACAACTCACAAAAGGGCCCTTTCATCACCTTCCCAGAGACTCCAAGGGAAAGCTACACTCAAGGAAGTCCTTTCCAAGAGACAGGTTCTTCTCATGCTTTTGTCTCTGCTGATAAAACCTCAGGAAAATTTCTCGTCACTCTTGAAGACTAGCACTGTATCCATCCAGATGATCTGGAGTACATGGAGATAGTCCAGCACATGGCTCTTCTCACTCACAGAGCCAAGAAGTTCTACAAGAGGACAGGGAGAAAGTTTCCAAGCAAAACAACTAGTGGAAAGTTTGGGCTGGACAAAAGCAAGATAAAGTGTTACAAGTATAATCAGATGGGACACTTTGCAAGAGAGTGTAAGGCACCAAGGACAAATGGTGGCCAAGCACAAACCAAACCAAACCAAACTACACTGAGGAAGCCCCCCAGAATGAGAAGCCAAAGGAGCAAGCTGCAGTTGCTGTTGAAGAAGGAGGCTTTGACTGGAGCTTTCAGGTAGAAGATGCATCTCCAAACCAAGCACTCATGGCAGACCATGACGAAGCCAAGGTATTGGAACATCTTTGTACTCCTGAATGCATTGCTAACGTTAATAGATAAAGGTTCTATAATTTAGAAATGAGATCTGATCTTGAGTCCTTAAATATCTTAAAAGTTGATTTTAAAAGAGATGAAAATGATTATAAACTAAAGATAGAGGATTTAGAGAAACCAATTTCAATTCTTAAACATGAGCATACAAACTACAAGACTCAGATCAAAGATCTCATTACTAAATTAACTGAATCCCAGGCTGAGCTTGTGATCAGCAAAGCTGAGGCAGAAAAATGTGTTCTTGAAGAAGAGACATTCAAGAACATAATATCCTCATCCTTGCATGCAAAAGGTTTGTTATCAAAATAAGCAGGGACTAGGATCTTGTGAGATAGCTCCTCCACACACAATCTTGTCTGTAAGATCTCCTAGGTGTGCAACTTGTGAAGATGAGCTTCCCCTCATAGATCCTGTGACTGAAGAGCATGAAGAGGAGATGGTGGAGAATGGCTCTGAGAAGAGTGAAGAAGAGCATTTTTAGAAGGGTAACCATCTCACTGAGGAGAGCAAAGCTGTTGGGATGACCAAGTCAAGAAGAAAGAACTTGATCAGGAAGGCCAAAAGAAAGTCCAAAAAGGCTCAAGAGATCAAGGCCACCTTCAATTATGCACAAAAACAAGTCTTCATCTCTGCAAGATTTAAAGTGGTAAAGGCTGAAGACACAAACTTGAACTCCATCAACAAGAGTTCTAGTTCATGTCCAAATCATCCCATCATCAAGAAGAAGGCTGATCAGTCGTGCATCACTACTGTACAACCTGAACCATCCAGCTCCAAAGGTGGTTCTAACCTCACAAGAACTGCCACAACATCTGCAAAGGTGAAGATGGAGAAGAAAAGTGATCAAGTTCAGCCTTGTTCTTAAAGAAGAACTCCTAGAAGGAAGAAAATGGACTGTGTTATATGTGCGAGTACTTTTCATCTTGCTAAGGATTGTGTTTATAATCCAAAGAGTACTCTCCATATGACCAAGAAAGAAACTTATAAGAGTTTGGAGAAGAAGAAGCATGCTTTGGAAGGAAAATCTGTTTCCTTTGGAAGCTCCAAAATGAAGAAGAGGACAAGTGGAAACTTGCCTTCAGAAGAAAATTTGGTCTCGGAAGAAAGGAATACTTCCGAAGCACTGAAGCCTGCTGCAGTGAAAGCAAGCTCTTCCGATGTGCATTGTCAAGGAGCTTGGGTACAATCTTCTGAGTGTATCCCTATTTTATGATCAGAGTCATAACATGCTTTTCACTGAGCATCAGTGCATTGTCTCAGGCCCGGGATGGTCATTCCTCATGAGCACATCTTGCTCAGAGCCCCCAAGAAAAGGAACATGTACAAGATGGACTTGCAAGAAACATCTCCCTCAGGAGAAGTTTCATGCTTTCTATCTAAAGGAAATAATGATGAATCTTTCCTCTGGCATAAAAAAACATAAATAAATTAATTAAGAATGATTTGGTAACTGGAATACCAAAGAAAGGGTTTACAAGTGATGACCACTGTGTTGCATGCGTGAAAGGGAAGCAACACAACGTATCTCACAAGCCAAAGGAAAGAAATTCCATAATTAATCCCCTACACTTATTACATATGGATCTCTTTGGTCCCACCAGTGTAATGAGTCTAGGAGGACCTCTTATTGTTTGTTGATCACAGATGATTTTACAAGATTCACTTGGGTCTTCTTTCTTAGAACTAAGGATGAGACCCCTGATATTCTGAAGAATTTCATCTTGAAGATTGAGAATCAATGTGATCACAAGGTCAAAACCATAAGATGTGATCAAGGAACTGAATTCAAGAATCAAATCCTTGATACATTTTGTGATGAAAAAGGTATTACAAGATAATATAGTGCTCCCAGGACTCCTCAGCAAAATGGTGTTGCTAAGAGGAGAAACAGGACACTAATTGAAGCTGCAAGAACTATGTTGTCTGACTCTAAACTGCCCATCACCTTCTGGGTAGAGGCAGTGAACACTGCTTGCTATGTGCAAAACATAGTTTTAGTAGTTAAGACACATGGTAAGACTCCTTATGAACTTTGGCACAAGAAAACCTTTCATTGGTTTTCTCAGGTCATTTGGATGTCCTTGCACCATCTTGATTACCAAAGATCAAATTGCCAAGTTTGCTGAGAAATCAGATGATGGACACTTTATTGGATGCTCTTCTCAAGCTAAAGTTTATAAAGTATACAATCTCAGAAATAGAATAGTTAAGGAGTCAGCCAATGTGACTTTCAATGAGCACACTCCTAGTGTGAAAGGTTCTGGTATGGATTGGCTATTTAATCTTGATTTAGTTACCAACTGTTTTAACAAATCTTGTGAGAATGTTTCAGGATCTAAAGATATATTACCAACAAGTGATTCTGACCTAAGATTTGAGCTCAGAAGACCTTCAACTTACACATCTTCAGCTCCAGTGGTAACTATTCCTACAAATGAAGCTTCTACCAGCACATTAATGACAAATCCTGCTGATGCTTCTAGGGTGCCTTCAAATTCCAGCTTAGAGGCACAAAACTCAGAAGAAGGAGCCTCAATTGTTGGAGCAAATGGTGGTGGTGAAAGTGATCAGGAATTTCTTGATGCTGATAACCACTGCATTGAAGACAACATCAATGATGTCACACACTCATTGGATCAAGTCAATCTTGATAAGTGTGCTGATGTGGAGGGTGAATATTCTTTGCCAGATCAAAAATTTTCAAATCTAGATCTGTCTAAGCAACTTGTTGTGATCCCTCAGCTAAGGATCCATAAGTCTCATCCTACCACAAACATCATTGGAGATGTTGATTCATGGGTGAGAACAAGAGGACAAACCCATGAAGCAAATGTTTGTCTTCACTCTTGTTTCTTGTCCCAGATAGAGCCAAAGAAAATTGACGAGGCTCTAAAGGATGGAAGTTGGGTTGAAGCTATGCAAGAGGAGCTGCTTCAATTCAAAAGGCAAAAGGTATGGAACCTATGTCCTCTTTCTCAAGGGAAGACTACCATAGGAACCAAATGGGTTTTTAGGAACAAGAAGGATGATAGAGGACTTGTCATCAAGAACAAGGCAAGACTAGTTGTTCAAGGATATACTCAAGAAGAAGAAATTAACTACACAGATGTTTTTGCTCCTGTGGCAAGACTTGAAACTGTTAGAATATTCCTAGCTTTTGCTGCATCCAAGAATTTCAAGGTCTACCAACTTGATGTAAAGTGTGCTTTTCTTTATGGGGTGATTGATGAAAAGGTGTATGTCAGACAACCAGTTGGGTTTACAGATCCTGATCATCCTGATTATGTATGTAGGCTTGATAAAGCTCTTTATGGGCTGCACCAAGCACCAAGGAAGTGGTATGAGACTCTATCTTAGTATCTCTGTCAACATGGCTACAAAAGAGGTACTATAGATGGAACTCTCTTCATCAAAGGAACATGAAATGACATAATGCTAGTTCAAGTATATGTAGATGACATTATCTTTGGGTAAACTAATTCAAAGCTCTGCAAAGACTTTGAGAAGCTGATGAAGGACAAGTTTGAAATGAGTGACATGGGAGAACTCAATTTCTTTTTAGGAATTCAAGTGAAGCAAGTTTACAATAACATCTTCATAAGTCAGTCAAAGTATGTACAGGACATACTTAAAAGGTTTAACATGAGTGATTGTAAGGTTGCTAAGACACCCATAGTCAGAAATCACTCCCTTGGACCTGATCTTGAGGGGGAGTGTGTTGATGAGCATCTCTATAGGGAAATGATTGGGTCTCTTATGTACCTCACAACTAGCAGGCCAGATATCATGTTTGCTACATGCATTTGTGCAAGATATCAAGCCAACCCCAGGATGTCACACCTAGTCACTGTCAAAAGAATTTTAAGATATCTCAAGTGCTCCATCACTTGGCCTTTGGTATCCAAAGAATTCTGACTTTAATCTGTATCCTTATACAGATAGTGACTATGGTGGTTGCAACATGATTGCAAAGTCTACATCAAGGGGATGTCAATTTCTTGGTGGAAGAGTAGTCTCTTGGCAATGCAAGAAACAATCCTGTGTGTCTGCGTCAACTGCTGAGGCTGAATACATTGTTGCTGCAAGTTACTGTGCTCAAGTGCTTTGGATTCAAAATCAGATGCTGGACTATGTATTTAACTTTAAAGAGACTCTATCCACATAGACAACAATAGTGCTATCTCCATCACAGAGAATCCTGTGCAGCACTCAAGGACAAAGCATAAAATCAACTTCAGAAGACAAGTTAAGTACTTTGTATGTTTTCAAAATTACCTTCAGAAGAAGTTTATGTCTTAGTAAACAAATAATGCTTCAGTGATTTTACCTTCGGAATAAATTTCTGAAATATCTTCCGAAGCTTAAAATCAACTTAAGTACTTTGTATGTTTTCTAAAGACAAGTTTCTTCCGAAAGCAATTTACCTTCGGAAGTATTTATTCTTAGAATAAAAATCTCTGAGTGTAAATTCTCTTCCGAAGCAAAATTCTCAAAAAACCTTTGAAATATCTTCCGAAGCCAATTTGCCTTCGGAAGCTTTTTCTTCAGAATTTTCGAAGCAAATAACCTTCGGAAGATTTCTCGACTTCAAAGTAAACTACTTTTTGGGCAAAAGTAAACTACTTTTTGGGCAAAAGTAAACTACTTTTCCGAGGTGGGACCGACATCCGGATTTCAAAGTTTATCCTCTTTTATTAACTTTGTCTCAAATCTTTTTCACATAAATGCCCAACAATTCCCCCCTCTTTTACTATCTTCCTCAATTACACTATTCCTTAAACCTAAATTCTCCCAAACCTCCTTTGTTCTTCATCTTTCTTCATACTTACGCTTCTAAAATGGCCAACCTAAACCTCAAAAACAACCTAGATTTCTCCATGCAACTTCACAGGCAACATAACCAAGTTGCTCTGTTAAGCTCTGAGAAAGATGAAAGCTTCTTAGAGATTTGCCGTTTCTTAGCTCTATCAAACTACTTCACCTTCCTAACCATTGATCCTACTCTCTATGAGGATCATCTGCTTGAATTTCGAAAGACTTGCCAAGAGGTGGAAGGGAGGATAATCTTCATCACTCTGGCCATCATCAACACTCACTTGCAGCTGGATGATGAAGAAGGTGAGTTGTCCTTCTTAAAAGAAGCTGTAAATCATTCCTTTGAGCAGATGGGCTATAAGGGAGATTTTTCTGTAAAGACCTTCAAGAAAGGGAAGGTCTCATCCTAGTAGAAATACCTGCTTCATGTGGTTATCCACAGCTTGTCAAACAAGCATGGAGGGTGGGACCAGATTCTTGAGGATCTCTCCTTCATAGTACATGGAATGGTTCAAGGGGTCAAGTTCAGGTACTCTCAGTTTGTTTATACAAATTTGCTTGCTAACTTGGACTCCTTAGAGTATTATATGTTTCCTAGATATGTTCAACACATTCTCAACTGTGAACTCGGCTCACAGTTGAGGGAAACAGATAATATTTTTTTAAATTGGGACATATGAAGCCCGACATCTTCAAAATTATGAAGAAGCCAACTGTAGGCTTCTAAGGGGTAGAAACAGCCCTTGTCCCAAAAATGTTAGAGCTCATTGCTCAAGGTGACAACCTAGCAACACAAGCTAGTGTTGATCCCACACCTTTTATCTCTCAACCACCAAAAAAGCCACAAGTCACCCTCACCTACCAAAGAAAATCCAAACGAACCCCTGCTCAAGCTATTGAGTCTGTGCAGGCCCCCATATACTCACCCATACAGGAGGAAGTGGACACTAGAGCTCCCATTTCCCCTGAGGAGCAAACCACTCCCATCTCTTCAACAATCAAGGATGAGGTTCCTTATGCTCACCCTGATGAGCTCACAAGCCCAACTGCCTTAAGCCTTCACTCTGAGTCTCAACACTCAAGTGAACAACCTTTAGGGGACAGTTACCATCCCCAACCTTTAGACTTAAATCAACCCATTCCCAACCTCTCATTCTATACTGATGAAGACTTAGATTTCAGTGGGTACAATGAGTCTCTCTACTCTTCCCCTACTCAAAGAGAGATGAGTACTCCTGAGTCTCCTTTGTCTAGCCCATATCAGTCACCCATCACTGAGGTGGATACTTCTGAACATGTTCAGGATATCCATATGGAAGAGGCTCTCACTTCTGCAAGTGATTACATCATTAAGACCTCAACCATGTCAACTCAGCCCATTGACACCTCAACTGAGGATGTCCATGTGCAGAGAAAATCCAGTAGCCAAGAACCTGAGGCTGGTGGTGAGAGAGAGGACTTTGGTCCAATCATCTCATCCCCCAATGAGTCTTCTGATGAAGATGAGGAGAATTCGAGACTAAAGGTGCAAAAATTGTCAAAAACATGCACTTATTTAGTCTCTAAGGTTATTCACCTTGAATCTCAGGTGACTACCCTGCATAATAAGGTCAATGATCAGCAACTTGAGATATCTTATCTCAGGGAATAATTAGCTAGGAGACCTTTAAGAGGAGCTCAACCAGGAACACAAGAACCTGTGAATGTGATTGACCTAACCTCTAGTTCACCTATGCAAGAGGGTGATGCTACGAAAAAGGGGGAGAAAGTCATTACAGTGACAGAACCTGGGAGTTCCTCAAGGAGTATGGACATTGAGGATTCACCATCCTCGCTTGCAACTGTGCATACTCAGCAACTTCCTCAAGTTCACATTAATGTGGACATTACAGACTCTGTCATTAGGAGTCTCTTTGAGAAAGGTATTCCAAGGGCTGTGTCATCTCCACCTCAAGGAACTTCAAACTACATTATTGGGTGGAGGTATGATGCTGATAGAAGAGCCCTCAGTCTTCACAGAGTTCAAGGGCAGCAAGAAGTGTTCAATTTTCAGACCTTGAATTACTATGAAGGTCTTGACCTGAACATGCCACTTGTCAACCCAAGCCAATCAAGACAAGTTGACAGGTTAGCACTCAAGATTCAAGATAGAATTACTGAAGAGTTCAGCTTTAGAAGGAGACAAAGGCAATCAGGTAATGTCATTGGTCAACTGGATGCTGAGGCAGACCCTGAGATTAGCTTCAAAGGGAAAACCTTGGCTGAAGGCCCAGTGATAGAGCCTGAGAGCCCTGTCACACCAACAACTGCTTCAGAAATTCATTCCCTTAGTGAAACTCCTGCTGGTGAAGGTGTCTCACAACCTCTCTCTGGCCAGAGCTTGGATGCTACACCAAGAAATGAAGGCCAAAGCACTCTCCACCCTGAGCCACAAAGGTCTGTGGGTGACAATGGGAAAAGGATTCTGACTCCTGAGGAAATTGAGTAGGAGGAGAGAGAGAGAGAGGAAGAGGAAGCTAAAGGGAGAAAGTTCCTCTGGGTCTTCAGGCTTTATGCAAGCTGCAATCAGGGCTGCCCCCAGACCAAACACTCAAGAAGATGAGTTGAGGGCAGTCAGGATTACTTACCTGCAGACCAGGAACTATGACATAGATGAGATTATATCTCTCCCCTTAGAGCAATTAAATGAACTGGCTGACACGAAAGTGTCAAGAGAGATGAAGGACGCAGAGGATGCAAGGCTACTTCTCCAATTCAAAGAGGAGAAGAGACATAAAAGGTTATACAAGCATGCTCTAACTCTCTCCCCAGTTTAGGAAAGCCCTATGCAAGAGGATGTGGCTGCTACACAAGAACCTCAGGTAGACAAGGAAACAGATAGGCAAAACATGATCAACTACCTGAGTGCCACAGGTCTCTACCAGGCATCTGCACTTCTTCCCTTGTCCTTTGAGTACATTGAGTTTGAGTATCTCAAACAGCTTGAACTTTAAGTGCTCAAAGAACAAAAGGAAATAAAGAAAAAAAATAAGGGAAGATGCTGCAAATTCAAGAGCCATCATCTAAAAGAGTATGAAGAAGTCTGCTGACAGACAAAGGATGATGAGCTTCTTGAAGCTGTATAGATTCTCCAGAAGGAGACTTGGCCCTATGTCTCTATCCACAATGGTGAGCATATCAGGGTAATCAAGCAGAAGATCAAGAGTGGAGAGCTGATTGACTTATACTCTCCTCCAAGTCAAATCCCACATGAAATGGAGGTTAAGGTTGAACAACCTGAGACAACACAACCTGGAACTCTTGCTGAGCCTTAGCAAGCTTCATCTTCTGATCCACAGCAGGGTCAAACTCCCTCTCTTTTTAAACATGTGAGGGAGGAACACCCAACTGAGAAAGACAAGGATGATCAACATGGTGCTGCAGACCAGTCTTCTCAGTGAAAGTCTTCTAAGAGGAAGAAGAAGATGTCTTCCAAACCAAAGTCAAAGAAGAAGAAGAAGCCTGAATCATCCACCTCCACACCTCAGACTGAGTCAGATCAACCTAAGGACGTGCATGAAGAGGCAGCCCAATCAACTCCAATTCAAGTGGCTCCTCTTGCAGCTGAGACACCCATCTTATCCTGGACCTTCACTACTAATCCAGCGAGATGGCATGTGATCAGAGATCAAGGTGTTGAGTATGTCTATACATGGCAAGACATAATCAACTTACCTCTGTATAATCTCTTTGAGATGAGAAGATATTAGGAGAGTCTGAGTGATCCTGACCATCTGATGAAGAAGGGTATGGTCATCATCGTCCTGAAGACTACAAACATCTGAAGATCTTCTAAATGTTCTGGTAGCAGCAGCCTAGGGGGAGTTTGTAAGGATTCCTATAAGTCTGATGCAGCCAAAACATTCAAAGTCTCTCTACATGCATGCACTAAAGAACAGAACTAGAAATGCTTTGGAAGTTTTACACCATGCACTAGAAATATTCTTAGTGTAAAATCTTCCAAAGCCAATACCAACATCTTCCGAAGCCAAAAGTGAAGTCTTTCGAAGCTTCAAAGACAAAGTCTTCTGAAGCCGAAGAGTGAATAGAGATTTCTTCCAAAGACTTTTAGAAATATGCCTTTATCTGATGTACTTTACCATAAAGCTGGACCACCTTTCCGCTGCTACTCTGTAAAGTCACCAACTTACATGAGTTGGTGAAAGGTCCATGCTTTTGGTAACTGTATATTGAGGTCTTGAGTATGTGCTTTCTACTTTATGTACTTTTATCCTTTTTGTAATATATTAGGATGTGAGCTATGGCATGTCATAGTCACAAGTCAAAAGGCAGATATGCCTTTTGACTCTACATTTGATTTTGTAGTTGTCTAGTCAATTGTATTCAGTTGGCCTTCAAAGTATGGTTGGCTGTAGGATGTAGTATAAAGTATCTCAAGTACTTGTAACTTTCTATCGATGCTTTGTAACTTGTAATAGAACTTGAGAAACAATATACAGCATTCTTGAAAACTAAATACTTGTGTTGTTTGCAATCTTGTTCTGTCTCATATTTACTTGTGTTCTTAGTATCTTTCATTAACAAGTTAACAAGTTCCCTATTTGATCTGTTAAGTGTTCTAAGCAACTCTCCTCATTGTGTTGTTGTGTTGTAAGTGCATACCCTTCACCGGTCCTGCAGCTTTGTAACACTTTGTAAAAGCACTTGAGAGTAATATACAACATTCTTGAAAACCATCTTATTATCTTCTGCTTGTGTTCTTTAGTTGTGTTCATTGTTTCATTTAGCCGATTCCCTATTTGATCTCTTAAGTGTTCTAAGTCTCTCCAACTATTATAAAACTATTCCATTGCTCCCTAGAAACGATCTTGCAATTGGTATAAGAGCGTTTTAGGCTCATGATTATAAGATCTCACCATCTTAAATCCCTTCAGTTTCATAGTACACTTACCAGCTCAATTGACAGCTCTGACAAAAGTTGATATGAAAACTGGTACCATGACAAAATCTCCACTGATCACTCCTGATAACTTTGATACTTGGTGCCAACATATGGAATGGTTCATCAAGTCTCAAGACAGTAGGATGTGGAGATCTGTTGTTGAAGGACCTCACATCCTAAGCATCTCTTCAGCTACTGCTGGAGGTGGGATGATCCCAAAGGAAGTGGCCGACTATTCTTAGGAAGATTGGAAGAAGATTGACATAGATTAGAAAGCCATGACCACTCTCCAAACTGCTCTTCCAAACTCTATATACAGAGGCTTCAAGAAGTGCAAAACTACTAAGCGGTTTTGGGATGCACTTATGCTTATGTATGACGGGTCTGATGAAGCTAAAGAAAACAAGAAGGTCCCCATGAAGTAACAAGTTTAGAAATCACCTACAAGACAGGTGAAACTATGACTCAATAATACTTCAGGTATGTTGCAGCAGTTTTAGAACTTCACCTGCAAGACAGGTGAAACTATGACTCAACAATACTTTATGTGTGTTGAGATTGTAGATACTCTAATGTCATGGATAGTAGAGTTAAGCTTAAAAAAAAGGACATTGTGAGGAAGTTCATGTTCTCTCTTCCTAGACAATGAACTCACTACTGTGTAGCCATTAAGAGAACTAAAAACCTCTCCACCCTTACTATCATAGAGTTGTATGGTATCCTTAGTGGCTACCAGATGGAGATGAACATGCAAAATCCATTAAGCAGCTTTTCCAGCAATCAATAGAGTTCAACCCTCCATGTGGTTGAAAGGGATAGTAGAGAACCACAACATCATCTTATTCAGCTACCCTGACAACTCACAAAAGGGCCCTTTCATCACATTCCTTAAGACACCAAAGGAGAGCTATATCCAAGAAAGCCTATTCCAAGAGACAAGCTCATCTCAAGCCTTTGTGTTAGTTGATGAAAATTTTGGCAACTTTCTCTTCACTCTTAAAGACTTGGATTGTATCCATCCAGAGGACCTAGTATATATGGAGATAGTCCAACAAATGGCTTTTCTCACTCATAGATCCAAGAAGTTCTACAAGAGAATCAGAAGAAAGTTTCCTAGCAATGTATATAGTGGAAAGTTTGGACTGGATAAAAGCAAAATAAAGTGTTACAACTGTAATCAGATGAGACACTTTGCTAGGGAGTGCAAGGCACCAAGGACTAATGGTGGCGAAGCACAATCCAGACAAAGCTACACTGATGCAACTCCTAGATTGAGAAGCCAAGCCAACCAAAACAACAAGCTACTATTGTTATTGAAGAGGAAGGCTTTGACTGGAGCTTTTAGGTAGAAGATGTTTCTCCCAACCAATCACTGATGGCTGACCATGAAGAAACCAAGGTATTAGAACATCTCCGTACACCTGAATGCATTGCTAAAGTAAACATGTATAGGTCCTATAACCTGGAAGTGAGATCTGACCTTGAGTCTTTGAATATTTTAAAAGCTGATTTCAAAAGAGCTGAAAATAACTATAAACTTAGAATAAAAGATTTAGAGAAAAAAAGTTCAACTCTTAAGCTTGATCACATAAATTACATGACTCAAATCAAATATCTCATTACTAAGTTAACTGAATGCCACGTTGAGCTTGTGATCAGCAAAGCCAGGGCAGAAAAATATGTTCCTGAAGAGGAAACCTTCAAAAATTATATCTTTATCCTCACATGCAAAATTTTTTTATTAGAATAGGTCGGGATTTTAAAGTTTAAACAATTTTGGTTAATAATTGAGCAATCTTTTGGTTAATAAATAATTAATTAAAATAAATAAGTTGCACTAAATAACATAAATCTGAAACTTTAAACAATTTTAAAGTTTGTGATATGTAACCGGTTAAAAGACCAGATTTGATTTGCATGTTGTAAGCGTGGCTCTAATATCACTGTTGGGTTTAGTGGTATCTTGGTTAGTTTTATTTACCAAAACAATTTTGATAATTATTAATCAGATTAATAATAGTTAACGTAACGGAGAAAAAATTAATACCAAAAGTGAACCCGACAGGATCTGGGTTACAAACAATGTAAATACATAATGATATTAACCTACTAATGACATATAATATAACTTGGTTAATAGATAACCATTTGAGACACCAAGGGTTCAACGAACTAGTGCTAGAAAACTGAACAAGGTTACGTGACGCGGTCGTGGCTGCAAAGGGGCATGACTTAGGTCTGGTCTTGGCCTACTAATGACATATAATATAACTTGGTTAATAGATAATTCCTACTACTTATAAGATCCAAAAACCAACATGATCATTCAAGTTAATAGCTCAGATTATTGCAAGTATTGCAAGTTCTTAACTACAGTGGCCAAGTGTGATTAACCACTTACCTTACTTTCATGCCCTAAGCATTCCTTATTTGATTCACATTAGTATTCAAACCTACTAAGCACATATAAGCAAGTAGCACATACACAAGGTACTTGTTTTTATTAAAACTTTACCTAATGGCACGTAGTTACTTGGGCTAGTATCCATTCTTTTGGTCTTATTTTCAGTTTAAGTTTATGTTTTGAAAATAATTTTACCCAATTATCTTAAACTTTGGTTCTGATGCTAACTTGTAAGGCCCCGAACCTAGGATTCCTCATAGTTAGCCATTCATAGTATAAAACATTGCATGATATATAACTAAATAAAACATTTCATTGAAAAACTTAAATAATTCATATCATAGCATAAATTGAGAATAATAAAAATTTATCTTTAGACTAAAAAATTAAAATTACGTTTGATGTGAAATATTATTTATATAAACATGGGTACGATACCAAGTAGCTCCATTGCCATGTTTTCCTCAGCGTTAGTCATCACCAGCCAACTAAATCATAAAAAGTCAGCATTCTAAGTAAGTCCTAGTTTTGCAATATATAGAAAATATACTCTTCCTTCTATAATGAGCACATATTTAACACTCATATCAGTCAAACTGACTTTCTTTGTCAAACTTTATCATGTGTATTATCTTCATTTCATTAATCATCATTCCTCTTTCATAAACTTGGGTTGCACAAAGCAAGAGCCTAAACATATTATGGTTGACAACAAATGTCAACCTTGCTAATCAATGTATCTAGTTAGCTAAACCACTAACAGTTGAGCCACACTACAAGACACACAACCTACTCATGAATAAAGGTCCATTTTTTCCATGATGCACAATGGCTAATTAGCCGACACATAAGTGAGGAACTATGTATTACTTGTAAGGCTTTTCAATCATATTTTGGGCTCATATAACGTTTCATTAGGTTCCACTATCATTTTTCATCATTTAGTGTTCCATTTCTAGTGCTAAATTCTTTTATGATTTGATTTCGTTTTATCATATAACATGAAGCATTAGGTTTTCCTTCTATAGAAATAAGGCATATAGGAACTCATACAGTAGAACAATCATATTAAATAGAAGCTAACTCCTAGTCAACATATTTGAAATATTTGATGAAATATACTAAGTATCCTCTAATGCTGGTAATAGTAACCTGATGGGGGTTACTAAACCCGATGCAGATGAACTAACTAGGTGCGGGTAGCAAAAATCTCTATACAATGCAAATGAACATACCTTAATACAGATGAACTATCCTTTATTTGGATGAATAACACATAAAAATGGCTATGTATAGGCTAATGTGGTGAATAGTACCACTAAATGTAGTGAACAGTACCCAATGCGATGCATAATACCCAAAGGGGATGACTAATATCTCAAAAATGGCTAAGTATATGCTAATAGGATGAATAGTATTAATCAATGTGATGAACAATACCCAATATAGTTGACTAACATCTAAAAAATGGCTAAGTTTATGCTAGTAGGATGAATATTATTAATCAATGTGGTGAACAATACCCAATATAGTTTACTAACATCTAAAAATGGTTAAGTATAGGCTGATATGGTGAATAATGTAGTGAACAACACCTAATGTGGTGAACAGTGCTAGTTTTCATACTTATCATTTCAAGTTTTTTTGAGAAAACAAGTTTTCTAGCAATAGATCTAGATCTCGTATATTTAGGGTTTCCTTCTAATCATGACTTTGGTGTAAAGGCATCATGAATACCTAAATTTTCCGAATTATGGATCTAATACTGACAACAACTTGTAAGGTCCTAAACTAGAAAACTCTTGTAAGGTTTCATGTAAGGCTGATGCACCTAAAACATTCAAGGTCTCTCCACATAGACAACAACAATGCTATCTCTATTACAGAAAATCATGTGCAGCACTCAAGGACAAAACACATCAATATCAGGTATCATTTGATTAGAGATAACTTTGAAAAAGGATTAATCAAACTAGTCAAACTTAACATAAATGAACAATATGCTGACCTGTTCACCAAAGCTTTTAATAAGCAAAGATTTAAATATCTTATATCAGCTATTCGGATGATTAACTTTGAGTAGCTTTTCTTAAAACTAACTCATACTATTTCTAGAACGTGTGTGTCCTAAGTTGTCTATTTTATCACCTTCATAAGCCCCTGTTTACTCTGGAAGAAAAATCTTTTAAAAGATATTCCTTAGACTTTGAAAATTTCGATCTTTTTACTCTTTGGAAGATATGCATTTAGCTTCGGAAGAAATTCTTAAAATATCTTCCGAAGCTTAAAACTACTCTTGAATACTTGTATGTTTTAAAGAACAAATTTTTTCTGAAAGCAATTAAGTCTCGCAAGCTTTATTTTTCTTAGAATAAAAGTTCTAAGTCTTAATCTCTTCCGAAGCAAAATTTTCTAAACTGTTTGATATATCTTCCGAAGTCATCTTGGCTTTGGAAGCTTTTCATCAAAACTTTCAAAGTAAAATTACATTCGGAAGATTTTATGCTTCCAAGAAAACTACATTTTTGGGCACTTATTCAGAGGTGGGACCATCCGGATTTCAAAGTTTATCCTTTTTCATTAACTTTGTCTCAGATCCATTTCATATTGTAAGGATTCCTATAAGTCTGATGCAACCAAAACATCCAAAGTCTCTCTGCATGCACTGAAGTACATATGTAGAAATGCTTCGGAAGTTTTACACCTTGCACTAGAAAAATATTCTAAGTGTAAAATCTTCCGAAGCCAAGACCAACATATTCTGAAGCCAAAAGTGAAGTCTTTCGAAGCTTCAAAGACAAAGTCTTCCAAAGCCAAAGACTGAAGACAGATTTCTTCCAAAGACTTTTATGAACATGCTTTTATCTAATGCACTTTACCATAAAGCTGGACCACCTTTCCGCTGCAACTCTGTTCAGTCACCAACTTATATGAGTTGGTGAAAAGGTTCATGCTTTTGGTAACTGTACATTGAGGTCTTGAGTTCGAGCTTTCTACTTTATGTACTTTTATTCTTTTTGTAATATATTAGGATGCGAGTCATGGCATGTCATAGTCACTAGTCAAAAAGCAATCTGCCTTTTGTCTCTACATTTGATTTTGTAGTTTTCTAGTCTTATGTATCCAGCTAGCCTTCAAAGTATGGCCGGCTGTAGGATGTAGTATAAAGTATCTCAAGTACTTGTAACTTTAGATCTATGCTTTGTAACATTTGTAAAAGAACTTGAGAAGCAATATACAACATTCTTGAAAACCATACACTTATGTTGTTTGCTATCTTGTTTTGTATCACATATTTACTCGTGTTCTTAGCATCTCTCATATAAAGTAATCAGTTCCCTATTTGATCTGTTAAGTGTTCTAAAGAACTCTCCTCATTGTGTTTTTGTCTTGTAAGTGCATACCTTCTAACGGTCCTGCATTTGATATCAGAGCATTCCAGGCTCTTTATATAAGATTTCACCATCTTAAGATCCCTCACACATAAAAATACTTAACAACTCAAATGGAAACTGGAACTATGACAAAGTCTCCACTGATCACTCCTGAAGACTTTGATACTTGGTGTCAAAGAATGGAAGGCTTTATCAAGTCTCAAGACTCCAGGATGTGGGACTCTGTCGTTCAAAGACCTTACATACGAAGCACCACATCTGCTACTGGTGGTGGTATGATTCCAAAGGTTGTGGCTAATTATTCTGGAGAAGACAGAAAAAGAATAGAGATTGATCAAAAAGCCATGACAGCCCTTCAAACTGCTCTTCCAAAGTCCATCTACGGAGGCTTCAAGAAGTGCACAACTGCCAAACAACTATGGGAAGCACTGAAGCTTATACATGATGGGTCCAATGAAGCAAAGGAGAATAAGAAGGATCTCTTGAAGTAGAAGTTTGAAAATTTCACCTTCAAGGTAGGTGAAACCATGACTCAACAATACTTCAGGTATGTTATGATTATGGATACTCTAATGGACGTTGGAGTAACTCTTGAGAACAGGGACATTGTGAGGAAGTTCATGTCCTCTCTTCCTAGACAAGGGACACATTATTGTGTTGTTAACAAGAGGATTGAGAACCTTAAGACTCTTACTCTTACAGAGTTGTATGGTATTTTCAATGGATACCAGATGGAGATAAACATGCAAAACTCATCTGGTAACTCCAGCAATCAACTGAGTTCAGCCCTCCATGTGGTTGAAAGGGAAAGCATTGAGCCACAACATCATCTTATATGCTACCTTGACAACTCACAAAAAGGTCCTTTCATCACCTTCCCAGAGACTCCAAGAGAAAGCTACACTCAATGAAGTTCTTTCCAAGAGACAAGTTCTTCTCATGCTTTTGTCTCTGCTGATGAAACCACATGCAACTTTCTCTTCACCCTTAAAGACCTGGACTGTATCCATTCAGATGATCTTGAGTACATGGAGATAGTCTAACAGATGGCTCTTCTCACTCACAGAGCCAAGAAGTTCTACAAGAGGACAGGGAGGAAGTTTCCAAGCAATGCAGCCAGTAGAAAGTTTAGGCTGGATAAAAGCATAGTAAAGTGTTACAACTGTAACCAAATAGGACACTTTGCAAGGGAGTGTAAGGCACCAAGGACAAAAGGTGGCCAAACACAAGCCAGACCAAACTACACTGATAGAGCTCCCCAAAATGAGAAGACAAAGCAGCAAGCTGTTGTTGTTGTTGAGGAAGGAGGCTTTGACTGGAGCTTTCAGGTGGAAGATGCTTCTCGAAACCAAGCACTCATGACAGACTACGATGAAGGCAACGTATTGGAACATCTTTGTACTCCTGAATGTATTGCTAAAGTTAATAGATACAGGTCTTATAACTTAGAGATGAGATATGATCTTGAGTCCCTAAATATCTTAAAAGCTAATTTTAAAAGAGCTAAAAATGATTATAAACTAAAAATAAAGGACTTAGAGAAAACCATTTCAACTCTTAAACATGACTACACAAACTACAGGACTCAGATCAAAGACCTCATAACTAAGTTGACTAAATGCCAAACCAAGCTTGTGATCAGCAAAGCTAAGGTAGAAAAATATGTTCTTGAAAAAGAGACCTTCAAGAACATAATATCCTCATCCTTGCATGCAAAAGTTCGTTATCAAAATAAGCAAGGACTGGGATCTATTGAGATAGTTCATCCACACATAATCTTGTCTGTAAGATCTCCTAGGTATGGAACTTGTGAAGATGAGCTTCCCCTCATAGACCCCTTGATTGAAGAGGATGAAGAGGAGATAGTGAAGAGTGACTCTGAGAAGAGTGAAGAAGAGCATTTTAAGAAGGGTCACCATCCTTCTAAGGAGAGTAAAGTTGTTGGGATGATCAAGTTCAGGAGAAAGAACTTGATCAGGAAAGCCAAGAGAAAGTCCAAGAAGGCTCAAGAGATCAGGGCCACCTTCAACTCTGCACATTAACAAGTCTTCATCTTTGTAGAATTTGAAGTGGTTAAGGCTGAAGACATAATGTTAGGACCGTGTACGAGACGAAGTACTAACTGATTTACGCGTAGACCAACTCAAATAGTGCGGAATCCTATTTGATTGGCGATCCAATCAGTGAGAACGCACGTAGAATCGATCTTAGAATGAATCTAAACGTTAAGAACGAATGCAATACGATTTAGTGCGATCTATGAACTTGGAACAGGTTCTCTAAGGTCTCTAAACGGCTAGGGTACAATATAGTACGTAGGAATTCGAATTGTTACGTTTTTCCACGAATTAAGTGGTATTTATAGGTTAGGGTTTCTCATTCGTGCAACTGAACCATTAGTATGGTTCAGTCGTGCGACTGAGTCATACGATTGTTTCATCCGCACGACTGAGGCTTCAGTCGTGCGACTGAGTCAATCTCATGTCACAATCGTGCGACAGATCCAGTCTCCTGGTTCAGTCGTGCGACTGGTTCATTAGCATGAAGTTGTTCATGCGTATGGTCCATTAGCATGGGCCATTCGCATAAGAACTTCACATGACTAAGTTTAAACATATTTCTCAACCATTCTTGACTAAGAACTATGTAAACAACCACAAACCTATATAGTTAGTTCAACCATGCGTTATTACATAATAAGCAATGAAATGTTCAACATTATAAGCACAATTGTATTTCATTCAGTACCCATTCTATTACATATATGTAAAAAATGAAAGACATTTTACATTTGAGCTCCTAAACTAGGTACACATGTATCTACAAACTCCCCCTTGGACCTAGTTTACTCTATTGTCTAACATTCATCATCAGTCCTTCAAACCTCTTGTACTTCTCATCTCTTGTAGCTCCAGCATGTATCTCAAATGCAAAATAGAGCCTTATAACATTTTGAAACTAGAGGGCTTGTACAATGTCTTGCGTGTCATAGAACAGTGGCCACTTGTATATGGTGTAAACATCATTAGCCGACAAGTTAGTGAGCCACATTAGGTCAAATACCCTGATTGTTTCCATATTTCCATCTCCGTTCAAAACTATGACCGCCTCACTAGTTCTCCAATCGTAGTACCACCATTTAGAGTGTGCAGTGAAGTCCTGAGGCATTTCCCTTAGAGGGATTCTCGACATTGTGCGCGGAGGACTCCACTTCAGCACAATCTTTGGCTTTCCAGTAATGGCATCAACTTCAGATCTTCTGATATACCTCTCTTCAAAGTTGCTTCAAACCATCCTGACATCTTTCGAGGGTCAGCATATAACAGCTTCAATTTGGCCAGCTGGTTAAGCTCAAAACCGGGTAGAGTTTTCAGATCGTGTGGGAATCTGAAGTACTCGATTCCCTTCTCTCTCTTGATACCATAAACATTTAGATCATCAAAGTATGCCCACGCTATGATCTTTCCTGACACCTTCAAATGCTTCTTCACTTTGTAAAGCTTGGTGTAGGTACTAGGCTTTGGCGCACTGCGTTGGGCTCTGATCTCTGCAAAACATGCCGCCCATTCAGCCTTTTTGATGTTGACATCAGCGTCCGAGGCTTGGGCTTAATCCTTATTCTTCTCCGACTCCTGCTCCATCTTATCCAGTGTTTCAAATGTATCACTGACAAGAGTGTAGGAGCATCCTTCATGATCTCATCTTGATTCAGTCGAAACATTTTAGCCAGTTGCTCATCAGTAAGATCGTGAATTATTTCTCCTTTTTCAGGAGTGTAACTCACAGACCTCCTGACGATCCCTAGCATATCAAGTATCATTGTGAGTTGAGACTTGATCTGCTGAAGGGGAGCAACATCGTATTCTTCTCGCTGATATTGTGGATCTGCTTGATTTAAAACATGTAGCACATCATTCATTAGTAGATAATCAAGACAGTCAAATAATCAATTATATAAATAAACATTCATTTCATAAGTTTTAATACATGATTCAAGTACACAAAAGTTCAAAATACAGAAACATCTAATCATTACTTTTGTCCTGAATCATATGCTCTTCTGCAGTCGGGGCTGATGTTGAGGCACCCTTGTCCTAGGTCTTCTTGGTTCGCCTCTCTCTAGCATGTGAGGCCTCTGAAGCAACCGTATCTTCTCCTTCCTCATCATCATCCTTTTCATCCTCCTCCCTTCCTTCATCACCTCCAGCGTCTGTCTCATCCTCATCATCATCCTCATCATCCTCACCATCATCTTCATCATCTTCTCTGCTCTTCAGAGGTTCTTCTTTTGATCCCTTAAGCTTGAGCATAATAGACCTGTTAGATGACTCCAACTCTCCTTCTTTACTGATTCGGCTTTATGCTCTTTGAGTTGGGCGATCTCCTGAGCCTGCTGAGAGATCTGCTGTGATTGGGTAGCAGTTAGCTCCATTAGCTGTCGTAGCTGAGCAGTCTTCTCGTCATCAGCTGCCAACAGCTTGAGCACCATACGATTCAGTGCTGACAGCTGTTCCTCAACTCCACTGGAGGGTAGAGTAGATCCAGTAGTGAATATGGTGTGGGAAGATGGACTAGCTTGGTGGCTAGTGGTGGTGGTGGTGGCAGTGGTGAATATGGGTGGTGGTATATGTGTGGGTGGTGATGGGTAAGCTGTAGTGGTGGTGGAAGTGGTGTAGATAGGTGGTGGAGTGTAGATAGGTGGTGGAGTGGCTGTGGTAGTAATGGTGGGTGAGGTGGTAGTAGTGGTGGTGGTAGCTGTGGTAGTGGGTGAGTGAGTGGTGATGGTGGCAGTGATGAGTGTAATCCTCCTCCTCTTAATCTTCATCCCATGGGGCTGAACCATCCTCTTCTTCCTCGAACCCCACGAGGAGGATGCTCCCCTAGGATGCTGGGCTGGTCTAGGGTATAAGTAGGATCTGTAGTAGTCTCCCCAGACGCAGCTTGGCGTCCTCCAATCGTCTCCAATCCACGTTCGGTGGCAACCACTCTGCTGCCCACCGTACGAGTCAAAGGCTCCTCGTCTGTCTTCTCCTCCTCATCAGGACGAAAGTCCTGATGGAAACCAGCTGCCTCTGTCCCACCTTGGGTGGATGCTGGAGATGCTATATCAGCAGTGGGGGCCCTCGATTGAGTGGGCCCTGCATCTCTACCCTCACCACTATCATCGTCGTCGGAGTCATCATCTGGGAGCACAAGCTGCTCAACATCAGAATCACTGTCCTCGTGGCGCCACTTCCTCCTAGCGGGCGCCACGTAATCCTCCCGGGCCAGATGCCCGAACAATCTCCTCACAAGGGGCTTAACCTGCTTTCCCCTGTACACCTTCATGCGGCCCAATGTGGTGTCATCCATCACCTCAAGTACTACTGCGTCCTCCTTCTCCTTAGGCAGCGACGGTAGCTTCTGATCAATGATCATCTGAATGAATCGATGGTACATACAAAATCCCTCCTTCCCCTTCCTTTCAATGTTCTCCACCAGATAGGTGAAGATCATCCTAGAGAAGCTGAACGGGTGGTTTAGCACCAACGCTGCGTAAGCGTTCTGGATCTAATCGGAAAGCTCTTCGAATCCTCCCTTCCGAGAAGTTATGCACTTGAGCAGCACATGGGCAAGGTACTTAAACTGGGGTGCAGGTTGCTCTTGTTGATCACACCTGCGTTGATGTCCCTAGAGTACTTAGCCCTCATGAAACATCCTCGAACAGTAAGAGGGTGTAATCGGGTGGGACAATCAGCGTCATCCCCAAACTCTAGAACAGTCCGAAGATCGTCCTCTGTGATCTCAATAGCCTCGCCGAATATCGAGCTCCTGATGCAATGGGGCTCAAGGGACCTGTCCACCACAGCGCTTTCCCAGAAAGCCTGTTGGACTGAGCGGTAAGGAGTACATGGTGTCGAGATAGCTCGGAATATCCTAGATCTCAATAGGAATGTGATGATGCCCGAGAACTCTGTAGCATTCCTGAAAGTCAAATCCAGGTGAGCACATATGTTGTGCTTCGTGCTCATGGTCCAGCGACTCACCATCTGTTACACAGTATAGATAAACGTTAGTGTGTGTAAGTGAATAGCCATTTGAATTTCCTAAATTTGAATCTTTATGGTCTCTCGTGCGAATAAAAAAGCGCGACTGAGGTTTAGTCGTGCGATTGAGCTCATACGCACGACTGAGCATGCGACTGGGCTTAGACGTATGCTATCCCAAACGGTTGAACCAGTCGTGCGACTGAACTCATTCGATGATGCAGTCGTGCGATTGAGCCATATGCCCTGCTCAGTCGTGCGATTGAAGTTCATCCGGGTGCCCATTCGCATGACAGACTGTTGTTCCATCCAAATTCAAATTTTGAGCAAATCGTAATGTTAGACGTCGTGGTTTGGCTCATTAGACTCGCAATCACCCGACTTAGCACCTAATAACCTTTATTTTAACATTTTACTTAATTTTATCAGTTTATTAGTCATTCTAGTCTCGGTTAAGTTTAGGGCTTAATTTTGTTCTTTTGAGGATGAATCGATTGAACTTCGACTGGAAATCGTTGCACATTACCTGTGGAGTCACTGGAAATCGTTAGAAATTAGTAATCACAGTCTAAGAATAATCAAACGAAATTTGGGCAGACTATCGGTAAGTCGTGCGAAGAAATGAGCAATTGGGGTTGAGTAGGGTTTGTGACTGACTCCCCCTCTATTTATACTAGGGTTTCCTCCAGTCATGCGACTGGACCTAATTGCACAAGTGATTCGTGCGATTGAGTCTCAGTCGTGCAACTGACTCAATCGGTCATCATTAGTCGTGCGACTGGGTTTCAGTCGTGCGACAGCCCCATTCGGTTGCTTCCATTCGTGCGATTGGTTCATTCTGACGATCCAATCACATGATTTTGCCCATGCTGATGGTCCAATCGCACGTCTGGGCCATACGAGAGGCTTAGTCATGCGATCGGGCTCATTCGTCTGGCTCAATCGTACGATTGGTCCATACTTATGGTCCAGTCATGCGAATGGCTCATTCTTATAAGTTTGACTCTATGAACATAACATTTATCCCTTTTTACAATTGGTAAAACATTATAAGCATTCGATTATCTCAGACATGACCATTTTTAACTTTGGAAACATTTGATCACCTCAGACGTGATCCTTTTAACAATAAAACATTTTGTCACCTCAGACGTGACCCTTTTGACATTTGAAAACATGTGTGTGGTCACCTCAAACGTGACCTTTTTAAGTGATTAAATCCCAAATGAAATTCCACTGCATAGTCCGACGATTAAAACTGAATTTGACTAAAAGTTAAAACAAAATAAAACAACTCTAACTAAAAGATAAGACTGAACATATTTTTGTGATTTTGTGTGAGGTGGAAATTTAAAGATAGAAATCTAGCAAACTTCTTTCTAGAACAGTACAGCTTCAAGTTATTGTTACCATAAATGGAACGATTCATTATGGAATCATACAGGTAATCAAATCATTCAGGACGTGTTACCAAAATCTTTTGATGCTAGATTCTTGTTTTCATCGAGAGTCATTAGCAAGTTTAGGAAATCATACTAGAGCTATAAGATGCACACACTGATTTGGACTTTCAAGAGTTGCTGATCACGATGATTGTCAGTATACTTGTCCTCTTAAATCCATACACAGATTTTTTACACTCATTGGTGATGAATTAAGGTTTAATTATTTCAACAAACATTTGTGGATCCCACGCTTATATTGTAATCAACATTCCTCATGAGATTTTTGAGCGGTCTACGGGTGTTTTGACAAGAAGAAACTATTCTAAGAGCTTTCAAAGAGATGCCAAGCCTTAGGTCAGTGCCATAGCACAGCAGAGAGGCGCAAACAACAATGAATTCTAGAATATTTAGGTTATGCTTATCCTCAGGTCAGTGCCATCGCACAGCAGAGAGGCACACAACCTATCTTCTTGTGAGATCATTTTTCTTTTCTTTTTGCACGTAACGCACCAACAACATTTGTTATCAACTTGATAGCGCTTACACATTTTTTTTTTCATGCTTTGCTCTTTTTATGGTCATCCGCACACATTTGTGGCGTTTATTTGCTCGTCACCCATTATTGGAACTACGTTGATTGTGTTAACCAGGGATAAGATGGGAACCCGCAACAAGTTGAACAATTTAGTTTGAATTTAAGTTACTAATGAGGTCTACTCATCTATTGTGTTGAATCTACCGACAGATCATATAATGGTCTAGCAACCTCTAGATCTACTTTCTCTATGTTATCTTAGAAGCAGCTAGTTTTACTATCATTTTTCCATTTATACTGCTTAGACTTCTCAGACTTATAATTCGAGTTTTGCATCTTTAACAGTTTACTTATTTCTAGTCCCAAATTCTTTGTTCCCGTGTACTATCATTTTCCAAATGCTTTGAATTAGTATCACAGATACGATCTTATTTCTTTTCACTATCACTGTCCTCCTCCCTCGTTGTTTTTTTTTCTAACTTAACCTATTCTCCCCCTAAAATTCTAAAACCGAAACTGGTTTTGCGTTTTAGGATTTTAATAGGCGAACAAATAAAAACACTAAAATTAATTAAATAAAATAAAATAAAATATAAGAAAAATGGACTCGACGCATCGGACTAAACATGTTCATCTTCTGGAATGACATCAGTTTTCTTTTTAATGTCGTTGACCTCTAACAGATATAGAAAACGTGGTTTATCAAAGGCTTTTGTGTAGAGGTTAGCGCGTTGAAAATCATTAGTTGAGGTTAGGTACCCAAGCCTTAACTGGCTTGGGTGACCCAGAAGAATTACACATCATAAATTCCACCCACTATCCATTTGAGGGTGAGGGAAGATCATTCATCTTCTTGTTCTCATTATCAGGTACTGAGATGGACTTTTCTTTCCATAAACCAGTTTTATGCAAGGCCTGTTTGTGATAAACAGACGACTGGCTGATGGGTTGAACTTTAGGTTCACTGACTCTTTTTGGTGGAGTCATGGAGCTTCTTTTGAAAGAGCTTGCTTTAGTGTCATAAAGTTCAACCTTTTTCTTTGGTATCTGATAATAAGGATAGTAAGATGCGATGTGTCCACACTTTCCACAGTTGTAGCATGATCTACTTTCGACATGATGATTTAACTGTTTCTTGGAGAAGTGTGTGACAAACGTGTGACTTTTTGGGTTTTGACACTTCTTGTTTAGATGTTTTATCTTGTTTAACAAAATTAATTGTTTGAACATTTTTAACATCTTTTCCCTTTTGTTTATCTGGACTTAGACATGTTGTACGTGATTGGTTAACATGTTTGGTCTTGTTAGGTTCAGAATTAAACGTGGTTGAACCAGACTTTACCTGAACCTTCTCAAATTGTTCATCCAGATTAACACAATGCATTTTACCTTTTGATTTTGAAGTGGCCTCCTTTTGTTTAGTGCCAGATTCATTTGGTTTACTTGTGGAATCTGGATCACTTACAAGAGGAGTGGACACCACATGATCCTTGATTGGGTTATTATTTATTGGTTTACTATTGGCATTCATCAAGGTCTCATGTGGTGGTGGAACCACTTTATAACCCAAACCATCCCCATTGTTGTGTTCTCTCAATAAG
Organism: Flaveria ramosissima; assembly: GCA_025215565.1. NCBI lineage: Eukaryota > Viridiplantae > Streptophyta > Magnoliopsida > Asterales > Asteraceae > Flaveria > Flaveria ramosissima. The sequence continues at coordinate 27,633,869 of CM046036.1, forward strand.
TGTTGGACAATGTGAGAAGAACTTGTCCAACTATGCAGTTTTTGTTTTAATGAATTTACTTCTACTTCCAAAACTACTTTTTGTTTCTTGGTGTCTTCTAGGGAGTTTAAATAAAACTTGATGTCATTTGCTTGGTTAAAAGCTACAACTTCGGTTTCCCTAAGTTATTTATTCAAAAGTTCTATCTTTTCTTTATAACTGTGCTCATTTTGTTTTAAAATTCTATTTGCTTCTATGCATAATTGTAAATCATTTACTAAGCTATCATTGTGATCTAATAACCTAGCAAATTTTAAGTCTATGCTTTCCTTAAATTTATTACATTCAATGCATGCATGACTATCAAATAATTGGTCTTTGGTACTTACCTGAGAGGTTGCGGTTGAATTAGCCATTAAAGCAGAGTCTAACTTTTCTGGTTCTGGTGATTCTGAACATTTTGTGCTTGTCTGTTCTTCAGACAGGTGATTGACCACGTTTGCTGTTTTTTCATTATTTGACATCACGAGTTCCACTGCAATATCACCTTCACTTGCTGAGTCGTCATCTAAATCCTAAACACTAGCAATGTTGGATTCTCCCGGAGGCACAAACCGAAAGCTCCAATCTTGTCCTTCGTCATCCTGAGCGGTCAAGGCCTTAGGATACTTGCTTGACGAATTAGGACTACTTGTGGGTTTATCCTGACGATTGAAAGATGAGAATGGATTCCCATTTCCTATCTTCTTGGGTTTCACACATTCACGCTTGAAGTGCCCCTTTTCCCCACAGTTGAAGAAGGTAACTTTGGTCTTGTCAAAACCGAAAGTTGTGTCCTTAGTGGCAATTAAGTTCTGTCCGGTCTTCTTGACAAACTTTTTAGCTCTCCGGACACCACTTGCTAAGGCCCACATGATGTCCATTCTCTCCAACTCTGTCTCGTCTACCTGCTCATAGTCCTCATCTGACAGATGGTAGTTCCCAATTTTCCCAGCAACTAGTCCGTCATAGGAGTGAACGACAGCTGCTAAGAGGTCCATATGCTCCTTTGCTACCTCTACTGTCACATTCCCGAGATTCTCGGTCTTCAGTTTTGTAGCATTGGCTTCAGGTGCTATGTATTGGGTACAAGATGACCCAATGTGTCAGATCCTGAAGTAGTAGCTTGAGATGAAGCAGCTGAACTCGACACAAATGCCGTTTGAAGTGGTGCTCCAGACGTTTTGGCTTGTGGAGTTGAGTTGTATAGTGATGGATTATGATCATATGAATACTTTTAGGCCCTGTACTTCATCCTCAACTCTTCCTTTCTCAGCTTTAGAATGAAATCATTGATATCTAACTTCGCCAGCATATCATTCTGTCTAAGGTTGGATACAGAGGAAACCCACTTCTCTGGCAGCCCATCTACAAAGTTTGACACCTTGTCCTCCATAGACGTTGTAACTCCATGAGTATGCAGCTCACTCATCAAGTTGTAGAACCGATCGATGACGTCATCCAAGCTCTCCTTACCCATTGACTTGAAGTTGTCGAACTCCTTCTTCAACACTTTAGCCTTTAGAGCTTTCAATGACGCATTCCCGTCATACCATTCTTCCAATTCATCCCACAGCTTCTTTGCTTGCTTGTTCTTAGAAAATTGATGGAAGATGTCCTTAGGAATTGACTGAGTTAGTAATGCATATACTTTCTTTTCAGCATTGTACTTTACCTTTTGGCCATCAGTCATGCCGCCTAAGGTAAGTTTGACTCCATCTGCACCTACAGGCATGCGATACCCTATCTCTATCGACTCCCACAGATTGGGATCTACTCCATTTAAGTAGATCTCGAATCTTTGCTTCCATTATGGGTAATCATCTAACGTTATGAGCTTAGGGGGTTTATTGTGATTCCCCACTTCATTTTCCAGAAGCAATAGATTCTGGATCCTAGAATCCCTCCCTGTGGTGAAAGCTGAATATTAGTCCTCCATTACTATCGACTTTGAACTTTAGAACAAACTGTTTTACTTGTGCGACTGAAGGAATGCGATTGAACACTTCGTGTGATTGAACAATACGGATGGCTCAGTCGTGCGAATGAACCAATGTGGATGGCTCAATTGTACGAATGGACAAGTGCGGATGAGCAATGCGAATCGGCAGTTCAGTCGTACGAATGGATGAACGACTGAGTCCAATCGTGCATATGAGGGATACAGATGGATTCAGTCGTGCGATTGAGTCAATCGTGCGACTGAAGCTGCTGAATTTTGAGAATTCAAAGGTTTAAGGTATTTTGACGCAAAAACACGAATTTCTCACTGACCCTAATTGCCGTATGCCGGAAAACGTTAACTTTTTGACCTGGAGATGTCAAGAACATTGTTTGACACAAAAAGTTTGCGTTTTTGAGTGAAAAACACAATTTTTATAGCAAAAACGATTAAATCACACGTAAATCAAGAGCCAAAGCTCTGATACCACTTATTAGGACCGTGTACAGACGGAGTACTAACTGATTTACGAGTATACCAACTCAAATAGTGCGGAATCCTATTTGATTGGCAATCCAATCAGTGAGAACGCATGTAGAATCGATCTTAGAATGAATCTAAATGTTAAGAACGATTGCAATACGATTTAGTGCGATCTATGAACTTGGAACAGGTGTTCTTGAGTCTCTGGACGGCTAGGGTATGAATAGGAGTAGAAATATTGAAAGTGTTTTTTTCACGAATTAAGTGGTATTTATAGGTTAGGGTTTCTCATTCGTGCGACTGAACCATTTGTATGGTTCAGTCGTGCGACTGAGTCATACGATTGTTTCATCCGCACGACTGAGGCTTCAGTCGTGCGACTGAGTTAATCTCATGTCACAATCGTGCGACTGATCCAGTCTCCTGGTTCAGTCGTGCGACTGGTTCATTAGCATGAAGTTATTCATGTGTATGGTCCATTAGCATGGGCCATTTGCATAAGAACTTCACATGACTAAGTTTAAACATATTTCTCAACCATTCTTGACTAAGAACTATGTAAACAACCACAAACCTATATATTTAGTTCAACCATGTGTTATTACATAATAAGCAATGAAATGTTCAACATTATAAGCACAATCACACATTGTATTTCATTCAGTACCCATTCTATTACATATATGTAAGAAATGAAAGACATTTTACATTTGAGCTCCTAAACTAGGTACACATGTATCTACACATAAACTTGAACTCCAGCAAAAAGAGTTCTAGTTCATGTCCAAATCATCCCATCATCAAGAAGAAGGCTGATCAGTTGTGCACCACTGCTGCACAACCTAAACCATCCAGCTCCAAAGGTAGTTCTATCCCCACAAGAATTGCCACAGCATCTACAAAGATAAAGATGGAAAAGGAAAGTGATCAAGTTCAGCCTTGTTCACAGAAGAAGACTCCTAGAAGGAAGAAAATGGACTGTGTTATGTGTGGGAGTACTTATCATCTTGCCAAGGATTTTGTTTACAATCCAAAGAGTACTCTCCACATGACCAAGAAAGAAACTTCTAAGAGCTTGGAGAAGAAGAAGCAAGCTTCAGAAGGAAAATATTTTTCCTTCGAAAGCTCCAAAATAAAGAAGAAGACAAGTGGAAACTTGCCTTCGGAAGAATATTTGGTCTTGGAAGAAAAGAATACTTCCTAAGCACTGAAGCCTGCTGTAGTGAAAGCAAGATCTTCCGAAGGTTCAGTCATCAAAACTTCCAAAGTCAACAAAACTTTCGAAGTATTGGTGGTCAAGTCTAAGCTTCCAAAGGTGGTGTGGAAGACAAAGAAAGACCAAGTGGCTGAAAGTTCTTCATCAACATCAGCAAATGATCCTCCTAGCATGACTATAGGATCAATTACTGTTGCATTGTCTTCAACTTCTTTTGATGAGCCCAAGACCAATGAGGCTTGGGTTTCCAAACGTAACTAATCATCTCTTTTGTGCAGGAACAACTCAAGAAAAACAAAAATGAATGGATCATTGACAGTGCTGCTCCAGACACATGACAGACAATAGGTCACTACTCCAAAAGTTTGAAAGAATTGATGGAGGACCAGTTCCTTTGGAGGAGATACAGGAGGTTACATTACAGGAAGGGGCAAGGTCACAAATGGTAAGCTCAGCATTGAGAAGGTAAACTTTGTCAAGGAGCTTGGGTATAATCTTCTGAGTGTATCCTAATTTTGTGATCAGAGTCATTACATGCTCTTAACTGAGCATGAGTGCATGTCTTAGGCCCGGGGTGGTCATTCCTCCTGAGCATATCCTGCTCAGAGCCCCAGGAAAGGGAAGATGTACAGGATGGATTTGTAAGAAACATCTCCCTCATGAGAAGTTTCATGCTTTCTATCTAAAGAAAATAGTGATGAGTCTTTCCTCTGGCATAAAAGAATGTGCCATGTAAACTTTAAAAATATGAATAAATTAATTAAAAAAGATTTGGTAACTAGAATACCAAAGAAAGAGTTTACAAGTGATGACCACTGTGTTGTATGCCTGAAAGGGAAGCAACACAAGGTACCTCACAAGCCAAAGGAAAGAAACTCCATCACTACTCCCCTACACTTATTACATATGGATCTCTTTGGCCCCACCAGTGTAATGAGTCTAGTAAGGACCTCTTATTGTTTGGTGATCACAGATGACTTTACAAGATTCACTTGGGTCTTCTTTCTTAGAACTAAGGATGAGACCCCTGAGATTCTAAAGAATTTCATCTTAAAGATTGAGAATCAATGTGATCACAAGGTCAAAACCATAAGATGTGATCAAGGAACCGTATTCAAGAACCAAATCCTTGATACATTTTGTGTTGAAAAGGGTATTACAAGACAATATAGTGCTCACAGGACTCCTCAGCAAAATGGTGTTGCTGAGAGGAGAAACAGGATACTAATTGAAGCTGCAAGAACTATGTTGTCTGACTCTAAACTGTCCATCACCTTCTGGGCAGAGGTAGTGAACACTGCTTGCTATGTGCAAAATAGAGTTTTAGTAGTTAAGACACATGGTCAGACTCCTTATGAACTTTGTCACAAGAGGAAACCTTTCATTGGTTTTCTCAGGTCATTTGGATGTCCTTGCACCATCTTGAATAACAAAGATCAAATTGCCAAGTTTGCTGAGAAATCAAATGATGGACACTTTATTGGATACTCTTCTCAAGATAAGGCTTATAGAGTATACAATCTCAGAACTAGAGTAGTTGAGGAGTTAGCCAATGTGACTTTCAGTGAGTACACTCCCAGTGTGAAAGGTTCTGGTCCGGATTGGCTATTTGATCTTGATTTAGTTACCAACTGTTTTAACAAATCTTGTGAGCATGTTTTAAGATCCACAGATATACTACCTACAGGTGATCCTGACGTAATATTTGAGCTAAAAAGACCTTCAAGCTACACATCTTCAGCTCTAGTGGTAACTAATCCTGCAAATGAAGTTTCTACCAGCATATCAATGACCAATCCTGCTGATACTTCTGGGGTGCCTTCAAATTCCAGCTTAAAGGTACAAAACACAGATGAAGGAGCTTCAGTTGTTGGAGAAAATGGTGGTGGTGAAAGTGATCAAGAATTTCTTGATGCTGATAACCACTCCATTGAAGACAACATCAATGATGTCACACACTTATTGGATCAAGTAAATCTTGATAAGTGTGCTGATGTGGAAGGTGAATCCTCCTTGCCAGATCAGAATTTCTCTAATTTAGATCTGTCTAAGCAACTTGCTGTGATCACTCAGCTAAAGATCCACAAGTCCATCGTACCATAAACATCATTGGAGATCTTGATTCAGGGATAGAAAAAGAGGACAAACCCATGATGCAAATGTTTGTCTTCACTCTTGTTTCTTGTCACAGATAGCGCCAAATAAGATTGATGAGGCTCTAAAATATGAAAGTTAGGTTGAAGCTATGAAAGAGGAGCTGCTTCAGTTCAAAAGGCAAAAGGTTTGGAACTTATGTCCTCTTCATCAAGGGAAGACTACCATAGGAACCAAATGGGTGTTCAGGAATAAGAAAGATGATAGAGGAATTGTCATCAAGAACAAGGCAAGACTAGTTGTTCAAGGGTATACTCAAGAAGAAGGAATTGACTACACAGATGTTTTTGCTCCTGTAGCAAGACTTGAAGCTATCAGGATATTCCTAGCTTTTGCTGCATCCAAGAACTTCAAGGTCTACCAACTTGATATCAAGTGTGCTCTTCTCTATGGGGGTGATTGATGAAGAGGTGTATGTCAGACAACCACCTGGGTTCGTAGATCCTGATCATCCTGATTATGTCTGCAGGCTTGATAAAGCTCTTTATGGGCTACACCAAGCACCAAGGAAGTGGTATGAGACTCTATCTTAGTATCTCTGTCAGCATGGCTACAAAAGGGGTACTATTGATGGAACTCTCTTCATCAAAGGAACATGAAATGACATAATGCTAGTTCAAGTATATGTAGATGACATTATCTTTGGGTCAACTAATCTAAAACTCTACAAACACTTTGAGAAGCTGATGAAGGACAAGTTTGAAATGAGTGCCATGGGGGAACTTAAGTTCTTTCTAGCAATTCAAGTGAAGCAAGTTGACAATAGCATCTTTATAAGTCAGTCAAAGTATATACAAGACATACTTAAAAGATTGAACATGACTGATTGTAAGGTTTCTAAGATACCCATAGAAAGAAACCACTCTCTTGCACCTGATCTTGAGGGGGAGCGTGTGGATGAACATCTTTTACAGGGCTATGATTGGGTCTTTTATGTACCTCACAGCTAGCAGGCCTGATATCATGTTTGCCACATTTATTTGTGCAAAATATCAAACCAACCCCAAGATGTCACACCTAATCACTATCAAGAGAATTTTAAGATATCTCAAAGGTGCTCCATCACTTGGCCTTTGGTATCCAAAGAACTCTGACTTCAATCTGTATGCTTACACAGATAGTGATTATGGTGGCTGCAACATGACTGCAAAGTCTACATATGGGGGTTGCCAATTTCTTGGTGGAAGGATAGTCTCTTGGCAATGAAAAAACAATCCTGTGTGTCTGCATTAACTGCTGAAGCTGAATACATTGCTGCTGCAAGCTACTGTGCTCAAGTGCTTTGGATTCAAAATTAGATGTTGGTCTATGGATTCAACTTCAAGGAGACTCCCATCCATATAGACAACACCAGTACTATCTCAATCACAAAAAATCTTGTGCATCACTCAAGGACAAAGCACATCAATACCAGGTATCACTTGATTAGAGATAACTTTGAAAAGGGATTAATCAAACTATTTAAATTAACACAAATGAACAATATACTGATCTGTTCACCAAAGCTTTTGATGAACAGATGTTTAAATATCTTGTATCAGCTATTAGGATGATTAACTTTGAATAGCTTTTCTTAAAACTTAATCATATTATTTCTAAAACCTGTGTGTCCTAAGTTGTCTATTTTATCACCTTCCTAAGCCCTTGTTCTGTTTGAAAGAAAAATCTTTTTGAAAGACATTCCTTAGATTTTTGAAAATTTTGATATTTTTATCCTTCGGAAGATTTATAATTACGTTCAGAAGAAACTTATGTTTTAGAAAACAAACAACTACTTCAGTAGTTTTACCTTCGGAAGAAATTTCTGAAATATGTTCCGAAGCTTAAAATTAACTTAAGTACTTCTATGTTCTCAAAGAACAATTTTCTTTCGAAAGCAATTTACATTCAAAAGTTTTTACTCTTCTTAGAATAAAAACTATGAGTAATAAATCTCCTTTTTAGCAAAATTCTCAAAAACCTTTGGAATATCTTCCGAAGTCAATTTGCCTTCGGAAGCTTTTCTTCAGAACTTCCGAAGAAAAATAACCTTCGGAAGATTTCTCGACTTCCAAGAAAACTACTTTTTGGGCAAAAGTAAACTACTTTTTCAGAGGTGGGACCGACATCCGGATTTCAAATTTTATCCTCTTTCATTAACTTTGTCTCAAATTATTTTCACATAAATACTCAACGGTTCCCCCCTCTTTCACTTTCTTCTTCATTTGCGCTATTCCTTAAACCTAGATTCACCCAAACCGCGTTTGCTCTTCAACTTCCTACACCCTTAAGCTTCTCAAAATGGCCAACCTAAACCGCAGAAACAACCCTGACTTCTCCATGCAACTTCACAGGCAACACAACCAAGTTGCTCTGTTGAACTCTGAGAAAGATGCTAGTTTCTCAGAGGTTTGCTGTTTTCTGGCTTTATCCAACTACTTCACCTCCCTAACCATTGATCCTACTCTATATGAGGATCATTTTCTTGAATTTTGGAAGACCTGCCAAGAGGTCATCATGGATGGGAAGAAGGCACTGTTTGCCATAGTGCCAGGGAGGACAATCTTCATCACTCCGGCCATCATCAACACTCATCCATAGCTGGATGATGAAGAAGGTGAGTTGTCTTTCCCAAAGAAAGTTGTTAATCATTCCTTTGTGCAGATGGGCTATGAGGGAGATTTCTTTGTAATGACCTTTAGGAAAGGGAATGTCTTATCCACTGGAAATACCTGCTACATGTGGTTATCCACAACTTGTCAAACAAGCATGGAGGGTGGGACCAGATTCCTGAGGATCTCTCCTTCATAGTGCATGGAATGGTTCAAGGGGTCAAGTTCAGGTACTCTCAGTTTGTTTACATAAATTTGCTTGCTAACTTGGAATGGTTCAAGGGGTCAAGTTCAGGTATTACATGTTTCATAGATATGTTCAATACATTCATAATTGTGAGCTGGGCTCACAGTTGAGGGAAACAGGTAATATTCTTAAATTAGGACAGACGAAGCCCGACATCTTTAAAATCATGAAAAGCCAACTGTAGGCTTCTCAGGGGTAGAAACAGCCCTTGTCCACAGAATGTTAGAGCTCATTGCTCAAGGTGACAACCTAGCCACACAAGCTAGTGTTGAACCCACACCTTCTACCTCTCAACCACCAAAAAGGCCACAAATCACCCTCACATACAAAAGAAAATCCAAACGAACCCCTGCTCAAGCTATTGAGCTTGTACAGGCCCCCATATACTCAACCCATACAGGAGGAAGTGGATAGTAGAGCTCCCACTTCCCCTCAGGAGCAAACCACTCCCATTTCTTCAAGGATCAGTGCTGAGGTTCCTCATGCTCAGCCTGATGAGCTCACTAGCCCAACTGCCTTAAGCCTTCACTCTGAAAAGTTAACAACCTTCAGGGGGCAGTTACCATCCCCAGCCTCTAGAATTAAATCAACCCATTCCTGACCTTGAATTCTATACTGATGAAGACTTAGATTTCAGTGAGTGCCATGAGTCTCTCTACTCTTCCCCTACTAAAAGAGAGAGGAGTGCTCCTGAGTCTCCTATGTCTAGCCTACACTAGTTACCCATTACTGAGGTGGACCTCTCTGAACCTGTTCAGGAGATCCATATGGAAGAGGGTCTCACTTTTGCAAGTGATTACATCATTAAGACCTCAACCATGGTAACTCAGCCCATTGACACTTCAACTGAAGCTGTCAGTGAGCAGAGGAAATCCAGCAGCCAAGAACTTGAAGCTGGTGGTGAGAGTGAGGACTTTGGTCTAATTCTCTCATCTCCAAGTAATTCTTCTGATGAAGATGAGGAGAACTTGAGACTAAAGGTGCAAAAACTGTCAAAAACATAAACCTATATAGTCCCTAAGGTTAGTCACCTTGAATCTCAGGTGACTACCCTACAAAACAGGGCCAATGATCAGCAACTTGAGATATCTTATCTCAGGGAAAAACTAGCTGGGAGACCTTTAAAGAGAGCTCAACCAGGAACACAAGAACATGTGGATGTGATTGACCTAACTCCTAGCTCACCTATGGAAGAGGGTGATGCTACCAAAAAGAGGGAGAAAATCATTACAATCACAGTACCTGGGAGTTCTTCTGGGAGTATGGACATTGAGGACTCACCATCCTCACTTGCAATAGTGCATACTCAACAACTTCCTCAAGTTCACATTGATGTGGACTCTCTAGACTCCTTCATTCAGAGTCTCTTTGAGGAAGGAACTCCAAGGGCTATGTCATCCCCACCCCAAGGAACTTCAAACTACATCATTGGGTGGAGGTATGATGCTGACAGAAGAGCCATCGTTCTTCAAAGAGATCAAGGGCAGGCACAAAGGATTCAAGACAGAATTACTAAAGAGTTCAGCCTAAGAAAGAGACAATGGCAATTAGGTAATGTCATTGGTCAATTGGATGTTAAGGCAGACCCTAATATTAGCTTCAAAGGGGAAACCTTAACTGAAAGCCCAGTGATAGAGCCTGAGAGCCCTGTCATACCAACAACTACTTCAGCTATTCATTCCCTCAGTGAAACACCTGCTGGTGAAGGTGTATCACAACCTCTCTCTGGCCAGAGCTTGGATGCTACACCAAGCAATAAAGATCTGTGTGTGGCAAAGGGAAAAGGATTCTAACTCCTGAGGAGATTGAGGAGGAGGAGAGAGAGGAAGAAGAAGCTAAGGGGAGAAAGTTCCACTGGGTCTTCCGGATTCATGCATGCTGCAATCAGGGCTGCCCCTAGACCAAACACTCAAGATGATGAGTTGAGAGAAGTCAGGATTACTTACATGCAAACCAGGAACTATGACATTAATGAGATTATATCTCTCCCTTTAGAGGAACTAAATGAACTGGCTGACATGGATGTGTCAAGAGAGATGAAGGAAGTAAAGGATGCAAGGCTGCTCCTCCAAATCAAAGAAGATAAGTACAAAAAAGACTGTACAAGCATGTTCCTACTCTCTCCCCATTTCAAAAAAGCCCCGTGCAAGAGACTGTGGCAGCTACACAAGAACCTCAGGTAGACAAAGAAACATATAGGCAAAATATGATCAACTACCTGAGTGCCACAGGTCTCTACTAGGAATCTACACTTCTTCTCTTGTCCTTTGAGTACATTGAGTTTGAGTATCTCAAATAGCTTGAACTTCAAGACCTCAAAGAACAAAAGGCAGCAAAGAGAAAGACGAGGGAAGAGGCTGCAAAGTCAAAGCCATCATTCAAAAGAGTATGAAAAAGTCTATTGACAGACAAAGGATGATTAGCTTCTTGAAGCTGTATGGATTCTCCGAAAGGAGACTTGGCCCTATGTCTCTATCCATAATGGAGGAGCACATTAGGGTAATCAAGTAGAAGATCAAAAGCGGAAAGCTAATTGACTTACACTCCCCTGCAAGTCAAGCTCCTCCTGAAGTGGAGGTTAAGGTTGAACAACCTAAGACAACACAACCTGGACCTCCTGCTGAGTCTCAGTAAGCTTCATCTTCTGATCCACATCGGGGTCAAACTCCGTCTCCTTCTGAACCTGTGAGGGAGGAACACGCAATTGAGCAAGACAAGACTGATCAACAAGGTGCTGCAGACCAGTCTTCTCAGTTAAAGTCTTCAAAGAAGAGGAAGAGGATGGCTTCTAAACCAAAGTCAAAGAAGTAGAAGAAGTCCGAATCATCCACCTCTATACCTCAGGGTGAGTCAGATCAACATGTGGAAGTGCATGAAGAGGCAGCCCAATCAACTCCAATTCAAGTGGCTCCTCTTGCATTTGAGAGACCCATCTTATCCTGGACCTTTTCAACTAATCCAAAAAGATGGCATGTGATCAGAGATCAAGGTGGTAAAGATGTCTATACATGGCAAGACTTATTCAACCTACATCTGCATGATCTCTTTGAGATGAGAAGATACTATGAGAGTCTGAGTGATCCTGGCAATCTAATAAAGAAGGGCATGGTCATTATCATAATGAGGACTGTCAAAAGCTTAATATCTTCAAATGTTTTGGTAGCATCAGCTAGGAGGAGTTTGTAAGGATTTCAATAAGTCTGATGCAGCCAAAACATCCAAAGTCTCTCTGCATGCATGCACTGAAGCACAGAAGTAGAAATGCTTCGGAAGTTTTACACCTTGCACTAGAAAAATATTCTATGTAAAATCTTCTAAAGCCAAGACCAACATCTTCCCAAGCCAAATGTGAAGTCTTCTGAAGCTTCAAAGACAAAGTCTTCCGAAGCCAAAGAGTTAAGATAGATTTCTTCCGAAGACTTTTATGAACATGCTTTTATCTGATGTACTTTACCATAAAGCTGGACGACCTTTCCGCTGCATCTCTGTTCAGTCACTAACTTACATGAGTTGGTGATAAGGTCCATGTTTTTGGTAACTGTACATTGAGGTCTTGAGTTTGATATTTCTACTTTATGTACTTTTATTCATTTTGTAATATATTAGGATGTGAGCTATGGAATGTCATAGTCACTAGTCAAAAGGCAATCTGCCTTTTGACTCTACATTTGATATTGTAGTTGTCTAGTCTTATGTATCCAGTTGGCCTTCAAAGTATGGCCGGCTATAGGATGTAGTATAAAGTATCTCAAGTACTTGCAACTTTAGATCTATGCTTTGTAACATTTATAAAAGAACTTGAGAAACAATATATAGAATTCTTGAAAACCATACACTTGTGTTGTTTGCTATCTTGTTCCGTCTGACATATTTACTTGTGTTCTTAGCATCTCTCATATAAAGTTACCAGTTCCCTATTTGATCTTTTAAGTGTTCTAAAAAACTCTCCTCATTGTGTTGTTGTGTTGTAAGTGCATACCTTCTAACGGTCCTACACATATATATACCCAACGATTCCCCCCTCTTTCACTTTCTTCTTCATCTGAACTATTCCTAAAAACCTAAATTCAGCCACAAACCACCTTTGTTCTTATCTTCCTTCACCACTAAGCCTTCTAAAATGGCTAACTTCAACCGTAGAATCAACCAACATTTTTCCATGCAACTCCACAGGTAACACAATCAGGTTGCTCTGTTCTCAGAGGTCTGCCATTTTCTTTCTTTGTCTAACTAATTCACCTCCCTAACCATTGATCCTCCACTTTATGAGGGTCATCTGTTAGAATTTTGGAAGACCTGCCAAGAGGTTATTATGGATGGGGAGAGGGCACTGTCTACCACAGTGCAGGGAAGGACAATCTTCATCACTCCAGCCATCATCAACACTCATCTTTAATTAGATGATGAGTAAGGTGAATTGTCCTTTCCTAAGGAAGCTGTAAACCACTCCTTTGAGCAGATGGGTTATGAAGGAGATTTCTCTGTCAAGACCTTCAGGAAAGGGAAGGTCTCCTCCCAGTGGAAGTATCTACTCCATGTAGTCATCCGCAACTTGTCCAACAAGTGTGGGAGATGGGACCAGATTCTTGAGGATCTCTCTTTCATATTTCATGGAAAGGTCCAAGGGTCAAGTTCAAGTACTCTTAATTTTTTTATACAAATTTACTTTCAAGTTTAGACTCCTTAGAGTATTATATGTTTCCTAGATATGTTCAATACATTCTCAACTGTCAACTGGGCTCACAGTTGACGGAAATAGCTTAAATTGGGACTGATGAAGCCTGACATGTTTAAGATAATGAAGAAGCTAACTGTTGGCTTCTCTGGGGTAGAAACATCCCTTGTCTAAAAAATGTTAGAGCTCACTAATCAAGGTGACAATCTAGCAACACAAGCTAGTGTTGAACCCACACCTTCTACTTCACAACCCCAAAGACAACCACACATACTCCTCACTTACCAACGAAAATCCAAACGAACCCATGCATTAGCTATTTAGCTTGTGCAGTCTCCCATATCATCACCCATACAGGAAGAAATGGACACTAGAGCTCCCACTTCTCTTGAGGAGTAAACCACTCCCATCTCTTCAAGAATGAGTTCTGAGGTTCCTATGCTCAGCTTGATAAGCTTTTTAGCCCATCAGCCTTAGGCCTTCACTTTGAGTCTCAACACTCAAGTGAACAAACCTTCAGGGGAAAGTTACCATCCCCAGCCTCTTGATCTAAATCAACCCATTTCCAACCTAGAATTCTATGATGATGAAGACATGGGATTCAGTAAGTATCATGAGTCTCTTTACTCCTCCCCCACTCAAACAGAGATGAGTGCTCGTGCCTCTCCCCTTGTCTAGCCCATATAATTCACCTATCACTGAGGTGGATCTCTCTAAACCTGTTTAGGAGGTCCATATGGAAGAGGCTCTCACTTCTACAAGTGATTACATCATTAAGACCTCAACCATGACACTTCATTTGTAGTTGTTAGTGAGCAGTGGAAATCCAGCAGCCAAGAACATCATGCTAATAGTGAGAGAGAAGACTTTGGTCCAATTCTCTCATCCCTCTATGATTCTTCTGATGAAGATGAGGGGAACAGGAGACAAAAGGTGCAGAAATCGTCACAAACATGCTCCTATTTAGTCTCTAAGGTTAGTCATCTAGAATCTCAGGTGACTACCGTACAAAATAAGGTCAACGATCAGCAACTTGAGATATCTTATCTTAAGAAAAATTTAGCTGGGAGACCTTTAAGGAGAGCTCATCCAGAAACACAAGAAGTTGTGGATGTGATTGACCTAACTCCTAGCTCACCTATGCAAGAGGGTGATGCTACCTAAAAGGAGGAGAAAGTCATAGCAATCACAGAACCTGGGAGTTCTTCACAGAGTATGGACATTGAGGACTCACCATCCTCAGTTGCAATTGTCCATACTTAGCAACTTCCTCAAGTTCACATTGATGTGGACTCAGTGGACTCACTCATTCAGAGTCTCTTTAAGGAAGGTATTCCAAGGGCTATGTCATCCCTACCCCAAGGAACTTCAAACTATATAATTGGGTGGAGGTTTGATGCTGATAGAGAGCCCTCATACTTCAAAGAGTTCAAGGGCAGCAAGAAGTCTTCAACTTTCAAACCTTGAACTACTATGAAGGTCATGCCACTTGCCAATCCAAGACAATCTAGGCAAGCTGACAGGATGGCTCAAAGGATTCAAGACAAGATAATTGAAGAGTTTAGTAAAAGAAGAAGACAAAGGCAATTAGGTCATGTCATTGGTAAACTGGATATTGAGGCAGACCATGAGATTAGCTTCTAAGAGAAAACCTTGACTAAAGGCCTAGTGATAGAGCTTGAGAGCATTGTCACATCTATAACTACTTCAACAATCTAGTCCCTTAGTGAAACACATGCAGGTGAAGGTGTATCACAGACTCTCTCTGGCTAGAGCATGGAAGCTACTCCAAGCAATGAAGGCCAAAGCTCTCTCCATCCTGAGTCACAAAGGTCTGTTGGTGACAAAGGGAAAAGGTTAATGACTCCTGAGGAGATTGAGAAGGAGGAGAGAGAGAGAGAGAGAGGAAGAGGAAGCTAAGGGGAGAATGTTGGACCAAAAGAACCAATGAGCCGGATCAGAAAAACCTTTAAGTCCCACAGACGTCACAACAACCGCTGAAGTCCACAACAGCTGAAGACAACAACTGATTACAAAGTCTGAAGACAAGTGCTGAAGACAAAGTCTGAAGACAAGTGCTGAAGACAAAGTTTGAAGACACAAGTGCTGAAGACAAAGTCTGAAGACAAGTGCTGAAGACAAAGTCTGAAGACAAGTGCTGAAGACAAAGTCTGAAGACACAAGTGCTGAAGACAAAGTCTGAAGACACAAGTGCTGAAGATCAAGTATCAGACGTTGTCATAACAGCTGAAGAGGACTTCTTCAGTAGTTGTGACGGTTTACTTTCAGTAGTTTTGTAAAACGACTGAAGAGCTTGTTCTTCAGTCGTTGTAGTTTCAGTAGTTTCTTATCAGTTGTTTTATATTTTGTACTTAGCACTCTGATATGTTCTCAGTATTTGTGAACATTTTAGTAGTTTGTTAAGTGTTAGTTATTTTTGTAATAGATCTGCCAGTTGTCATTATCCCGTGATAACAGCAGTGATTGCACTCTATATAAGGAGTGTCAACCTTATTGTAATGTGAATGATTGAGCAGAAATATTTGTTATATTTGAAACATTCCTTGTCACAGAAATATATTCTCTCGTATTTGTTTTAATGCATACGAATATCAAATTCTTGCTACAATTTGTCTAATTCTTGATCTTATTCCGCTGCGTTACACTCTAATCTATCAAACTTGTGATCACTGATCCTGACAAATGGTATCAGAGCAGGTTAATCATTGATCGATCTAATAATTGATCATTGAAACTGCTATTCAAGATCCAAGTTTGATTGAATTAGCATTTTGTCAAGAAACGGTTATAGAGATTGAATTTTCTGTGTTTTTGGTCATTCATCCTGAGATTTATTCTTTGTTTTCATTGAGTCTGTTGTGGTCTGTGTAAAATCTTTTAAAAGCTTGAATTAAATTGTTTTTGGACCTAAAATGACTACTCCTTCCAATGATCCTCACAATACTGGTTCCTCAACCAAGCCTCCAATGCTGGTTAGGAATGAGTATAACATATGGCAACGACGTATGCTCCATCACCTGTCTGTTAACAGCTCAGGTTGTTGGACATCAGTGGTACATGGTCCACACAAGCCTATGGTGAATAACCCGAAAACCAATCAAATGGTTCCGAAGAGGAGGGATCAATACTCAGATGAGGATAAGAAATTGTTTGAGATTGAGAGAAATCAGGATTACTTACATGCAAACCAGGAACTATGACATTAATGAGATTATATCTCTCCCTTTAGGGGAACTAAATGAACTGGCTGACATGGATGTGTCAAGAGAGATGAAGGAAGTAAAGGATGCAAGGCTGCTCCTCCAAATCAAAGAAGATAAGTACAAAAAAGACTGTACAAGCATGTTCCTACTCTCTCCCCATTTCAAAAAAGCCCTGTGCAAGAGACTGTGGCAGCTACACAAGAACCTCAGGTAGACAAAGAAACATATAGGCAAAATATGATCAACTACCTGAGTGCCACAGGTCTCTACTAGGAATCTACACTTCTTCTCTTGTCCTTTGAGTACATTGAGTTTGAGTATCTCAAATAGCTTGAACTTCAAGACCTCAAAGAACAAAAGGCAGCAAAGAGAAAGACGAGGGAAGAGGCTGCAAAGTCAAAGCCATCATCCAAAAGAGTATGAAAAAGTCTATTGACAGACAAAGGATGACTAGCTTCTTGAAGCTGTATGGATTCTCCGAAAGGAGACTTGGCCCTATGTCTCTATCCACAATGGAGGAGCACATTAGGGTAATCAAGTAGAAGATCAAAAGCAGAGAGCTAATTGACTTACACTCCCCT
Source organism: Flaveria ramosissima (assembly GCA_025215565.1). Taxonomy (NCBI): domain Eukaryota; kingdom Viridiplantae; phylum Streptophyta; class Magnoliopsida; order Asterales; family Asteraceae; genus Flaveria; species Flaveria ramosissima. The sequence goes on from CM046036.1 coordinate 27,651,000, forward strand.
GCAAGTCAAGCTCCTCCTGAAGTGGAGGTTAAGGTTGAACACCCTAAGACAACACAACCTGGACCTCCTGCTGAGTCTCAGTAAGCTTCATCTTCTGATCCACATCGGGGTCAAACTCCGTCTCCTTCTGAACCTGTGAGGGAGGAACACGCAATTGAGCAAGACAAGACTGATCAACAAGGTGCTGCAGACCAGTCTTCTCAGTTAAAGTCTTCAAAGAAGAGGAAGAGGATGGCTTCTAAACCAAAGTCAAAGAAGTAGAAGAAGTCCGAATCATCCACCTCTATACCTCAGGGTGAGTCAGATCAACATGTGGAAGTGCATGAAGAGGCAGCCCAATCAACTCCAATTCAAGTGGCTCCTCTTGCATTTAAGAGACCCATCTTATCCTGGACCTTTACAACTAATCCAAAAAGATGGCATGTGATCAGAGATCAAGGTGGTAAAGATGTCTATACATGGCAAGACTTATTCAACCTACATCTGCATGATCTCTTTGAGATGAGAAGATATTATGAGAGTCTGAGTGATCCCGGCAATCTAATAAAGAAGGGCATGGTCATTATCATAATGAGGACTGTCAAAAGCTTAATATCTTCAAATGTTTTGGTAGCATCAGCTAGGGGGAGTTTGTAAGGATTCCAATAAGTCTGATGCAGCCAAAACATCCAAAGTCTCTCTGCATGCATGCACTGAAGCACAGAAGTAGAAATGCTTCGGAAGTTTTACACCTTGCACTAGAAAAATATTCTAAGTGTAAAATCTTCTGAAGCCAAGACCAACATCTTCCCAAGCCAAATGTGAAGTCTTCTGAAGCTTCAAAGACAAAGTCTTCCGAAGCCAAAGAGTTAAGATAGATTTCTTCCGAAGACTTTTATGAACATGCTTTTATCTGATGTACTTTACCATAAAGCTGGACGACCTTTCCGCTGCATCTCTGTTCAGTCACTAACTTACATGAGTTGGTGATAAGGTCCATGTTTTTGGTAACTGTACATTGAGGTCTTGAGTTTGATATTTCTACTTTATGTACTTTTATTCATTTTGTAATATATTAGGATGTGAGCTATGGAATGTCATAGTCACTAGTCAAAAGGCAATCTGCCTTTTGACTCTACATTGATATTGTAGTTGTCTAGTCTTATGTATCCAGCTGGCCTTCAAAGTATGGCCGGCTATAGGATGTAGTATAAAGTATCTCAAGTACTTGCAACTTTAGATCTATGCTTTGTAACATTTATAAAAGAACTTGAGAAACAATATATTGAATTCTTGAAAACCATACACTTGTGTTGTTTGCTATCTTGTTCCGTCTGACATATTTACTTGTGTTCTTAGCATCTCTCATATAAAGTTACCAGTTCCCTATTTGATCTGTTAAGTGTTCTAAAAAACTCTCCTCATTGTGTTGTTGTGTTGTAAGTGCATACCTTCTAACGGTCCTACACATATATATACCCAACGATTCCCCCCTCTTTCACTTTCTTCTTCATCTGAACTATTCCTAAAAACCTAAATTCAGCCACAAACCTCCTTTGTTCTTATCTTCCTTCACCACTAAGCCTTCTAAAATGGCTAACTTCAACCGTAGAATCAACCAATATTATTCCATGCAACTCCACAGGTAACACAATCAGGTTGCTCTGTTCTCAGAGGTCTGCCATTTTCTTTCTTTGTCTAACTAATTCACCTCCCTAACCATTGATCCTCCACTTTATGAGGATCATCTTTAGAATTTTGGAAGACCTGCCAAGAGGTTATTATGGATGGGGAGAGGGCACTGTCTACCACAGTGCAGGGAAGGACAATCTTCATCACTCCAGCCATCATCAACACTTATCTTTAATTAGATGATGAGTAAGGTGAATTGTCCTTTCCTAAGGAAGCTGTAAACCACTCCTTTGAGCAGATGGGTTATGAAGGAGATTTCTCTGTCAAGACCTTCAGGAAAGGGAAGGTCTCCTCCCAGTGGAAGTATCTACTCCATGTAGTCATCCGCAACTTGTCCAACAAGTGTGGGAGATGTGACCAGATTCTTGAGGATCTCTCTTTCATATTTCATGGAAAGGTCCAAGGGTCAAGTTCAAGTACTCTTAATTTTTTTATACAAATTTACTTTCAAGTTTAGACTCCTTAGAGTATTATATGTTTTCTAGATATGTTCAATACATTCTCAACTGTCAACTGGGCTCACAGTTGACGGAAATAGCTTAAATTGGGACTGATGAAGCCTGACATGTTTAAGATAATGAAGAAGCTAACTGTTGGCTTCTCTAGGGTAGAAACATCCCTTGTCTAAAAAATGTTAGAGCTCACTAATCAAGGTGACAACCTAGCAACACAAGCTAGTGTTGAACCCACACCTTCTACTTCACAACCCCAAAGACAACCACACATACTCCTCACTTACCAACGAAAATCCAAACGAACCCATGCATTAGCTATTTAGCTTGTGCAGTCTCCCATATCATCACCCATACAGGAAGAAATGGACACTAGAGCTCCCACTTCTCTTGAGGAGTAAACCACTCCCATCTCTTCAAGAATGAGTTCTGAGGTTCCTATGCTCAGCTTGATAAGCTTATTAGCCCATCAGCCTTAGGCCTTCACTCTGAGTCTCAACACTCAAGTGAACAAACCTTCAGGGGAAAGTTACCATCCCCAGCCTCTTGATCTAAATCAACCCATTCCCAACCTAGAATTCTATGATGATGAAGACATGGGATTCAGTAAGTATCATGAGTCTCTTTACTCCTCCCCCACTCAAAGAGAGATGAGTGCTCCTGCCTCTCCCCTTGTCTAGCCCATATAATTCACCTATCACTGAGGTGGATCTCTCTAAACCTGTTTAGGAGGTCCATATGGAAGAGGCTCTCACTTCTACAAGTGATTACATCATTAAGACCTCAACCATGACACTTCATTTGTAGTTGTTAGTGAGCAGTGGAAATCCAGCAGCCAAGAACATCATGCTAATAGTGAGAGAGAAGACTTTGGTCCAATTCTCTCATCCCTCTATGATTCTTCTGATGAAGATGAGGGGAACAAGAGACACAAGGTGCAGAAATCGTCACAAACATGCTCCTATTTAGTCTCTAAGGTTAGTCATCTAGAATCTCAGGTGACTACCGTACAAAATAAGGTCAACGATCAGCAACTTGAGATATCTTATCTTAAGAAAAATTTAGCTGGGAGACCTTTAAGGAGAGCTCATCCAAAAACACAAGAAGTTGTGGATGTGATTGACCTAACTCCTAGCTCAGCTATGCAAGAGGGTGATGCTACCTAAAAGGAGGAGAAAGTCATAGCAATCACAGAACCTGGGAGTTCTTCATAGAGTATGGATTGAGGACTCACCATCCTCAGTTGCAATTGTCCATACTTAGCAACTTCCTCAAGTTCACATTGATGTGGACTCAGTGGACTCACTCATTCAGAGTCTCTTTAAGGAAGGTATTCCAAGGGCTATGTCATCCCTACCCCAAGGAACTTCAAACTATATATAAATGGGTGGAGGTTTGATGCTGATAGAGAGCCCTCATACTTCAAAGAGTTCAAGGGCAGCAAGAAGTCTTCAACTTTCAAACCTTGAACTACTATGAAGGTCATGCCACTTGCCAATCCAAGACAATCTAGGCAAGCTGACAGGATGGCTCAAAGGATTCAAGACAAGATAATTGAAGAGTTTAGTAAAAGAAGAAGACAAAGGCAATTAGGTCATGTCATTGGTAAACTGGATATTGAGGTAGACCATGAGATTAGCTTCTAAGAGAAAACCTTGACTAAAGGCCTAGTGATAGAGCTTGAGAGCATTGTCACATCTATAACTACTTCAACAATCTAGTCCCTTAGTGAAACGCATGCAGGTGAAGGTGTATCACAGACTCTCTCTGGCTAGAGCATGGAAGCTACTCCAAGCAATGAAGGCCAAAGCTCTCTCCATCCTGAGTCACAAAGGTCTGTTGGTGACAAAGGGAAAAGGTTAATGACTCCTGAGGAGATTGAGAAGGAGGAGAGAGAGAGGAAGAGGAAGCTAAGAGGAGAATGTTGGACCAAAAGAACCAATGAGCCGGATCAGAAAAACCTTTAAGTCCCACAGACGTCACAACAACCGCTGAAGTCCACAACAGCTGAAGACAACAACTGATTACAAAGTCTGAAGACAAGTGCTGAAGACAAAGTCTGAAGACAAGTGCTGAAGACAAAGTCTGAAGACACAAGTGCTGAAGACAAAGTCTGAAGACAAGTGCTGAAGACAAAGTCTGAAGACAAGTGCTGAAGACAAAGTCTGAAGACACAAGTGCTGAAGACAAAGTCTAAAGACACAAGTGCTGAAGATCAAGTATCAGACGTTGTCATAACAGCTGAAGAGGACTTCTTCAGTAGTTGTGACGGTTACTTTCAGTAGTTTGGTAAAACGACTGAAGGGCTTGTTCTTTAGTCGTTGTAGTTTCAGTAGTTTCTTATCAGTAGTTTTATATTTTGTACTTAGCACTCTGATATGTTCTCAGTAGTTGTGAACATTTCAGTAGTTTGTTAAGTGTTAGTTATTTTTGTAATAGATCTGCCAGTTGTCATTATCCCGTGATAACAGCAGTGATTGCACTCTATATAAGGAGTGTCAACCTTATTGTAATGTGAATGATTGAGCAGAAATATTTGTTATATTTGAAACATTACTTGTCACAGAAATATATTCTCTCGTATTTGTTTTAATGCATACGAATATCAAATTCTTGCTACAATTTGTCTAATTCTTGATCTTATTCCGCTGCGTTACACTCTAATCTATCAAACTTGTGATCACTGATCCTGACAAATGGTATCAGAGCAGGTTAATCATTGATCGATCTAATAATTGATCACTGAAACTGCTATTCAAGATCCAAGTTTGATTGAATTAGCATTTTGTCAAGAAACGGTTATAGAGATTGAATTTTCTGTGTTTTTGGTCATTCATCCTGAGATTTATTCTTGGTTTTCATTGAGTCTGTTGTGGTCTGTGTAAAATCTTTTAAAAGCTTGAATTAAATTGTTTTTGGACCTAAAATGACTACTCCTTCCAATGATCCTCACAATACTGGTTCCTCAACCAAGCCTCCAATGCTGGTTAGGAATGAGTATAACATATGGCAACGACGTATGCTCCATCACCTGTCTGTTAACAGCTCAGGTTGTTGGACATCAGTGGTACATGGTCCACACAAGCCTATGGTGAATAACCCGGAAACCAATCAAATGGTTCCGAAGAGGAGGGATCAATACTCAGATGAGGATAAGAAATTGTTTGAGATTGATGCAAAAGCCCATGGAATTCTAGCCATGGCACTGCCCAATGAAATCTATTCTGGGCTAATGCATTATGAATCTGCCCATGACCTCTGGAATGTCTTGAAAGAACAATTTGGAGGAACAGATGAGGTCTTGGCAAATAATAGAGAGATCCTTGCCCAACAATATGAGACATTCGCTCATAGGAAGGGTGAGACACTGACTCAACAGTTTGAGCGGTTCTCTTGTTTGATCTCTGAATTAAAAATGGTCAAACATGAGTACACCAATATCCAGATGAATAACAGATTTCTCAGATCACTGCCTGAGAGATGGGACACATATACTATTGTCCTACGCTCCAGTGCAAATTTGGACAAACTATCTCTCACCCAACTACATGGGAAATTGCTCACATTTGAGAGAGAGATAGAACAAAAACGAAAACTGTCTTCATCTGGTAAGCTCACTGAAGACTTTGTACCAGGCAACACTGCCTTGGTTAGTCATGAGTCAGAATATGCTTCATCTGAATGCCAGTATGATGAGCATATTGATTTCTCTTCAAACATTTCTGATTCTGCATTTGTGAGTGTTGATAGTCAGTTTACTGGGTGTAATAATGACAATCTATGCTTCATCATGGATGATCTCAAGGGGATTGCTGATGATGACTTCGAAGAGATGGATATTTTGAGCCAAATGGCCTTGATAAATATCAGATCTCAGAAGTTCTACAAAAGAACTGGAAGAAAGTTCCCAGGACTCTCTGGCAAAACCAACGTTTGTTTTGACAAGAGTAAGTTGAGGTGTCACAAATGCCAAAGGCTTGGACACTTTGCTAGAGAATGTAGATCATCTAGATCTAATTCTTCTGCACCTTTTGTGACTTTCCCTGGCAATAGTCAACAAAACAGAGGGCAACATCCTGTCAATTCTAGTCATCATTCTCAACCACAATCTCCTGCATATTTTGTTCCTCAGGGTCAAATGCCATACCCTTACCCTTGTTATTACATGCCACAAACCAGTCAAGTTCAAGCTCCTATGGTACCACAACCTCATGCACTACCAGAACCTCAACCATCTCATCAACCTCCTCAACCTCAACAACATAGCTTCTTCACCCCTGAAGTTGTTGACTGGAGCAGTTTGCCAGATGACATGTCTGGTCATGAACAACTGTTCACAGGTGCTGATCAACATGGTGGTGACAGTTCTTTTGGGAATCTGGCACTTATGGCTCTGGAGTCTACTGAGGGTTCCTGCTCAAATGCATCATCTTCACAGGTAACTCAGGTATCTTCAGAGGCTAAAGCCAAGTTATGTTCTGAATCATGCATAGTTGCCTTTGTCTCTATTAGAGAGGCAAATGTAGCATTAATAAATCAAAAACTTGAGTTTGAGAAAACCATTTCCAAAAGAAAAGCTGAGTATGAGTCTGCTCTTAATAATAAAAGTGATGAGATTTATAAGCTTAAATGCCAATTAAATGATGAAAAGGCCAAGCTAGAGGTTATTCTGGAAGACCAGAGAAGTCTCAAAGAAACCCTTGCAGTCACCCAAGTAGAGTGTGAGCGATGGGTACAATCATGCAAAGGTTTTGAAATGCTTCTTAGTAAGCAATCAGCTTCCAATGTGAAGTTTGGCATTGGTTATAATCACACTGCTCCACCTACAGATTTTGCTTCAAGAGCAGAAGTGAAATCTGATGGAGAAAGCAATAACCAATCCACCTCATCATGTGATTCACTTTTTGATAGAGCATCATCAAAAGTCGAAGTCAGCACTAAGCCCTCTCAGAACCAATCAGCTGATGTTGATGGTTCCATTGCTGACACTCACATGATCAAAGAGTTGATCAACTCAGGAGTTATTTCTGGAAGTCCTGAAAGGACTGGAGAGCAAGATTTAACACATGAAGTTCAAACTCCAACTACTGTTAGCACTGAAGAGAAGAAAGCTGTCAGTAGAAAGAGTTTGAAGACTAATAAAGAGGAAGTCAAGAAAGCAAATAATGCTTCCAAAGTACTGAAGAGCTAGTCTTCAGTAGTTTCATTCTCTTTAGTTGATGATCAACATAAGATGAAGAAGAAACCATGTGAAGTATGTGGTTTGTTCAATCATCTTACAGATGACTGTTGGTACAAAAGAGGATCCAAACTCAAACATAAAGAGGAAATTAAAGAGAAAATGGATAAAATGAAAACTGAGTTTGAAGCCACATTTGTACCAGCAACATCAAATCCTGTAACCCTTAAGTCCAAAAAGAAATCCAAAAAGGAAGGGGTTAAACAGGTAACAGCTGAGATTGCTCAAAAGAAGAAGGTGCAACATAGGAACTTATCAAACTCCAATGCCAATGTATCTGAAGAGCTGAAAGCTTTATCACAAAATCAGACACAGCTGGTTATGATGGTTCAACATCTATTGGGAAGAGTAAACCAATTAGATGTTCCTATGTTGAAACCATAGAAAAGGAGGTCCAAGCCAAAGGATTCCTCTTCTTCACCATCTTCTTCCTCTCAGGCTGTTGTTTCCAACAAACCTGTTAGTCTACCATCTGTTGATGTGAACAGGCCCAAAACCAAAAAGGTTTGGGTCTCAAAATCTAACTAATTTGTTTTGTTTTGCAGGGTTCTTCAACATGCCACAGAGGCATCTGGTATGTAGACAGTGGAGGATCCATGCATATGACAGGAAACAGATCACTTCTTAATGACTACTCTCAAGGAAGGAAGGGGTTTGTGTCATTTGGCAATGATGCAAAGGGTTACATCATCGGCAAAGGCTTTATTTCCAATGGGGAAATAAAGTTTGATGATGTTAACCATGTGGAAAATCTCAAGTACAACCTCTTGAGTGTCAGTCAAATGTGTGACAAAGGCCATGTTGCTCTTTTCACCAGTCAAAACTGTCGGATTCTGTCATCCAAAGTTCTAAGTTTGATTGATAAGGTGTTGGATAAATACACTCTCCTAAAGGCCAACAGGACAGGAAGAGTGCATGCCTTAGATCTTTCCAAGAAAATAGATCTCAAAGGCCATCCTTGCCTATTTTCCAAGGCTTCCCCTCAAGAATCTACTCTATGGCATAGAAGGCTGGGTCATGTTAATCTAAAAACATAAATCAGCTGATAAACCATGGTTTAGTAAGGGGACTGCCTATGAAGGAGTTCAAATGTGAAGATAACTGCACTGCTTGTTTAAAAGGAAAATAGCACAAAGCTTCATTTCCCTCCATAGAAGAACCTAAGTCCACTGCCTGCTTACAGCTTCTTCACATGGATCTCTTTGGTCCTGTGAGAGTGATGAGTATGGCTAAGAAGAAATACTGTCTGGTAATTATGGATGATTACTCCAGATTTGTATGGACTTTCTTCTTGCATTCAAAGGATGAAGCAGCTCAGAAGATTATCAACTTTGTGTTGTATGTTGAGAAGCAGTATTCCCTCTCAGTCAAGTGTATTAGAAGTGATAATGGAACAGAATTTAGAAACAATACACTTGATGAGTTCTACCTCTCAAAGGGAATCAAGAGGCATTTTAGCATTCCAAGAACTCCTGAACAAAATGGAGTAGTGGAGAGAAAGAACAGGACCCTTATTGAAGCTGCAAGGTCCATGTTGGCTGACTCCGGACTGCCAATGACTTTTTGGGCTGAAGCTGTCAATACAGCTTGCTATGTACAAAATAGAGCTCTAGTAAATAAGAGGTTGATGAAAACTCCATATGAAGTTCTTCATCATTTGGCCCCTCTAATTTCATTCTTCAGAGCTTTTGGATGTCCTTGTTTCATTCTCAACACACGGGATCAACTCCAAAAATTTGATCCTAAGGTGGATGCAGGGTACTTTGTTGATTATTCATCAACTTGCAAAGCATACAGAGTCTTCAACTGTAGAACAAAGATGGTTGAAGAGACTCTACATGTTAAGTTTAATGAAAATCCAAAGGACAAGATTCCACAAAGCCCTGTGGAGATATTTGATTTGGACATACTGCAATATGTTCCTTATCAAACTCCTGCTGTTGCTCCTGTCAACAGTTCACCACCTGGTGGTACTGCTGGTGCTGCTAATGATGATGATAGTAGTACTCACCTCTTTAAGTTTAGTGATCAACTGCCTGATTCAGCTAGACCTGATGTTCCTGTAGCTCCAGTAGCACAATCCACAACAAATGCTGATGAGATTTCTACAACTTCAACTTCCTTTGAAATACCATCTACTGATTGGTTTAAAGGAAATGCTTCACCATCACCATCTGTTGCTGCTGAGCCTGCTACAAACACTTGCACTGATCTCATTGTGTATCAAGATCTGAAGAATCACCCTATGTCTCAAATCATTGGTGATATCACTGCTGGCGTATCAACAAGAAGTCAATTGTCAAATTTCTGCTTCTATGCTCTCTTCATCAGTCAGCAAGAGCCAAAGAATTATCACATTGCTTTAAAGGACACTGGATGGGTTGATGCCATGCAGCTTGAGCTTCTTCAGTTCAAGAAACAGTAAGTGTGGGAACTGGTTCCTCTACCTCCAGGTAAGTGTGCAATAGGCACTAAATGGGTGTTTAGGAACAAAACTGATGAAAATGGGCTTATTGTTAAGAACAAGGCCAGACTGGTTGTTCAGGGGTTTGCACAAGAAGAAGGTATTGATTATGATGAAACCTTTGCCCCTGTAGCCAGACTGGAAGCAATTCGATTGTTTTTAGCTTATGCTGCTTATCAAAATCTTAAAGTTTTTCAAATGGATGTCAAAAGTGCATTTTTGTATGGGAAAATTAAAGAAGAGGTTTATGTATGTCAACCACCAGGTTTTGAGGACAATAAACATCCTAATTGGGTGTATAAGCTTGATAAGGCTCTTTATGGGTTGAAACAAGCTCCTAGAGCCTGGTATGAGACATTATCAAACTTTCTTCTGGAAAATAATTTCACTAGAGGCTCCATAGATAAGACTTTATTCATTAAGAAAGCTGGGCAGCATAATCTACTTGTTCAAATTTATGTAGATGATATTATTTTTGCATCCTCTGATCCACAGTTGTGTGATGCCTTTACAAAGTTGATGCAACAAAAGTTTGAAATGAGTGCCATGGGAGAATTACAGTTCTTTCTGGGTTTGCAAATCAAACAAAAGGCTGATGGAATTTTCATTCATCAGTCCAAATACACAAAAGATCTTTTGGAAAAGTTTGATTTACAAAACTGTAAGCCCTGTTCTACTCCCATGTGCAACACCACACAACTGGATACAGATCAAAAGGTAAAGTGGTTGATGAAACACTTTACAGATGTATGATTGTGTCCTTGATGTACTTAACAGCTTCTAGACCAGATATTATGTTTGCTACATGTGTTTGTGCTAGATTTCAGGCTGCACCTAAGGAGTCTCATTTGATTGCAGTCAAGAGGATCTTTAGATATCTGCAAGGCACTCCATCTCTAGGTTTATGGTATTCTATTAGACATTCTGGTAAATTAGTTGCTTTTTCTGACAGTGACTATGCAGGGTGTAAGTTGACCAGGAAATCAACTTCTAGTGGATGTCAATTCCTAGGCAACTGTTTGATTTCTTGGCAGAGTAAGAAACAAACATCTGTTGCTACATCAACTGCTGAAGCCGAGTACATTGCTGCTGCAAGTTGTACATCTCAGGTACTCTGGCTTCAAAACCAATTATTAGATTATGGCATAACAGAGACTAAGACTCCATTGTTAATGGACAGCTCTTCAGCTCTTTGTATTGTCAAGAATCTTGTCCAGCACTCTAGGACTAAACATATTGAAATCAGACACCATTTTATTAGAGATTGTTTTGAAAAAGGTCTGATTGATCCAAAATTTGTTCCTAGTGCTGATGAGCTTGCAGAAATTTTTACTAAGCCTTTGGATAGTTCAACTTTCCACAACCTAGTGTTAAGGCTTGGTATGCTGCAGCTAGAGTAAGTGACAACTACTGATGATCTCAGTAATAAGTACTGATGATCATTGGTAACCATGTCACATATAAGTACTGATGAGTTCCTTTACCCTCAGTAGTTTTTATAACTACTGAAGGCTACATGTCTCACAAGTACTGAAGTACTTTATTTGTTAAAACAGCTGATGTAGTTACAACAGCTGATGAAATCACAACAGCTGATGTAGCTATAACTACTGATGTCAGAAATACAGATAAGTACTGATGATCAATGAAACCTCTGAAACTCAGATTTAAGTCTGATGAGTAAGTGTGGAGGTCAGACTGAAACAGCTGAAAGGCTATGAATTGACGAAAACAGCTGATGAGTAATTTCTCTTCAGTTGTTTCTACAACTGCTGTTTCAAAACAACTGAAGCCAAACCTATGTCTTCAGTAGTTTACAACTACTGAAGACTAACACCAAGTCTTCAGTTGTTTACAACAACTGATGACAAAACCACTGTCTTCAGTAGTTTCACAACTACTGATGACAAACACCATGTCCTCAGTTGTTTCACCACCTGAAGTCAAAACTGTCTTCAGTAGTTTTATAACTACTGATGACTAAATCAGAGACTTCAGTTGTTTCAACGTCTGACGGTTAAAACCAAGTCTTCAGTTGTTTTATAACAACTGATGATCACACCAATACGGTCAGTCATTTCAAACCTCTGAAAGTTAATACCACGTCATCAGTAGTTTCAACAAATGATGACTAACACCAAAACCTTCAGTCGTTTTCTAACCCTACCCTTTAAATACCTTATCCCACCTTCAGAGTTTTTCTCTCCTCTCTTCTCAAACCTAACGTTCAAAAACTCTGTAACCTCTCTTCATCAATGGCGACCATGCAACTAAAACCACGACACAACTGTGTCGCACATCTCACAAAATCGCCATACTGGACCAAGTTTCACAACGCCATTGATTTAATGGTTCAGTCACCTTACCAAACGGCTTTTCTGTTAAATCCCACCATATATGCCGAATCTCTTAACCAATTCTGGACAAACGTCACTCTTGTCTCTGAGGAGAATGACACAGAGTCTCTTCAATCGTTTGTCAATCGTCAAAAGGTGGTCATTACTCCAGACACTCTTCGCCAAACCCTCAATCTGGATGATGCCACTTTCCCAACTGGTTATCCAAAGGGCACAACAGATCTATCATTTGCCCACCATGGATACCAGGGTAACCTGAGTGCATCTACCATATTGAAGAAACATTTCCAGGATGCGAACGTCTCATCTTTCATATGGTAAATGTCTGCCTTGCCCCCAAGACTTCATCATGGGATCAAATGTCCACAAGGTGGCAACAGGTAATGTACTCCATCCTTGAGCAACAACCTTTAAATTTTTCTGAAATACTATTTTTAGAGCTCAAGGATATGGCCCAAAAACAACTTGCTAACCGTTGGATATTATATCCTCGGTTCATAATGGCCATAATTGAAAACCAGCTTCAAGCTGAGGGACTTGTTGGCCTGGGAGTCCCTGCTATGGCTGTATTGCCTGAAGTATACTCCCGGCACAACTCTGACCAATCACTAAAAATGGCTGCCAAGCTGGGTTACCCACAGCCACCACCACAAGATCCAGAGTCCCCACCAAACCAAAAACCAAACGCCCCAAAACAGCTATTCAGGGAGATGAGTCCCCTGAAGATGCTCCTGTACCACCAAGGCAGGATATACTTGCTGGTGTAAACCCCCCAGTAGTATCAAAGACTCTACCAGCCACAGCCGCTCAGGATTCCTCTCAAAAGGAGCCTGCAGCAACCAAAGAAGGGGTACCCACTAATCTGGAATCTTCCTCATTTGAGGAGATTACCATTGAAGAGCACCATTCTCCCCGGGTGCATAATGCTTTTACCCCATCTCCCCATGAAAATGCCCCCCAAAGTCCAACCATTATAATTGCAAACGTGCTGACTCAGCTGCATGCCTCTCCTCCTCCCCACCAAACACCAACAAAGGGGACAACCACAGCCATTGAGGAAGAGGATCAACATGCTTCTGACAACCCACAGCACCGGGGTTTAAATGTTCTGTCTCCTGGTGTGGATATGGAGATCAGAATATCTGGTGAGGCTGCCACCTCTTCTGAATCAGCACATGATCAGACTGAGGCTGGTAACATTGCTAAGACCTCACCAGAGGCAACAGCTGATGAAGGACATCGTCCTGAGGCTGGAAGTCCCCAGTTCCAAGAAAAAGGGGCACATGCTAAAACTGGTCTACACCCAGTGCATGTACATCCTGCTACAAGCAGAGGTCAGGTGATTCAGCATATGCTGATGATGACCTGGGCTTCTTTTATGATGTTCTGGCCCAGAACACAATTCTTGAGGAAGAAGTCCGTAGACTACAAAGACTACTTGACCAATTCTCTCAAGAAGAAGTCCATCTGCCACCAACATAAACCCACAGATGGCACCTTCACCTGAAGGTCTCCCAACCACTCAGCCACTCAAAACTTACAACCCACCAGCCTCTATTTCTGGCACTGCTTCTCAGGGACAGAACCCCTCTGAGCAAACAGCTGCTATCTTTCAGCAATCCCCACCTCTCATCACCCCAATGATCACAGACATTGTGATCAAAACCATGGATGAAGGCTTCCCTCAATCATACAACCTGGTGGAGGAGATTGTGAGCACAAGGCTTTCTGCCACTCAAACCCTTGCAACCAATGCAACCAAAAAGGGGGAGAGTCAGTCAGTGAAAGCAAAGAGGAAGAGCATACTGAAAGAAAAGGAGACTGAGAAGGAAGAGGAGTTTGTGAAGGAGACTGAGAAGGAAGAGGAGTTTGTGAAGGAGACTGAGAAGGAAGAGAAGTTTGTGAAGGGAGCCGACATTGATCAAGTGGGTGAAAGTCACAAAGACTTTCATATCACATATAAGAAAAGGAAGGTTGAAGGAAAAGAAAAAGAACTCCAACTCGATGAGATGATCAAAATGGCGGATGCTACACATAGTAAATCAATGGACTCCATTATTGATCAACTGTATAGACAAGGGTTCGATACTGCACAGCTTGACTCAGAGATTAGGAGACTTGAAGTTGAAGAAATTAACTCAAGATGGGCAAGTTATGATGCATTAGAAAGAGAAAGACTAGAGATCATGATCAGATTCATTGCAAAGTACCTTGGGAGATCATTGATCGAGATTAAGTCATGGACCAGGGACAGTATCTTGGCAATAACCACCAAGATCTGTACGTCTGAAGCATACACTAAGGGATTGGTGATTGAAGCACTAAATGAGGCAGGTGCTGGGAATAGAAAGGAACTAGCAAAACACTCAAAAGCCTCACTCACTACAAGAATGCTAGAACAACCTGCAAAACTTCCCACTTCAAAATCACCACTACCACAAACCACTAAACCAACTCCTTTACCCTCAAAACTAACAGCTGATGATGCATCCAAGAAGAAGAAGAGAAGGATGTTGAGGCTAGAAGAAGAAGAAGAAGAGGATGATGAGGAAGAAGATAGGCTGCCTCTTTCCTCAGTCCTAACTTTGCCTAAAGCCAAACCTATGCCCATCACTCCCACCTCACAGATGGAAACTGTGAGAGTAAAGATAGAAGAAGAACAGCAGCAAAGGCTTCATGATGATGAGATGCTAAAAGCATAGACAAAACTTATGCTGCTTCTTCATCAATAATCAGTATGAAGAAAGAAGCTCTGAGATTGTACACCCTTGCTAACACATTTCAATATCAAAAGGAAAAGGTGAGAATATGGCCTGATCCTAGGGTGGCTCACAGAATTGTGAAGAAAGACATTCTTGCGAGATACAAGGGCCAAGTAAAAAGGATCGTAGATGAAGAGATCACAGTGGTCCTGGTAGTATCACCCTGGGAAATTGTAGAAGACTTCAAGAAGGCCTATGAGACTAAACAGCCACCCCAAAAGATGTTAGAGAACAGAGTAATTAAAAAGGGTTTAGTCTACAAGAAGCTTGAGAACTTCAAACAAAATGAGCTCAGTCTGTTACTTGAAGGTACTCACCCAGATGAGTTTGCATACAGACAGATTACAACAGTTGAGCTCAAAAATGGCAAACAGGCTAAGTACATTTCAGAGCTGTATGGGCGTGAAGGATTGTTTGATGGTGAACCAGAAAATCTTACCATGGAAGAACAAATTATGTTTCTCAGAGCATACACCAGAGAATCCTACAGGCTTATACATGGAAGTGAGTCTCATGGATGGGGGAACAGCTCAGTGTCCAATTCCCTAATACAGAGCTCCCGTCCATACATTGCCAACCAAATCATCAGAGACTCATTTCCAGGCCAGTGCTTATAATGGGTCATCTTCTCAACTGATCAAGAAGGAAAAAGACCAACCATTCTGCCAACAATAAGTGGGACCTCAATAAAGTTAAAGGTTTTGGCTGCATTGGTTCAGGGGGAGTTTGTTGGACCAAAAGAACCAATGAGTCGGATCAGAAAAACCTTTAAGTCCCACAGACGTCACAACAACCGCTGAAGTCCACAACAGCTGAAGACAACAACTGATTACAAAGTCTGAAGACAAGTGCTGAAGACAAAGTCTGAAGACAAGTGCTGAAGACAAAGTCTGAAGACACAAGTGCTGAAGACAAAGTCTGAAGACAAGTGCTGAAGACAAAGTCTGAAGACAAGTGCTGAAGACAAAGTCTGAAGACAAAGTCTGAAGACACAAGTGCTGAAGATCAAGTATCAGACGTTGTCATAACAGCTGAAGAGGACTTCTTCAGTAGTTCTGACGGTTTACTTTCAGTAGTTTTGTAAAACGACTGAAGAGCTTGTTCTTCAGTCGTTGTAGTTTCAGTAGTTTCTTATCAGTAGTTTTATATTTTGTACTTAGCACTCTGATATGTTCTCAGTAGTTGTGAACATTTCAGTAGTTTGTTAAGTGTTAGTTATTTTTGTAATAGATCTGCCAGTTGTCACTATCCCGTGATAACAGCAGTGATTGCACTCTATATAAGGAGTGTCAACCTTATTGTAATGTGAATGATTGAGCATAAATATTTGTTATATTTGAAACATTCCTTGTCACAGAAATATATTCTCTCGTATTTGTTTTAATGCATACGAATATCAAATTCTTGCTACAATTTGTCTAATTCTTGATCTTATTCCGCTGCGTTACACTCTAATCTATCAAACTTGTGATCACTGATCCTGATAGGGAAAGTTCTACTGGGTATTCAAGCTTCATGGAGGCTACAATAAGGGCTGCCCCCGTACCAAATAGTCAAGATGATGAGTTAAGGGCAGTAAGTATTACTTACTTGTAGACCAGGAACTATGACATTGATGAGATCATTTCTCTCCCCTTAGAGGAATTAACTGAACTGGAAGACATGGAAATGTCTAGAGAGAGCAAGGAAACAAAGGATGCAAGGTTGCTCCTCCAAATCAAAGAAGAAAGGAGACAAAAAAGACTGTACAAACATGTTCCTACTCTCTCTCTCCAGTTCAAGAAAGCCCTGGCAAGAGGTTGTGGCAACTCAAAAACCTCAGGTAGATAAAGAAACTGATAAGCAAAACATGATCAACTACTTGAGTGCCAGAGGTCTCTACCAGGCAGTTGCACTTCTTCCCTTGTCCTTTGAGTATATTGAGTTTGAGTATCTTAAAGTACTTGAACTTCAAGTACTCAAGGAACAAAAAGCTACAAAGAGAAAGATGTGGGAAGAAGTAAACAAGTCAAGAGCTATCATCCTCTTTTGGATACTTCTTCATGCTCTTTTGGATGATGGCTCTTGACTTTACAGCCTCTTCCTTCATTTTTTTGTTGCCTTTTGTTCTTTGAGTACTTGAAGTTCAAGTTGTTTGAGATACTCATGTAAGGATTCCTATAAGTCTGATGCAGGCAAAACATCCAATGTCTCTCTGCAAGCATGCACTAAAGAACAGAAGTAGAAATTCTTAGGAAGTTTTACACCATGCACTAGAAATATTCTAAGTGTAAAATCTTCTGAAGCCAAGACCAACATCTTTTGAAGCCAAAAGTGAAGTCTTCCGAAGCTTCGAAGACAAAGTCTTCCGAAGCCAAAGAGTGAAGACAGATTTCTTCCGAAGACTTTTAGAGATATGCCTTTATCTGATGTACTTTACCATAAAGTTGGACCACCTTTCCGCTGCTACTCTATAAAGTCACCAACTTACATGAGTTGGTGAAAGGTCCATGCTTTTGGTAACTATACATTGAGGTCTTGAGTCCATGCTTTCCACTTTATGTACTTTTATCCTTTTTGTAATATATTAGGATGTGAGCTATGGCATGTCATAGTCACACGTCAAAAGGCAGATCTGACTTTTGACTCTACATTTGATTTTGTATTTGTTTAGTCAATTGTATCCAGCTGGCCTTTAAAGTATGGCTGGCTGTAAGATGTAGTATAAAGTATCTCAAGTACTTGTAACTTTAAATCGATGCTTTGTAACTTGTAATAGAACTTGAGAAGCAATATACATCATTCTTGAAAACCAAATACTTGTGTTGTTTGCAATCTTGTTCTGTCTCACATTTACTTGTGTTCTTAGCATCTTTCATTAACAAGTTAACCAGTTCCCTATTTGATCTGTTAAGTGTTCTAAGCAACTCTCCTCATTGTGTTGTTGTGTTGTAAGTGCATACCCTTCAACGGTCCTGCATTTGGTATCAGAGCATTTCAGGCTCTTGATATAAGATCTCACCATCTTAAGATCCCTCACACACACAAAATACTTAACAACTCAAACGGCAGCTATAAGCATAGCTGATATAGAAACAGGAACTATGACAAAGTCTCCACTGATCACTCCTGAAGACTTTGATACTTGGTTTCAAAGAATGAAGGCTTCATCAAGTCTTAAGACTCCAGGATGTGGGACTCTGTTGTTGAAGGACCATACATACCAAGCACCACTTCTGCTACTGGTGGTGGTATGATTCCTAAGGCTGTGGCTGATTACTCTGAAGCAGATAGAAAGAGAATAGAGATTGATCAGAAAGCCATGACAGCCCTTCAAACTGCTCTTCCAAACTCCATCTATAGAGGCTTCAAGAAGTGTAAAACTGCCAAGCAACTATGGGAAGCACTGAAGCTGATGTATGAGGGGTCTAGTGAAGCAAAGGAGAATAAGAAGGATCTCCTAAAGCAGCAGTTTGAAAACTTCACCTTCAAGATAGGTGAAACCATGACTCAACAATACTTCATGTATGTTGAGATTGTGGATACTCTAATGGATGTTGGAGTAACTCTTGAGAACAGGGACATTGTAAGGAAGCTTATGTCCTCTCTTCCTAGACAATGACACATTATTGTGTTGTTATAAAGAGTACTGAGAACCTTAAGACTCTTACTCTCACAGAGTTGTATGGTATTCTTAGTGGCTACCAGATGGAGATGAACATGCAAAACTCATCTGGTAACTCCAGCAATCAACTGAGTTCAGCCCTCCACGTGGTTGAAAGGAAAAGCATTGAACCACAACATCATCTTATATGCTTCCCTGATAACTCATAAAATGGCCCTTTCATCACCTTCCCAGAGACTCCAAGGGAAAGCTACACTCAAGGAAGTCCTTTCCAAGAGACAAGTTCTTCTCATGCTTTTGTCTCTACTGATGAAACCTCAGGCAACTTTCTCTTCACTCTTGAACATTTGGACTGTATCCATCCAGATGATCTGGAGTACATGGAGATAGTCTAGCAGATGGCTCTTTTCACTTACAGAGCCAAGAAGTTCTACAAGAAAACAAGGAGAAAGTTTCCAAGCAATACAACCAGTGGAAAGTTTGGGCTGGACAAAAGCAAAGTAAAGTGTTACAACTGTAACCAGATGGGACACGTTGCAAGAGAGTGTAAGGCACCAAGGACAAATGGTTGCCAAGCACAAACCTGACCAAACTACTCTTGAACAGTTGCTGTTGAAGAAGGAGGCTTTGACTGGAGCTTTCAGGTAGAACATGCATCTCCAAACCAAGAACTCATGGCAGACCATGATGAAGCCAAGGTATTGGAACATATTTGTACTCCTAAATGCATTGCTAAAGTTAATAGATCCTATACTTTAGAAATGAGATCTGACCTTGAGTCCTTAAATATTTTAAAAGCTAATTTTTAAAGAGCTGAAAATGATTATAAACTAAAGATATAGGACTTAGAGAAAACCATTTCAACTTTTAAACATGAGCATACAAACTACAGGACTCAATTCAAAGATCTCATTACTAAATTAGCTGAATGCCAGGCTGAGCTTGTGATCAGCAAAGCCAAGGCAGAAAAATGTGTTATTGAAGAAGAGACCTTCAAGAACATAATATCCTCATCCTTGCGTGCAAAAGTTTGTTATCAAAATAAGCAGGGACTAGGATCTTGTGAGATAGCTCCTCCACACACAATCTTGTCTGTAAGATCTCCTAGGTGTGGAACTTGTGAAGATAAGCTTCCCCTCATAGATCTTGTGACTGAAGAGGATGAAGAGGAGATGGTGGAGAATGGCTTTGAGAAGAGTGAAGAAGAGCATTCTAAGAAGGTCACCATCCCTCTGAGGAGAGCAAAGTTGTTGGGATGACCAAGTCACAGCAAGGCCAAAAGAAAGTCCAAAAAGGCTCAAGAGATCAAGGCCACCTTCAATTCTGCACAGAAACAAGTCTTTATCTCTGTAGCATTTGAAGTGGTAAAGGCTAAAGACACAAACTTGAACTCCATCAAAAAGACTTCTAGTTCATGTCCAAATCATCCCATCATCAAGAAGAAGGCTGATCAGTTGTGCATTACTGTTGCACAACCTGAACCATCTAACTCCAAAGGTAGTTCTAACCCCACAAGAACTGCCACAACATCTGCAAAGATGAAGATGGAGAAGGAAAGTGATCAAGTTCAGCCTTGTTCACAAAGAAGAACTCCTAGAAGGAAGAAAATGGATTGTGTTATGTGTGGGAGTACTTCTCATCTTGCTAAGGATGTGTTTACAATCCAAAGAGTACTCTCCACATGACTAAGAAAGAAACTTTTAAGAGTTTGGAGAAGATGAAGCAAGCTTCAGAAGGAAAATCTGTTTCCTTCGGAAGCTCCAAAATTAAGAAGAAGACAAGTGGAAACTTGCCTTCGGAAAAAAATTTGGTCTCGGAAAGAAAGGAATACTTCCGAAGCACTAAAGCATGCTGCAGTAAAAGCAAGATCTTCTGAAGGTCCAGTCATCAAAACTTCCAAAGTCATCAAAACTTCCGAAGTATTGAAGGTCAAGTCTAAGCTTCTAAACATGGTGTGGAAGTCAAAGAAAGACCAAGTGGCTGAAAGTTCTTCATCAACATCAGCAAATGATCCTTCTAGCATGACTCTAGGATCAATTACTGTTGCATTGTCTTCAATGTCTTCTGATGAGCCCGAGACCAATGAGGCTTGGGTTTCCAAATGTAACTAATCATCTCTTTTGTGCAGGGACAGCTCAAGACAAACAGAAATGTATGGATCATTGATAGTGGCTGTTCAAGGCACATGACAGGCAATAGGTCACTACTCTAAAAGTTTGAAAGAATTGATGGAGGACCAGTTGCTTTTGGAGGAGATGCAGGAGGTTACATTACTGGAAGGGGCAAGGTCACAAATGGTAAGCTCAGAATTGAGAAAGTAAACTTTGTCAAGGAGCTTGGGTACAATTTTCTGAGTGTATCCCAATTTTGTGATCAGAGTCATAACATGCTCTTTACTGAGCATGAGTGCATTGTTCTCAGGCCTGAGGTGGTCATTCCTCATGAGCACATCTTGCTCAGAGCCCCTAGGATAGGGAACATGTACAAGATGGACTTGCATGAAACATCTCCCTCAGGAGAAGTTTCATGCTTTCTATCTAAAGCAAATAATGATGAATCTTTCCTCAGGCATAAAAGAATGTGCCATGTAAACTTTAAAAACATGAATAAATTAATTAAGAATGATTTGGTAACTGGAATACCAAAGAAAGAGTTTACAAGTGATGACCATTGTGTTGCATGCCTAAAAGGGAAGCAACACAAGGTAGCTCACAAGCCAAAGGAAAGAAACTCCATCATTAATCCCCTACACTTGTTACATATGGATCTCTTTGGCCCCACCAGTGTAATGAGTCTAGGAAGGACCTCTTATTGTTTGGTAATCACAGATTATTTTACAAGATTCACTTGGGTCTTCTTTCTTAAAACTAAGGATGAGACCCCTGAGATTCTGAAAAATTTCATCTTAAAGATTGAGAATCAATGTGATCACAAGGTCAAAACCATAAGATGTGATCAAGGAACTGAATTTAAGAATCAAATCCTTGATACATTTTTTGATGAAAAAGGTATTACAAGACAATATAGTGCTCCCAGGACTCCTCAGCAAAATGGTATTGCTGAGAGGAGAAACAAGACACTAATTGAAGCTGCAAGAACTATGTTGTCTGACTCTAAATTGCCCATCACCTTCTGGGCAGAGGCAGTGAACACTGCTTGCTATGTGCAAAACAGAGTTCTAGTAGTTAAGACACATGGTAAGACTCCTTATGAACTTTGGCACAAGAGAAAACCTTTCATTGGTTTACTCAGGTCATTTGGATGTCCTTGCACCATCTTGAATACCAAAGATCAAATTGCCAAGTTTGCTGAGAAATCAGATGATGGACACTTTATTGGATATTCTTCTCAAGCTAAAGCTTATAGAGTATACAATCTCAGAACTAGAGTAGTTGAGGGGTCAACCAATGTGAATTTCAATCAGCACATTCCCAGTGTGAAAGGTTCTGGTCTGGATTGGCTATTTGATCTTGATTTAGTTACCAACTGTTTAAACAAATCTTGTGAGAATGTTTCAGGATCTACAGATATATTACCAACAGGTGATCCTGACCCAAGATTTTAGCTCAGAAGACCTTCAAGTTACACATCTTCAGCTCTACTGGTAACTATTCCTGCAAATGAAGCTTCTACCAGCACATCAATGACAAATCCTGCTGATGCTTTTGGGGTGCCTTCAAATTCCAGCTTAGAGGCATAAAACTTAGAAGAAGGAGTTTCAAATGTTTGAGAAAATGGTGGTGGTGAAAGTGATCAGGAATTTCTTGAAGCTGATAACCACTGCATTGAAGACAACATCAATGATGTCACACACTCATTTGATCAAGTCAATCTTGATAAGTGTGCTGATGTGGAGGGTGAATCTTCTTTGCCAGATCAAAATTTCTCAAATCTAGATCTGTCTAAGCAACTTGCTGTGATTCCTCAGCTAAGGATCCACAAGTCTCATCCTACCACAAACATTATTGGACATGTTGATTTAGGGGTGAGAACAAGAGGACAAACCCATGAAGCAAATGTTTGTCTTCACTCTTGTTTCTCGTCCCAAATAGAGCCAAAGAAAATTGATGAGGCTCTATAGTATGGAAGTCAGGTTGAAGGTATGCAAGAGGAGCTGCTTCAATTCAAAAGGCAAAATGTTTGGAACCTTTGTCCTCTTCCTCAAGGGAAGACTACCATAGGAACCAAATAGATTTTTTAGGAACAAGAAGGATGATAGAGGACTTGTCATCAAGAACAAGGCAAGACTAGTTATTCAAGGATATACTCAAGAAGAAGGAATTGACTACACAGATGTTTTTGCTCCTGTGTCAAGACTTGAAGCTATTAGAATATTTCTAGCTTTTGATGCATCCAAGAATTTCAAGGTCTACCAACTTGATGTCAAGTGTGCTTTTCTTTATGGGGTGATTGATGAAGAGGTGTATGTCAAACAACCACCTGGGTTTGCAGATACTAATCATCCTGACTATGTCTGCAGGCTTGATAAAGCTCTTTATGGGCTGCACCAAGCACCAAGGAAGTGGTATGAGACTCTATCTTAGTATCTCTGTCAACATGGCTACAAAAGAGGTACTATAGATGGAACTCTCTTCATCAAAGGAACAGGAAATGACATAATGCTAGTTCAAGTATATGTAGATGACATTATCTTTGGGTAAACTAATCCAAAGTTCTGCAAAGACTTTGAGAAGCTGATGAAGGACAAGTTTGAAATGAGTGCCATGGGGGAACTCAATTTCTTTTTAGGAATTCAAGTGAAGCAAGTTGATAATAACATCTTCATAAGTCAGTCAAAGTATGTACAGGACATACTTAAAAGGTTTAACATGAGTGATTGTAAGGTTGCTAAGACACCCATAGTCAGAAATCACTCCCTTGGACCTGATCTTGAGGGGGAGTGTGTTGATGAGCATCTCTACAGGGAAATGATTGGGTCTCTTATGTACCTCACAACTAGCAGGCTAGATATCATGTTTGCTACATGCATTTGTGCAAGATATCAAGCCAACCCCAGGATGTCACACCTAGTCACTGTCAAAAGAATTTTAAGATATCTCAAGTGCTCCATCACTTGGCCTTTGGTATCCAAAGAATTCTGACTTTAATCTGTATGCTTATACAGATAGTGACTATGGTGGTTGCAACATGATTGCAAAGTCTACATCAGGGGGATGTCAATTTCATGGTGGAAGAGTAGTCTCTTGGCAATGCAAGAAACAATCCTGTGTGTCTGCGTCAACTGCTGAGGCTGAATACATTGCTGCTGCAAGTTACTGTGCTCAAGTGCTTTGGATTCAAAATCAGATGTTGGACTATGTATTTAACTTTAAAGAGACTCTATCCACATAGACAACAATAGTGCTATCTCCATCACAGAGAATCATGTGCAGCACTCAAAGACAAAGCATATTAATATCAGGTATCATTTGATTAGACATAACTTTGAAAATGGATTAATCAAACTAGTCAAAGTTAACACAAATGAACAATATGATGATCTGTTCACCAAAGCTTTTGATGAGCAGAGGTTTAAATATCTTGTATCAGCTATTGGGATGATTAACTTTGAATAGCTTTTCTTAAAACTTAATCATGTTTATTTCTAAAACATGTGTGTCCTAAGTTGTCTATTATATCACCTTCATAAGCCCTTGTTTTCTTTGGAAGAAAAATCTTTTCAAAAGACTTTTCTTAGATTTTTGAAAATCTTGATCTCTTCGGAAGATTCAAAATTACCTTCAGAAAAAGTTTATGTCTTAGTAAACAAATAATTGCTTCAGTGATTTTACCTTCGGAAGAAATTTCTGAAATATCTTCCGAAGATTAAAATCAACTTAAGTACTTTGTATGTTTTCAAAGAACAAGTTTCTTCCAAAAGCAATTTACCTTCGAAAGTATTTATTCTTCCTAGAATAAAAATCTCTGAGTGTAAATTCTCTTCCGAAGCAAAATTATAAAAAAAACCTTTGAAATCTCTTCCGAAGCCAATTTGCCTTCGGAAGCTTTTTCTTCAGAACTTCCGAAGCAAATAACCTTTGGAAGATGTCTCGACTTCCAAGAAAACTACTTTTTGGGCAAAAGTAAACTTCTTTTCAGAGGTGGGGCCGACATCTGGATTTCAAAGTTTATCCTCTTTAATTAACTTTGTCTCAAATCCTTTTCACATAAATGCCCAACGGTTCCCCCTCTTTCACTATCTTCCTCAATTACACTATTCCTTAAACCTAAATTCTCCCAAACCGCCTTTGGTTCTTCATCTTTCTTCATCCTTAAGCTTCTAAAATGGCCAACCTAAAACTCAGAAACAACCCAGATTTCTCCATGCAACTTCACAGGCAACATAACCAAGTTGCTCTGTTAAGCTCTGAGAAAGATGAAAGTTTCTCAAAGATTTTCCGTTTCTTAGCTCTATCAAACTACTTCACCTCCCTAACCATTGATCCTACTCTCTATGAGGATCATCTGCTTTAATTTTGGAAGACCTGCCAAGAGGTCATTATGGATGGGGAGAAGGCACTGTCTGCCACAGTGCAAGGGAGGACAATCTTCATCACTCCGGCCATCATCAACACTCACTTGCAGCTGGATGATGAAGAAGGTGAGTTGTCCTTCCCAAAGAAAGCTGTAAATCATTCCTTTGAGCTGATAGACTATGAGGGAGATTTCTCTGTAAAGACCTTCATAAAAGGGAAGGTCTCATCCCAATGGAAATATCTGCTTCATGTGGTTATCCACAGCTTGTCAATCAAGCATGGAGGGTGGGACCAGATTCCTGAGGATCTCTCCTTCATAGTACATGTATGGTTCAAGGGATCAAGTTCAGGTACTCTCAGTTTGTTTATACAAATTTGCTTGCTAACTTGGACTCCTTAGAGTATTATATGTTTCCTAGATATGTTCAACACATTCTCAACTGTGAGCTGGGCTCACAGTTGAGGGAAACAGATAATATTCTTAAATTGGGACAGATGAAGCCCGACATCTTTAAAATTATGAAGAAGCCAACTGTAGGCTTCTCAGGGGTACAAACAGCCCTTGTCCCAAAAATGTTAGAGCTCATTGGTCAAGGTGACAACCTAGCAACACAAGCTAGTGTTGAACCCACACCTTCTACCTCTCAACCACTAAAAAGGCCCCAAGTCACCCTCACATACCAAAGAAAATCCAAACGAACCCCTACTCAAGCTATTGAGTCTGTGCACGCCCCCACATACTCACCCATACAGGAGGAAGTGGACACTAGAGCTCCCACTTCCCCTGAGGAGCAAACCACTCCCATCTCTTCACCAATCATGGATGAGGTTCCTCATGCTCACCTTAATGATCTCACAAGTCCAACTGCGATAAGCTTTCACTCTGAGTCTCAACACTCAAGTGAACAACCTTCAGGAGATATTACCATCCCCCGCCTTTAGACTTAAATCAACCCATTCCCAACCTCTCATTTTATACTGATGAAGACTTAGGTTTCAGTGGGTACCATGAGTCTCTCTAATCTTCCCCTACTCAAAGAGAGATGAGTACTCATGACTCTCCTTTGTCTAGCCCACATCAGTCACCCATTACTGAGGTGGATACTTCTGAACCTGTTCAGGATATCCATATGGAAGAGGCTCTCACTTCTGCAAGTGATTACATTATTAAGACCTCAACCGTGGCAACTCAACCCATTGACACCTCAACTGAGGATGTCAATGTGCAGAGGAAATCCAGCGGCCAAGAACCTAAGGCTGGTGGTGAGAGAGAGGACTTTGGTCCAATCATCTCATCCCCCAATGATTCTTCTAATGAAGTTGAGGAGAATCTGAGACTAAAGGTGTAAAAACTGTAAAAAAACATGCTCCTATTTAGTCTCTAAGGTTAGTCACCTAAATCTCAGGTGACTACCCTGCATAATAGGGTCAATGATCAGCAACTTGAGATATCTTATCTCAGGGAAAAACTAGTTGGGAGACCTTTAAGGGGAGCTCAACCAGGAACACAAGAACCTATGAATGTGATTTCCCTAACCTCTAGCACACCTATGCAAGAGGGTGATGCTACCAAAAAAGGGGAGAAAGTCATTACAGTCATAGAACCTGGGAGTTCTTCAGGGAGTATGGACATTGAGGATTCACCATCCTTACTTGCAACTGTGCATACTCAGCAACTTCCTCAAGTTCACATTAATGTGGACATTATAGACTCTTTCATTAGAAGTCTCTTTGAGGAAGGCATTCTAAGGGCTGTTGTGACATCCGTCACCTTAAGGTCCGTCAATTAACGTGATTGTCCGTTATCTATTCTTTGACCGATCATTCCTCGCCTATATTTGACTCCTTATGTGGATATCATGTGTGCATATTTATCGTTGTGTGTTTATTCGTTATGACCATATGTTAACCTTAGAAGACTTTTAAAACTTTCATTTTCGAAACCGTCAAATATATCATTTAATATATATATTAAATTTTTTTAACATAACCATTTCTTAAGTCATAACAACATTAAATGTACTTTTACAATTATAATAAAACATCTAATAAAGTCGTTTTTCAACCGAATCAAATTTGGGAAAACTCGTGGGTTAAGTGCAGGGACTAAACTTGTAATTTTACAAACTTGGGCTGGGTATAAATACCCCCCTTACCAGCCCTAATCTTCATTTTTCACCATCTTCTTCATCTTCATCCTCTACACACACAAAATCACCATTCTAGCACCAAATCCAACCCGAGAGGTCTTGTTTTCTTCGTCTTGACACCATCTACAGTTTAGACTACTCATTTCTAGCAGGTAGTCGTCTTTGGTTGTCTGTTTTCTAGCCATTTCACGGCTGTCCAAAACTAGGGTTTCGGGTGTTCCGGTTCAACCCGAACACACAAGGTCGTATGGGTGCATGTGAGGTCTTCTTGCTTGTGTTTCATGTTTGTGTATGTTTGTTGAGTGTTTCTGGAGGTCCTTATGGTGTAAAACCCGTGTTTAGAGCAGCTCAGGGGCTGCTCCGCCCGACCACAGTCGCGATTCTTCACATCAGGCGACTGGGTCAACCATGCGATTGAGCCGTGCGACTGAGTGGGTCGTGCGACTGAATCATGCGTTTGGGTCAATCGCGCGACTGAGTTCTGCGACTATGCATGTCGTGCGACTGAGTTGTGCGACTGAGTGTCTGAATGCGATTGAGTCATGCGTGCGAATGAGTGTATGCGATTGAGTCATGCGATTGAGTGATTGTGTGCGATTGAGTCAGGTGACCGACTGAATGTGTGCGAATGTGCGTGATTCGCACGACTGGAGTCCAATCGCACGAATGAAGGTTCAATCGTACGAAAGTAGCTAATTCGCACGATTGAAGGTTGATTCGTGCGTATGAAGGTTGAGTCGTGTGATTGGGTGTTGTGTGGTACGACTGAAGGCCAGTCATACGAATGAAGGCTCAATCGTACGAATGAAGCTGATTCACACGATTGAGGGTTGATTCGTACGAATGGAGGTTGAGTCGTGCGTCTGGCCTTGTTATGCGACTGAAATTGGTGTGTCTGATATCCTTGTGCGTGGTGTGAGTATGACGTGTGATGTTGAGGTAACATTAACACAATAAGCCATTGTTCGGCCACAAAGATTAAAGTCAACGTGAAAAAGAGCACACATACTATTTTAAACAAATTGAACTAACGCTTTACAACGATCAATTGACTTATAACTATTGACACTTATTCAATATTCCTTTAATAACCATGAGACTTTTACTCAAACATCATCATCAATGGCAGCAATGTCTTGTACTTGGATCTACATAAGGTCTAGTACGCGTGTCAGTTTGTGTGTGTTATACGCGACCCAGCCGATACGACCCAAACCGACCCATCACTATTACGCGCTTATCATATCATATCATTAATGCTTTACAATAACTGTCAATAGGTGTTTGACTGTTTATTTGCATTCAACATTTGGGATACATTGCTCATACATACTTACCACCTAACAAGTGAGTTTCGTGGCCTCTTTTTACGCTTATACAATATTTCAATCATTTACAACATGGGGGAAAAGTATGTTTACTCATTTTCAATGCTATACAACTTACATACATTTTACATACAAGGAATCAACGTGATACTGTGTTGCAAGTACTAATTGATACATGCTTCGGTCTACTGTGTGGTTCTTTCTTTGCAACTATTTAATTCCAGTGTGGGAACCGACGGTTAGGTATTGGTAGTACTACTGGGTTGACACCCACACCCTCGTTCGATGGTATACTAGTTGGTACCATCAATGGCCAGGAACGGGCCCTTGGGTGAATATATGCCGACAAT
Organism: Flaveria ramosissima; assembly: GCA_025215565.1. Classification (NCBI taxonomy): domain Eukaryota; kingdom Viridiplantae; phylum Streptophyta; class Magnoliopsida; order Asterales; family Asteraceae; genus Flaveria; species Flaveria ramosissima. The sequence continues at coordinate 27,679,853 of CM046036.1, forward strand.
TTCTTTGTGTACGTCGCTAGGTTTGGTTGCAAAGCTCATGTCATGTGAATTTACTTGTGTATATAACTATATTCACGGTATTCCATACGCTTACATTATACAGCATCACTTACATTTTTATTACATAAACCTGCGAGCTCACCAACAATTATGTTGACAGTTTTAAGTATATCTTTTCAGGTGATCATGCAAGTCCAGGAATCTAGGTGTGCTGCCTTAGTGGAGACCCTAGGATGCATTTTTGGGACTTAACATGTTTTGATAAACAATCTTTTAAACAATGTTGTTATGTGTAAACAATTATCATCTTTTGAAACTTGTTCCCGGGTTGTGGGAATTAACATTTACAATTTCATCTTATGTGAATATGTGTATCTTCATCATGTTATGCTTATGGCTATGTTGTCGTGAACACTGACTAAACACGACACAAGTCCCCTTGTCGTCAGGTGTCGTCATGACACGCTTGTCATCATTTATTATATTGCATCTCTAACGCTTACCATGTGTTATGACGATCCCGGTCTCGTTACATCCCCGTGTTTCCGCTTTTAGCGGGGGTGTGACAGATTGGTATCAGATCCATTGGTTATAGAGAATTAGGCAATACGCTTGACCTAGACTATAACCTAGGAACCTTCATGTAGAATTTCATGCTAGGACTCTGTATGCATATTATATCTCGTGTATGTGTTCCTCGCTGCTTGATTTGTTCATCTATTTGTTATGTGATCTTTCCACCCTATGAGAGAGCCCTTGTGCTCACTCTTTTATGGGATGCTTCTATTGGATCTTCCGTTCCCTCTGCGCGCCGAGTTAGTTTATCAGATCCGGGTAATAAACCCGAAGAGATCTTCACAGATCATGCTATTGCGCTTGACCTTGGACATTGAGATTAACCCTGAGGAGGATTATGTCTGAAACCTCGAAAGAGGAGTAAATAGACAACCTCCGCTAGACTAAACGTGATTGTATACATGGACTTACAATTGTTGTGATGGATTATCATTGAACATTATCATATCATGGTGTGTGAACTGCACGAATTGCATGCGATGTGTGGTGACAATAAGTGTGATATTGACATGGAATAATGGACTTGATGAGTGTTATGGACATACACTTTCAATTGATTTAAACTTATGTGCTTACTTTTCTATGATTAGAACATGCCGCCTCGAGAGTTACCCGTAACAATAGTGGCGGGAGTGAAGCCCCAAGGGGCAGAGGCCGAGGCAGAGGCAGAGCACCAAGAGCAAACGATGCTCCTGCCAGTAAGAGTCAAGGAACAGGGAACGCCGACATGGCAGCCCTGATCGCTCAACAATTGGCCGCACTAATTCCTACTATCATGGCCCAAGTGAGCGACGCACTCCAACAACACCACCCTCACGGGGATGGTGGCAACGATGATGGAGCCCTAGGAGGGATCGAAACGGAGACGGGAAACGGAAACCCGACCGGAAACGAGAGCAACCAGGAAACCGGGAATGGTGGTACAACCGGTGTGGAAACTGGGGTGGTTAATGCTCGTCGGGGATGTTCGTACAAGGAGTTTGTGGCTTGTAAGCCGAGGGAATTTGATGGGAAAGGTGGGGCGATAGCCCTAACCAGGTGGCTAGAGAAGATGGAGGCAGTGATTGATATTAGTGAGTGCCTCGACAGTCAAAGGATCAAGTATGCCACTTGTTCACTAAAGGGTAAGGCCCTAACCTGGTGGAACACCCAGGTCCAAGCAAGAGGAAGAGAATCTGCGATGCAGATGTCATGGGACGAATTCAAAGCCTTGATCACTGAGGAATACTGCCCTCTCAACGAGATGCAGAAGCTAGAGCATGAGTTCTGGAATCATGCTATGGTGGGGGCAGGGCATGCAGCTTATACTGATCGTTTTCATGAGCTGGCAAGGTTGGTTCCGCATCTGGTCACGCCGGAATCAAAGAGGATCGAGAGGTACATTTGGGGACTCGCGCCTCAAATTAGAGCAATGGTCACAGCAGTCGCTCCTCCTACTATCCAAAGCGCAATTCAGAAAGCTGGCGCTTTGACTGATGAGATGGTTAGAACAGGGGTTTTAGGCAAAGGAGCAGAGAAGAGGAAAGATGTTGGGGAATCGAGCTGGTCGAGTGCCGGAAAATTTGAGAAGAGGTCTAAGCCGACCAGGAATTTTGTGGCCGTGTCTCAGGCCAGGAAAGAGTATGTGGGGCCGCACCCTAAATGTGACAGGTGCAATTATCATCATCCCCCAGGGACGCAGTGCCGGGTGTGCGCGAACTGTAGGCGCCTGGGACATTTGGCGAGAGACTGTAAAACTGCACCGAATCTTGTAGCACCCGTCAACGCGGTTAACCCCGCCGGGAATACAAGGGCTTGCTTTGAGTGTGGGAGCCCTGATCATTATAGAAACATGTGCCCCAGGCTGAATCGGGCACCGGGTCAACAGGGCAACAACCAGCAGCAGGTGATGGCCATAGCTGGGAATCAAGGCCCGACTAGTCAGGGGAAGGCAGCTCGGGGACGTGCGTTCGTCATTGGAGCCAATGATGCTCGTCAGGACCCGAATGGTCACGGGTACGCACTTACTCAACCATCACTTCGCATCTATATTATTTGATACTGGAGCAGACAATAGTTTTATATCTTCCGAGTTTGTGCAATTGCTTGATTTGAGTCCTAGTAGGCTAGAAACTAGCTACTTTGTAGAGATGGCCAATGGTAGGGTTGTTCAGGCCGATGAGATTATTAGGAAGTGCTTGTTAACACTAGAGGATCATGCCTTCGATATAGATTTGATACCTTTCGAGTTAGGAAGCTTCGATGTGATTGTGGGTATGGATTGGTTGTCGCAAAACGGAGCAGAGATTATCTGTCGAGACAAAGTAGTACGTATCCCTATGCCAAACGGGGAAGTACTCAAGGTTCAGGGAGAACGACCGGGTAAGAACTTGAAGCTTATTTCCTACATGAAAGCACGCCAGAGTTTACGAAAGTAGTGCTATGCTTTTCTGGCCCATGTGGTTGAAAAGAAAGACGAAGAAAGGAAACTGAAGGATATTCCAGTGGTACGGGATTACCCAGAAGTATTTCCAGATGACTTGTCTGGTTTGCCTCCTCCACGACAGGTGGAATTCCGTATTGAGTTGGTTCCCGGAGCTACACCGGTAGCGAAAACGCCATATCGACTAGCGCCATCCGAGATGCAAGAGTTGTCTAGTTAGCTACAGGAACTACTGGAGAAGGGTTTTATTCGACCGAGTCATTCACCGTGGGGAGCGCCGGTACTATTTGTCAAGAAGAAGGACGGATCGTTCCACATGTGCAACGATTACCGTGAACTGAACAAGTTGACGGTGAAGAACCGATATCCTCTCCCCAGGATCGACGATTTATTTGACCAGCTGTAAGGAGCTTCGTATTTTTCAAAGATCGATCTTCGTTCAGGTTATCATCAGCTAAGGGTTTACGAGGATGACATACCGAAGACTGCGTTCAGGACTCGTTATGGGCACTATGAGTTCTTGGTCATGTCGTTCGGGTTGACCAACGCACCAGCTGTGTTCATGGATCTAATGAATCGGGTGTGCAAACCTTACTTGGATAAGTTCGTGATCGTGTTCATAGACGATATACTTATCTACTCCCGATCAAAGGAGGATCATGAGGAACACCTTCGGGCAATTCTGGAGCTGCTACGTGAAGAGAAACTTTTCGCCAAATTCTCAAAATGTGAGTTTTGGTTGCGAGAAGTGAAGTTTTTGGGTCATGTGGTTAATGAGAACGGGATTCACGTAGATCCCGGCAAAATTGAAGCGGTGAAGGAATGGGATACACCCCAGACACCATTAGAGATACGGCAATTTTTAGGATTGGCTGGTTACTATCGTCGCTTCATCGCGAACTTTTTAAAGATCGCTTAACCGTTAACCCTGCTTACTCAGAAAGACAAGAAGTTCGACTGGGGATATGCACAAGAGCAAGCGTTCCAAACGTTGAAAGAGAAGTTGTGCAACGCGCCTATACTGTCTCTCCCAGACGGAACTGACGATTTTGTGGTTTACTGCGATGCGTCACATCAAGGATTGGGATGTGTACTAATGCAGAAGGATAAGGTGATTGCCTACGCTTCGCGACAGCTTAAAGTGCACGAAAAGAACTACACCACTCATGATCTTGAGCTGGGCGCTGTAGTATTTGCACCCAAAATTTGGAGGCATTACCTGTATGGCACCAAATGCATCATCTTCACTGATCATAAGAGCCTTCAACATATTCTGGATCAGAAGGAACTTAATATGCGCCAACGACGTTGGGTAGAGCTTCTTAGTGACTACGATTGTGAAATCCGGTATCATCCGGGGAAAGCTAACGTGGTGGCTGATGCCTTAAGCCGTAAAGAACGTGTGAAACCACTGCGTGCACGAGCGTTGGGATTGACCATCCAAACCAACTTGAAAGCTTAGATTCAAATTGCACAGAGTGAGGCATTAAAAGAAGAAAACCTTGCGGGAGAAGAATTCCGGGGGTTGGATAAACAGATGATTCGCAAGGATGACGGTATTCAGTACTTCATGGATCGCATATGGGTACCCAAATGGGGAGGTGTTCGAACCTTAGTCATGGATGAAGCCCACAAGACGCGATATTCTATTCGTCCTGGTGCAGACAAGATGTATCACGATCTCAAAGATCTGTACTGGTGGCCAGCCATGAAGAAAGACATTGCCTTATACGTCAGCAGATGTTTGACGTGTTCCAAAGTCAAAGCTGAACATCAGAAACCATCGGGATTATTACAGCAACCTGAAATTCCCAAGTGGAAATGGGAGAACATAGCTATGGATTTCATTACCAAACTCGCTAGAACAAGCAGCTGTCATGACTCGATATGGGTCATTGTGGATCGAATGACAAAGTCCGCACATTTCTTGCCTATCCGAGAAGATTACAAGATGGATAAGTTGGCGAGATTGTACATCAAGGAGGTCGTGACACGGCACAGGGTGCCGGTGTCAATCATATCCGACCGTGATAGCAGATTTACTTCACGATTTTGGCAGACACTACAGAAAGCGATGGGCACTCGGTTAGACATGAGTACAGCCTATCATCCTCAGACAGATGGCCAAAGTGAACGAACTATACAGATGCTAGAAGACATGTTGAGAGCGTGCGTAATCGATTTTGGTGGTAGTTGGGATGCTCATCTACCGTTGATTGAGTTCTCCTACAACAACAACTACCATACAAGCATTGGATGTGCTCCATTTGAAGCGTTGTATGGAAGGAAATGCAGATCTCCCGTTTGTTGGGCCGAAATTGGTGAAAGTCAGCTAACAGGTCCAGAGATCATTCAAGAAACAACAGACAAGATTTTCCAAATCAAAGATCGACTTAAAGCCGCGCGAGATCGCCAAAAGAGCTATGCCGACAATCGTCGGAAGCCTCTAGAATTCAATGTTGGGGATCGTGTGTTACTCAAAGTTTCCCCTTGGAAAGGAGTCGTTCGATTCGGAAAGAAAGGGAAGTTAGCCCCAAGATACGTTGGACCATTTGAGATCACCGAAAGGATCGGTCTAGTGGCTTACCGGTTAAGGTTGCCACAAGAGCTTAGCGGTGTGCATGATACTTTTCACGTGTCAAACTTCAAGAAGTGTTTGGCCGACAAATCCCTTCACGTGCCAATCGAGGAAATCAAAATTGACGAAAAGCTTCATTTTGTTGAGGAACCCATTGAGATCATGGATCGAAAGGTCAAGCAACTGAAGCGCAGTAGGATACCTATTGTTCGCGTAAGGTGGAATTCAAAACGAGGGCCAGAGTTTACATGGGAACGTGAAGATCAGATGAAACTCAAATAACCACATCTTTTCGAGGATGACACTCTTGGACCTAACTCCAGCTGAATTTTGGGACGAAATTCTCTCAACTGGGGGATACTGTGACATCCGTCACCTTAAGGTCCGTCAATTAATGTGATTGTCCGTTATCTATTCTTTGATCGATCATTCCTCGCCTATATTTGACTCCTTATGTGGATATCATGTGTGCATATTTATCGTTGTGTGTATATTCGTTATGACCATATGTTAACCTTAGAAGACTTTTAAAACTTTCATTTTCGAAACCGTCAAATATATCATTTTATATATATATATTAAATGTTTTTAACATAACCATTTCTTAAGTCATAACAACATTAAATGTACTTTTACAATTATAATAAAACATCTAATAAAGTCGTTTTTCAACCGAACCAAATTTGGGAAAACTCGGGGGTTAAGTGCAGGGACTAAACTTGTAATTTTGCAAACTTGGGCTGGGTATAAATACCCCCCTTACCAGCCCTAATCTTCTTTTTTCACCATCTTCTTCATCTTCATCCTCTACACACACAAAATCACCATTCTAGCACCAAATCCAACCCGAGAGGTCTTGTTTTCTTCGTCTTGACACCATCTACAGTTTAGACTACTCATTTCTAGCAGGTAGTCGTCTTTGGTTGTCCGTTTTCTAGCCATTCCATGGCTGTCCAAAACTAGGGTTTCGGGTGTTCGGGTTCAACCCGAACACACAAGGTCGTATGGGTGCGTGTGAGGTCTTCTTGCTTGTGTTTCATGTTTGTGTATGTTTGTTGAGTGTTTCTGGAGGTCCTTGTGGTGTAAAACCCGTGTTTAGAGCAGCTCGGGGGCTGCTCCGCCCGACCACAGTCGCGATTCTGCAGATCAGGCGACTGGGTCAACCATGCGATTGAGCCGTGCGACTGAGTGGGTCGTGCGACTGAATCATGCGTTTGGGCCAATCGCGCGACTGAGTTGTGCGACTAGGCATGTCGTGCGACTGAGTTGTGCGACTGAGTGTCTGAATGAGATTGAGTCATGCGTGTGAATGAGTGTATGCGATTGAGTCATGAGATTGAGTGATTGTGTGCGATTGAGTCAGGTGACCGACTGAATGTGTGCGAATGTGCGTGATTCGCACGACTGGAGTCCAATCGCACGAATGAAGGTTCAATCGTACGAAAGTAGCTAATTCGCACGATTGAAGGTTGATTCGTGCGTATGGAGGTTGAGTCGTGCGATTGGGTGTTGTGTGGTACGACTGAAGGCCAGTCATACGAATGAAGGCTCAATCGTACGAATGAAGCTGATTCGCACGATTGAGGGTTGATTCGTACGAATAGAGGTTGAGTCATGTGTCTGGCCTTGTTATGGGACTGAAATTGTTGTGTCTGATCTCCTTGTGCGTGGTGTGAGTATGACGTGTGATGTTGAGGTAACATTAACACAATAAGCCATTGTTCGGCCACAAAGATTAAAGTCAACGCGAAAAAGGGCACACATACTATTTTAAACAAATTGAACTAACGCTTTAAACGATCAATTGACTTATAACTATTGACACTTATTCAATATTCCTTTAATAACCATGAGACTTTTACTCAAACATCATCATCAATGGCAGCAATGTCTTGTACTTGGATCTACATAAGGTCTAGTACGCGTGTCAGTTTGTGTGTGTTATACGCGACCCAGCTGATATGACCCGAACCGACCCATCACTATTACACGCTTATCATATCATATCATTAATGCTTTACAATAACTGTCAATAGGTGTTTGACTGTTTATTTGCATTCAACATTTGGGATACATTGCTCATACATACTTACCACCTAACAAGTGAGTTTCATGGCCTCTTTTTACGCTTATACAATATTTCAATCATTTACAACATAGGGGAAAAGTATGCTTACTCATTTTCAATGCTGTACAACTTACATACGTTTTACATACAAGGAATCAACGTGATACTGTGTTGCAAGTACTATTTGATACATGCTTGGGTCTACTGTGTGGTTCTTTCTTTGCAACTATTTAATTCCACTGTGGGAACCGACGGTTAGGTATTGGTAGTACTACTGGGTTGACACCCCCACCCTCGTTCGATGGTATACTAGTTGGTACCATCAGTGGCCAGGAACGGGCCCTTGGGTGAATATATGCCGACAATTTCTTTGTGTACGTCGCTAGGTTTGGTTGCAAAGCTCATGTCATGTGAATTTACTTGTGTATATAACTGTATTCACGGTATTCCATACGCTTACATTATACAACATCACTTACATTTTTATTACATAAACCTGCGAGCTCACCAACAATTATGTTGACCGTTTTAAGCATATCTTTTCAGGTGATCATGCAAGTCCAGGAATCTAGGTGTGCTGCCTTAGTGGAGACCCTAGGATGCATTTTTGGGACTTAACATGTTTTGATAAACAATCTTTTGAACAATGTTGTTATGTGTAAACAATTATCATCTTTTGAAACTTGTTCCCGGGTTGTGGGAATTAACATTTACAATTTCATCTTATGTGAATATGTGTATCTTCATCATGTTATGCTTATGGCTATGTTGTCGTGCACACTGACTAAACATGACACAAGTCCCCTTGTCGTCGGGTGTCGTCATGACACGCTTGTCATCATTTATTATATTGCATCTCTAACGCTTACCATGTGTTATGACAATCCCGGTCTCGTTACATCCCCGTGTTTCCGCTTTTAGCAGGGGTGTGACAGCTGTGACATCTCCACCTCAAGGAACTTTAAACTACATTATTGGGTGGAGGTATGATGCTGATAGAAAAGCCCTCATTCTTCACAGAGTTCAAAGGCAGCAAGAAGTGTTCAATTTTCAGACCTTGGACTAGTATCAAGGTCTTGACCTGATCAACATGCCACTTGTCAACCCAAGCCAATCAAGACAAGCTGACAGGTTAGCACTCAGGATTCAAGACAGAATTACTAATGAGTTCAGCCTTAGACTGAGACAAAGGCAATCAGGTAATGTCATTGGTCAAGTGGATTCTAAGGCAGACCCTGAGATTAGCTTCAAAGGGAAAACCTTGGTTGAAGGCCCAGTGATAGAGCCTGAGAGCCCTGTCACACCAATAACTGCTTCAGAAATTCATTCCCTCAGTGAAACACCTGCTGGTGAAGGTGTCTCACAACCTCTCTCTGGCCAGAGCTTGGATGCTACACCAAGCAATAAAGGCCAAAGCTCTCTCCACCCTGAGTCATAAAGGTCTGTGGGTGACAAAAGGAAAAGGATTCTGACTCCTGAGGAGATTGAGGAGGAGGAGAGAGAGGAAGAGGAAGCTAAGGGGAGAAAGTTCATCTAGATCCTCAAGCTTTATGCAAGCTGCAATCGGGGCTGCCCCCAGACCAAACACTCAAGAAGATGAGTTAAGAATAGTTAGGATTACTTACCTGCAGACTAGGAACTATAACATAGATGAGATTATATCTCTCCCCTTTGAGCAATTAAATGAACTGGCTGACATGGAAGTGTCAAGAGAGATGAAGGAAGCAGAGGATGCAAGGTTACTTCTCCAATTCAAAGAGGAGAAGAGACAAAAAAAAGGTTATACAAGCATGCTCCAACTCTCTCCCTAGTTCAGGAAAGTCCTGTGTACGAGGATGTGGCTGCAACACAAGAACCTCAGGTAGACAAGGAAACAGACAGGCTAAACATAATCAACTACCTGAGTGCCACAGGTCTCTACCAGGCATCTGCACTTCTTCCTTTATCCTTTGAGTACATTGAGTTTGAGTATCTCAAACAGCTTGAACTTCAAGTGCTCAAAGAACAAAAGACAACAAAGAAAAATATGAGGGAAGATGCTGTAAAGTCAATAGCCATCATCCAAAAGAGTATGAAGAAGTCTGCTGACAGACAAAGGGTGATGAGTTTCTTGAAGCTGCATGGATTCTCCGGAAGGAGACTTGGCCCTATGTCTCTATCCATAATGGATGAGCATATCAGGGTAATCAAGCAGAAGATCAAGAGTGAAGTGTTGATTGACTTCTACTCTCCTCCAAGTCAAACCCCACCTGAAGTAGAGGTTAAGGTTGAACAACCTGAGACAACACAACTTGGACCTCCTGCTGAGTCTCAGCAAGCTTCATCTTCTGATTCACAGCAGGGTCAAACTCCCTCTCCTTCTGAACCTGTGAGGGAGGAACACCCAACTGAGGAAGACAAGGATGATCAACAAGGTGCTGCGGACCAGTCTTCGTAGTTAAAGTCTTCTAAGAGGAAGAGAGGATGGCTTCCAAACCAAAGTCAAAGAAGAAGAAGCCTGAATCATCCACCTCTACACCTCAGGCTGAGTCAGATCAACCTGAGGGAGTGCAGGAAGAGGCAGCTCAATCAAGTCCAATTCAAGTGGCTCCTCTTGCAGCTGAGACACCCATCTTATCCTGGACCATCACTACTAATCTAGAGAGATGGCATGTGATCAGAGATCAAGGTGTTGAGAATGTCTATACATGGCAAGACATTATGAGAGTCTGAGTGATCCTGACCTTTGCATGATCTCTTTGAGATGAGAAGATATTATGAGAGTCTGAATGATCCTGACCATCTAATGAAGAAGGGTATGGTCATCATTGTCCTAAAGACTACAAATATCTGTAGATCTTCTAAGTGTTTTGTTAGCATCAGCCTAGGGGGAGTTTGTAAGGATTTCTATAAGTCTGAAGCAGCCAAAACATCCAATGTCTTACTGCAAGCATGCACTAAAGAACAGAAGTAGAAATGATTCGGAAGTTTTACACCATGCACTAGAAATATTCTAAGTGTAAAATCTTCCGAAGCCAAGACCAACATCTTCCGAAGCCAAAAGTGAAGTCATCTGAAACTTTAAAGACAAAGTCTTCCGAAACTTCAAAGACAAAGTCTTCCGAAGCCAAGAAGTGAAGACAGATTTCCTTCGAAGACTGTTTAGAGATATGCCTTTATCTGATGTACTTTACCATAAAGCTGGACCACCTTTTCGCTGCTACTCTGTAAAGTCACCAACTTACATGAGTTGGTGAAAGGTCCATGCTTTGGTAACTGTACATTGAGGTCATGAGTCCATGCTTTCTACTTTATGTACTTTTATCCTTTTTGTAATATATTAGGATGTGAGCTATGGCATGTCATAGTCACTAGTCAAAAGGCAGATCTGCCTTTTGACTCTACATTTGATTTTATAGTTGTCTAGTTAATTGTATCCAGTTGGCCTTCAAAGTATGGCTGGCTATAGGATGTAGTATAAAGATCTCAAGTACTTGTAACTTTAAATCGATGCTTTGTAGCTTGTAATAGAACTTGAGAAGCAATATACAGCATTCTTGAAAACCAAATACTTGTGTTGTTTGCAATCTTGTTCTGTCTCAAGTTAACCAGTTCCCTATTTGATCTGTTAGGTGTTCTAAGCAACTCACCTCATTGTGTTGTTGTGTTGTAAGTGCATACCCTTCAACGGTCCTGCAACTCCTACTTAATTAAAGAACAAGGGAAGAAGTGCAGCTGCCTGGTAGAGACCTGTGGCACTCAGGTAGTTGATCATGTTTTGCCTGTCAGTTTCTTTGTCTACCTGAGGTTCTTGTGGAGTTACCACAGTCTCTTACATAGGGCTTTCTTGAACCGGAGAGATAGAAGGAACATGTTTGTACAATCTTTTCTGTCTCTTTTCTTCTTTGATTTGGAGGAGCAACCTTGCATCCTCTGCTTCCTTAATCTCTCTTTACACTTCCATGTCAGCCAGTTTATTGAGTTCCTCTAAGGGGAGAGATATGATCTCATCAATGTCATAGTTCTGGTTCTACAGGTAAGTAATCCTAACTTCCCTCAGCTCATCATCTTAAGTGTTTGGTCTGGGGGTAGCCCTGATTGCAGCTTCTATAAAGCTTGAGGACCCAGTGGAACTATCTCCCCTTAGTTTCCTCTTCCTCTCTCTCTCTCCTCCTCCTCAATCTCCTCAAGAGTTAAAATCCTTTTCCCTTTGTCACCCACAAACCTTTAAGACTCAGGGTGAAGCGAGCTTTTGCCTTTATTGCTTGGAGTAGCTTCCATGTTTTGGCCAGAGAGAGGCTGTGGTACACCTTCACCAGCAGGTGTCTCACTACGGAAATGAATTGCTGAAATAGTTGTAGGTGTGACAAAGCTCTTAGGCTCTATCACTGGGCCTTCAGTCAAGGTTTTCCCTTTGAAGCTAATCTCAGGGTCTGCCTCAACATCCAGTTGACCAATGACATTACCTGATTGCCTTTGTCTTCTTCTTAGGCTGAACTCTTCAGTAATCCTGTCTTGAATTGTTTAAGCCCGCCTGCCAGCTTGCCTAGATTGGTTTGGATTGACAAGTGGCATGTTGATCAGGTCAAGACTTTCATAATAGTTCAAGGTCTAAAAGTTGAAGACTTCTTGCTGCCCTTGAACTCCTTGAAGTATGAGGGCTCTTTTGTCAGCATCATACCTCCACCCAAGTATATAGTTTGAAGTTCCTTGTGGTGGAGATGGCATAGCCCTTGGAATACCTTCCTTAAAGAGACTCTGAATGAGAGAGTCTAGAGAGTCCACATCAATGTGAACTTCAGGAAGTTGCTGAGTTGAACAATTGTAAGTGAGGATGGTGAGTCCTCAATGTCTATACTCTATAAAGAACTCCCACGTTCTATGATTGCTATGACTTTCTCCCCCTTTTTGGTAGCATCACCCACTTGCACAGGTGAGCTAGGAGTTAGGTCAATCACATTCACACGTTCTTGTGTTCCTGGATGAGCTCTCCTTAAAGGTCTCCCAGCTAGATTTTTCTTAAGATAAGATATCTCAAGTTGCTGATCATTGACCATCCTTTGTAAGGTGTTCACCTTAGAATCAAGATGACTAACCTTAGAGACTAAATAGGTGCAGGTTTTTGTCAATTTTTGCACCTTTAGTCTCATGTTCCCCTCATCTTCATCAGAAGACTCATTGGAGGATGAGAGAATTAGACCAAAGTCCTCACTCTCATCACCAGCATCATGTTCTTGGCTGCTGGATTTCCTCTTCTCACTGACAGCTTCAAGTAAAGTGTCAATGGGCTGAGTTGCCATGCTTGAGGTCGTAATCATGTAATCACTTGTAGAAGTGAGAGCCTCTTCCATATGGATCTCCTAAACAGGTTTAGAGAGATCCACCTCAATGGGTGACTAATGTGGGCTAGACATAGGTGAATCAGTAGCACTCATCTTTCTTTGAGTAGGGGAGGAGTAGAGAGACTCATGGTACTCACTGAATCCTATGTCTTCATCAGCATAGAATGGGTTGGTTTAGATTTAGAGGTTGGGGATGGTAACTATCCTCTAAAGGTTGTTTACTTGAGTGTTAAGACTCGGAGTTAAGGCTTAAAGCTGATGGGTTAATGAGTTCATCAGGCTGAGCATGAGGAACCTCAGCACTGATTCTTGAAGAGATGGGAGTGGTTTGCTCCTCAGGTTAAGTGGGAGCTTCAGTGTCCACTTCCTCTTGTATAGGTGATGATATGGGGGCTTGCACAAACTCAATAGCTTGAGCAGGGGTTCGTTTGGATTTTCGTTGGCAGGTAAGGAGTGTTTGTGGCTGTTTGGTTGGTTAAGAAGTAGAATGTATGGGTTCAACACTAGCTTCTGTTGCTAGGATCTCACCTTGAGCAATGAGCTCTAACATTTTTGGGGCAAGGGCTGTTTCTATCCCAGAGAAGCCAACAGTTAGCTTCTTCATGATTTTAAAGATGTCGGGCTTCATTTGTCACAGTTTAAGAATATTACCTGTTTCCGTCAACTGTGAGCCCAGTTCACAGTTAAGAATGTACTGAACATATCTAGGAAACATGTAATACTCTAACGAGTCCAAATTAGCTAGTAAATTTGTATAGACAAATTGAGAGTACCTGAACTTGAAGGAGAAATCATCAAGAATTTGGTCCCACCCCCTATACTTGTTGGACAAGTTGTGGATGACCACATGAAGCAGGTACTTCCACTGGGATGAGATCCCTTTTCTGAAAGTCATTACAGAGAAATCTCTCTCATAGCCCATCTGCTCAAAGAAATGATTGATTGCTTCCTTTGGAAAAGACAACTCACCTTCTTCATCATCCAGCTAAAGATGAGTGTTGATGATGGCTGGAGTGATGAAAATTGTCCTCCCCTGCATTATGGCGGACAGTGCCTTCTCCCAATCCATAATGACCTCTTGATAGGTCTTTCAAAATTCAAGCAGATGATCCTTATAGAGTGTAGGATCAATGGTCAGGGAGGTGAAGTAGTTAGATAGAGTCAAGAATGACAAACCTCTGAGAAACAAACATCTTTCTCAGAGTTCAACATGGCAACCTGATTGTGCTGCCTATGAAGTTGCATGGAGAAATCAGGATTGTTTCTGCGGTTTAGGTTGGTCATTTCAGAAAGCTCAAGGACGAATAAAGTGAAGAACAAAGGCCGGTTTGGGTGAATTTAGGTTTTGTGAATAGTTCAGATGAAGAGGAGAGTGAAAGAGGGGGGAACCGTTGAGTATATATATGAAATTGATTTAAGACAAAGTTAATGAAAGATGGTAAATTTTGAAATCCGGATGTCGGTCCCACCTCTGAATAGTAGTTTGCTTTTGCCCAAAAAGTAGTTTTCTTGGAAGTCGAAAAAGCTTCTGAAGGTAATTTAGCTTCGGAATTTGTTGATGAAAAGCTTTCGAAGGCAAAATGACTTCGGAAGATATTCCAAAGAGTTTTGAAAATTTTTCTTCGGAAAAGATTTAATACTCAAAGATTTTATTCTAAGGAGAATAAAACTTCTGAGAGTAAATTGCTTTCGAAAAAAAATTGTTCTTCAAAAACATACAAGTACTCAAGTAAAATTTAAGCCTCGAAAGATATTTCTAAAATTTCTTCCGAAGGTAAATCTACTAAAGTAGTTATTCGTTCTCTAAGACTTAAGTTTCTTCCGAAGGTAAAAACATATCTTTCAAAGGATAAAAACATCAAAATGTTCAAAAATCTAAGGAATGTCTTTCAAAAAGATTTTTCTTCCATAGTAAACAAGGGCTTATGAAGGTGATAAAATAGACAACTTAGGACACACATGTTTTAGAAATAATATGATTAAGTTTTAAGAAAAGCTACTCAAAGTTAATCATCCCAATAGCTGATACAAGATATTTAAATCTCTGCTCATCAAAAGCTTTGGTGAACAGATCAGCATATTGTTCATTTGTGTTAACTTTGACTAGTTTGATTAACCCCTTTTCAAAATTAGCTCTTATCGAATGTTACATGATATTGATGTGCTTTGTCCTTGAGTGCTACACAGGATTCTCTATGATTGAGATAGCACTGTCGTTGTCTATGTGGATGGGAGTCTCTTTGAAGTTGAATCCATAGTCTAGCATCTAATTCTGAATCCAAAGCACTTGGGCACAGCAGCTTGCAGCAGTAGGTATTCAGCTTCAGTAGTTGATGCAGATACACGGGATTGTTTCTTGCATTGCCAAGAGACTATCCTTCCACCAAGAAATTGACATCCCCTAGATGTAGACTTTGTAGTCATATTGCAGTCACCATAGTCACCTTTGAAATATCTTAAAATCCTCTTGATAGTCACCAGGTGTGACATCTTGGGGTTGGCTTGATATATTGAACAAATACATGTGGCAAACATGATATCAACCTGCAAGCTGTGAGGTACATAAGAGACCCAATCATAGCTTTGTAGAGATGTTCATCCACACACTCCCCCTTAAAGATCAGATCCAAGGGAGTGATTTCTGGCTATAGGTGTCTTAGCAACCTTACAATCAGTCATGTTGAGTCTTTTAAGTATGTCTTGTACATACTTTGACTGACTTCTGAAGATGCCATTGTGAACTTGCTTCACTTGAATTCCTAGAAAGAAATTGAGTTCCCCCATGGCACTCATTTAAAACATATCCTTCATCAGCTTCTCAAAGTCTTTGCAGAGCTTTGGATTAGTTGACCCAAAGATAATGTCATCTACATACACTTGAACTAGCATTAAGTCATTTCTTGTTCCTTTGATGAAGAGAGTTCCATCTATAGTACCCCTTTTGTATCCATACTGACAGAGATACTGAGATAGAGTCTCATACCACTTTCTTGGTGCTTGGTGCAGCCCGTAAGAGCCTTATCAAGCATGCAGACGTAATTAGATGATCATAATATGCAAACCTAGATGGTTGTCTGACATACACCTCTTCATCAATCACCCCATAGGAATATTCTAACATCAAGTTGGTAGATCTTGAAACCCTTGGATGCACTAAAACCTAGGAATATTCTAACAGCTTCAAGTTTTGCTACAGGAGCAAAGACATCTGTGTAGTAAATTTCTTCTTCTTGTGTGTATCCTTGAACAACTAGTCTTGCCTTATTCTTGATGACAAGTCCTCTATCATCCTTCTTTTTCCTGAACACCCATTTGGTTCCTATGGTAGTCTTCCCTTGAGGAAGAGGACATAGGTTCCAAACCTTTTGCCTTTTAAATTGAAGCAGCTCCTCCTGCATAGCTTCAACCCAACTACCATCCTTTAAAGCCTCATAAATCTTCTTGGACTCTATATGGGATAGAAAACAAGAGTGAAGACAAACATTTGCAACGTGGGTATGTTCTCTTGTTCTTACCCCTGAATCAACATCTCTAATGATGTTTGTGGTAGGATGAGACTTATGGATCCTTAGTTGAGGGATCACAGCAAGTTGCTTAGAAAGATCTAAATTATAGAAATTTTGATATGGCATAGAAAATTCACCCTCCACACGCTTATCAAGAATGACTTGATCCAATGAGTGTGTGACATCATTAATGTTGTCTTTAATGGAATGGTTGTTAGCATCATAAAATTCTTGATCACTTTCACCCCCACCATTTCCTCCTACATTTGAAGCTCCTTCATTTGAGTTTTGTGCCTCTAAGCTGGAATTTAAAGGCACCCCAGAAGAATCAGTTGGATGTGTCATTGTTATGCTTATAGAAACTCTATTTGAAGGGTTAGTTACAACTAGAGGTGAAGTAGTACAACTTGATGGTCTTCTTAGCTCAAATCTTGGATCAGGATCACCTATTGATTATATATCTGTAGACCCATTTGTGGCCCTACCCCTTCTAGTTATGTAACCTCCATCATCTCCTCCAAAAGCAACCGGTCCTCCATCAATCCTTTCAAAATTTTGGAGTAGTGACCTATTGCTTATCATGTGCCTGGAACAGCCACTATCAATGACCCATTTGGTTCCTATGGTAGTCTTCCCTTGAGGAAGAGGACATAGGTTCCAAACCTTTTGCCTTTTGAATTGAAGCAGCTCCTCTTGCATAGCTTCAACCCAACTTCCATCCTTTGAAGCCTCATCAATTTTCCTTGGCTCTATTTGGGATAGAAAATAGGAGTGGAGACAAACATTTGCATCATAGGTTTGTCCTCTTGTTCTTACCCCAGTGTCAACATTTCCAATGTTGTTTCTGGTGGGGTGAGACTTGTGGATC
Organism: Flaveria ramosissima; assembly: GCA_025215565.1. Lineage (NCBI taxonomy): Eukaryota > Viridiplantae > Streptophyta > Magnoliopsida > Asterales > Asteraceae > Flaveria > Flaveria ramosissima. The sequence goes on from CM046036.1 coordinate 27,697,192, forward strand.
CTTAGTTGAGGGATCACAGCAAGTTGCTTGGAGAGATCTAAATTAGAAAAATCTAGATCAGGCATTGAAGTTTCTCCTACCACATCAGCACACTTACCAAGTGTAACTTGATCCAATGAATGTGTGACATCATTGATGTTGTCTTCAATGGAATGGTTATCAGTATCAAGAAACTCTTGATCACTTTCACCACCACCATTTCCTCCTACATTTGAAGCTCCTTCATCTGAGTTTTGTGCCTCTATGCTGGAATCTGAAGGCACCCGAGAAGTATCGGCTGGATTTGTCATTGTTGTGTTGATAGAAACTCCATTTGCAGGGTTAGTTACAACTGGAGCTGAAGTTATGTAGCTTGAAGGTCTTGTCAGCTCAAATCTTGGGTCAGGATCACCAGGAGGTAGTATATATATGGATCCTGAAACATGCTCACAAGACTTGTTAAAACAGTTTGTAACTAAATCAATATCAAATAGCCAATCAGGACCAGGACCTTTCACACTGGGAGTGTGCTCACTGAAGTCACATTGGCTGACTCTTCAATTACTCTTGTTCTAAGATTGTATGCTCTATAAGCCTTGGCTTGGGAAGAGTATCCAATAAAATGTCTATCATCTGATTTCTCATCAAACTTGGCAATTTGATCTTTGGTATTCAAGATGGTGCAAGGACATCCAAATGACCTGAGAAAACCGATGAAAGGTTTCCTCTTGTGCCAAAGTTCATAAGGAGTCTTACCATGTGTCTTAACAACTAAAACTTTGTCTTGCACATAGCAAGCTATGTTCACTGCCTCTACCCAGAAGGTGATGGGCAGTTTAGAGTCAAACAACATAGTTCTTGCAGCTTCAATTAGTGTCTTGTTTCTCCTCTCAGCAATACCATTTTTGTTGAGGAGTCCTGGGAGCACTATATTATCTTGTAATACCTTTTTCATCAAAAAATGTATCAAGGATTTTGGTTCTTGAATTAAGTTCCTTGGTCACATCTTATGGTTTTGACCTTGTGATCACATTGATTCTCAATCTTTAAGATGAAATTCTTTAGAATCTCAGGAGTCTCATCCTTAGTTCTAAGAAAGAAGACCCAAGTGAATCTTGTAAAGTCATATGTGATCACCAAACAATAAGAGATCCTTCCTAGACTTGTTACACTGGTGGGGCCAAAAAGATCCATATGTAATAAGTGTAGGGGAGTAGTGATGGAGTTTCTTTCCTTTGGCTTGTGAGAAGCCTTGTGTTGCCTCCCTTTCAAGCATGCAACACAATGGTTATCACTTGTAAACTATTTCTTTGGTATTCCAGTTACCAAATCATTCTTAATTAATTTATTCGTGTTTTTAAAGTTTATATGGCACATTCTTTTATACCAGAGGAAACACTCATCACTGTTTTGAAAGCATGAAACTTCTCTTGAAGGAGATGTTTCTTGCAAATCCATCTTGTACATGTTCCCTTTCTTGGGGGCTCTAAGTAGGATATGCTCATGAAGAATGACCACCCCGGGCTTGAGAACAATGCACTCATGCTTAGTAAAGAGCATGTTATGACTCAGATCACAAAATTGAGATACACTCAAAAGGTTGTATCGAAGCTCTTTGACAAAGTTTACCTTCTCAATGCTGAGCTTACCATTTGTGACCATTGCTCTTCCTGTAATGTAACCTATAGCATCTCATCCAAAAGCAACTAGTCCTCCATCAATCTCTCAAAATGTTCGAGTAGTGACATATTGTCTGTCGTGTTCCTGGAACAGCCATTATCAATGATCCATAAATTTCTGTTTATCTTAAGCTGTTCCTGCACAAAAGAGATGGTTAGTTACATTTGAAAACCCAAGCCTTATTGGTCTTGGGCTCATCAAAAGAAGTTGAATACAATGCAACAGTAAATGATCCTATTGTCATGTTTTGAGGATCATTTGTTGATGTTGATGAAGAACTTTCAACCACTTGGTCTTTCTTTGTCTTCCACACCACCTTTGGTAGCTTAGACTTGACCTTCAACACTTCGGAAGTTTTGATGACTTCGGAAGTTTTGATGACTGGACCTTTGAAAGATCTTGCTAACACTGCAACATGCTTCAGTGCTTCGGAAGTATTCCTTTCCTCCGAGACCAAATTTTCTTCTGAAGGCAAGTTTCCACTCGTCTTCATCTTCATTTTGGAGCTTCCAAAAGGAAAATATTTTCCTTTCGAAGCTTTCTTCTTCTCCAAACTCTTAGAAGTTTCTTTCTTGGTCATGTAGACAGTACTCTTTGGATTGTAAAAACAATCTTTAGCAAGATGAGAGGTACTCCCACACATGATACAATCCATTTTCTTCTTCCTAAGAGTCTTTTATTTGTGAACAAGGCTGAACTTGATCACTTTCCTTCTCCATCTTCATCTTTGCAGATGCTGTGGCAATCCTTTTAGGGATAGAAATACCTTTGGAGCTGGATGGTTCAGATTGTGCAGCAGTGGTGTACAACAGATCAGCCTTCTTCTTGATGCTGGAATGATTTGGACATGCACTAGAACTCTTATTACTAGAGTTCAAGTTTGTGTCTTTAGCCTTAACCACCTCAAATCCTATAGAAATAAAGACTTGTTTTTGTGCAGAGTTGAAGGTGGCCTTGATCTATTAAGCCTTCTTTGACTTTCTCATGGCCTTCTTGATCAAGTTCTTCCTCCTTGACTTGGTCATCCCAACAGTTTTACTCTCCTCAAAGGAATGGTGACCTTTCTTAGAATACTCTTCTTCCCTCTTCTCAGAGACTTCCTTCACCATCTCCTCTTGATCCTCTTTAGTCGTGGAGTCTATGAGGGGAAGCTCATCTTCACAAGTTCCACACCTAGGAGATCTTACTGACAAGATTATGTGTGGAGGAGCTATCTCACTAGATCCCAGTCCCTTCTTATTTTGATAATAAACTTTTGCATGCAAGGATGAGGATATTATGTTCTTGAAGGTCTCTTCTTCAAGAATACATTTTTCTACCCTGGCTTTGCTGATCACAAGCTCAGCCTGGCATTCAGTCAACTTAGTTATGAGATCTTTGATCTGAGTCCTGTAGTTGGTGTGTTCATGTTTAAGAGTTGAAATGGTTTTCTCTAAGTACTCTATCTTTAGTTTATAATCATTTTCGGCTCTTTTAAAATCAGATTTTAAGATATTTAAGGACTCAAGATCAGATCTCATCTCTAAATTGTAGGACCTGTATCTATTTACTTTAGCAATATATTCAGGTGTATAGAGTTGTTCCAATACCTTTGCTTCATCATGGTCTGCCATAAGTGCATGGTTTAGAGATGCATCTTCCACCTGAAAGCTCCAGTCAAAGCCTCCTTCTTCAATAGCAACTAGAGCTTGCTGCTTTGGCATCTCATTCTTGGGAGCTCTTTCAATGTAGTTTGGTATGGCTTGTGTTTGGCCACCATTTGTCTTTGGTGCCTTAAATTCTCTTGCAAAGTGTCCCATCTGGTTACAGTTGTAACACTTAACTTTGCTTTTGTCCAGCCTAAACTTTCCACTAGCTGTATTGCTTGGTAACTTCATCACTGTCCTCTTGTAGAATTTCTTGGCTCTATGAGTGAGGAGAGCCATTTGCTGAACTATCTCTATTTATTCCAGGTCATCTGGATGGATACAGTTTAGGTTTTCAAGGGTGAAGAGAAAGTTGCATGTGCTTTCATCAGCAGACACAAAACCATGTGAAGAGCTTGTCTCTTGGAATGGACTTCCTTGAGTGTAGCTTTCTCTTGTTGTCTCCGGAAAGGTGATGAAAGGACCCTTTTACAAGTTGTCAGGGTAGCATATAAGATATTACTGTGGTTTAATGCTATCCCTTACAACCACATGAAGGGCTGAACTCAGTTGATTGCTGGAGTTTCAAAATGAACCTTGCATATTCATCTCCATCTGGTATCCACTAAGAATACCATATAACTTTGTCAAAGTAAGAGTCTTAAGGTTCTCAGTTCTCTTGATAACAACACAATAATGTGTCCATTGTTTGGGAAGAGAGGACATAAACTTCATTACAATGTCCCTGTTCTCAAGAGTCACTCCAACATCCATTAGAGTATCCATAATTTCAACATACCTGATGTATTGTTGAGTCATGGTTTCACCTGATTTGAAGGTGAAGTTTTCAAACTGGTATTTCAGGAGATCCTTCTTGTTCTCCTTGGCTTCAGTTGACCCCTCATACCTCAGCATCAGTGCCTCCCATAGTTGTTTAGCTGTTTTGCACTTCTTGAAGCCTCTGTATATGGAGTTTGAAGAGCAGTTTGAAGGGCTGTCATGGCTTTCTAATCAATCTCTATTCTTTTTCTGTCTTTATCAGAATAGTCAGCCACAGCCTTTGGAATCATACAACCTCCAGCAGTAGCTGAAGAGGTGCTTGGTATGTAAGGTCCTGAGACAACAGATTCCCACATCCTAGATTGTTGAGACTTGATAAAGCCTTCGATTCTTTGACACCAAGTATCACAGTCTTCTGGAGTGATCAGTAGGGACTTTGTCATTGTTCCAGTTTCCATATCAGCCTTAGTGATAGCTTCCGTTTGAGTTGTTAAGTATTTTGTGTGTGTGAGGGATCTTAAGATGGTGAGATCTTATAATAAAGAGCCTGGAATGCTCTGATACCAATTGCAGGATCGTTCAAGGGATGGTCACTAACAACATAACACACAATAAGGAGAGTGTTTAGAACACTTAACGGATCAAATAGGGAACTGGTAGCACAATAAGTTTGATACTAAGAACACAAGTAAATATGAGATAGAACAAGAAACAAACAACACAAGTATTGGTTTTCAAGAATGTTGTATATTGCTCTCATGTTCTTTACAAGTATTACAAAGCATAAAGAATGTTACAAGGACCTGAGATACTTTATACTACATCCTACAGCCGGCCATACTTTAAAAGCCAGCTGGAAACATTTGAACTAGACTACAAAATCAAATGTAGAGTCAAAAGGCAGATTGTCTTTTGACTAGTGACTATGACATGTCATAGCTCACATCCTAATATATTACGAAAAGGATAAAAGTACATAAAGTAGAAAACACAGACTCAAGACCTCAATGTATAGTTACCAAAAGCATGGATCTTTTCACCAACTCATGGAAGTTGGTGACTGAACAAAGTTGTAACGAAAATGTGGTCCAACTTTATAGAAAAGTACATCAGATAAAGCATGTGTTCAAAAGTCTTCAAAAGAAATATGTTTTCACTTCTTAGCTTCGGAAGACTTTGTCTTTGAAGCTTCGGAAGACTTCACTTTTGGCTTCAGAAGATGTTGGTCTTGGCTTCGGAAGATTTTACACTTAGAATATTTTCTAGTGCATGGTGTAAAACTTCCGAAGCATTTCTACTCTGCACTTCAGTGCATGCATGCAGGAAAATGAGATGCATCAGCCTTATATGAAACCTTACAAATACTTTTCATCTTGCTAGACCGCTAGATCATAAATTACCTTAGTGCTACACATCGGTCATATTGATAAAGTATAGTGTTAATATGCTAGACCTTCATTATATTGGTAAACTTTAGTGTTCATATGCTAGCCTCTAGCACATGAAAAGTACTACCATTAAGTTAATAGAAGTTGTTTCTATTTTCATGTTATTACTTCCATAACACACATTAATTCACATACAAACTCTAATGCTTAACTACATAAGAATAAGGTCTTATTCATGTATACATTCATTCAAAACACATCACACTTATGCATGCTAGCCCCGAAAGAGTTAAAACAATTTAAAAATTAGGAAAGTCTAGAACTAATCTTACCTTCTTCTAAGATCACCATTCTATTTGCTAGCATTCTGTATCTTTAGAACTTCTTATACACTAAATTGCATCATTAAATCAGTTGTTTACCACATTATAGTTGTTACTGATTTCTATCATCTTATCAATTCTCATAATCTCCTATGCCTTACAACACTCATACTATATTGAGGATGTTTCTGGTTTAAAAACACGTTCTTTTTGTTTTAACATAAAATCTAGAAAAGTATTGTTTTTTCTTTTTTTTTTTTTGCTTAGGACCCAACAAACACAAGTTGTTAATATTCTATCACCAACCCATAGTATACATTCGAGTTTTCCCAAAAATTACTCCAACATTAACTACCCATTTCTAACGTGTGTGACAAATATCAATAATAAAAATATAAATTGTAAACTCGTAGAAATAGCATTTTGAATAACCATAAAATTCGTCCTCAACAAATAACCATTTCTTGAGCCCAAATACTCATCAACGCATCGAAAACTAAACGATTCTATATATTCATGTTTTGACGGTTGAACACTAACCATACATAAATTAAACCAGATACAAATGAGGTCGAAATCACAGCAAATGTACTCGAATTTGTGTGATTCAAAAGTCCATATACTCATCTTGACCCGCTAATTACAATTGCCACTTTGATGCTGCCAGTTTTTGTCGCCACCAATACCGCCTATAAAGGTGTGAGCAACTCCAGAAGTTTGCCGTTTCACATGCTTTCATATGGATAGGTCGAAAGTAACCCAATGAAATTCAATTGAGATGATTTTACCCAATGTAAAAGGGAGGGGGAGGCCTAAATTAGGGAATTAAAGTTTGAGTTTCAACCCCCGTGGCCCCTCCTTATTTATTGTTCTTCATTTTCTCACTCAATTTCTCTAAGAGATCTTAATCCTCGTAATATCCAAGTCATTATCACTTTAATAACGAGTTTATAGCATTATTAAAGAACAAGAAAATTTGAGGTGTTACAACCGTGCTATCACCTAGCTGACTCCCTCCTCCCTTAGATCACAACATGTGAGAATATGATAACACATATTTTTGTATAGACCGACAATCACATGTATATATTATAGTTTTTCTCAAATTAAACTCAAACACCCACTAAACTATCTCCGAAATGTACATTATTACTCAAAGTAAGACTTTAAACCTTTATCACTTGAGTGAGACACCATTTCTAAATCTTAATACCATTGACCTAAATGATATTTGATACATATATTATAGTTTAAGCGAGTTGTTGTTAAAAAAAAAAAAGAAACTTAAAGTACGACTAATATTTTCACTGTTTTTGTCAATATTTAAAAATTAAACAAATATAACATGAGGACCTAAACTTGAGCTTTCTTCAAAGAGCTTGCTTTATGTTCAACTCAGTTTAAAACTTATTCGTTCATGTATATCCACAAGTTTACAAGAATCACTCATTTACATTTACATTGAGGAACAAAAAACATAATATGAGATAAAGAAAGAAAGAAGAGCAATCAGACCTCGTCATCTGCTAAATATCAGAAATACAGTTACAACATTAAATGAATGAGACAAAATGAATAAATATGAAAAGGTAAGGGCGGCGAAGTAGCCAAGTTCAATGGGTCCCACCTGCTGTCAAGAGCATTTGTAGGGTGTGGTCATCCACACACTCAGTTTCCATGGTCTGGACCATTTTGGCGGTCTCCTTCCACTGTTACCATACGGTTTCAATACACATAACTTATGATAATATCCTATTTTTTGTATGTATATGTTGAAAGATTACTTAATAACATATTTATTAATTTAGTTTTGAGTAAGAATATATAGAGTTCAGTTTATATTTTACATTTGTCTAAGAGAAAACACAATATCAAACTCACATATTTGGCCACCGTCAAATATGTATTTGTATCTATTTGTTTTGAAGCAGCGTCATGTTTTGAGTAGTTATGTGTAACCCGTTTAATAAAGAAGACATGTTCAAGTTGATTTTATTAAGGTTTCAGTTAAGTGTTTAGGGTTTGGTTTGATTGGTTAATTCACTTAGTTAAACAAATGGACCTTTAATCTGTTAAAATCCGAATAAAACAAATATATAATGTCCACCCATAGTCATTCCAACCCGTTTAACAAATATACCTCGTTTACAACTTTATTACAAATCGGTTATAACTTGTTTTATTTTATGACTCGACAACCTATTTAAAATCTGACAACCCATTTGCTAGGTTTAGATGTGTGACAAATTTTAGGTTAATGTTTTTAATATATATAAATATAAAACATCTTTTGGCATTCGTTTTAATTTAACTTGTAACGGTTGTTTGTTCGCCGCGTAAATAAAACCTCTAAATATGAAAATCCTTACAATAACATAGGTTGACTTGTATTCAATTTGTAATGACTTGTATCTACACAAGCAGTAGTAGGTAGTATAAGGGAGGTCGAAGCTTGTAGAAGTAAGTTTTATTATAATAATTTGTACGAAAAGAAAAGAGTAATTAAAGAGATGCCATTACTGGTGAATTACATGCGTGTGTGGTAGAATGGTTCGTAGATTATGACATATTGTGCCAATCACCGACCTTTGGCAATTGGTGGTAGAATCCTCCTAAACGACATCACGTCGGTTTTCATTTCTAAATTATGTCAACCGACTTTTCTCCTCTCATTAACTATTAATTAATATCATTTTTATATTTGTGTTTTAAAACATCATTAAAAATTTAGAAACTTATATAGTAACAATAGCTAATTAGGGGTCTAACAGAAAATCTAATACAATTTTTAACTATTTATATTCAAATAGTAGTGTAAATTAACATAGTGTCAGGAATACAAATGAGAGGAAGGGGGTAACTCGTGTCAAATCTAATACTGATATTAACATGTGTTACTAAGTTATGGGGAAAAATTGTCATCGTTTAAAAAAAAATGTAGAAGTAGCATAGCTATTTAGTAAAAAAGAGTATTCTTAAACCTTTGAATAAATAAAATAATTGTGATGTTATATCATTTAACAACTAACCGTCTCTACAAGAAGAGTGTTTAAGTTGTGAAAAGAAAATGAAAAATAGTATATAATTATACTATTAGGTTAGTCACATAATCACAATAAATAGAATTTTATATATTAGAAGGAATAGTAATAAGTGTGTAAACCTAGAGAGGGGAGTGTATTATTTTTTATATCAAGGCCAAATTTCCAAATTAATTATGACTATTATCAAGGTATTTGGTGTGAAGTGATTGTTTGTTTTCATAGTTATACCGAACTAGAAAAACAGTTACAATAATATCACCACACATATAGATGGTTCATATGGATGGAATTGAAGGACGTTTAAAAACCTCAACGCTTAATTGAGAAAAGCTTGATTGAAACTGGCCAGACTCAGTTTATAAGTAGTCTAGTCCGAGCCCAAGTATACTCGGCTTTGTTTGGCTTGTAAACAAGCTGAGCCGAATCCAAGTAAACTTAATTTGACCAAGTTTATTAAAGTAGTGCATTTGCTTAGTATATGTGATTCTAATTGTTCAATACATATATACATGAAAGATATGTTGAGACATGCCAAAAATAAAGTTTGGGTTAATTTGTTACATTTGTGTGAAGATCAATCTGTTTAACATGTTTAGTCCACAAAAATACAAAATTAGCATAGTAGTTTCAACAAATCATAAGTAGCTCTCGCGTTTACAATAAGAAACCTAAGCACTAGATCATTGTGATGTCATGTAAGACATTTGTTAGATAAGTGTATAAACAACTATAAAAAATCAGTGTTTACATGAATATTCAAAAATATTGTTACCTGTCAACGTGATTAGCCAAAACTAGAATTTTCAATCCGTGTCGTAGTAAATTTTGTTTTGTATCACTTCAGCTATTTAACGAATGACATATTAAAAGGCTAAACTACAAGAAGACATTAACATTGGAAACCTTTAATTATCGAAGTTTACCTTACTAGAGGATTACATGATCAAAAACGTTTTAATGTAATTATTAAACGTATAAGATATACATTGAAAATGATATGATTTAATAGATATACAAAAAGTTGTATATTGAACTTATTCTGATTTTGAAAGGTTCGATAAGTCCTCAATTTCTACTTTTGATAATAATTATTCGTGTCTCTTTCTAAATTGATATTTGTGGTTACTGACTTCAGTTCCCCCTAACATCAACAGTATTCTTATCCAAGATTTGTAAATCAATGGATATGATTCTTTTAATTATTTTCGGTCTGGAAGTCTTCATTTGCGAGCAATTTTCATTTTTTTGGAGTCTCAAAAAGATATTAACTACAATAAGGCAATGTTAATATGTGATTTATCGGCCCATAATACTAAAATTTATGACACTTTGCTTAAGTGACTTTCAATTGATTAGTTAGAGAATGACTTGGTTGTAAATAAGTTATGCTGAACACCCTTAGGCCACATTTGTTTCACAAATTTCTCAGCAATTGAAATTGCAATTGAAAATTTTTACGTAGAATATTATGTTTGTTTGGTCAACGGATACAATTGCAATTGGAAAAATTTCCAGCATTTATTGGAATTCACATGTATTAACCAATTACCTATGGAATGTATTATTTTAAAATTAACATTCGAATTTCATTAAAAATTAACCAACCAAACACGTTATTAGTTTTAACAAGATTACAATTCCAGTTCAAATTCTATTTTCAATTCCAATTTCTTAACAATATATTCTACGAAACAAACGTCCCATTAGTTATAACTACGGATCAACTACTCTGTTACATTGTTTTCAGAATTCCTACTGATCAACTACTCTATTACATTATTTTCAGAATTCTAGTCTCATGTAAAAATTTCAATGGTCATCTATGCTAATCTTCTTCTATAACCTGTGATATTTTTTAACGAAAAGTGCTATTATACATGTTTGGTTAAATTTAATATTTGAAATTCATATTAAATAGACTAAGATAATCTATTCTTAGAAAGTATCAGTAAATAACAAACTAGTATTCTCACTCCCCGATGAAACAAACTAAACATACATGTTTGTTTGCTCATGTAGTGAAGGTACTACTAACTACAACAAAAACTCTTGTATGAATCTTTTTTGCTTGAACGGCATATTTGATAATGAATATTAAGATTTTTGATAGGGGATTAAAAGTTGGGTCGGTCTAACATATGATTATAAAAGAATGATAAACAATTAATATAACTAAAAGAACATATATAATTAACTATAATAAAAAACATGCATCTTACTATTGTCTTCTCTGTGTTTCTTATCTTTTGAAAATGCTCACTTACAATTTTATTAGTAGGACACAAATTACGTAAACGTTCAAGGAACCATCAATAATACGATTGTGCAACTTGACTATATTCACTTTATTGCCGTATATAAACAAGGAGGAAAAAGGTGGATGGTTTGAGATTGCCATCTTGAAATGTAGGTACAATTAATTAATAAGTTGTTGGAGTTAGTAGATGTGCTTAGTAGATGTAGGATCTTACATAGCATGCAAGAGGCTAGGCAGAGAGGAAATATAGCGGCATAGTGTAATTGTTATAAGTTGTTGGAGTTAGTAGATGTGGTACTCGGGATCAGAGGGAACAAAAATGGGGTGGGTTTCCTAATTTTAAGGAACTCCAGGATAAAGTGATAGAAGTGAGGAGATATAATAATAGGATCATTTTGTAAAATATAATGATTGGAGAAGAAGTGATGAGAATAGTTAGCGCGTATTGAACACATGTCGAACTACGAGACCAGGAAAATAGGAATTTTTGGAAGAGTTTGGACCTGGTTATGGGATACTTAACGAAGAGAACATATGTATTGGAGAAACTTTAATGGGCATATTGGTAAGGACACAAGTGTCTACCCACTGGTGCATAGAGGTTTTGGGTATGTTCTTAGGAATGACAGTGGTAGGGAGCTTTTTGATTTTACATTGGCTCATGACCTAGCTGTTATAAACTTATTTTTTAAGAAGAGAGATTTACATTTAATTACTTTTTATATTGAAGGATGTCACACTCAAATTTACAATATACCATATGCGAAGAAGTGACTATAGCTCGTGGACGTATTGTAAGACAACATCCGCAGAGACAGTAGTGGTTCAACATCATTGTTGGTGATGGACCTAAGAGTGAAAAAATGCTCCGGGAAGGTCGTAAGATAAATAGACCTACGATTAGATGGGGACATCCAAAGGATGAAAAGATCACTATCTTTAGAGATAAGGTCATATCAACGACCTCACCTGGTGTGCATGAAGAAACAAACCAAAAGTGGGATGCTATGGCAACTAACATTATATAAGCAACCAAGGTGATGCTTGGAGTCACCATAGGAGTGAGAGTCATAGGGAGTCTTGGTGGTGAAATGAGGATGTGCAAGGTAAGATAAGGGACAGACAATAAAGTTTTAAGGAGCTTCTAAGGTGCAAGGAGGAAGAGCAAGCTTGTCTGAAAGAGAGATATATAAGGAACCCAACGAGAGGCAAAAAAGGCAGTGTTAGAGGCAAAGAACATAGCCAGTAATAAGTGTACACAAGACTAGGGATGAAAAAAGGAGAACATGACAAGTACAATATTTCCAAGCCTAGGGAGCATAAAAGGCAAGACCTGGGAGTTATGAAGTGTATAAAGGAAGACAATAGGTGTGTCTTGGAAATGGGCCAAGACATCAAGCTAGGGCGGGAAACCTACTACAACATCTTCAATAGAAGGAACTACAACCAACAAGAATAAGACAATCAAACAACCTAAAGACCCTAAAAGAACTGCTATTGTCGAAACTTTACAAATGAAGAGATGAGACGAGCACTAAAGAAAATAGGAAAGGGTAAGGCGGTTGATTCGAAAAAAATTCCAATCAAGGTGTGGAACTTCCTTGGGGAAGAAGCACTTCAATGGTTAACAAAGCTGTTAAACATTATTTTCAAGACCGGAAAGATGTCGAACCAATGGAGGAGTAGTGTTTTAGTATCCATATATAAAAACAAAGGAGCGCCTAATGTTGCAATAACTACATGGGAATAAAGCTTTTTTGTCATACTATGAAGTTGTTGGAAGAGTTACTAATACAAGAAACAGAGGAGAGACCCAAGTTATGAAACCAATTTGGATTTATGCTAGGCAGATCTACAACAGAGGTGATGCATATTCTAAGGAGACTTATAGAAAAGTATAAAGAAAGGAAATAAGATCTTCATATGATGTTCATGGACCTAAAAAGGCTTATGACAGTGTGCCATGACAAGTCATATGGGAGAGTCTCCAAAGGAGATGGGTTCTTCAGAGATATATCAAAATTATCAAAGATATGTACGATAGAGTCTAAAACATGTATGCATGTGCCACTGGGAGATACATATGTTTTCCCTATGGAGGTGGGCCTCCACCAAGGTTCCATGTTGAGCTAATTTCATTTTGTAGTACTTTTGGATGAGTTGTCCAAGTTAGTACCAGACAAACTTATGTGGTGCAGGATGTTTGCTATTGACATCATACTAAAAGTAGAAACCAAACTTTAAGTACATAGGGTCATTAGTCTAGTGTTATGGGGACATAGATAGCTATGTAGCTCACCGAGTACATTCAGGGTGGTGCAAGTAGAGAGCAAGGTCAGGAGTATTATGCGACAAGAGGTTCCCGACAACATTGAAGCTAAAGTTCTATGAGTTGCAGTTCGACCATTGGGTTGCCATCAAGAAGTCACAGGAGAGACAAATACAGGTAGTAGAGATGCGTATGATAAGGTGGATGTGTGGAAATTTAATTTATGGAATAGCAAAGGAATGATGGGTTTCGGGATAGACTACCCGTGACACGTATCGTATATAAAATTCAAGAGGGGAGACTGAGATGGTTCGACCATGTGTAGAGTAGATAGATAACGGTACCGGATAGCACTATAGAAAATCTCACAATATAGGGGAGGAGGAGTAAAGGAAGACCTAAGTTTACTTGGGATGAGAGGATTAGACCAAGATCTAAAAGAGTAGCACCTATCCATGTACATGATTGACGATAGGAGTTCGTGGAGGCGTAGGATTAAGGTTACGGACTTTTATGGGAGACAAATACACTTATGTTTTTTTCGCATACTTGATACTTAGGTCTATGTGTGCTTGACTTAGTATGCATGCATTAGTGTGGCTCTTAGGGTTTATATCTTTAGGGGAACTTGGGACTAACTGCAGGACCGGTGAAGGGTGGTCACTTACAACACAGCAACACAAAGAGGAGATTAACCAAACTTAATCAAACAGTAAACTGGATTAACCACAATAATGATACCAAGAACACAAGTAATGAGTAAGAGATAGAACAAGAGAACACAAGAGATTGGGTTTCAAGGATGCAGTATATTGCTTTCTCAAGTTCTATTACAAGTGTTACAAAGCATGAAGAAAGATACTAGAACATGGAATACTTATACTACAACCTACAGCCGACTATACTTTGAAAGCCAGCTGGATACAATTGACTAGACACAAACAAAATTAATTGTAGAATCAAAAGGCATATCTGCCTTTTGACTTGTGACAATGACATGCCATAGCTCACATCCTAATATATTACAAAAAGGATAAAAGTACATAAAGTAGAAAGCATGGACTCAAGACCTCAATGTACACTTACCAAAAGCATGGACCTTTCACCAACTCCTGTAAGTTGGTGACTTTACAGAGTTGCAGCGGAAAGGTGGTCCAGCTTTATGGTAAAGTACATCAGATAAAGGCATATCTCTGAAAGTCTTCGGAAGAAATCTGTCTTCACTATTTGGCTTCGAAAGACTTTGTCTCTGAAGCTTTGGAAGATTTCACTTTTGGCTTCGGAAGATATTGGTCTTGGCTTTGGAAGATTTTACACTTAGAATATTTCTAGTGCATGGTGTAAAACTTCCGAAGCAATTCTACTTCAGTTCTTTAGTGCATTGCTTGCAGAGAGACTTTGGATGTTTTGGTTGCATCAGACTTATAGGAATCCTTACAAACTCCGCCTAGGCTGATGCTACCAAAACATTTAGAAGATCTTCAGATGTTAGTAGTCTTCAGCACAATGATGACCATACCCTTCTTCATTAGTTGGTCAGGATCATTCAGACTTACATAGTATCTTCTCATCTCAAAGAGATCATGTAGAGGTAAGTTGATTATGTCTTGCCATGTATAGACATTCTCAACACCTTGATCTCTGATTACATGCCATCTTTCTTGATTGGTAGAGAAGGTCCAGGATAAGATGGGTGTCTCAGCTGCAAGAGGAGTCACTTGTATTGGAGTTGATCGGGCTGCCTCTTCATGCACTTCCTCAGGTTGATCTGACTCAGCCTGAGATGTAGAGGTAGATGATTTAGGCTTCTTCTTCTTAGACTTTGGTTTAGAAGCCATCCTCTTCTTCCTCGTAGAGGATCTTAACTGAGAAGACTGGTCTGCAGCACCTTGTTGATCATCCTTGTCTTTCTCAGTTGGGTGTTCCTCCCTCACAGGTTCAGAAGGAGAGGGAGTTTGACCCTGCTGTGGATCAGAAGATGAAGCTTGCTGAGGCTCAGCAGGAGGTCCGGGTTGTGATGTCTCAGGTTGTTCAACCTTAACCTCCACTTCAGGTGGGACTTGACTTGGAAGAGAGTGTAAGTCAATCAGCTCTCCACTCTTGATCTTCTGCTTGATTACCCTGATATGCTCATCCCTTGTGGATAGAGACATAGGGCCAAGTCTCCTTCCAAAGAATCCATACAGCTTCAAAAAGCTCATCATCCTTTGTCTGTCAGCAGACTTCTTCATACTCTTTTGGATGATGGCTCTTGACTTTGCAGCCTCTTCCCTCATCTTTCTCTTTGTAGTTTTTGTTCTTTGAGCACTTGAAGTTCAAGTTGTTTGAGATACTCAAACTCAATGTACTCAAAGGACAAAGGAAGAAGTGTAGATGCCTGGTAGAGACCTGTGGCACTCAGGTAGTTGATCATGTTTTGTCAGTTTGTTTCTTTATCTACCTGAGGTTCTTGTGTTGAAGCCATAGTCTCTTGCACAGGGCTTTCTTGAACTTGGGAGAGAGTAGGAGCATGCTTGTAGAGTCTTTTCTGTCTTTTCTCCTCTTTGAATTGGAGAAGTAACCTTGCATCCTTGTTTTCTTTCATCTCTCTTGACACTTCCATGTCAGCCAGTTCATTTAGTTGCTCTAAGGGGAGAGAAATAATTTCATCTATGTCATAGTTCCTGGTCTGCAGGTAAGTAATCCTGACTACCCTCAACTCATTATCTTGAGTATTTGGTCTGGGGGCAGCCCTGATTGCAGCTTGCATAAAACCTGAGGACCCAAAGGAACTTTCTCCCCTTAGCTTCCTCTTCCTCTCTCTCTCTCCTCCTCCTCAATTTCCTCAGGGGTCAAAATCATTTTCCCTTTGTCACCCACAGACCTTTGTGAGTCAGAGTGGATAGAGGTTTGGCCTTTATTGCTTGGTGTAGCATCCATGCTCTGGCCAGAGAGAGGTTGTGAGACATCTTCACCAGCAGGTGTTTCACTGGGGGAATGAATTTCTGAAGCAGTTGTTGGTGTGACAGGGCCCTCAGGCTCTATCACTGGGCCTTCAGCCAAGGTTTTCCCTTTGAAGCTAATCTCAGGGTCTGCCTTAGTATCCAGTTGACCAATGACATTACCTGATTGTCTTTGTCTCCTTCTTAGGCTGAACTCTCCAGTAATTCTGTCTTGAATTCTGAGTGCCAACCTGTCAGCTTGTCTTGATTTGCTTGGATTGACAAGTGGCATGTTGACCAGATCAAGACCTTCATAGTAGTTCAAGGTTTGAAAATCAAATACTTCTTGTTGCCCTTGAACTCTGTGAAGAATAAGGGCTCTTTTATCAGCATCATACCTCCACCCAATAATGTAGTTTGAAGTTCCTTGAGGTGGGGATGACATAGCCCTTGGTATACCTTCCTCAAAGAGAATACTGATGATAGAGTCTATAGAGTCCACATTAATGTGAACTTGAGGAAGTTGCTGAGTATGCACAATTGCAAGTGAGGATGGTGAGTCCTCAATGTTCATACTCTCTGAAGAGCTACCAGGTTCTGTGTCTGTGATGACTTTCTCCCCCTTTTGGTAGCATCACCCTCTTACATAGGTGAGCTAGAGGTTAGGTCAACCACATTCACAGGTTCTTGTGTTCCTGGTTGAACTCTTCTTAAAGGTCACCCAGCTAGTTTTTCCTTGAGATAAGATATCTCAAGTTGCTGATCATTGACCCTGTTTTGAAGGGTAGTCACCTGAGATTCAAGGTGACTATCCTTAGAGACTAAATAGGAGCATGTTTTTGACAATTTTTGCACCTTTAGTCTTAGATTCCCCTCTTCTTCATCAAAAGAATCATTAGGAGATGAGATGATTGGACCAAAGTCCTCTCTCTCACCACCAGCTTCAGGTTCTTGGCTGCTGGATTTCCTGTGCTCATTGACATTCTCAGTTGAGATGTCAATAGGCTGAGTTGCCATGGTTGAGGTCTTAATAATGTAATCACTTGCAAAAGTGAGAGCCTCTTCCATATGGATATCCTGAACAGGTTCAAAAGTATCCACCTCCGTTATAGGTGACTGATGTGGGCTAGACTGAGGAGACTCAGGAGTACTCATCTCTTTTTGAGTAGGAGAAGAGAAGAGAGACTCATGGTACTCACTAAAACCTAAGTCTTCATCAGTATAGAAGGAAAGGTTGGGAATGGGTTGATTTAGATCTAAAGGCTGGGGATGGTAACTGTCCCCTGAAGGTTGTTCACTTGAGTGTTGAGACTCAGAGTGAAGACTTAAGGCAGTTGGGCTTGTGAGCTCATCAGGGTGAGCATGAGGAACCTCAGCTCTAATAGTTGAAGAGATGGGAGTGGTTTGCTCCTCAGGGGAAGTGGGAGCTCTAGTGTTCAATTCCTCCTGTATAGGTGAGTATATGGGGACCTGCACAGACTCAATAGCTTGAGCAGGTGTTCGTTTGGATTTTCTTTGGTAGGTGAGGGTTACTTGAGGCCTTTTTAGTGGTAAAGAGGTAGAAGGTGTGGGTTCAACACTAGCTTGTGTTGCTAGGTTGTCACCTTGAGCAATGAGCTCTAACATTTTGGGGACAAGGGCTGTTTCTACCCCTGAGAAGCCTACAGTTGGCTTCTTCATAATTTTAAAGATGCCGGGCTTCATCTGTCCCAATTTAAGAATATTATCTGTTTCCCTCAACTGTGAGCCCAGTTCATAGTTGAGAATGTGTTGAACATATCTAGGAAACATATAATACTCTAAGGAGTCCAAGTTAGCAAGCAAATTGGTATAGAAAAATTGAGAGTACCTGAACTTGACCCCTTGAACCATTCCATGCACTATGAAGGAGAGATCCTCAGGAATCTAGTCCCACCCTCCATGCTTGTTTGACAAGCTGTGGATAACCACATGGAGTAGGTATTTTACTGGGATGAGACCTTTCTTTTCCTGAAGGTCTTTACAAAGAAATTCCCCTCATAGCCCATCTGCTCAAAGGAATAATTGACAGCTTCCTTTGGGAAGGACAACTCACCTTCTTTATCATCTAGCTGCAAATGAGTGTTGATGATGGCCAGAGTGATGAAGATTGTCCTCCCTTGAACCGTGGCAGACAGTGCCTTCTCCCCATCCATGATGACCTCTTGGCAGGTCTTCCAAAATTCAAGCAGATGATCCTCATAGAGAGTAGGATCAATGGTTAGGGAGGTGAAGTAATTTGATAAAGCTAAGAACTGGCAAATCTTGAGAAAATTTCATCTTTCTCAGAGCTTAACAGAGCAACCTGATTGTGTTGCTTGTGAAGTTGCATGGAGAAAGATGGGTTGTTTCTGCGGTTAAGGTTGGCCATTTGAGAAGCTTAGGATGAAGAAAGGTGAAAAGCAAAGGCGGTTTGGGAATTAGGTTTGAGGAATAGTAGAATTGAAGAAGATAGTGAGGGAGAGGGGGAACCGTTGGGTATTTATGTGAAAAGGATTTGAACCAAATTTAATGAATGAGGATAAACTTTGAAATCCGAATGTCGGTCCCACCTCTAAAAAAGTAGTTTGCTTTCGCTCAAAAAGTAGTTTTCTTGGAATTCGAAAAGCTTCCGAAGGTAAATTATCTTCGGAAGTTTTAATGAAAAAGCTTCCGAAGCTAAAATGACTTCGGAAGATTTTCCTGAGAATCTTGAAAATTTTGCTTCGGAAGAGAAATAAACACTTGAATGCTTTGTATATAAAACAACACAGCTTCCGAGAGTTAATTTTGTTTCGGAAGGAAAAAGTCCTTAAAAACAAATAAGTGTCTGAGACAAGTATTTAAGCTTCGGAAGATAGATTGAGACTTCTTCCGAAGGTAAAATTTCTTAGACAGTTATTTATTTTGAAGACATGATTTTCTTCCGAAGGTAAAAAATATATCTTCCGAAGAATCAGAAAATTTTCAAGAATCTAAGGAAATTCTTCAAAAAGGATTCGATATCCAAAGAAAACATGAGCTTATGAAACTGATAAACTAGACAACTTAGGACACACATATTTTAAGAAATAATTAGAATTAGTTTTAAGAAAAGATCTACTCAAAGTTGATCATCCCAATAGCTGATATTAGATATTTAAATCTCTGTTCATCAAAATCTTTTGTAAACAGATCAGCATATTGTTCATCTGTATGAACTTTGACTAGTTTACTTAATCCCTTTTCATAGTTATCTCTTATTAAATGATACCTGATATTGATGTGTTTGGTCCTTGAGTGCTGCACAGGGTTCTCAGTGATAGAGATAGCACTATTGTTGTCTATGTGGATAGGAGTCTCCTTGAAGTTAAATCCATAGTCCAGCATCTGATTTTGAATCCAAAGCACTTGAGCACAACAACTTGCAGCGGCAATGTATTCAGCCTCAGCAGTTGATGCATACACACAGGATTGTTTCTTGCATTGCCATGAGACAACCCTTCCACCAAGGAATTGACATCCCCCAGATGTAGACTTTGCAGTCATGTTGCAACCACCATAATCACTATCTGTATAAGCATACAGATCGAAGTCAGGATTCTTTGGATACCATAAACCAAGTGTTGAAGCACCTTTGAGGTATCTTAAAATCCTTTTGACAGTGATGAGATGAGACATCTTAGGTTTGGCTTGATATCTTGCACAAATACATGTAGCAAACATGATATCTGGCCAGCTAGCTGTAAGATACATAAGAGACCCAATCATAGCCCTGTATAAGTGTTCATCTACACACTCCCCCTCAAGATCAGGTCCAAGTGAGTGGTTTCTGGCTATGGGTGTCTTAGCAATCTTACAATTAGTCATGTTGAATCTCTTGAGTATGTCCTGAACATACTTTGACTGACTTATGAAGATGCCATCTTCAACTTGCTTCACTTGAATTCCCAGAAAGAAATTGAGTTCTCCCATTGCACTCATTTCAAATCTGTCTTTCATCAGCTTCTCAAAGTCTTTGCAGAGCTTTGGATTAGTTGAACCAAAGATGATATCATCTACATACACTTGAACTAGCAATAAGTCATTTCCCTTTCCTTTAATGAAGAGAGTTCCATCTATAGTACCTCTCCTGTATCCATGTTTACAAAGATACTCAGACAATGTCTCATACCACTTCCTGGGTGCCTGATGCAGCCCATAAAGAGCTTTGTCAAGCTTGTAGACATAATCAGGATGATTAGGGTCTACAAAACCAGGTGGCTGTTTGACATACACCTCTTCATCAATCACTCCATAGAAAAGCACACTTTACATCAAGTTGAAAGACCTTGAAGTTCTTGGATGCAGCAAATGCCAGGAATATCCTAACAGTTCTAATCTTCTACAGGAGCAAAGACATCAGTGTAGTCAATCCCTTCTTCTTGTGTGTATCCTTGAACAACTAGTCTTGCCTTGTTCTTGATGATAATGCCTCTATCATCCTTCTTATTCCTAAACAACCATTTGGTTCCAATGGTAGTCTTCCCATGAGGAAGAGGACAAAGGTTCCAAACTTTTGTTCTTTGAATTGAAGCAACTCTTGTTGCATAGCTTCAACCCAACTTCCATCCTTTAGAGCCTCATCAACTTTCTTTGGCTCTATCTGGGATAAGAAACAAGAGTGAAGACAAACATTTGCTTCATGGGTTTGTCCTCTTGTTCTTACCCCTGTGACAACATCTCCAATGATATTTGTGGTGGGGTGAGACTTGTGGATCCTAAGCTGAGGGATCACAACAAGTTGCTGAGAAAGATCCAAATTTGAGAAATTTAGATCTGGTATAGATGATTCACCCTCCACATCACCACACTTATCAAGATGACTTGATCCAATGAGTGTGTGACATTATTGATGTTGTCATCTATGGTGTGGTTATTAGCATCAAGAAGTTCCTGATCACTTTTACCATCACTATTGTTGTCTTCCACAATCGAGGTATCTTTATCTGGTTATGGAGCCTCTGAGCTGGAATTTGAAGGCACCCTAGATGTATCAGCTGAATTTGTCATTGTAGTGCTGATAGAAACCTCATTTGCTGAAGTAGTTCCAACTAGAGCTGAAGATGTATGAGTTGAAGGTCTTCTCAGCTCAAATCTTGGATCAGGATCACCTGTATTTAAATTTTCTGCAGATCCTGAAACATTCTCACAAGATTTGTTAAAACAGTTGGTAACTAAATCAAGATCAAATAGCCAATCAGGACCAAAACCAGCCACACAGGGTGTGTGTTCATTGAAAGTCACATTGGCTGACTCTTCAACAATTTAGTTCTGAGATTGTATACTCTATAAGCCTTAGCTTGGAAGAGTATCCAATGAAGTGTCACATCTATAGCCACTGCAAAGAATTTTCAATGTCATCGCAAACTTGGCAATTTGATCTTTGGTATTCAAGATGGTGCAGAGGACATCCAAATGACCTGAGAAAACCAATGAAAGGTTTTCTCTTGTGCCAAAGTTCATAAGGAGTCTTACCATGTGTCTTAACTACTAAAACTCTGTTTTGCACATAGCAAGCAGTATTTACTGCCTCTGCCCAGAAGGTGATGGGCAGTTTAGAGTCAGACAACATAGTTCTTGCAGCTTCAATTAGTGTCCTGTTTCTCTCTCTCAGCAACACCATTTTGCTGAGGAGTCCTGGGAGCACTATATTGTCTTGTAATACCTTTTTCATCACAAAATGTATCAAGGATTTGATTCTTGAATTCAGTCCCTTGATCACATCTTATGTTTTGACCTTGTGATCACTTTGATTCTCAATTTTAAGATGAAATTCTTCAGAATCTCAGGGGTCATCCTTAGTTCTAAGAAAGAAAACCCAAGTGAATCTTGTAAAATCATCTGTGATCACCAAACAATAAGAGGTCCTTCTATCCTAGACTCATTACACTGGGGGCCAAAGAGATCCATATGTAATAAGTGTAGGGGAGTAGTGATGGAGTTCCTTTCCTTAGGCTTGTGAGATACCTTATGTTGCTTCCCTTTCAGGCATGCAACACAATGATCATCACTTGTAAACTCTTTCTTTGGCATTCCAGTTACCAAATCATGTTTAATTAGTTTATTCATGTTCTTAAAGTTTACATGGCACATTCTTTTATGCCATAGGAAAGACTCATCACTATTTGCTTAGAGAGAAAGCATGAAACTTCTCCAGAGGGAGATGTTGCAAATCCATCTTGTACATGTTCCTTTCCTGGGGGCTCTAAGCAGGATGTGCTCATGAGGAATGACCACTCCAGGCTTGAGAACAATGCACTCATGCTCAGTAAAGAGCATGTTATGACTCTGATCACAAAATTGGGATACACTCAGAAGATTGTACCCAAGCTCCTTGACAAAGTTTACCTTTTCAATGCTTAGCTTACCATTTGTGACCTAGCCCCTTCCAGAAATGTAACCACCTTCATCTCCTCCAAAAGCAACTGGTCCTCCATCAATCCTCTCAAAGTTATGGAGTAGTGCCCTATTGCATGTCATGTGCCTGGAACAACCACTATCAATGATCCAGACATTCTTGTTTATCTTGAGCTGTTCCTGTACAAAGAAAATGATTAGTTACATTTGGAAACCCAAGTCTTATTTGTCATGGGCTCACTAAGTATAATAGGTAATGCAACAGTAATAGATCCTATGGTTGTGCTAGAAGGATCTTGAGCTGTTGTTGATGGAGACACTTCAGTCACTTGGTCTTTCTTAGACTTCCAAACCACCTTTGGAGTCTTGGACTTGACCTTCAAAACTTCGGAAGCTTTTGGGACTTCAGAAGTTTTGATGACTGAACCTTCGAAAGATTCTACAGTCACTACAGCAGACTTCAGTGCTTCGGAAGAATTCCTTTCTTCCGAGACCAACTTCTCTTCCGAAGGTAATTTTCCATTTGCCTTCTTCTTAGATTTGGAGCTTCCGAAGGAAACAGACTTTCCTTCCGAAGCTTGAATCTTCTTGAAACTGTTTGAAGTCTTTGTCTTGGTCATAGGGACAGTACTTTTAGGATTGTATGGACAATCCTTAGCAATGTGAGAGGTACTTTCATACATGACACACAACATTTTCTTCTTCACAAGAGTCTCCTTATGAAAATAAGACTGTCTTTGGTCACATCCCTTCTCCACCTTCATCTTTGCAGATGCTGAGACAATTCTTATAGGCTGGGAACTGTTCTTGGAGTTTGATGGTCCAGGCTGTGCAGCAGTGGTACACAGCAGATCAGTCTTCTTCTTGGTACTGAGATGATTTAAACAAAAACCAGAACTCTTAGCCGAAGAGTTTTGGTTGATGTCTTCAGTCTTTACTACTTCAAACCCTGCAGAGAAAAAAACTTGTTTCTGCTTAGAGTCAAAAGTAGCCTTGATCTCTTGAGCCTTCCTTGCTTTTCTTTTGCTTTTTCCTGATCAAGTTCTTTCTCATTGACTTGGTCATCATAGTAGTCTTCTTCTCCTCAGAAGGATAGTGGCCCTTCTTAGAATCCTCCTCTTCACTATTCTCAGAGGAATTCTTCACTATCTCTTCTTCATCCTCCTCACTTATAGGATCTATGAGAGGAAGCTCATCTTCACAAGTTCCACACCTAGGAGATCTTACAGACAAGATTTTGTGTGGAGGAGCTATCTCATTGGATCCCAGTCCCTGTCTATTTTGATAACACACCTTGTTATGCAGGGATGAGGATATCATATTCTTGAAGGTCTCTTCTTCAAGAACACTCTTTTCTAACCTGGCTTTGCTGATCACAAGCTCAGCCTGGCACTCAGTCAGCTTGGTTATAAGATCTTTGATTTGAGTCCTAAAATCTGTATGCTCATGTTTTAGAACTGAAATGGTTTTCTTTAAGTCCTCTATCTTTACTTTATAATTATTTTCAGACTTTCTAAAATCAGATTTTAAAATGTTTAAGGACTCAAGATCAGATCTCATCTCCAAGTTATAGGACATGTATCTGTTAACTATAGCAATGCATTTAGGAGTACAAAGATGTTCCAATACCTTGGCTTCATCATGATCTGCCATTAGTGCTTGGTTTGGAGAAGCATCTTCCACCTGAAAGCTCTAGTCAAAGCCTCCTTCTTCAACAGCAACAGCAGCTTGTTGCTTTGACTTCTCATTCTGAGGGGCTTTCTCAGTGTAGTTTGGTCTGGTATGTGCTTGGCCACCATTTGTTTTAGGTGCCTTACACTCTCTAGCAAAGTGGCCCATCAGGTTACAGTTGTAACACTTGACTTTGCTTTTATCCAAGCCAAACTTTCCACTGGTTGCATTGCTTGGAAACCTCCTTCCAGTTTTCTTGTAGAACTTCTTAGCTCTATGAGTGAGAAGAGCCATCTGCTGGACTATTTCCATATATTCCAGATCATCTGGATGGATACAATCCAGGTCTTCAACAGTGAAAAGAGAGTTGCCACAACTTTCATCAGAAGACACAAAGGCTTGAGAAGAGCTTGTCTCTTGGAATGGCTTCCTTGAGTGTAGTTCTCCCTGGGTGTCTCTGGGAAGGTGATGAAAGGACCCTTTGGTGAATTGTCAGGGTAGCATATGAGATGATGTTGGGGTTCTATGCTATCCCTTTCAACCACATGCAGGGCTGAACCCAATTGATTGTTGGAGTTGCCAGATGAACCTTGCATGTTCATCTCCATCTGGTAGCCACTGAGTATCCCATATAACTCTGTCAGAGTAAGAGTTTTGAGATTTTCAGTCCTCTTGATCACCACACAATAGTGTGTCCATTGCCTAGGAAGTGAGGACATGAACTTCCTTACAGTGTCTCTATTTTCAAGAGGAACTCCTCCATCCACATGGGTATCCACTATCTCAACATACCTGAAGTATTGCTGAGTCATGGTTTCACCTGTTTTGAAGGTGAAGTTTTCAAACTGCTGCTTTAGGAGATCCTTCTTGTTCTCCTTGGCTTCAGAGGAGCCTTCATACATCAGTTTTAGTACATCCCACAGCTGTTTAGCTGTTTTGCACTTCTTGAAACCTCTATACACAGAGTTTGGAAGAGCAGTTTGAAGAGCAGTCATGGCTTTTCTATCAATCTTTACTCTCTTCCTATCTTCATTAGAGTAGTTAGCCACATCTTTGGGGATCATACCAGCACCAGTAGCAGAAGGAGTGCTGGGTATGAAAGGTCCATTTTCAACAGACTCCCACATTCTTGAGTCTAGAGACCTGATGAAACCTTCCATTCTCATACACCAGGTATCAAAGTCATCAAGAGTGATTAGTGGGGACTTGTTCATGGTTCTAGTTTCCATATCAGTCTTTGAAATGGCTGCCAGTTGAAAGTTTAGTATTTGTGTGTGTAAGGGATCTTAAGATGGTGAGATCTTATATCAAGAGCCTGAAAAGCTCTGATACCAATTGCAGGACCGGTGAAGGGTGGTCACTTACAACACAGCAACACAAAGAGGAGATTAACCAAACTTAATCAGACAGTAAACTGGATTAACCACAATAATGATACCAAGAACACAAGTAATGAGTGAGAGACAGAACAAGAGAACACAAGAGATTGGGTTTCAAGGATGCAGTATATTGCTTTCTCAAGTTCTATTACAAGTGTTACGAAGCATGAAAAAAGATACTAGATCATGGAATACTTATACTGCAACCTACAGCCGACCATACATTGAAAGCCAGCTGGATACAATTGACTAGACACAAACAAAATCAATTGTAGAATCAAAAGACATATTTGCCTTTTGACTTGTGATTATGACATGCCATAGCTCACATCCTAATATATTACAAAAAGGATAAAGTTACATAAAGTAGAAAGCATGGACTCAAGATCTCAATGTACAGTTACCAAAAGCATGGACCTTTCACCAACTCATGTAAGTTGGTGACTTTACAGAGTTGCAGCAGAAAGGTGGTCCAGCTTTATGGTAAAGTACATCGGATAAAGGCATATCTCTAAAAGTCTTCGGAAGAAATCTGTCTTCACTATTTGGCTTCGGAAGACTTTGTCTCTGAAGCTTCGGAAGACTTCACTTTTGGCTTCGGAAGATATTGGTCTTGGCTTTGGAAGATTTTACACTTAGAATATTTCTAGTGCATGGTGTAAAACTTCCGAAACAATTCTACTTCAGTTCTTTAGTGCGTTGCTTGCAGAGAGACTTTGGATGTTTTGGTTGCATTAGACTTATAGGAATCCTTACACTAACCTATTCGGGGTTGTTCCACCATACATGTTATGCACATAGACATTTGTTTAACTGGTAAATCTGGCCTTGGATTGTTCTTACACTTTATTCTCCTTGGGTATTCATTGATCACCTTATGTATATACTATTACTATGCTTAGTTTAGCTAGAGTTTTTCTTCTTCCTACACTTTATCCTTATCTAGATATACTTATACCTTATATAATATCATATTGTATGTTAGCTTAGGATATGCTCTTTCTAGATAAGCCTATCTCGTTATGGTACCTTATTGCTACATGCTAATGTGTTAGTATTATTCTTAAAATAGATGGAGCCAAAGGTCTTATTGGAAGCGGCATCTCTATCATTCGAAAAAAAGAAAAGGCGCACCCCCATCCTACCCTTTTTAAACCCTACAAATAGTCATACTATGCATAACATATACTGAGTATGCTTGTTTTTGTTGTTATAAATAATCAAATTAACATAGGATAAGAAAAGTTAAGATGAAAAGAATTAACATAGCTAGCAATTAACAAACAGGGCCATAGAAGATAAATTAACATAATTATTTAGTATGAAACTATAAACAAAAAGTTATCAAGTTATATGAAAAAATATAAATTAAATATTAAGAAAAAACTTTTAAGTTGTATTTATGGATACTTTAGTATGAGATAACATAAATTGTGAAGGAGTAAAAATGTGTTGAGTTTTTGGCATAGATATTTTTAAATTAGGTTATCTAGTTTTGAACTTTTTATTACAAATTATTTTTTCTAATAAACAAATAAAAATACCACTTTTGAATTCTCATAAGAATGATAGTTTCGTCAAAAATTTTATAGATTTTAGATCTTTGTTGCTCTAATATATTTAAATCAATTATATATCTTGACGACTCTTAAATTGATACATATAAACCTCGTATAAATTATGTGAAAAATGTCATAAAATACAAACGTCTTGAAATGTTAAGTTAATGCAACCCTTTATATGAATCTTTCACAATGCATGAATATCTATGCACTAAGTGCATTTAGCCAAGCATAGTGTAACATCCCAAATTTTAGACAAAAAATACCGGTTAGAGAAATAAAGAAGGGTGGTTACGGTTTTTAAAAGAGAATAAGGACTAAAGATGGACAAATGAAATTTTCAGTAACATAAGCCCCTATAATAGAAGGGGGCCGCCCATGCTCTCCCTTTCTTGAATTCTATGCTTGCTAAAGAGAGATAGAGAAAGAAAGTTGTGGTTATAGGTTCTTAAAAATTAAAGGTTCATGAGGTAAATTTCCCTACCCACAATTTATAGCTAGCAACCATTTTCTTCGCATCGAAGATCTGTAAGTAGTATCTGTATGGTGTCATGTCCACTATCTTCACAGATCATATGAGCTTGAAGTATATCTTTGAATAGAAAGATCTAAACATAAGACAAAGGCAATGTTTAGAATTGATAAATGATTACGATTGTGAGATCCATTACTATCAGTGTAAAGGTGATATTATGACCAATTCCCTTAGTCACAAGGAGAGACATGAGCCAATTCAGGTGCGATCTTATTAGCTAATCGTGACATTTGATGTTATAAAGTAAATAATCAAAGCTTAAGAAGAAGCTTTAAAGTCTAGTCAGATTGACAACAAAGGGATGAAAAATAGGGCCGTGGACACAAAAACAAAGTTCAGGCGGATATAGAGTCCTTGTTATAGGGATCTTAGAAAAAAGTCTTTGATGAAGCTTGAGGAATTCAGAGTTGTGTCAGGACCATGTATGTACGGAATACCAACTGATAATGCGTGAAACCAGATCAAATAGTGCGGAATCCTATTTGATCAAATAGTGCGGAATCCTAACGATTAAAGAAAAGTTAAGAACGAGTAGAGAACGATCGGATGCGATCTATGAACTTGGAACAGGCTTTCAGGACGCTTTGGACGGCTAGGTTATGAGTATGTGTCAAAGTTTTGAAGTGTTATGTTTTTCCACGAATTAAGTGGTATTTATAGGTTAGGGTTTTCAATCGTATGACTAAACCATTAGCATGGTTCAGTCGTGCGACTGAATCATACGATTGATTCATACGCACGACTGAAGGTCCAGTCATGCGACTGAGTAAATCTTATGTCTCAATCGTGTGACTGATCCAGTCTCCTGGTTCAGCCGTGCGACTGGTCCATTAGCATGAAGTATTCATGCGTATGGTCCATTAGCATGGTCCATTCGCATGAAGACTTCATACGATTAAGTTTGAACACGTTTCTAATTCATTATTGACTAAGAACTATGCACAATAACATCAAACCTATATAGTTAGTTCAATATACTTCATTACACAATAAACAATGAAACATCAAACATTATAATCATCAATCACATATTGTATTTCATTCTATTCATCCATTACATATATGTAAGACATGATAGGTATTTACATTAAGCTCCTAAACTAGGTACATATATATCAACAAACTCCCCCTTGGACCTAGTTTACATTAGTGTCTGACATTCTTCATTAGCTCCTCAAATTTCTTGTACTTCTCCTCTCTAGTAACTCCTACATGTATCTCGAATGCAAAACAGAGTCGTATAACGTTCTGGAACTGGAGGGCTTGTACTATATCTTGCGAGTCATAGAATAGTGGCCAATTGTATAAGGTATAGACATCGTCTGCAGACAAGTTAGTTAGCCACATAGGGTCGAACACCCGGATAGTTTCCATTTTGCTCTCTCTCTGTAGAACTATGACCGCTTTGCATGTTCTCCAATCATAATACCACCATTTGAAGTGTGGAGTGAAGTCCTATGGCATTTCCCGTAAGGGAATCTTGGACATTGTGTGCGGTGGACTCCACTTCAGCACCACTTTAGGCTTTCCAGAAATGGGATCAACTTCAGACCTACGAATGTACCTCTTCGGTTGTTGGGGTCTGAAGTTTACCCATCTGGTGTGGTATTCCTTCTTTAGGGCAGCCTCAAACCATCCTGACATTTTTCTGGGATCCGCATACAGCAGATTCAAACGTGCCAGCTGGTTGAGCTCAAAACCTGGGAGAGTCTTCAGATCATGTGGATATCTGAAGTACTCTATTCCCTTCTCCCTCTTTACAACATAGACATTAAGATCCTTAAAATATGCACATGCAATAATCTTGCCAGACACT
Source organism: Flaveria ramosissima (assembly GCA_025215565.1). Classification (NCBI taxonomy): domain Eukaryota; kingdom Viridiplantae; phylum Streptophyta; class Magnoliopsida; order Asterales; family Asteraceae; genus Flaveria; species Flaveria ramosissima. The sequence goes on from CM046036.1 coordinate 27,726,796, forward strand.
TTTAGATGTTTCTTGACCTTGTAGAGCTTGGTGTAGGCATTTTGCTTTTGAGCTATGCGTTGGGCTTGTATCTCAGCAAAACAAGCCGCCCATTCAGCCTTCTTGATATCAAAATCAGCGTCCGAGGCTTGGGCTTGGCTTTCATTCTTCTCTGTCTCTTTTTCCATCTCATCCAGTTTATCGAATGTAGCACGCCGAGAGTGTCACCTAAGTTGGGGATCACATTGCCCTCTCGGTCAGTGTACTCTTGATAGTAATCAGCTGTGACATCCTTAATCTCTATTTCGTCTACGTCGTTTAGCTCGTCGTCACTTGTCGCATCAAAAGTAGGTGTATCTTTGACAATCTCGTCTGGGTTTAGCCTGAACATTTCTGCAAGTTGCTCGTCAGTCAGCACGTGTATGATTTCTCCTTCTTCGGGAGTATAGCTCACCGACCTTCTGACAGTCCCTTGCAATTGAGACTTGATTTGCTGTAGGGGAGCAACATCATACTCATCTTGCTGAGATGTTTATCTGCTTGATTTAAACATATAACACATCACCATTAGTAATTATTCAAGACATTCAAACATTAGATAAAGATATATAAACATTAATTACAGAATTTTAATACAAGATTCAAGAACAAAAGTTTTCAAATACATAAACATCAATAATAATTACTTTTGTCTTTATCAGTCAATTCTTCAACAGCAGGGGTCGAGGATGATGCTCCTTGGTCTTGTGCTTTCTTTGTCCTTCTTTCTTGACCCTGAACTGAGGCTGATGCAGCTGCATCACCTTCTTTATCGTCATCTCCTCTCCTCTTTCCCCTTGACCCTTCATCATCACTGACATCTTCGTTATCAGACTCATCATATTCACCATCATTATCATCATCATCATCATCATCATCATCATTATCTTCATCATCATCATCACCATCACCTTCTTTAATCTTCAGAGGCTCTTCTTTTGATCCTTTAAGTCTGAGCATGATCGTCTTGTTTTTGGCCTCCAACTCCTCAATCCTCTTTACTGATTGGTCATTTAGCTCCTGAAGCTGGGTGATTTGCTGTGCTTGCTGGGTAATCTGTTGTGCTTGGGCAGCATTGAGCTCCACAAGCTGACTTAGTTGAGCAACTCTTTCTTTATCAGCAGCTAACAGCTTCAGCACCATGTGGTTTAGTGCAGCCAGCTGTTCCTCTACCCCAATGGAGGGTAGAGTGGGTCCGGTGGTGAAGGTAGTGTGGCATGATGGACCTACTTGGTGGCTGGTGGTGGTAGTGGTGGATGTGGTGAATATGGATGGTGGGATAGGAGTGGATGGAGAATGGGTGGCTGTAGTAGTGGTGGTTGGGAGTGTGGTAGTAGTGGTAGGGGTTGTGATAGTGGTGGTGGTAGGTGTGGTGGATGTGGGAGATGTGGTGGTGGCTGTGGCAGTAGTAGTGGCTGTGGTAGCAATGGTGGCTGTGGTCAAAGCAAATCTAGGCCTCTAACCCTTTTTGCCATAAGGGTGAGCCATCCTCTTCTTCCTGGAGCCCTTAGAAACAGAGGCTCCCCCTTGGCTGCTGGGCTGGTCCGGGGTGTAAGATGGATCAGCATCAGTAGTAACAACATCCCCGAACTCACCCTGGCGTCCACCAACCGCCCTGAGCCCTCTCTCAGTGGCTACAACCCGGCTCCCCACCGTCCGTACCAGAGGCTCCTCGTCCGACTCCTCCTCCTTATCCATCTGAATATCAGGGTGGATTGGAGCCGGCTCGGGTCCACCCAGAGCCTCACCTCCTTGACCATCACCATGGTCATCATCGTCGTCTGAGTCAATGTCTAGTATCTCAATAGGCTTGACATCAGAATCACTATCGTCGTGGCGCCACTTCTTGTGAGAAGGCGCCACGTAATCAGCATTGGCAAGATGCCCGAACAATCTCCTAACAGGGGGCTTTACCTGCTTCCCCCTGTATACCTTCATCCTGCCTAGAGTGGTGTCATCCATTAACTCTAGCGTAACAGCATCAGTACTCTCCTTGGGCAGCGAAGGCAGCTTCTGGTCGATAATCAGCTGGAGGAAGCGAGGGTACATGCAGAAACCCTCCTTTCCATTGGTTTCTATGTTCTCGACCTAGTAATTGAAGATCATCCGTGAGAAGCTGAATGGATGATTCAGTACCAATGCCACATAGGCGTTCTGGATCTGATCAGACAACTCATCAAAGCCTCCCTTCCTCGAGGCTATGCACTTTAGCAGCACATGGGCTAAATACTTGAACTGGGGGCACAGGTTGCTCTAGTTGAGCACACCTGCGTTTATATCCCCCGCGTACTTAGCCCGAAGAAAACAGCCTCCGACTATCAGTGGATACAGTCTGGTTGGGCAGTCACTATCATCTCCCAACTCTAACACCCTGCTCAGATCTTCCTCACTAATCTCGATCACCTCACCAAATATGGAACTCCGAATACGATGCGGTTCAGCAGACCTGTCGACTACAGCGCTTTCCCAGAAAGCCTGCTGAACCGATCGATATGGTGTGCACGGGGTAGATATAGCCTTGAAGATTCTCGATCGTCTCATAAATGTAATGATGCCTATAAAATCAGATGCATTCCGGGAGGTGATGTCCAGATGTGCACAGAGGTTATGCTTTGTGCTCATAGTCCATGTATTCGCCATGTTTCTGTTAAACAAGATAAATAAACATTAGAGTTTGTGTAAGTGAATGACATTTGAATTTAATTGACTTGAATCATTTTGTTCTGTCATGCGAATGGACAGTGCGACTGAGTCTTAGTCGTGCGATTGAGCTCATTTGTACGATTGAGCCTGCGACTGAGTTCAGTCGTATGCTATACCATGCGATTTAACCAGTCGTGCGACTGATCTCCTACGCATGGTTCATTCATGCGATTGAGCCATTCATCCAGCTCAGTCATACGATTGATGTTCATCAGTGTGTCCATTCGCATAACTCTGTACGGTACTGTAGAATCAGTTCTTGGTCTATACTTGATGTTAAACGTTGAGGTTAGATTCATTGACTCGCAATCAATCAAAATAACACTTAGTACTAAATAAATCGACGATTAAGTCCATGTTAGTGGGTTATTTTGATGGTTTTTGTCTCGGTTTAGTTTTCACCTAATTTAGGTCGATTTTAGTCTCGCATTACCTGTAGAAACAAAGCGTAATCGTTAGTGTCACAAACAGGAAGCTAAATCACGGATACGAAATTTGGGCAGAGTAACCTTGCTTTCGTACGATTTAAGTGCGATTTAGGGGTGATGAGTGTCTGCGACCGACTCCCCTCTATTTATACTAGGTTTTTCTTCAGTCGTGCGACTGACCCTATTCTCACTCTTGATTCGTGCGACTGGGGCTCAGTCGTGCGACTGGCTGAGTCGGTCACATTCAGTCGTGCGATTGGTTCATTTTGGTGATGCAATTGCATGGACTGACCCAAGCTTATGGTCCAATCGTACGTCTGATCCATACGTGTGGTTCAGTCGTGCGATTGGGCTCATATGTATGATCCATTCGCGTGACTGGTCCATACTCATGGTCCATTCGTGCGAATGGCTCATACTTATGAGTTTGACCTTATGCACTTTCAAACACTTGAACATTTTAACTATTGATAAGACGTTATGACCGTTGATCATCTCAGACATGACCTTGTTAATTTGAAAAACTATTTGATTACCTCAGACGTGATCCTTTTAACTTACACCTTATGTGATCACCTCAGACGTGATCCTTTTAAAATTTAAAACCCGATTGGTCACCTCAGACGTGACCCATTTTAGTGAGTGATTACAGGTTGAATCCAGATGTATAGTCCGACTTTTAGCTACCAAATGACTAAAAATAAATAATTAAAAACAGCTAGAAATAACAAAACATAACAAGACATAATTTTGATAATAATATAATAAGTAACAAAGAACACACAGAAATAATTTTCAAGGCACTTGTATATATTATTTCTCAAATCAAAGTATTACAAGACTCTTGCAAGCATAGAACATGAGTTACAATGAGAAACTATATATACTAGATCCTACACCCGGACATACTTTGATACCAGCCGGAAACCTTAGACTAAAGCATATACTACAATGCTAAAGTTAAGGTATCTTAGATAAAATATTTTCTAAGATATGGTAGTCATGACATGTCCATGACTTACCTTTTATCACCAACTAAATATGGCAATTGTACTAACTTATAAAGGTAAACAGTGGAATAAAGTATGGTCAACTACATGGCTTTTGAGAAAACGCGATGCAGTATCTCAGAGGTCTGCAGCGGAGTCCACTGGATAATAGTAGTGTCTTTCGAAGGTAAGTTGGCTTTGGAAGAACAAGTTCTTCCAAAGCCACTTATACTTCAGAAGAGGCTTCTATACTTTCGAGGCTTGAGGACTTCTATACTTTGAAAGTTGACTTCTGATCTATCATTCTAAGTCTTGATCTTTGGAAGTAAGTTCTTTGTCTTTGGAAGTTGGAGTTTTCCTTCGGAAGTTAGTTTTACACTTTGTCTTCGGAAGAGTTCCTTTTTCCTTCGAAAGTTCCATACTTAGCTTCGGAAGTCCTTTATTAGTTGTACCAAAATATTCGAAGTAATTTGGTTTTGGTGGCGTTAGCCTTTCTAGATCCAACAAACTCCCCCTAGGCTGATGCTACCAAAACCTCACTTGTTTTTGTTTCTCAAAGCTTTCAACACCAGGGACAAAAGATATTTGTCTGTTTCTTTGTTCTTCCTTGAAGTGGTGCTAAGAAGCTTGTACAAGTCATTAGTGGATAGGAGATCCAGTCTATCACTCTAAATGATGTGTACCCTCTGTTGCGTCCCCCTGAAAAGAGTTAGATGACGGGATTTATAGTCATACTCCCATCTAACTATGGATTCAAGTTCAGGACCTTCAACCATTTGTAGAAAGGCTTTGCCTTTGGTTGTTGATCCCTTCCTTTTCTCCTCCTCTCTCAGTTTCAACTATTCTTCAACCTTGGTCCTAGCGGTTAGCTAGGCCATATGAAGACTGCCTAGATGATTTCTGATATGAGCAGCTAAATCAGAGTTTGAAGGGTTGGAGAATGGCTTCTCTGCTAACTCAGCAATATCAAATCTGCTTAAGTGTAGCATAGATGAGGCACTTAGCCTGTTGAGCTCTCCATTCTCTCTTTCAACAACAAAGTTGTGAGAAGAGTCTTCGAACCTCCACTGGATGATCTTCTTCCTAGGTGCAAGAAGTTGTCTTGGCACCCGGTCACCTTTCTTGGTATCCAGCAGAGTCACCAGCCTTCTCCTTAACTTTTTTTCTTCCTCATTCAAAGTGTCTGAATTGAGGCCAAGGAGATTTGCAGCTTGGTCCAATGTTCCTCTGGGCAGATCAAGAAATTGATCTGTAGTGAGGGAACATGAGGATCCATCAACATAAGTCAAATTGACTGAATCCTCCTCATAGTAGATGTCGCTCAGGGTTGTGCAATTTATGAGCTTTGTCTTGATTACCTTGAACTCCTCTAAGGAGAGATGTTTAGAAGGCTGAGGGGATGGTTTGAGGGGTTGTTGGGTAGGTTGAGGTGTTTGGGTTCTGGCTAGTGTTTTGGGTTGGAGGATGGGTAGTTTAGGTGGTTGAGGTGAAGAGGTTGGTAGGGGTGATGTTTTAGGTTCAGGGGTGTATGGTTCAGTGGTTGGTTCAGTTTTGATGGGAAATGGAAAAGGGAATTGGTTTTGGTTGTGGTTGGGTTTGAAGTTGGGGTTGAGTAGTTGATTTTTAAGATCATCCCCTGTCCCCTTCTGTACATCTCCTTCCTCTTCCCCGAGCGAATGTCAGCCTTTATGTCACTGACATGTCGCTGGAGGGTCTATTCAGACATAGGACCCACCTGCCTTCCAGAGAAGCCATGAGCCCAGAGATAGCTCATCATCCAGGCCTTCTCACCTATCTTCTTGGTAGCAGCTAGTCCTGCTTCCTCTTCCTTCTTCTTCTTCAGCATCAGCTTTTCCCTGGCAGCTTTCTTTCTCTCTTTCTTCATTTGATCTTGCTCTTTGTTGAAGAGCCATAAGATCGTATCATTGTTATGTGGAGACAATTCTTCTAGAGAGAAACCTCTGGAGGTTAGGAAAGTTATCCTTTCCCTCCCGAGCTGCTGATCAACTTCTCTTTCTTTCCTCTCCCTTTCTTCTTCTAAGGCCAACCTTACTGCCTCTTCTCTTTGATGTTTTTGCAGCAAAGTTGCATTTTCCAGCTCAACTAACTCCTCTAGTGGTAGCAGGAGTACATCTTCATTCGCTGCTCCTAGACTGACAAGTCTATCAATGATCTCTACTCTTCTTCTATTATTGATTGCCTCCTGGTTGGCTGCAGCTGCTTTGCTACTGGCAGCTAGCAGTTTTCCAGTTGGAAGTCTACCTTTCCTTTTGAGTTTTCTAACCTTTCCTTTGATGTCTACGGAAGTGCTAGACTTTTGGGGTTCTTGGATGGAAGGTTCAGGTTGAGTAGCAAAGATGGAAGCTGGAGTTAATGTTGATGTCTGAGCTAGGGGTTGGGTGAAAAAATCCTTCCTATTAACCTCAGATGCAAGTTCTAGGATTGCATCTGTGACTATTAGATCATCGGATAAGGAGAATAGTCCTTTCGCAGCTGCAATCTCAGCTTCGGAAGATTGAAATTGTTCTTCCGAGGCTTTGACTTGTGCTTCGGAAGTCTGTGAGAATGCACTATCTGTCCCAACTGTCTCGGTTGCTAGGCCATCAGTCCTTGTTTCCCCTTCGAAGTTAATCTCAAGTTCCATTTGATGAATAACATACAATCAATCACTCCTCTGTGAAAACCGTGTTTCACAAGGTGAGTTGAAAGCTTCTCATACCAGGCTCTAGGGGCTTGATGGAGCCCGTAGAGGGCCTTATCCAGCTTGTAAACTCTGTCCTGATGATAAGAATCCTCAAATCCTTCGGGTTGACTGACGTATACTGTCTCACGAATTTCCCCATGAAGGAACGCACTCTTTACATCTAGTTGATAAACTTTGATCTTCATATAAGATGCATAGGCTAGGAAGATACAGATTGCTTCCATTCTAGCCATAGGTGCAAACACTTCATTGTAATCAATACCTTCGACTTGTCTAAAACCTTGAACCACAAGTCGAGTCTTGTTTATGATTATCACCCCTTGGTCATCTTTCTTGCACTTCAAGACCCATTTTGTGCCAATCACCTTAGCACCTTTTGGTCTGTCCACAAGGGTCCATACTCCTAGCTTCTTGAACTGTAGGAGTTCTTCTTGCATTGCACTTACCCATGCCTCATCGTTTAATGCTTCACTAACATATTTTGGCTCAAATTAAGACACAAAACATCGATATGCGCCGTCGTGAAGATATCCCTTTTCCATGACTGAGGCATAATCAGCTGAGTATAGTTGATTTCTGGTCTGTACTCCTGATCGAACATCTCCAATGACATTGTCCAAAGGATGATAAACATTTAACCGAGATCCAAGAGTGGTGGGAACAGCTACCTCATTTTTTAGATTGTGAACCACAGCTTTAGTATCTGAAGCTGTTGGAGTATGAGGTTCTGAAGAGTCAGAGGCATTAGGGTTTGATGCTTGTGTACTTGCTGTAGCAGGAACCTATTCCTCCTGGTTCATCTGTTCAGTCTCCACTTCTTCATCGTCAGTGGAGGAGTCACTTACATCAAGTGCTCCCCCTAAAGGACTAGAAGAATCACCGTGTGGAACTGATGTTGTCGAGTCTAGGGACGGTGTCTTTAAGACATCATACATCATTCTGGTCGCTAATTCATCATCAGGAAGGGAGGGATGTTGAAGGACTTAAAAAATCCATCATAGTCGAAGAAGAATGAGGGTCTCTTTCCAGCAGGGGGGTTGGTGTATCTCTAAACATCAACATTGCACCATACTTCTACCTGACCCGTTGAGTTGTTATAAAATCTCTTGTCTGGTATATTGTATCCTAGAAAGATCCCTTAATCTGCTTTCTCACTAAACTTCCCAGTCTGAGTTTTCTTCAGCAGCATGCACGGTGCGCCAAACGGTTCTAGATACTCCAAGTTGGGTTTACGTCGCTGGAGCAGCTCATAACATGTTTTGCCATGTCGTTTGACCACTAAGACTCGATTGAGGGTGTAACATGCATTGGCAACTGCCTCGTTCCAAAATTGGATAGGTAGTTTCGAGTCGGCTAGCATCGTTCTTGTTGTCTCTATCAAGCTCCTTTTCTTTCGCTCAGCTACTCTGTTCATTTATGGAGTGTAGGCAGATGTGAACTGGTGTACAATTCCTTTCTCTTTGCAGAACGCCTCCATCCGCTTGTTCTTGAACTCCGTGCCGTTGTTTGATCGAATCTGTCTCACTTTCAGCTTGTAGAGTGATTCCAATGTAGTTACCAACTGTTTGAAGGATTCAAATGTCTCTAATTTGGATTTCAGAAACATCACCCAAGAGAATCTTGAGTAATCATCAGTGACTACATAACAGTACAAAACACCAACGATGCTTTTTGTGCTGAGAGGACCAAACAGATCCATGTGTAGAACTTCGAGAGGCAGGTCAATGGAATTAACTTTCTTTTCCTTGTGAGACTTCTTGGTCTGCTTACCTTTATTACACGCTACACAAAAATCCAGAAGTTGAAAATTCTTGACATTTACTCCATTCATTAAATCATTCTGGATCAGATGATTCATCTTCTGTGGATTGATGTGTCCCATTCTCCTATACTAGGAGATTGAGTCCTTTTCTGTTGCCTTTGACAAGAAGCATTGAACTTTATGATCGGTTGTGGAGGATTTTGATAGATCCAAGACATATAAGTCATTATATCTTGAAGCTGACATAATGATTTTGTCCTCCGGGATAATGTAATCCTTCTTCAATACATAGCACTTATTATTGTCAAAAATCACTTTGAATCCTTTGTTACAGATCTGGGAGACTGAAAGCAAGTTATTATGTAGTTGTTGAACGTAGTTGACCTTATCAAACTTGACTTTCTGGTTTCCCACTTCGCCTTGAGCGGTGATGTATCCTCCTTTATTATACAGTCCCCCTTTAATTTGTTTGACATTGAAAAGGAGAGACAGGTTCCCGGTCATGTGCCTAGACGCCCCACTATCAACAATCCAGGTGTTTTTGATAGCACTGTAACGGACACCCTGCATATTAAAAGGAAATGATCAGTTTAGGTTTGGGACCCAAGCCTTAACTGGCTTGGGTGACCTGAAGGAATCACACATCATAAACTCAGCCCACTGTCCATTTGAGGGTGAGGGCATATCCTTCTTCTTATTGTTCTCATTGTCAAACAATGGACTCGACTTTTCTTTCCATAAGCCAGTTTTGTGTAAGGCCTGTTTGAGATAAACAGAGGACTGGCTTACAGTTTGAGCTTTAGGTTCATTAATTCTCTTTGGTGGAGTAATAGAACTCCGTTTCGAAGAACTTGGTTTTGTATCATAAAGTTCAATTTTCTTTCTGGGAGTATGATAATAAGGACAATTAGAAGCGATATGTCCTCTCTATCCACAACTGTAGGAAGATCTCCCTTCTACATATTGAGGAAACTGTTTCTGTGGAGTTGAGTGTGCAATAAGTGTGACTTTAGTCTGATTGGGTTTGGACACTTCTCGTTTAGATGTTTTTTCTTCTTTAACAAAATTCATTGTTTGAACATTTTTAACATCCTTAGCCTTTTGTTTATTTGGACTTTGATGTGAAGCACATGGCTGGTTAACTGGTTTGGTCGTTTTGGGTTCAGAAATACACATGTTTGAACCTGACTTTACATTAACCTTTTCAAATTGTTCATCCAAGTTTACAATAGGCATTTTACCTTTAGATTTCAAAGTAGCCTCCTTCTATTTAGTAACAGAATTCACCGGTTTACCCGTGGAATCCGGATCACTAACCAGAGGAGTGCACACCACATGATCCTTAATTGGGTTGTTATTTACAGGTTTACATTTTGTATTTAACAGGATCTCATATGGTGGTGGAACTACTTTGTAACCCAACCCTTCCCCATTGTTCCATTCTTTCACTAAGTTTTGAACTATGTGAGAAGAACTGGTCCAACTGTGCAGTTTTTGTTTTAATGAGTAGACTTCGACTTATAAAACTGCTTTTTGTTTCTTTGTTTCTTCCAAAGAGTTTAAATAAAACTTTATATCATTTGCTTGATTAAAAGCAACAACCTCGGTTTTCCTTAATTGTTTATCTAAGTTCTATTTTCTCTTTGTAACTGCACTCGTTTTGTTTTAAAATCTAATTAGCTTCTGTGCACAGTTGTAAATCATTTACTAAGCTATCATTGTGGTCTAATAACCTAGCAAACTTAAGATCAATGCTTTCTCTAAATTTATTACAATCATTACAGACATGTTTTTCAAAAAGTTGATCTATTGTACTTACCTATGAAGATTCAGATGAATCAGCCATCAATCCAGAATTAGATGCTTCAGAAGCTGGAGATTCTGAACATGTCGTTCTGAGTTCCTCTTCAACTAGGTGATTTACTACATTCACAGCCTCTTCTGAATCATATACAACTTGCTCAGCTGCAATGTCACCTTTACTGGCAGACCCATCATCCAATGCTTCTACACAAGCAATGTTTGATTCTCCAGGAGAGACAAAACGGAAAGACCAGTCTTGTCCTTCATCATCTTGAGCAGTTAGTGCCTTAGTCTCTTTACTTGAAGAACTAGTTCCAACCATGTCTTTGTCTTGACGGTTGAAGGTTGAGAACAGATTTCCGTTACCTGTTTTCTTGGGCTTTACACATTCACGTTTGAAATGCCCTTTTTCTCCACAATTAAAACAGGTGACCTTGGTTTTGTCGAAACCAAAGGTAGTATCTTTTGTGGCTACAAGTTCTGTCTAGTCTTTTTCACAAACTTTTTAGCTCTCCTGACAGCACTTGCCAAAGCCCACATAATATCCATCGTAGTCTTCATCGGCGAGATGGCAATTACCAATTTTTCCTGCAACTAGACCATCATAAGAATGAACAACTGCAGCTAGAAGGTCCATGTGCTCCTTTGCAACCTCCACAGTAATATTACCGAGATTCTCGGTCTTCAACTTAGTAGTATTGGCTTCAGGTACTATATATAGGATGCAAGACGACCCTGATGTTTCTGATCCTAAAGCAGTGGATTGGGAAGGAGCTGCAGAACTAGACACAAAGGCAGTTTGAAGAGGTCCTCCTGAGCGGGTTGGATTGGGAGTTAAGTTATAAAGTGAAGTATTTTGGTCGTAGGATCCTTTTTGTGACTTGTATTTCATCCTCAAATCTTCCTCTCTCAACTTCAATATGAAGTCATTTATATCCAACCTTGACAGAATATTGTTCTGTCTCAGATTAGACACAAACGAGTCCCATTTTTCTGGCAAACCATATGCAAAACTTGACACCTTATCTTTTATAGACATTGTAACCCCATGAATGTGCAGTTCACTCATCAGATGGTAGAACCTATCGATGACATCATCCAAGCTTTTTTTTTTCCTATTGAAGAGAAGTTGTCAAACTCTTTCTTCAGTGCCTTTGCCTTCAAAGCTTTCAACGATGCATTCCCATCATACCTTTTCTCCAACGCTTCCCATAACTTCTTTGCCTGTTTGTTCTCAGATTACTGATGGAATATATCTTTTGGTATCGACTGGGTCAACAGGGCATACACCTTCTTTTCAGCATTGTACTTCACTTTCTGGCCGTTAGTCATACCTCCCAAAGTTAATTTAACACCATCAGCACCAACTGGCATACTATACCCAGTCTCAATAGACTCCCAAAGGTTAGGATCAACTCCATTAAGATAGATCTCGAACCGTTGTTTCCATTGTGGATAGTCATCCAACGTCATAAGCTTAGGCGGTTTATTGTGATTTCCAACCTCATTCTCCAGAAGCAGAAGGTTCTAGATGCGTGAGTCTTTCCCGACAGTAAACACTGAAAACTGATCTTCCATTTGTATTAATTTTGAACTTTGAGAACAACTCTGATTCACTCGTGCGAATGGACAAATGCGGATGAGTCACTCGTGCGAATGAAGGGTGCGACTGGATTCAATCGTGCGATTGGATTCAGTCGTGCGAATGAAGGTTGCGACTGGGATTCAATCGTACGTATGGAGTGAGCGATTGAAGACAAGCGAATGGGGTTGTTCAGTCGTAGGAATGGACGAGCGACTGAGTTCAATCGTGCGAATGGGTGTGCGATTGAGTTCAGTCGTGTGATTGAGTCAATCGTGTGACTGAAGGCTGCTGTTTTGGAAAATTCGAAGGTTTTTGACACTTTGACACAAAAATGCGATTTTTCAAGAACCCTAATCTGCCGTATGCCGAAAAACGAAAACTTTGAGCCCTGGAGACGTCAAAAACACTGTTTTACACAAAAAGATGACTCTTTTGAATGAAAAACGTGATTTTTACACCGAGACTAATCGAATCACACGCAAAATCAAGAGCCAAAGCTCTGATACCACTTGTCAGGACCGTGTACGTACGGAATACCAACTGATAATGCGTGAAACCCGATCAAATAGTGCGGAATCCTATTTGATTGGCGATCCAATTAGTTAGAACGCAATCCCGATCAATCTAATGATTAAAGAAATGTTAAGAACGAGTAGAGAACGATCAGATGCGATCTATGAACTTGGAACAGGCTTTCAGGACGCTTTGGACGGCTAGGTTATGAGTATGTGTCAAAGTTTTGAAGTGTTACGTTTTTCCACGAATTAAGTGGTATTTATAGGTTAGGGTTTTCAATTGTACGACTGAACCATTAGCATGGTTCAGTCGTGCGACAGAATCATGCGATTGATTCATACGCACGACTGAAGGTTCAGTCGTGCGACTGAGTCAATCTTATGTCTCAATCGTGCAACTGATCCAGCCTCCTGGTTCAGTCGTGCCACTGGTCCATTAGCATGAGTATTCATTCGTATGGTCCATTAGCATGGTCCATTCGCATGAAGACTTCATACGATTAAGTTTGAACACGTTTCTCAATCATTATTGACTAAGAACTATGCACAATAACCTCAAACCTATATAGTTAGTTCAATATACTTCATTAAACAATAAACAATGAAACATTAAACATTATAATCATCAATCACATATTGTATTTCATGCAATTCATCCATTACATATATGTAAGACATGACAGACATTTACATTAAGCTCCTAAACTAGGTACATATGTATCAACAAGTTGTTTAAGCAAATCTGATGTATTTTGATTCTTAGCTTAACCTTTATCATACTAGGCAACCAATAAAATGGCTAGAGGTCTTCGTACTTCTTTTAGAATCAAAGATGAATTGAATATCTATACTTATGAGAGTAACATAACTATTGAGGTAAGATCCAAAGAGTTATAGATTATGTAATGAAAAATAATAACATGTAATAGTTTTATATAATCTTGAAAGAACACAATAATATCAATCTTAATTCATCAAATATGGAATGAATGATGAATGGAATGGTAAACACTCACACACAAGTCAAATCAAATGAACAACAAAGTAAATAAGGTTTTTTCTCTCTGATTACTTCAAATTTCATTAAGCATTACAATACTAAAAATAAGAAGTGTTATACAATGCTTAAATATAATGACTAGTTATACTACAACATGAAGTTTTTTCCCTAGAGCCCAAGTTCCTGCATCATGATTCTTTCACTTGATCAAATGTTTTCACATGATGTGTGATGTTTTCACATGAAGTAATTTTGATTTCCTTATCCTCTTCATTTGAACTCTACAATCTCCTCCTAGGCTTGGTGAATCAAAAATCCAAATTACCACACTTATAATCACCTCCATATGCATACATCTTCTTGTCTAATGCCTTGTTGATCATCCAGCCAAATTTAGCAGCAACAAAATGAACCGAATTATATCGGTTTCAATCAGACAAGCCTAAAGCTTCATCAAGTCATCTTTTTCAAACTTTAGCAAGTCAATCGGATCAACAATTTTGAAATTATCATCCATACAATATATCACAACATATCTTGGGGTTTTCTCACACACCCATCTCATTAGCTTAGAGAAACTTTTTACATGCACCAGTGAATGTATAGAAATCTTCTTTACAATCTTTGGATGTTTGCACGCATGCATCATCATTGGAGCGTTGGTGCTTAGATATAGTATGATTTCGTCCTTAATCACCTTAGATATTTCCTTCTTAAAATTCTCAAATTTAATTTTGCTTTATCAAGAAATCCAATTTCTAATCCATTTTGCTTTGCCATAGTTGCTTGGAATTAAGAATGGAACTCTACCCATATCATCTAGATTTGCAGCCTGCAGCGTACGATAGCCATGTTCATCTTTATAATACTCAATAGCACAAGCTTGTCTTTTTATCATGTTCATCTTCTTCTCATCATCATTCACCAACTTAACACTGATCTTAGTTCTCGTATCGTGTATCTGGTTTAGCATATCTCAAAAAGTGTTTCTCTTTAGGAGGATAAACTTTAACCATAGATTACCTATCTACATCACATCTCATGCACCAGTTTGATCAAGATGATCAGTTGGATCATCAATTTGCTCAACTTCATAAGAAGATGATATCTCTCTTTCTGCTAATTGAATATATTCAAATAATCCATTAAGACTATTTCCAAATATATTTGTATATTACACATCTTTTTTTAGCTCATAAAACTCTCTAGATTTATTGTTAGAATATTCTCCAGGCAGTCATTACTAAAAAGTATAAAACTTTTTCTCAGACTAAATCTCTAATTCAGGATCTATTGGTTGATAGTCTTCTACATCATCTAGACTTGGTCTAGAGATAATATCAGTCCCAGAGTCTGTATATCAACATGATATGTTCTCTACGTCTTCCCGTTGATCATTAACATCGTCATCAGTTCTACTAAAATCTTTCTTTGAATGATTATCACCATCATCATCTTCATCATCTTTATCATCTTCATCATCACCATGACTAATTTCATATGCAGGACCGTTGAAGGGTATGCACTTACAACACAACAACACAATGAGGACAGTTGCTTAGAACACTTAACAGATCAAATAGGGAACTGGCTAACTTGTTAATGAAAGATGCTAAGAACACAAGTAAATATAAGACAGAACAAGATTACAAGCAACACAAGTATTTGGTTTTCAAGAATGTTGTATATTGCTTCTCAAGTTCTATTACAAGTTACAAAGCATCGATAGAAAGTTACAAGTACTTGAGATACTTTATACTACATTCTACAGCCGGCCATACTTTGAAGGCCGGCTGGATACAATTGACTAGACAACTACAAAATCAAATGTAGAATCAAAAGGCAGATCTACCTTTTGACTTGTGACTATGACATGCCATAGCTCACATCCTAATATTACAAAAATAATAAAAGTACATAAAGTATAAAACATGGACTCAAGACCTCAATGTACAGTTACCAAAAGCATGGACCTTTCACCAACTCCTGTACGTTGGTGACTTTACAGAGTAGCAGCGGAAAGGTGGTCCAGCTTTATGATAAAGTACATCATATAAAGGCATATCTCTAAAAGTCTTCGGAAGAAATTTGTCTTTACTCTTTGGCTTCGGAAGACTTTGTCTTTGAAGCTTCGGAAGACTTCACTTTTGGCTTCGGAAGATGTTGGTCTTGGCTTCGGAAGATTTTACACTTAGAATATTTCTAGTGCATGGTGTAAAACTTCCGAAGCATTTCTACTTCTGTTCTTTAGTGCATGCTTGTAGAGAGACTTTGGATGTTTTGGTTGCATCAGACTCATAGGAATCCTTACATCATAGTTAAATTTGTCAAGACCATCATTAGAATCTCATATATCACCAATTACTTCCTCTTTTACTTGTGTTTTAATCACTACTTTACCAACTTCAGCTTCTATTATGGTTGTGTCTGGCTCAGCACCAATCTTAGTAATATGTTCTCTTGGATCAACATGTGATTGATCTTCTTCAAGTGTTTCTAGTTCAATAGAATGTTGTCCATTTGATTCACCAACTTCTTTTACTCTATTAGGTTTAGCATGTGTAGTCTGAGTAGTTGTTATGGAGGATGAAGGTCTCATTTGATTCTCCAAGATTTGAATATATTAAATAAAAACTATATTTGGCACTTAAGATTCTTGATCTTAACTTCTTTTAACTGACTATCAACTATAAAATCTCTTTCTTTTAGCTTTCTCATACACTTTTGAAGATCATGTTAGGTTGGACTCAGTTTAGTATAGTTGTTTACTTTACATTGTAATAGGACTTTTGTTAGTTTCATTTTGTATTTTCTTAGTAATTAGCAGTTTTGGCAGTCCAGCGAAACTGTGAGCGAATCTATACATTCGCTCACAGTTTGTTGTTTTGGTTTACCCGGCGAACTTGTGTTCTGCCGGGCGAAACTATAGTTTCGGCATGACAGTTTCGCCTGTGGCGAAACTGTCAGCGAAACTATGACTACTATATATACAATTGTCATTTCACTTTGTATGATAAGCTTGCAAAACCCTTATCGTGGATTTCTGTTGTAAGCTACCAATTCTAAGCAGTTTCTTCATTGAAATACTATTGTGCTTGTTGTTATTGAGTGATATTGTTCATTTGAGTATCAAATATGTCTTGATTCATCTTATACATTCTCAATTGTTGTTGTTTGACTTGAGTGTTTGATATTGATCAAATTATCATATCAATTGTACTGTTCATTGATCACATGGACCAACAATATGGTATCAGAGCCTTAGTGCTCTTGATTTGTTGAGTTTTTGTGGTTTTGGTCAATATCTAGTTTCAATCAATTTTCATTGGATTATCAGCTGTTTTTGGCATGGAAATTGATTGAATTATACTTGTTTTTGATTGAGGAAGATTCTACAATCATCAGATCTCAAATTCTTTGACTTTTGGATGATTTCAGATTGATTTTGAGGTGAAAAAGGGTTTTGAGATCGATCAGCGAAACTACTGTTCTTACAGCGAAACTGTCATCATCTTTCAGCGAAATTATGGTTATCTTGGATCAGAAGTTGTTTTCTAGAGTTTCTGCGAAACTATTCCCTTGAACGAAAGTTCATTAGTGTTTGTGACCTGTCAACAAGCGAAATTGCTGCCGAATTTATTTCTGAACGAAAGTTCAAGCTTGTTTCCTGCGAAATTAGCAGCGAAACTAAGCAATTGGTGTCTCTGTTCAAGCGAAAGTGCTGCTGAAATTGTTAGCGAAAGTGTCTGTTTCTGCGAAAGTGTCTGCGAAAGTATTGTTTCAGCGAAACTGTTATTCAAGTCACCTTTTTCTGCGAATTTGTCAGCGAAATTATCAACATTTCTGCTGAAACTATCATGTCGAAATTAACTACTCTTACACTTGCTGATCTTGAAAGTGTTGCTCCTAATAGACCTCCAAGACTCATTAATGGAGATAATTTTGAAGATTGGAAGAGATGTCTCAAAGCTTTCTTTTTTTACATAGATCATAATCAATGGGAATCGATTATTTCAGGTCCTCACATACCTACAGTTACTGTTGGTGATGTCGTTTCTCAGAACAAAGACCCGTCTTCTTATACTGAAAGAGATCTGAAATTGATTGATCATGATCAAAAAGCTTTTGGTGCTCTAACTCTCTGATTGGCTCTAGACATCTACAACCGTTTTGCAGAGCATAAAAATGCTAAATCCCTTTATGATGCTCTCTGTGAATTCTATGATGGGAACGCAGATTTGGTAAAAGACAAGAGTATTCAGGCTGAAAAGGAGTTCAATTCGTTTGTAGGATACAAGAATGAAAGTTTGACAGATCTTACAAATCGTTTCTTAACCGTCTCAAGCACTCTGAAGAAGTATGATGAAAGACTCTCCAACAGTGAACAAGTTAATAGGCTTCTCGATTCTCTTCCACCACAGTGGAGTCTTCAAGTGAGAATGCTCAAACAAGAAAGAGGTTTTACAGATTATAAGCTGATGGATATCATTAACAAGTTGAAATTTTTTGAGTTGGATATGAAAAGAAGAGAATTTAATCAGACTATAATGCCCACATCTGGTTTTTCTCAAAATGTTGCTTTGTTGTCATCCGCTGCAAACTCTCACATTCAAAATCCAATTCAAGGAGGGAGCAATACAAGTAATTTCTCGAGTGGTAATAGTCACGTTGGAAAAGAATTGGGAAATTCTAAGGAGTGGAGATATATCGCTCATGTTTTTATTATGTGCTTAGATCACCGTAAGGGTGGATCCGATGGACTTAATCTTGATTGGGCCAAAGCTATGGTGCTATGTTGTAAAGGAGAGAAGGCAAACATTGCTAGACTGATCTTTGCATGTATGGCAGAGAACGTGATGGCTGTGAAGAAAGACAAATGGTTGTTATACCCTCGCTTTCTTCAGATGATTTTTGATGATCTTATTCCTGATGTTCCTAAACATGGTGAAGTCAAGAGACTAGTGCAGATGAACCCTCGGATATTTGTTGATTGCTGTGCTATCCGTCATGATTTCAGTGGTAAAATCACTCATCTTTAGGAGAATATGTATCCTCCAGAACGCTGGAATTATATCAGACGGGTCGATGAATCTGAAAGCAAAAGGGCTGAAGAAACAAGAGTGCAGCAAGCTGATGCAACTAAGAAGAGAAAAAGATACGCAAAAGAAAAAGATTATGATTTTGAAGAAGATATTGATGCACAAGCAGAGGAGATCAGGGTAGAGAAAGAACGGAGATCTAAAAAGAAAACTGACTTTGTTGAGCCTGAGCGGAGAACAAAACATCGACATTAGGGATTTACAGCCAGGAGAGAGGGTAGTGCGGGTCTTGATGAGGATGTGATACGTAATCTAAATACTTCATTGGCAAATGAGTTGAGTATGATCAAGACTAAACTGACGAATCAGGAGATTAGAGAAAGACAGAAGGATGAGGTGATTGAAGGAATGCAAAGGATGTTGGTTGACCAAAATAAACTGATTAAGAGGTTGTTTGAGGAGATTACCCAGATGAAAGCTGCAGCCGGCCTACCTAGTCAACTGACTCAATCTGAGTTAGATGATTTGACTGATACATCTAAGTACTCATTCTTGAATGTGGGTACTTCATCTAAGGTAGGAGAGGGCACTTCTGGAGCAGCTAATACTGAAGAAGGAGAACAGGAGATCCCAAGAGAGGATACTGGAAGGAATGAGGATGATGATATTATTGAGGCTGGGTTTGTTAACTTGCAGTTTGACTTTGATAAGGATATTGTTGGTGAGGAAGTGGTTGTTACAGCTACCACTGAGGGAGTGTCTGATAAAGGAAAAGGTTTGGTTGATGAAGAAGAGGAGGATGAACAATTGGTAGACTATGATTCTGAACCAGAATTCTATGAAGTTGATGAGCGACCACTTATTTATGTTGCTAAAAAGGGAGAAGATGAAGCTGATGTATTTGAGATGGACAAGAATGATTGGTTGGTCAAGGAAAAGGAGGCTGAAGAACTTACTCCTTTATTTCAAAATCTAGAAGGTTTAAGTAGGAAATAAGTAGATAAGAAGATCATAAGTTGGTGCTACAATCCTAGCTTAAAGATGTTTATGATTAAAAGAAGAGGAGGAAATATCAGCTATATGCTTAAGAGGAAGGCTTTTAAGACCTTGCCCAAATGGGATTTGAGACGGTTGGCAACTCTGCCTTTGATCAATGCTCATTTAAATGAAAGGGCATTATTTCTTGAGAAGGAAATCAAAAATGGACTTAATGATAATTTCGAGTCATTTGGATACATGAAAGCTGAAAGAAAAAGATCAAAGAAAGATAAAGATTGGGAGACAGGCAAAGGAAGAATTGTACTGAGAGTCAAACCACCAAAGACTGTAAATAGGGTAAGATTGTGTTGGACCAAAAGAACCAATGAGCCGGATCAGAAAAACCTTTAAGTCCCACAGACGTCACAACAACTACTGAAGTCCACAATAGCTGAAGACAACAACTGATTACAAAGTCTGAAGACAACAACTGAAGACAAAGTCTGAAGACAACAACTGAAGACAAAGTCTGAAGACAACAACTGAAGACAAAGTCTGAAGACAAGTGCTGAAGACAAAGTCTGAAGACAACAACTGAAGACAAAGTCTGAAGACAAGTGCTGAAGACAAAGTCTGAAGACAAGTGCTGAAGACAAAGTATCAGACGTTGTCACAACAGCTGAAGAGGACTTTATCAGTAGTTGTGACGGTTTACTTTCGGTAGTTTTATGTTCTTTCTTTTCAGTAGTTCTGTAAAACGACTGAAGAGCTTGTTCTTCAGTCGTTGTAGTATCAGTAGTTTCCTTTCAGTAGTTTTATGTTTTATACTTGGCACTCTGACATGTTCTCAGTAGTTGTGAACATTTCAGTAGTTTATTAAGTATTAGTTATTTTTGTACTAAATCTGCTAGTAATCACCATCCCGTGATTGCAGCAGTGATTGCACTCTATATAAGGAGTGCCAACCTTATTGTAACTGTGAATGATTTAGCAATAATATTGGGCATTATTGAAACATTCCTAATCACAGAAAAATATTCTCTCGAATTTGTTTACAAGTAACAAACTTTTGCTATAATTTGACTAATTCCTCTCTTCATTCCGCTGCATTACACTCTAATACTTCAAACTTGTGATCGTTGATCCTGTCAAATGGTATCAGAGCAGGTTAATCATTGATTCGATCTAATAATTGATCATTGAAACTGCTCTTCAAGATCCAAGTTTGAGTGAATTAGCATTTTTGCAAGAAACAGTTATAGAGATTGAATTTTCTGTGCTTTTAATCATTCATCCTGAGACTTATTCTTGGTTTTCATTGAGTTTGTTGTGGTGTGTCTAAATTTTTGCTTGAATAAAATTGTTTTTAGTTCCAAAATGACTACTCCTTCCAATGATCCTCACAATACTGGTTCCTCAACCAAGCCTCCAATGCTGGTTAGGAATGAGTATAACATATGGCAACGTCGTATGCTCCATCACCTGTCTGTTAACAGTTCAGGTTGTTGGACATCAGTGGTACATGGTCCACACAAGCCTATGGTGAATAACCCGGAAACCAATCAAATGGTTCCGAAGAGGAAGGATCAATACTCGGATGAGGATAAGAAATTGTTTGAGATAGATGCAAAAGCTCATGGAATTCTAGCCATGGCACTACCCAATGAAATTTATTCTGGGTTAATGCATTATGAATCTGCCCATGACCTCTGGAATGCCTTGAAAGAACAATTTGGAGGAACAGATGAGGTCTTGGCAAATAATAGAGAGATCCTTGCCCAACAATATGAGACATTCTCTCATAGGAAGGGTGAGACACTGACTCAACAGTTTGAGCGGTTCTCTTGTTTGATCTCGAATTGAAAATGGTCAAACATGAGTATACTAATATTCAGATGAATAACAGATTTCTCAGATCACTGCCTGAGAGATGGGATACTTATACCATTGTCCTACGCTCCAGTGCAAATTTGGACAAACTACTCTCACCCAACTTCATGGGAAATTGCTCACATTTGAGAGAGAGATAGAACAAAAGAGAAAACTGTCTTCATCTGGTAAGCTCACTGAGGACTTTGTACCAGGCAACACTGCTCTGGTTAGTCATGAGTCAGAATATGCTTCATCTGAATGCCAGTATGATGAGCATATTGATTTCTCTTCAAACATTTCTGATTCAGCATTTGTGAGTGTTGATAGTCAATTTTCTGGGTGTAATAATGACAATCTATGCTTCATCATGGATGATCTCAAGGGGATTGCTGATGATGACTTAGAAGAGATGGATATTTTGAGCCAAATGGCCTTGATAAATATCAGATCTCAGAAGTTCTACAAAAGAACTGGAAGAAAGTTCCCAGGACTCTCTGGCAAAACCAAAGTTGGTTTTGACAAGAGCAAGTTGAGGTGTCACAGATGCCAAAGGCTTGGACACTTTGCTAGAGAATGTAGATCATCTGGATCTAATTCCTCTGCACCTTTTGTGACTTTTCCTAGCAATAGTCAACAAAACAAAGGGCAACATCCTGTCAATTCTAGTCATCAGTCTCAACTACAATCTCCTGCATATTTTGTTCCTCAGGGTCAAATGCCTTACCCTTACCCGTGTTATTACATGCCACAAACCAGTCAAGTTCAAGCTCCTATGGTACCACAACCTCATGCTCTCCCAGAACCTCAACCATCTCATCAACCCCTTCAACCTCAACAACATAGCTTCTTCACCCCAGAAGTTGTTGATTGGAGCAGCTTGCCAGATGACATGTCTGGTCATGAACAACTGTTCACAAGTGCTGATCAACATGGTGGTGATAGTCCTTTTGGGAATCTGGCACTTATGGCTCTGGAATCAACTGAGGGTTCCTGCTCAACTGCATCATCTTCACAGGTAACTCAGGTATCTTCAGAGGCTAAAGCCAAGTTATGTTCTGAATCTTGCATTGCTGCCTTTGTCTCTATTAGAGAGGCAAATGTAGCATTAATAAATGAAAAACTTGAGTTTGAGAAAACAATTTCCAAAAGACAAGCTGAGTATGAGTCTGCTCTTAATAGTAAAAATGATGAGATTTATAAGCTTAAATGCCAATTAAATGATGAAAAGGCTAAGCTAGAGGTTATTCTGGAAGACCAGAAAAGTCTTAAAGAAACCCTTGCAGTCACCCAAGTAGAGTGTGATCGATGGGTGCAATCATGCAAAGGTTTTGAGATGCTTCTTAGTAAGCAATCAGCTTCCAATGTGAAGTTTGGCATTGGTTATAATCACACTGCTCCTCCTACAGATTTTGCTCCAAGAGTAGAGGTGAAATCTGATGGAGAAAGCAATAACCAATCCACCTCATCATGTGATTCACTTTTTGATAAAGCATCATCAAAAGTTGAAGTCAGCACTAAGCCCTCTCAGAACCTACCAGCTAATGTTGATAGTTCAATTGCTGACACTCACATGATCAAAGAGTTGGTCAACTCAGGAGTTATGTCTGAAAGTCCTGAAAGGACTGGAGAGCAAGATTTAACTCCTGAAGTTCAAGCTCCAACTACTGACAGCACTGAAAAGAAGAAAACTGTCAGTAGAAAGAGTTTGAAGACTACTAAAGAGGAAGTCAAGAAAGCAAATAGTGCTTCCAAAGTACTGAAGAGCAAGTCTTCAGTAGTTTCATCCTCTTTAGTTGATGATCAACATAAGATGAAAAAGAAACCATGTGAAGTATGTGGTTTGTTTAATCATCTCACTGATGATTGTTGGTACAAAAGAGGATCCAAACTCAAACATAAAGATGAAATTAAAGAGAAAATGGTTAAAATGAAAAATGAGTTTAAAGCCACATTTGTACCAGCAACATCAAATCCTGTAATCCTTAAGTCCAAAAAGAAATCCAAAAAGGAAGGGGTTAAACAGGTAACAGCTGAGGTTGCTCAAAAGAAGAAGGTGCAACATAAGAACTTATCAAACTCCAGTGCTAATGTGTCTGAAGAGCTGAAAGCTTTATCACAAAATCAGACACAGCTGGTTATGATGGTTCAACATCTATTGGGAAGAGTCAACCAATTAGATGTTCCTATGTTGAATCCACAGAAAAGGAGGTCCAAGCCAAAGGATTCCTCTTCTCCACCATCTTTTTCTTCTCAAGCTGTTATTTCTAGCAAATTGTTAGTCCACCATCTGTTGATGTGAATAGGCCCAAAACCAAAAAGGTTTGGGTCTCAAAATCTAACTAATTTGCTTTGTTCTGCAGGGTTCTTCAACATGCCACAGAGGCATCTGGTATGTAGACAGTGGAGGATCCATGCATATGACAGGAAACAGATCACTTCTTAATGACTACTCTCAAGAAGGAAGGGATTTGTATCTTTTGGCAATGATGCAAAGGGTTACATCATCGGCAAAGGCTTTGTTTCCAATGGGGAAATAAAGTTTGATGATGTTAACCATGTGGAAAATCTCAAGTACAACCTCTTGAGTGTCAGTCAAATGTGTGACAAAGGCCATGTTGCTCTTTTCACAAGTCAGAACTGCCGGATTCTGTCATCCAAAGTTCTGAGTTTGATTGACAAGGTGTTGGATAAACACACTCTCCTTAAGGCCAACAGGACAGGAAGAGTGTATGCCTTAGATCTTTCTAAGAAAATAGATCTCAAAGGCCATCCTTGCCTATTTTCCAAGGCTTCCCCTCAAGAATCTACACTATGGCATAGAAGGCTGGGTCATGTTAATCTCAAAAACATAAATCAGCTGATTAACCATGGTTTAGTAAGGGGATTGCCTATGAAGGAGTTTAAATGTGAAGATGACTGCACTGCTTGTCTAAAAGGAAAACAGCACAAAGTTTCATTTCCTTCCATAGAAGAACCTAAGTCCACAGCCTGCTTACAGCTTCTTCACATGGATCTCTTTGGTCCTGTGAGAGTGATGAGTATGGCTAAGAAGAAATACTGTCTAGTAATTGTGGATGATTACTCCAGATTTGTATGGACTTTCTTTTGCATTCAAAGGATGAAGCACCTCAGAAGATTATCAACTTTGTGTTGTATGTTGAGAAGCAGTATTCCCTCTCAGTCAAGTGTATTAGAAGTGATAATGGAACTGAATTTAGAAACAATACACTTGATGAGTTCTACCTCTCAAAGGGAATCAAGAGGCATTTTAGCATTCCAAGAACTCCTGAACAAAATGGAGTAGTGGAGAGAAAGAACAGGACCCTTATTGAAGCTGCAAGGTCCATGTTGGCTGACTCTGGATTGCCAATGACTTTTTGGGCTGAAGCTATCAATACTGCTTGTTATGTACAAAATAGAGCTCTAGTGAATAAGAGGTTGATGAAAACTCCATATGAAGTTCTTCATCATTTGGCCCCTCTAATTTCATTCTTTAGAGCTTTTGGATGTCCTTGTTTCATTCTCAACACAAGGGATCAACTCCAAAAATTTGATTCTAAGGTGGATGCAGGATATTTTGTTGGTTATTCATCAACTTGCAAAGCATACAGAGTCTTCAACTGTAGAACAAAGATGGTTGAAGAGACTCTACATGTTAAGTTTAATGAATCTCCAAAGGACAAGATTCCACAAAATCCTGTGGAGATATTTGATTTGGACATACTACAATATGCTCCTCATCAAACTCCTGCTGTTGCTCCTGTCAACAGTTCTCCACCTGGTGGTACTGCTGGTGCTGATGATGATGATAGTAGTACTCACCTCTTCAGATTTACTGATCAACTGCCTGATTCAGCTAGACCTGATGTTCCTGCAGCTCCAGCAGCACAATCCACAACAAATGCTGATGAGATTTCTACAACTTCAACTTCCTTTGAACTACCATCAACTGATTGGTTTCAAGGAAATTCTTCACCATCACCATCTGTTGCTGCTGAGCCTGCTACAAACACTTGCACTGATCTCATTGTGTACCAAGATCTGAAGAATCACCCTATGTCTCAAATCATTGGTGATATCACTGCTGGAGTATCAACAAGAAGTCAATTGTCAAATTTCTGCTTCTATGCTCTCTTCATTAGTCAGCAAGAGCCAAAGAATTATCACATTGCCTTAAAGGACAATGGATGGGTTGATGCCATGCAGCTTGAGCTTCTTCAGTTCAAGAAACAACAAGTGTGGGAACTGGTTCCTCTACCTCCAGGTAAGTGTGCAATAGGCACTAAATGGGTGTTTAGGAATAAGACTGATGAAAATGGGCTTATTGTTAAGAACAAGGCCAGACTGGTTGTTCAGGGGTTTGCACAAGAAGAAGGTATTGATTATGATGAAACCTTTGCTCCTGTAGCCAGACTGGAAGCAATTCGATTGTTTTTAGCTTATGCTGCTTATCAAAATCTTAAAGTTTTTCAAATGGATGTCAAAAGTGCTTTTCTGTATGGGAAAATTAAAGAAGAGGTTTATGTATGTCAACCACCAGGTTTTGAGGACAACAAACATCCTAATTGGGTGTATAAGCTTGATAAGGCTCTTTATGGGTTGAAACAAGCTCCTAGAGCCTGGTATGAGACATTATCAAACTTTCTTCTTGAAAATAATTTTACTAGAGGCACCATAGATAAAACTTTATTCATTAAGAAAGCAGGGCAGCATAATTTACTTGTTCAAATTTATGTAGATGATATTATTTTTGCATCTTCTGATCCACAGTTGTGTGATAGCTTTACAAAGCTGATGCAACAAAAGTTTGAAATGAGTGCAATGGGGGAATTACAATTCTTTCTGGGTTTGCAAATCAAACAAAAGGCTGATGGAATTTTCATTCATCAGTCCAAATATACAAAAAATCTTTTGGAAAAATTTGATTTACAAAATTGTAAACCTTGTTCTACTCCCATGTGCAACACCACACAACTGGATACAGATCAGAAAGGTAAAGTGGTTGATGAAACACTTTACAGATGTATGATTGGGTCCTTGATGTACTTAACAGCTTCTAGACCAGATATTATGTTTGCTACATGTGTTTGTGCTAGATTTCAGGCTGCACCTAAGGAGTCTCATCTGATTGCAGTCAAGAGGATCTTTAGATATTTGCAAGGCACTCCATCTCTAGGTTTATGGTATTCTACTAGACATTCTGGTAAATTAGTTGCTTTTTCTGACAGTGACTATGCAGGGTGTAAGTTGACCAGGAAATCAACTTCTGGTGGATGCCAATTCCTAGGCAACTGTTTGATTTCTTGGCAGAGTAAGAAACAAACCTCAGTTGCTACATCAACTGCTGAAGCCGAGTACATTGCTGCTGCAAGTTGTACATCTCAGGTATTATGGCTTCAAAACCAATTATTGGATTATGGCATAACTGAGACTAAGACTCCATTGTTAATGGACAGTTCTTCAGCTCTTTGTATTGTCAAGAATCCTGTCCAGCACTCTAGGACTAAGCATATTGAAATCAGACACCACTTTATTAGAGATTGTTTTGAAAAAGGTCTGATTGATCCAAAATTTGTTCCTAGTGCTGATGAGCTTGCAGACATTTTTACTAAGCCTTTGGATAGTTCAACTTTCCACAACCTGGTGTTAAGGCTTGGTATGCTGCAGCTAGAATAAGTGACAACTACCGATAATCTCAGTAATAAATACTGATGATCATTGGTAACCATGTCATATATAAGT
This sequence comes from Flaveria ramosissima, assembly GCA_025215565.1. Lineage (NCBI taxonomy): Eukaryota > Viridiplantae > Streptophyta > Magnoliopsida > Asterales > Asteraceae > Flaveria > Flaveria ramosissima. The sequence goes on from CM046036.1 coordinate 27,753,934, forward strand.
ACTTCATTTGTTAAAACAGCTGATGTAGTTATAACAGCTGATGAAATCACAACAGCTGATGTAACTACAACTGCTGATGTCAGAAATGCAGATAAGTACTGATGACCAATGAAACATCAAATTTGGATTTAAATGTGGAGGTCAGACTGAAACAGCTGAAAAGCTATGAATTGACGACAACAGCTGATGAGTAATTTCTCTTCAGTTGTTTTTACAACTGCTGTTTCTAAACAACTGAAGCCACAGCTATGTCTTCAGTAGTTTACAACTACTGAAGACTACCCTAAGTCTTCAGCTGTTTACAACAACTGATGACAAAACCACTGTCTTCAGTAGTTTCATAACTACTGATGACAAACACCATGTCCTCAGTTGTTTCACCACCTGAAGTCGGAATTGTCCTCAGTAGTTTTATAACTACTGAAGACTAAATCAAAGACTTCAGCTGTTTCAATGTCTGACGGTTAAACCCAAGTCTTCAGTTGTTTTATAACAACTGATGATCACACCAATACGGTCAGTCATTTCAAACCTCTGAAAGTTAATGCCACGTCATCACCAGTTTCACCAAATGATGACTAACACCAAAACCTTCAGTCGGTTCATAACCCTACCCTATAAATCCCTTATCTCACCAGAGTTTTTCTCACCTTTCCTCTCAAACCTAACGTTCAAAAACTCTGTACCCTCTCTTCATCCATGGCGACCATGCAACTAAAACCACGACACAACTGTGTCGCTCACCTTACTAAATCACCATTCTGGACCAAGTTTCACAACGCCATTGATTTAATGGTCCAGTCACCTTACCAAACAGCCTTTCTGATTAACCCCACCATATATGCCGAATCCCTTAGCCAATTCTGGACAAACGTCACTCTTGTCTCTGAGGAGAATGACACAGAGTCGCTTCATTCGTTTGTCCATAGCCAAAAGGTGGTCATCAATCCAGAGATTCTTCGCCAAACCCTCAATCTGGATGATGCCACTTTCCCGACTAGCTATCCAAAGGGCACCACTGATCTATCATTTGCCCACCATGGATACGAAGGCAACCTGAGTGCCTCTACCATATTGAAGAAACATTTCCAGGATGCTGAACGGCTTATCTTTCATATGGTAAATGTCTGCCTGGCTCCAAAGACTTCATCATGGGATCAAATGTCCACAAGGTGGCAACAGGTATTGTACTCTATCCTTGAGCAACAACCTTTAAATTTTTCTGAAATACTATTCTTAGAGCTCAAGGATATGGCCCAAAAACAACTTTCTAACCGTTGGATATTATATCCTCGGTTTATAATGGCCATAATTGAAAACCAGCTTCAAGCTGAGGGACTTGTTGGCCTGGGAGTCCCTGCTATGGCTGTATTGCCTGAAGTATACTCCCGGCACAACTCTGACCAATCACTCAAAATGGCTGCCAAGCTGCGCAAACCCACGCAGCTGGAACCCACAGCCACCACCACAAAATCCAAAGTCCCCACCAAACCAAAAACAAAACGAACCAAAACAGCTATTCAGGAAGATGAGTCCCCTGAAGATGCTCCTGTACCACCAAGACAGGATATACTTACTGGTGTAAACCCCCCAGTAGTATCAGAGACTCACCCAGCCACAGCCGCTCAGGTTCCTCTCAAAAGGAACCTGAAGCAACCAAAGAAGGGGTACCCACAAATCTGGAATCTTCCTCATTTGAGGAGATTGCCATTGAAACACACCATTCTCCCCAGGTGCATAATACCCCATCTCCTCATGAAAATGCCCCCCAAAGTCCAACACTTATAATTGCAAATGTGCTGACTCAGCTGCATGCCTCTCCTCCTCCCCAACAACTACCTAAAGGGAAAACCACAGATATTGAGGTAGAGGATCAACATGCTTCTGACAACCCACAGCACAGGGGTTTAAATGTTCAGTCTCCTAGTGTAGATACTGAGACACGAATATCTGGTGAGGCTGCCACCTCTTCTGCATCAGCACATGATCAGACTGAGGCTGGTAACATGGCTAAGACCTCATCAGAGGCAACAGCTGATGAAGGACATCGTCCTGAGGCTGGAAGTCCCCAGTTCCAAGAAAAAGGGGCACATGCTACATCTGGTCTACACCCAGAGCATGTACATCTTGCTACTAGCAGGAGGTCAGGTGATTCAGCATCTGCTGATGATGACCTGGGCTTCTTTTATGATGTTCTAGCCCAGAACACAATTCTTGAGGAAGAAGTCAGTAGACTACAAAGACTACTTGACCAATTCTCTCAAGAAGCAAGTCCATCTGATACCACCATACACCCACAGATGGCACCTTCACCTGAAGGTCTCCTAAACACTCAGCCACTAAAAACATTCAATCCACCAGCCTCTACTTCTGGCACTGCTTCTCAGGGACAGAACCCCTCTGAGCAAACAGCTGCTATATTCCACAAATCCCTACCTCTCATCACCCCAATGATCACCGACATTGTGATCAAAACCTTGGATGACAAACTTCCCTCAATCATACAGCCACTGGTGGAGGAGATTGTGAGCACAAGGCTTTCTACTACTCAAACCCTTGCAACCAATGCAACCAAAAAGGGGGAGAGTCAGTTAGTGAAAGGGAAGAGCATATTGATAGAGAGAGAACAGGAGGAAGAAGAGGTTGTGAAAGAGACTGAGAAGGAGGAAGAGTATGTGAAGGGAGCTGACACTGATCAAGTGAGTGAAAGTCACAAAGACTTTCACATCACATATAAGAAGAGGAAGATTGAAAGAAAAGAAAAAGAACTCCAACTTGATGAGATGGTCAAAATGGCGGATGCTGCACATAGTAAATCTATGGACTCCATTATTGATCAACTATACAGACAAGGGTTCGATACTGCACAGCTTGACTCAGAGATTAGAAGACTTGAAGTTGAAGAAATTAACTCAAGATGGGCAAGTTATGATGTGCTAGAAAGAGAAAGACTGGAGATCATGATCAGATTCATTGCAAAGTATCTTGGAAGATCATTGATAGAGATTAAGTCATGGACCAGGGACAGTATCTTGGCAATAACCACCAAGATCTGTACGTCTGAAGCATACACAAAGGGATTAGTGATTGAAGCACTAAATGAAGCAGGTGCTGGAAACAGAAACGAACTAGCAAAATACTCCAAAGCCTCACTCATTACAAAAATGCTAGAACAACCTGCAAAACCTACCACTTCAAAATCACCACTACCACAACCCATTAAACCAACTCCTTTACCCTCAAAACCAACAGCCGATGATGCATCCAAGAAGAAGAAGAGAAGGATGTTGAGGCTAGAAGAAGAAGATGAAGAGGATGATGAGGAAGAAGATAGGTTGCCTCTTTCTGCAGTCCTAACTTTGCCTAAAGCCAAATCTATGCCCATCACTCCCACCTCACAGATGGAAACTGTGAGAGTAAAGATCGAAGAAGAGCAACTACAAAGGCTTCATGATGAGGAGATGCTGAAGAGTATAGACAAAACTTATGCTGCTTCTTCATCAATAATAAGTATGAAGAAAGAAGCTCTGAGACTGTACACCCTTGCCAACACATTTCAATATCAAAAGGAAAAGGTGAGGATATGGCCTGATCCTAGGGTGGCTCACAGAATTGTGAAGAAGGACATTCCTGCAAGATACAAGGGCCAGATAAAAAGGATCGTAGATGAAGAGATCACAGTGGTCCTTGTAGTATCACCCTGGGAGATTGTAGAAGACTTCAAGAAGGCTTATGAGACTAAACAGCCTCCCCAAAAGATGTTAGAAAACAGAGTAATCAAGAAGGGGTTAGTCTACAAGAAGCTTGAGAACTTCAAACAAAATGAGCTCAGTCTGTTACTTGAAGGTAATCACCCAGATGAGTTTGCCTACAGACAGATCACAACAGTTGAGCTCAAAAATGGCAAACAGGCCAAATACATCTCAGAGCTGTATGGGCGTGAAGGATTGTTCGATGGTGAACCAGAGAATCTTACTATGGAAGAACAAATCATGTTTCTCAGAGCATACACCAGAGAATCCTACAGGCTTATACATGGGAAGTGAGTTTCATGGATGGGGGAACAGCTCAGTGTCCAATTCCCCAATACAGAGCTCCCATCCATACTTTGCCAACCAAATCATCAGAGACTTACTTCCTGGCCGGTGCTTATATGGGTCATCTTCTCAACTGATCAAGAAGGAAAAAGACCAACCATTTTGCCAACAATAAGTGGGACCTCAATAAAGTTAAAGGTTTTGGCTGCATTGGTTCAGGGGGAGTTTGTTGGACCAAAAGAACCAATGAGCCGGATCAGAAAAACCTTTAAGTCCCACAGACGTCACAACAACTACTGAAGTCCACAACAGCTGAAGACAACAACTGATTACAAAGTCTGAAGACAACAACTAAAGACAAAGTCTGAAGACAACAACTGAAGACAAAGTCTGAAGACAACAACTGAAGACAAAGTCTGAAGACAAGTGCTGAAGACAAAGTCTGAAGACAACAACTGAAGACAAAGTCTGAAGACAAGTGCTGAAGACAAAGTATCAGACGTTGTCACAACAGCTGAAGAGGACTTCTTCAGTAGTTGTGACGGTTTACTTTCAGTAGTTTTATGTTCTTTCTTTTCAGTAGTTCTGTAAAACGACTGAAGAGCTTGTTCTTCAGTCGTTGTAGTATCAGTAGTTTCCTTTCAGTAGTTTTATGTTTTATACTTGGCACTCTGACATGTTCTCAGTAGTTGTGAACATTTCAGTAGTTTATTAAGTATTAGTTATTTTTGTACTAAATCTGCTAGTAATCACCATCCCGTGATTACAGCAGTGATTGCACTCTATATAAGGAGTGCCAACCTTATTGTAACTGTGAATGATTTAGCAATAATATTGGGCATTATTGAAACATTCCTAATCACAGAAAAATATTCTCTCGAATTTGTTTACAAGTAACAAACTTTTGCTATAATTTGACTAATTCCTCTCTTCATTCCGCTGCATTACACTCTAATACTTCAAACTTGTGATCGTTGATCCTGTCAGATTGGTTGATCCTCTTCCCCAACAGTTACAGGACTTTGAAAAGTGGTTTTGTGATAATAATACTAGAGAGGCGGTGATTAGAGCTAAACACGGAAAAGAGTTTAGGGTGTTTGACCCAATGGAGTTATTTAGCTTCAGTGATGAAGATCTTTTGATTCTTTGTGAAAATCACATTAAGGCTGGGGCTGGAGAGGAAACAAGAAAAGAGGCCAGTCTGTTTATGAATGTGGCAAACAAGATAAGAGGAGTAAGGGCGGAGGTTAAGAGCTTAGCTGAAAAGGTGAGAGCACAAGATGATTTTGCCATGGATGTTCAAGATATGACCAGGCAGTTTGCAAAGGCTAGTGGTCATTCTGAGAAAGCTAGTGATGCAGGAAAGAACCTTGGAGGATCAGTGGCTGAAGCTTCTGAAGATGTTGCTGCGGGAGGTGATGTAGATAGATCAACAGCAGCAGAGGAAACCGGAGCCGACGACTCAAATCAAGAGAAGTGAAGATAGTGAGGTCCAACCTAGGGAGAGTATAGAAGATCATGTTAGGTTGGACTCACTTTAGTATAGTTGTTTACTTTACATTATAATAGGACTTTTGTTAGTTTCATTTTGTATTTTCTTAGTAATTAGCAGTTTTGGCAGTCCAGCGAAACTGTGAGCGAATCTATACATTCGCTCACAGTTTGCTGTTTTGGTTTACCCGGCGAACTTGTGTTCTGCCGGGAGAAACTATAGTTTCGGCATGACAGTTTCGCCTGTAGCGAAACTGTCAGCGAAACTATGACTGCTATATATACAATTGTCATTTCACTATGTATGATAAGCTTGCAAAACCCTAATCGTAGATTTCTGTTGTAAGCTACCGATTCTAAGCAGTTTCTTCATTGAAATACTATTGTGCTTGTTGTTATTGAGTGATATTGTTCATTTGAGTAACAAATATGTCTTGATTCATCTTATACATTCTCAATTGTTGTTGTTTGACTTGAGTGTTTGATATTGATCAAATTATCATATCAATTGTACCGTTCATCGATCATATGGACCAACAACTTTCCTCTCAAGACAAGTCACTCAATGTTGTAAAGCAACTTAAATATTAACTAGGTTGTCTATAGAAGTGCTTGTGTGCTTGGACTGAATAGTAAATGAATTCAGATAATTATCGGTTTGAAATATAAATTCTCTGATGAATCTTTTAGTGGAGTAGAAAACTCAGCTTCAAATACAGTTGGAATCTTAATAAGAGTAAATTTGTAGCTGAGTGTTACTAGAATCTCTTAAGTTGGGGCTTCTCTTGCTGTAGATACAGTCTCAGAAATTGGAACTTCTTGGCTAATAGACTCAGTGATAACATGCATTCTCTTCTTTATGATCAACCCTCTGCCTCTTTTGCTTCCCTTACTAATATCTACCCTATTCTTAGCCACACTTTTCAATCATTTAGTATTTAGAGAATCTTCAAGAAGATAATCCATATCTCTTTCTTTAACAGTTATTTCTAAGCATCAGATGGTGGAGGATCCATTGACCTCTAATAAAGGATGTAAGGCACATTTCATATCTTATCAGTTTTTATCCAAAATTTTGTGCTTAAATTATACATATATTTTATCTCCTCATCAATCATTTTCTCTTTCCCTTTGGATGAATTGCCCGGAGTGTCAACATCAGTTTGTGAACATTGATCAAAATGATCAGACACCTGTGGTTGTTGTTGTGTTTGTTGTTAAATTAGTTGCTCCTGTGGTGGTTGTTGTTGTGGTTGTTCTTCAATCTTATAGAATCGACCTAATTTGGCAAACCTATCTCTAGTGCATGCATTTCTATCGGCACCAAACATATATGTGAATACACTTTCTTCATAATCATTATCTCATGAACTTGAGATCAAAATTAGCTAAATTTGAATGAAAAGAATTCATTGCTAACTGAATAAATCTTGAGTACATTAAAATTTTCTTCCCTCCAATAGCTAATACATTCTTCTGCATATTAGTGAATTTATCTTTGGAAATATTGTACTCTTGATGTTTAATCAATTATTTCATCAACAAACCTCATACCAAGCTCAAACTATCAATTCTTGCTTACAGACTACACAAGCAGCGGACTACCAATTTAAATAGATACCTCCAGTAGGAAGGCAAATGCTTGTTCTCCAAAGATGGGTACTTGAGCTCAAATCCTATTATGTTCAAGTAGTCTTTCGTCGGATCATAATTAATCTTGGTTGGAACATTTGATGGATCTCTAAGATGTAACAACCTGTTCAGAATCTCAGCTGTAATGATAACGTTTTGGTCTTTGACTTTGGCAACAATGCATAAATTCCCTGCTTATCTCTCTCATTTGATGTACTTTTTTACAGATATCCTTGATGATTTCCTCAAACACTGTTTTGTTTATGGATATAGCTTAGAAAAGCCTAGATCTTTTTAAACCATCAATCATCAAATGGAAGATACTCTTATCATTAGTAACAGCTCCCAGTAAGCTATTTCATTATGATTCTTTGCAAATATTAATGGTCTAGCCATCTGCATAATCATACAGAATGATATCAGTATCATTGTTGAAGTAGTCAAAACTTATAAAATATATTTAAGTTTAAAAATCAATATTTTAAAGGTTTCGCACACTTCATATTTTTGTATGCTGTAAATGTGCGAAAACATTGATGTTTTTGCTTCAGATGTTTGGTCAAACAAGTTAAAGTTCTTGCGAAAACATAGATTTAATTTGAAATATTTTCCTATATGTTCAATTGTCCCTTTATCATTTTTGTGCATGCTACAGTAATAGTGAATACACTCCAAACTGACTTGAATTTCAGGTCATTTTATGAATGTTAGGAACAAATGAATGTACTATAACCATCATCCAGTACTTATAGGTTCAGTTCTGATTCCAATTTATTCTTTTAGCAAGTTGTTATGAAAATTTCAAAATTGGTTCAAGATTAAACTCAAACAAATGTTTCCAAAATGATGTTTATACCTATTATGAATCAATAAGCTACACACTGTGACATAGACGAGAGCAACAAACACCAATGATCGTTCAATTTCAAGTTAAAGAAAACATATATAGTGAATGCGAAAAGTGAGATGTTCTCCCAACTTAACGCATATATATTATTTTCAATATTTTTGTGTGCTGACATCTTTATATCTTTTTGTCAAAACACAGAATTTATTTTCAAAAGTTTTAAAATTTTCAACACTTTTTCAAACTTTTCATGCATCTCCAAACCCCTTTCAATTTGATAGATCAAGTTCAATCAATTTTCTGAACAATTACCCAAAATTTTCTATATTCTTATCGAAATAAGCTCAAAATATTTTCAGTAATTTTGAATTTTAAGTATTTTATGAATTTAAAATTTTTTACTTTACAATCTGCTAAATTTAATGCAAAACTTAAACTATAGAACTTATATGTTTTTGAATTTTCTAATATTAGATCATATTTTTCAAAATTATTTATTAACATCTTACAGTTGTATTTATAATAAGACTAGTTAATTTGTTTGTCAATATATTTTTATCCATTTAAATTCATGCCTTAGTCTTTACTAAGACAATCATATTGTGATTAATATCATGTTTAGATTTAATTATATGGACTTAATGGTTCACACAATCAATATCTTGTGGAACACTTATTCAGCTTCATAACAATTTAGAGATTTTAAGCCACTCTAACTTGAGTTAAATTTTCAACACTAATAAAAAAATTCATTGATTATTGAATTTTAAAATAAACCTTTTTAAGCATAACTAGCTCGAGAAACATTTCTAAACATGAAATTTAACAAGTTTTAGGACTTACCAGTCATTCGCTCTTATGTTTCCCTCTTAAGAAGTTTAGGATTTACATGCCAATCGGGTCTTAAAAGCTCCAAAAGTGCAATCTTCACAAATTTTGCCTTCTATGTTAGAAACTATTCTCATATAAAACATATTTGCTATAAAGTATGTGTGCTCTTTGGCATATTTTTTGTGTGTGCACTTTGACCACTTTATTCCTATATGGTCTTTGGCTTCTTTTATTCCTATACATAAGAACAACTGAATAACATAAAATTCTCAGTCTTTTGTAGTATGGAATCAGTATCACCATAAATCCTGATATGTTATCTACTTTGGTGATAGATGATTTAGTTTAAATGAATCAAAATCCATTTAGCTTTTCATTCTTGATAGCAGAGCCTACCAACATATCAAACAAAATCCAAATTAGTTCATTTTTAATCCTTGGTCCTCAATAAGTTAAAAATAAGAAAACACACTGTAGTTTCCTATTTACATAGAAAATGCATTTTAGGAAATTTTATCTACCAAAAAATATTTTTAATATTTTATAAGTTTTTGTGAGCCCTTTATGACCAAAAAGCTTTTTGAATATTTTTAAATTTCTTCTCCTAAAATTATGATTATTTGTTTAAAAAATAACAATTTTAATCTAGAAAATAAAGAAAATATTTTTGGGATAATTCCTATGTAATCATCTAAAGTTAATTACTCCCATAATTTGGACTAAAAAGACAAACCGAGAATGATGAAACATCTTGGTGAACAGAGCTGCAATGTTATCATCATGTGACACTTGTTTAAGATGAATAAGCTTTCAATCAAAATAATCACGAATGAAATGCATGCGAATGTCAATATGTTTAGTTTTAGAATGTTGGATGAAATTTTTCACAATGATGAGAACCATTGTATTGTCACACCAAATGGTTGTATCATAAAGATTTAGGCTGTAGTAAAGCAAATGTTGTTGGATCGAGAAGATATGAGAACAACAACTTAAAGCAGTGACATATTATACGTTAGCAGTGAATGTTAACATCGTGTTCTACTTCTTGCTTTACCATGATATAAATGATTGCCAAGAAAATGACAACCACAAGAAGTTGATTCCTATCCATATTATATCCTCTATAATCACTATCAGTATAAGTAAATAGATTAAATTTGGAATTAGTAGTATACCAAAGCCCAAGTTTTGGTTCACTTTTCAGATACTTTAAAATCCATTTGAAATCATTCATATGAGATTCTTTGGGATTAATTTGATAATGAGCACCGTGCCAAACGCGGATGGCTTGTTGTCACATACAACACAAATCCGATCATCGACCAATACAAATGATGATCAACCACACCATCCATGACATCCAGAGTCAAAGTAAGACATGAAAACATTGGAATTAGATTGGAGTCTTAAAGCTAGTGTGTTTTCCGGTATGCTTTGAACATATTTTAATATATATCTAAATACCATCTTCATTTTGCTTTACTTCGATGCCTAAAGAGAATGATATTTTCCAAGAGAACTCACCTCAAAATTTATTTCCATCACTACTTCAAACTCTTTACACAAATCATCCTTTGTAAACCTAAGAAAAATGTCATCGACATAAATTTGAACAAGAATAAGATCATCACCCATTTTCCATATAAACAAGTCTGATCAATAGCTCAATATGTATACCTATTTTCAAGCAAATGCTTTGTGAGAGTGGCAAAACAAGTACGAGGTGCTAGATGTAAACAATATAGAGCCTAGTCAAACATGTATACGTAATCCGGATGATCAGGATCTTCAAAACATAATGGTAGGTATACATAATTTGATGGACTTTAGAATTCATTAATGAAGCATATGCAAGGAAAATAGGAATAGCCTTATGTCTAACTAGAAATGCATAGACCTTTTCATAATCAAGTCCTTCAACTTGATAAAAACTTAGGACAACTAGGCTTGCCTTATTTCGAATAATTACACCCTTTTATCCATCTTGTTATGAAAGATCCACTTTGTTCTTATTGGAAACTTATCTTTCAGTAGATCAACAAGATGCTATACATTCAATTTCTTAAACTGTATGTATATACTCATATTGCATTGCCTTAATCCAACTATTTTCTTTTAATGCTATTTCGATGGGATAGTTAGTGAAATAATGGAAGCATATAAACATGTATTAATTGCTCTTATTTAACTTCTTGTACATACACCATCACACAGTTGACCAATGATTGCATCGATTGTATGATTCATGTGAATTTTGAGTTTAGAATTGTCTTGTTTTAAAATGACATTATCAATATTTGAGATATGAACAACATTATCTACAACACCATCACTACCTTCAAGTTGATACATAATTTTTCCCTCAAAATTATCATCTAAAACATGTGCTTGTGGTGATGCTATGTCATATTGAGATTCTTTAAAATGAACTTGAATTAGGTTATTAAAAAAGTCTTCTGTAGAAGATTAAAATGTTTCGAATGGTTGAGTCAAATTATCATGGGTTGGTAGTACTGTTTTAAACATAACAATAAGATTAGAATCATATGGGTAGACAGTTTATTGAATTGGATGACATTATGATTCATTTACCGCATCTGGAACAAGAGTAGTATAGCTAGAAGAGTTAACACTAGATAATGAAGTAATACTATAATCTATCATGGAGATGATGTCATCTAAATCAGATTATAGTGAACTGGTTACTACAATGACACCAGAATAATGATTAAATTTGTTGAACAAAGATTCATAGCCATACACCATGTGGGAGCTAGCCCTACATCTGTTTTGTTTGATTCATCACAATCAATATTAAACAACTCAATTATATGTTTTGTTCTTTTATTAATAACCATATAAGCCACCTTGTTAGCTAAATAGAAAATAAAGTAATAGCTATTTACCTTATCAAATTTAGATTTAGAATCAGTTAGCAAGGTGCAATAACAACCAAAGGCTTTAAAAGATTTAAGTTGGGTTTATGTTTGAATAATATCTCATAAGTAGTCATTGGTTTTTATTTGTTGATTAGAACATGATTCTAAAATTATCATGCAGTATTGATTGATGCAGGACCATTTAAGGGTTGGTCAATACAATCAGTCTCATAATAAGGAGACTTGTTAGAACACTAAACAAATCAAATCGGGAACCGGGACTTAAGTTATGAAGATACTAAGAACACAAGCTAAGTAAGAGATAAAAACTTTAGAACAACAAGATATTGGTTTTCAAGATTACAGTTATTGCTTCTCAAGTTTCTTTTACAAGTGTTACTAAGCATACCTTATCATACAAAGACTTGAGATACTTTATACTACATCCTACAGCCGGCCATACTTTGAAGGCCAGCTGAAAACACTAATCTAGGCAACAAGATCAATGTTGAGTCAAAAGGAAGATTGCCTTTTGACTAGTGACTATGACATGCCATAGCTCACATCCTAATATATATATTACAAAAAGGATAAAAGTACATAAAGTAGAAAGTTACAGACTCAAGACCTCAATGTACAGTTGCAAAAGCATGGACCTTTTCGCCAACTTGTATAAGTTGGTGAGTCATCAGAGTTGCAGCGGAAAGTGGTTCAGCTTTATGTACAAGAACATTAGAGAAAGCATGTTCTTCAAAGTCTACAAAAGAAATTTGCCTTCACTTCATTAGCTTGGAAGACTTTGTCTTTGATGCTTCGGAAGACTTCACTTTTGGCTTCAGAAGATTTCATACTTATAATATTTTTTTGTGCTGAGTATGAAACTTCCGAAGCAACCTCTACTAAGTACCAAATGCATGCATGCAGGAAGCACTTGAGTTGTTTTTGGGTGCATCAGCCTTTCTATATGCCTTACAAACTCCCCCTAGGTTGATGCTACCAAAACAGAGAAGTGATTCAGATATTGACAGTCCTCATCATGATCATGACCATTCCCTTCTTCATCAATTGGTCAGGATCACTCAGACTTTCAAAATACCTTCTCATGTTAAAGAGATCATGCATAGGTAGGTTAAGCATGTCTTGCCAGAATTAGACATCTTGACCATCTTGATCTCTAGTGACATACCATCTGTCTGGATTAGAAGCAAAGGTCCAAGACAAGATGGGTCTTCCAGATGCGAGATGCTCTACTTGAGTTAGAGTAGTTCGAGCAACCTCTTCTTGCACTTCCTGAGGATGCTTTGACTCATCCTTAGGTCTGGAAGTGGATGCCTTTGGTTTCTTCTTTACTACAGGCTTACAGTCCATCATTTTATTCCTCTATTGAGTCTTTAACTGAGTAGACTAGCCTTCAGTACCAGGTTGTTCTGTTTTGTCTTTCTCAGTTGGGTTCTCTTCCCTCACAGGTTCAGAAGGAGAGGGAGTTGAACCTTGTTGTGGATCAAAAGATGAAGCTTGCTGTGGTCCAGCATGAGGTCCTGGTTGTGTTGTCTTAAAGAATTCAACCTTAACCTCAACTTCAGGAGGAGCTTGACTTGGTGAGGAGTGTAAGTCAACTAGCTCTCCTTTGTTGATCTTCTGGTTGATCACTCTAATATGCATATCCATGGTGGATAGAGACATTGGACCAAGCCTCCTTCTGGAGAATCCATACAACTTCAAGAAGCTCATCATCCTCTGCTTATCAGTAGACTTCTTTTGACTCTTTTAGATAATGGCTCTTGACTTTGCTGCTTTTTCCTTCATATTCCTTTTATAGCTTTTTGTTCTTTGAGAACCTTTAGCTCAAGATGCTTGAGGTATTCAATTTCAATATACTCATAGATAAGGGAAGAAGTGTAGCTGCCTGGTAGAGTCCTATGGCAGTCAGGTAGTTAATCATATTTTATTTGTCAGCTTCCTTGTCTACCTGAGGTTGTTCAGTTGCCATAGCCTCTTTCACAGGACTTTCTTGAACTGGGGAGAGGGTAGGAGCATGCTTGTAAAGCCTATTCTGCCTTCTGTCTTCCTTGATCTTGAGGAGTAACTCTGCATCCTATGCCTCCTTCCTCTCCTTAGACAATTCCATGTTTTCCAGTTCATTCAATGTCATAGTTCATGGTCTCCAAATAGTTTATCCTGACTGCCCTCAACTCATCATTCTGAGTGTTTGGTCTGGGGCAGCCCTTTTAGCAACTTCCATGAAGGGTGATGACCCAATAGAACTTTCTCCCCTTACCTTCCTCTTCCTCTTTCTCTCCTCCTCCTCAATCTTCTCAGGAGTCAATATCTTTTTCCCTTTGTCACCCACAGACCATAGTGAATCAGGATGGAGAGAGCTTTGGCCTTTATTGTCTAATGTAGCAGTCAAACTCTAGCCAGAGAGAGGCTGTGAGACACCTTCACCAGCGGGTGCCTCACTAAGGGTGTGGGATGCTAAAGTAGTATGTTTTGTGATAGTGCTCACAGGTTCTATCACTAGGCCTTCAGTCAAGGTTTTCCTTTTGAAGCTAATCTTAGGGTCCACCTCAACATCCAGTTGACCAATGACATTGCCTGTTCTCATTTAGTCTTCTTGTTTTGAACTCTTCAGCAATCCTGTCTTGAATCATTTCAGCCATTCTGTCAGCTTGCGTATGTTGAGTTAGGTTGGCAAGTGGCATGTTGACAAGATCAAGACCTTCATAGTAGTTCAAAGTCTAAAAGTTAAAGACTTCTTGTATCCTTGAAATCTATGAAGTATTAGGGATCTTCTCTCAGCATCATACCTCCACTCTAGTATGTAATTTGAAGCTCCTTGGGGCGGGGATGACGTTGCCCTTAGGATACCCTCATCAAACAAACATTGAATGAGAGAGTTCACATCAATATGGACTTGAGGAGTTTAATGAGTATGGACAATTGCAAGTGAGGGTGGTAAATCCTCTATGTCCATTCCCTGTGAAGAACTCCTAGGTTCTATGAATGCTAAGACTTTCTCCCCCTTTTTGGTAGCATCACCCTTTTACATAGGTGAGCTAGGAGTTAGGTCTATCACATCCATAGGTTCTTGTGTTCCTAGTTGAGCTCTTCTTAAGGTCTCCCAGCTAGTTGCTCTTTGAGATAAGAAATCTCAAGTTGCTGATCATTGACCCTGTTTTGTAAGGTAGTCACCTGAGATTTCAAGTGACTAACCTTAGAGACTATGTAGGTGCATGTTTTTGACAGTTTTTGCACCTTTACCCTCATGTTCCCCTCATCTTCGTCTGAAGAATCATGAGGGGATGAGAGAATAGGACCAAAGTCTTCTTCCTCATTACTAGCATATTGTTCTTGGCTGCTTGAATTCCCCTGCTCAATGACATCTTCAGGTGAAGTGTAAATGGGCTGGGTTGCCATGGTTGAGGTCTTAATAATGTAATCACTTGCAATAGTGAGAGCCTCTTTCATATGGACCTCCAAAACAGGTTCAGGGAAATCCACCTCAGTTATGGGTGAATGATGTGGGCTAGATAGGGGAGAAGCAGGAGTACTCATCCCTCTTTGAGTGGGGGAGGAGAAGAAAGACTCATACTCACTGAATCCAAGTCTTCATCATGATAGAGTTCAAGGTTAGAAATTAATTTTTTAGACAAGAGGCTGGGATGGTAACTTTCCCCGAAAGGTTGTTCACTAGAGTTTTGAGACTCTGAGTGAAGGCTTAAGGCTATTGGGCTTATGAGCTCATCAGGCTGAGCATTAGGAACCTCAGCACTGATTCTTGGTGAGATGGGATTGGTTTGCACAGTCTGAGTAGCTTGTGTAGGTGATATGGGGGCATGCACAGGTTGAGGAGCTTGTGTAGGGGTTCGTTTGGATTTTCTCTGGTTGGTGTGGATGATTTGTGGCTGTTTTGGTGGTCGTGAAGTAGAAGGTGTGGGTTCAACACTAGCTTGTGTTGCTAGGTTGTCACCTTTGCAATGAGCTCTAACATTTTTGGGACAAGCGCTGTTTCTACCCTAGAGAAGCCAACATTTGGCTTCTTAATATTCATAAAGATGCCGGGCTTCATCAGTCCCAATTTAAGAACATTACTTGTTCCCCTCAACTTTGAGCCCGATTCACAATCGAAAATGTGTTGAACATATATTGGGAACATGAAGTATTCTAAGGAGTCTAACTTTGTAAGTATATTAGTATACACAAATTATGAGTACCCGAACTTGACCCCCTAATCCATTCCATGAACCGTGGAGGAGAGATCTTTAGGAATCTGGTCCCATCCTCAATGCTTGTTTGATGAACTATGGATAACTACACGGAGGAGGTACTTCTATAGAGAGGAGACCTTTCCTTTCCAGAAGGTCTTTACAGAGAAATCCCCTTCATAACCCATCCGCTCAAAAGATTGGTTGACAGCAGCTTTAGGAAAAGACAATTCACCTTCTACATCATCCAGCTGAAGATGTGTGTTTATGATGGCTGGAGTGATAAAAATTTTCCTCCCCTACACTGTGGCAGATAGTGCCTTCTCCCCATCCATAATGACCTCTTCGCAGGTCTTCAAAAATTCCAAAATTTGATCCTCATAGAGTGGAGGATCAATGGTGAGGGAGGTGAAGTAGTTTGATAGAGAAAGAAATCCACAAACCTCTGAGAAACTTGGATCTTTCTCAAAGTTCAACAGGGCGACCTGTTTGGGTTGCATGTGAAGTTGCATGGAAAAATCTGGGTCGTTTCTGCGGTCAAGGTTGGCCATTTGTGAGATCTTAAAGGTGAAGAAAGATAAGAACAAAGTCGATTGTAGGTGAATTTAGGTTTATAGAAAGTTCAGATAAAGAAGAGAGTGAAAGAGAGGGAACCGTTGGGTATATATATATATGAAATGGATCTGAAACAAAGTTAATGAAAGAGCATAAACTTTGAATTCCGGATGTCTGTCCCACCTCTGAAAAAGTGCCCAAAAAGGTAGTTTTCTTGGAAGTCTAAAATCTTCAGATGGTAATTTTCTCTTCGGAAGTTTTAATAAAAAGCTTTCGAAGCCAAAGTGACTTCGGAAGATATTTCAAAGTGTTTTGAAAATTTTTCTTCGGTAGAGATCAAGACTTAGTGTTTTTATTCTAAGGAGAATAAAACTTCCGAGACTTATTTGCTTTCAGAAGAAAATTGTTCTTCAAAATCATGAAAGTACTTATGAATAAATTTAAGTTTCGGAAGATATTTTGAAAATTTCTTCCGAAGGAAAATTAGTATAAGTAGTTATTTGATTTGATGACATAATTTTCTTCCGAAGATAAAAAGTAATCTTCCGAAGGAGAAAATGGTCAAAATTTTAAAAAATATAAGTAATAAAACTTTAAAAGATTATTCTTCCAAAGTAAACAATGGCTTATGAAGATGATAAAATAGATAACTTAGGACACACAGGTTTTAGAAATAATATGAGTTAAGTTTAAGAAAAGCTACTCAATGTTAATCATCTAAATAGCTGATACAAGGTATTTAAACCTCTGTTCATCAAAAGTTTCAGTAAACACATCAGCATATTGTTCATTTGTGTTAACTTTGACTAGTCTGATTAACCCCTTTTCAAAGTTATCTCTAATCAAATGATACCTGATGTTCATGTGTTTTGTCCTTGAGTGCTGCACTGGATTCTCTGTAATAGAGATAACATAGTTGTCGTCTATGTGGATTGGAGTCTCTTTAAAGTTGAATCCGTAGTCCAGCATCTGATTCTAAATCCAAAGCACTTGAGCACAACAGCTAGCATCAACAATGAATTCAGATTCAGCAGTTGATGCAGACACACTGGATTGTTTCTTGCATTGCCATGAGACTATCCTTCCACTAAGTAACTGACATCCCCCTTATTCAGACTTTACAGTTAGAATTATTTGGATACCAAAGGCCAAGTGTTGGAGCACCTTTGAGATATCTTAGAATCATCTTGACGGTAACCAGTTGTGACATCTTGGGGTTGGCTTGATATCTTGCACAAATGCATGTGGCAAACATGATATTAGGCTTGCTATCTATGAGGTACATAAGAGACCCAATCATAGCCCTGCAAAGGTGTTCATCCACACACTCCCCCTCAAGTTCAGGTCCAACGAAGTAGTTTCGGGCTATGGGTGTCTTTGCAACCTTACAGTCAGTCATGTTGAATCTTGTAAGTATGTCTTGTACATACTTTGACTGACTTCTATAGATGCCACGGTCAAATTGCTTCACTTGAATTCCTAGAAAGAAACTGAGTTCCCCCATGGCACTTATTTCAAATCTGTTCTTCATCACGCTCTCAAATTCTTTACAGAGCTTTGGATTAGTTGATCCAAAGTAATGTCATCTACATACACTTGAACTAGCATTAAGTCATTCCCTGTTCCTTTAGTGAAGAGAGTTCCATCTAAGTACCCCTTTTGTAGCCATGCTGATGGAGATACTAAGATAGAGTCTCATACCACTTCCTTGGAGCTTGGTAAAGCCCATAAAGAGCTTTATCAAGCCTGTAGACATAGTCAAGATGATCAGGATCTGGAAAGCTAGGTGGTTGTTTGACATACACCTCTTCATCAATCACCCCATATAGAAAAGCACACTTGACATCAAGTTGGTAGACCTTGAAGTCCTTGGATGCAGCAAAAACTAGGAATATCCTAACAGCTTCAAGTCTTTCCACAGCAGAAAAGACATCTGTGTAATCAATTCCTTCTTCTTGTGTGTATCCTAGAACAACTAGTCTGGCCTTGTTTTTGATGACTAGTCCGCTATCATCCTTCTTGTTTCTAAACACCCACTGAGTTCCTATAGTAGTCTTCCCTTGAGGAAGAGGACATAGGTTCCAAACCTTTTGTCTTTTGAATTCAAGCAGCTCTTCTTGCATAGCTTCAACCCAAATTCCATCCTTTAAAGCCTCATCAACTTTCTTTAGCTCTATCTAGTATAGGAAACAAGAGTGGAGACAAACATTTGCATCATGGGTTTGTCCTATTGTCCTCACCCTTGTATCAACATCTCCAATGATGTTTGTGATGGGGTGAGACTTGTGGATAGGAAACAAGAGTGGAGACAAACATTTGCATCATGGGTTTGTCCTATTGTCCTCACCCCTGTATCAACATCTCCAATGATGTTTGTGATGGGGTGAGACTTGTGGATCCTTAGTTGAGGGATCACAACAAGTTACTTGGAGAGATCTAAATTAGAGAAATTTAGATTAGGCATTGGAGTTTCACCCACCACGCTAGCACACTTATCAAGAGAGACTTGATCCAATGAGTGTGTGACATCATTGATATTGTCTTCCGTGGAGTGGTTGTCAACATCAAGAAACTCTTGATCGCTGTCACCACGACCATCATTTCCTCCTACATTTGAAATTGATTCATTTGAGTTTTGTGCCTATGAGTTGGAATTTGATGGAACCTCTGATGTATCAGCTGGATTTGACATGGTTGTGCTGATAGGAACTCCACCCACAGGTTAGTTACAACTAGAGCTGAAGTAGTATGATTTGATGGTCTGCTCATATCAAATCTTGGGTCAGGATCACTTGTTGATAAGATATCTGTAGACCCAGAAACATGCTCACAAGATTTATTAAAATAGTTGGTAACTAAATCAAGATCAAAGAACCAATCATGACCAGAACCTTTCACGCTAGGAGTGTGCTCATTGAAGATCACATTGGCTGACTCCTCAACTACTCTAGTCCTGATATTGTATACTCTATAAGCTTTAGCTTGAGAATAGTATCCAATAAAGTGTCTATCATCTAATTTCTCATCAAACATGGCTACTTTATTCTTGGTATTTAAGATGGTGCAAGGTCATCCAAATGACCTGAGAAAACCAATGAAATGTTTCCTATTATGCCAAAGTTCATAAGTAGTCTTACCATGAGTCCTGAATACTAAAACTCTATTTTGCACATAGCAAGTAGTGTTTACTGCCTCTGCCCAGAAGGTGATGGGTAGTTTAGAGTCAGACAACATAGTTTTTGCAGCTTCAATAAGTGTCATGTTTCTCCTTTCAGCAACACCCTTTTGCTAAGGAATCCTGGGAGCACTATATTATCTTGTAGTACCCTTTTCATCACAAAATGTATGAAGGATTTGGTTATTAAACTCAGTTCCCTGATCACATCTTATGGTCTTGACCTTATGATCATATTGATTCTTAATTTTCAAGATGAAACTCTTCAAGATCTCAGGAGTCTCATCCTTAGTTTATTTAGGAAGAAAACCCAAGTGAATCTTGTAAAGTCATCTGTGATAACCAAACAATATGAGGTCCTTCCTAGACTCATTACACTGGTGGGACCAAAGAGATCCATATGTAATACGTGTAGGGGAGTAGTGATGGAGTTTCTTTGCTTTGGCTTCTAAGATACCTTGTGTTGCTTCCTTTTAAGGGATGCAACACAGTGGTCATCACTTGTAAACTCTTTCTTTGGCATTCATGTTTTAAAGTTTACATGGCACATTCATGTTTTTAAAGTTTACATGGCACATTCATTTATGTCATAGGAAAGACTAATCACTATTTGCTTTATATAGAAAGCATGAAACCTCTCCTAAAGGAGATGTTTCTTGCAAGTCCATCGTGTACTAATCCCTTTCCTGGGGGCCCTTCATCAATTTTCTCAAAGTTTTAAAGTAAAGAGCCATTGCCTGTCATGTGCCTGGAACAGCCACTGTCAATTATCCAATTATCCATACATTCCTATTGGTCTTGAGCAGTTCCTGCACAAAAGAGATGGTTAGTTACTTTTGGAAACCCTAGCTTTGTTGGTATTGGGCTTATCAAAAAAGGTTGAAGACAATGCAATAGTAATTGTTCCTATTGTAAAGTTTGAAAGATCATTTGCTGATGTTGATGAAGAACTTTCAGTCACATGGTCTTTCTTTTTCTTCCACACCACCTTTGGATGTTTAGACTTGACCTTCAACACTTCGAAAGTTTTGACAACTTCGAAAGTTTAAAAGACCGGACATTCGGAAGATCTTGCTAACAATGTAGCAGGCTTCAGTACTTCGGAAGTATTCCTTTCTTCCGAGACCAACTTTTCTTCCGAAGGCAAGTTTTCACTTGTCTTCCTCTTTATTTTGGAGCTTCTGAAAGAAAAAGTTTTTATTTCCGAAGCTTGCTTCATCTTTATATTCTTAGAAGTATCCATCTTGGTCATATGGACTGTACTTTTTGGATTGTAGAGGCAATCCTTTGCAAGATGAGAGGTACTACCACACATGACATAGTCCATTTTCTTCCTTCTGATAGTCTTTCTTTGAAAATAAGGCCGAATTTGATCACTTTCCTTCTCCATCTTCATCTTTGCAGATGATGTAGCAATTCTTTTAGGGTGAGAACTACCTTTGGAGCTGGATGGTTCAAGTTGTGTAGTAGTGGTACACAACTGATCAACCTTTTTCATGTTGCTGGAATGACTTGGATAAGAACTAGAACTCCTAGTACTAGAGTTCATGTTGAAGTCTTCATCCTTAACCACTTCAAACCCTGCAGAGATAAACACTTGTTTCTACATGGAGTTAAAGGTGGCCTTGATCTCTTGAGCGTTCTTGGACTTCCTCTTGGCTTTTCTGATCAAGTTCTTCCTTCTAGACTTGGTCATCCCAACTCGTTTTCTCTCCTCATGAGGATAATGACCCTTCTTAGGATGCTCTTTTTCACTCTTCTCAGAGTCATCCTTCACTATCTCCTCTTCATTCTCTTCTTTCATGGGGTCTATGAGTAGAAGCTCATCTTCACAAGTTCCACACCTAGGAGATCTTACAGAGTATATTGTGTTTGAAGGAGCTATCTCTGTAGATCCTAGTCCCTTCTTATTTTGATAACAAGCTTTTGCATGCAAGGATGAGCATATTATTTTCTTGAAGGTCTCTTCTTCAAGAATATATTTTTCTGGCCTGGCTTTGCTTATCATAAGCTCAACCTGACATTCAGTTAACTTAGTGATGATATCTTTGATCAGAGTCCTATAGTTGGCGTGTTCATGTTTAATAATTGAAATGGTTTTCTTTAAATCTTACATTTGAAGTTTGTAATCATTTTTAGCTCTTTTGAAATCAAATTTTATGATATTTAAATAGTCAAGATCAGATCTCATTTCTAAGTTATAGGACCTATATATGTTAACTTTAGCAATCATTCAGGTAGAGATGTTCCAATACCTTGGCTTCATCATGGTTAGCCATTAGTGCTTGGTTTGGATATGCATCTTCCACCTTAAATCCCCAGTCAAAACCTCCTTCTTCAACAGCAACCGCAGCTTGCTGTTTTGGCTTCTCATTCTGGTTGGCTTTATTAGTGTCGTTTGGTCCGGTTTGTGCTTGGCCACCATTTGTTCTTGGTTCCTTGCACTCTCTAGCAAAGTATCCTATTTGGTTATAGTTGTAACACTTCACTTTGCTTTTGTCCAACCCAAACTTTCCACTGGCTGCACTGCTAGGAAACTTCCTCCATGTCCGCTTGTAGAACCTCTTGGCTCTATGAGTGAGAAGAGCCATTTGCTGAACTATCTCCATGTACTCCAGATCATCTGGATGGATACAGTCAAGATCTTCAAGGGTGAAGTGGAAGTTGCCTATGCTTTCATCAGCAGACACAAAGGCTTGTGAAGAGCTTGTCTCTTGGAATGAGCTCCAATAAGTGTAGCTTTCTCTTGGTGTCTCCGGGAAGGTGATGAAAGGACCCTTTTGTGAGTTGTTAGGATAGCAGATGAGATGATGTTGTGGTTCTCTGTAATCCCTTTCAACCACATGAAGGGCTCTACTCTTCTAATTGTTGTAGTTACCAGATGGATTTTGCATATTCATCTCCATCTAGTATCCACTAAGAATACCATGTAACTTAGTAAGAGTGAGAGTCTTAAGGTTCCTAGTTCTCTTGATAACAACACAATAATATGTCCATTGTCTAGGAAGAGAGGACATGAACTTCCTTATAATGTCACTTTTTTCAAGAGTAACTCCAACATCCATTAGAGTATCCACAATCTCAACATACTTGAAGTATTGTTGAGTCATCGTTTCACCTGTCTTGTAGGTGAAGTTCTCAAACTGATGCTTTAAGAGGTCCTTCTTGTTCTTTATTGCTTTAGTTGACCCCTCATACATGAGCTTCAATGCATCACATAGTTGCTTGGCTGTCTTGCGCTTCTTGAAGCCTCTGTATATGGAGTTTGGAAGAGCAGTTTGGAAGTCAGTCATGGCTTTCTGATCTATGTCAATTTTCTTCCTATCTTCTTTTGAATAGTCAGCCACTTCCTTTGGTATCATACCACCCCCAGCAGCAGCTGAAGAGGTGCTTGGTATGTAAGGTCCAGAAACAACAGACTCCCATATCTTGGAGTCTTGGGACTTGATGAAGCCTTCCATTCTTTGGCACCAAGTATCAAAGTCTTCAGGAGTGATCAGTGGGGACTTTGTCATGGTTCCGGTTTCCATATCAGCCTTTATGAGAGCTGCCACTTGAGATGTTAAGTATTTTGTGAGACTGAGGAATATAAGATGGTGAGATCTTACAATCAAGAGCTTGGAATGCTCAGATACCATTTGCACGACCATTTAAGGGTTGGTTAATATAATCAGTCTCACAATGAGGAGAGTGTTAGAACACTTAACATATCAAATGGGGAGCCAAGACTTAAGTTATGAAGATACTAAGAACACAAGCAAAGTAAGAAACAAAAACTTAAGAACAACAAGATATTGGTTTTCAAAAATGCAGTATATTGCTTCTCAAGTTTCTTTTACAAGTGTTACAAAGCATACCTTATCATACACAGACTTAAGATACTTTATACTACATTTTACAGCCGACCATACTTTAAAAGCCAGCTAGAAACCCTAATCTAAACCACAAGATCAATGTAGAGTTGATAGGTAGATTTGCCTTTTGACTAGTGACTATGACATGCCATAGCTCACATCCTAATATATTAAAAAAGGATAAAAGTACATAAAGTAGAAAGTTAGAGACTCAAGATCTCAATGTACAGTTTCAAAAGCATGGACCTTTTCACAAACTTGTATAAGTTGGTTAGTCATCAGAGTTGCAGCGGAAAGTGGTTCAGCTTTATGCAAAAGTACATCAGAGAAAGCATGTTCTTTAAAGTCTTCGGAAGAAATCCGTCATCACTTCATTGGCTTCGGAAGACTTTGTCTTTGAAGCTTCGGAAGACTTTACTTTTGGCTTCAGAAGATATTGGTCTTGGCTTTGAATGATTTCACGGGTGATGCTACCAAAAAGGGGAAGAAAGTCTTAGCAATCATAGGACCTCGGAGTTCTTCATAGTGTATGGACATAGAGGATTCACCACCCTCACTTGCAATTATCCATACTCAGCAACCTGCTCAAGTCCATATTGATGTGGACTCTCTCATTCAAAGCTTGTTTGAGGAGGGTATCCCAAGGGCAATGTCATCCCCACCCCAAGGAGCTTCAAATTACATACTAGGGTGGAGGTACGATGCTGAGAGAAGGGCCTTGATACTTTATAGATTTCAAGGACATCAAGAAGTCTTTAACTTTCAGACTTTGAACTACTGTGAAGGTGAGGAGAAAGTCTTAGTAATCATAGAACCTGGGAGTTCTTCAAAGGATATGGACATAGAGGATTCACCACCCTCACTTGCAATTTTCCATACTAAGCAACCTCCTCAAGTCCATATTGACGAGGACTCTCTTATTCAAAGCTTGTTTGAGGAGGTTATCCTAAGGGCAATGTCATCCCCACCCCAAGGAGCTTCAAATTAGATCTAGGGTGGATGTATGATGCTAATAGAAGAGCCCTGATACTTCATAGATGGTTCTTCCCACCTTAATAGTAGTTCAACATGCCACTTGTCAACCCAAATCAACAAGCAAGCTGACAGAATGCTTGAAATGATTCAAGACAGGATTGCTGAAGAGGTTAAAATAACAAGATAACTGCAAGCATGCAATGTCATTGGTCAACTGGATATTAAGGTGGACCTTAAGATTAGCTGCAAAGGAAAAACCTTGATTGAAGGCCCAGTGATAGAACCTGTGAGCATTGTCACAGAACCTACTACTTCAGCATCCCACACCCTCTGTGAAGCACTAGCTGGTGAAGGTGTCTTGTAGCCTCTCTCTGGCCAGAGTCTGACTACTACATCAAAAAATGAAGGCAAAAGTTGTCTCCACCCTGAGTCACAAAGGTCAGTGGGTGACAAAGGGAAAAGGATATTGACTCCTAAGGAGATTAAGGAGGAGAGAGAGAGAGAGGATGAGGAAGCTAAGGGGAGAAAGTTCTATTGGGTCCTTAGGCTTCATGGAAGCTGCCATCAGGGCTGTCCCTAGACTAAACACTCAGCGTGATGAGTTGAGGGCAGACAGGATAAACTATTTGGGGATCAGGAACTATGATATTGGTGAGATTATCTCTCTCCCCTTAGAAGAATTGAATGAGTTGACAGACATGGAAATGTCTAAAGAGGCAAGGGTGCAGAGTTCCTCCTCATGATCAAGGAAGAAAGAAGGCAGAAAGACTTTACAAGCATGCACCTACCCTCTCCCCAGTTCAAGAATGTCCTGTGAAAAAGGCTGTGGCAACTGAATAACCTCCGGTAGACAAGAAAGCTGACAGACAAAATATGATTAACTACCTGAGTGCCATAGGACTCTACCATACAACTGCACTTCTTCCCTTATCATATTAGTATATTGAATTTGAATACCTCAAGCAGCTTGACCTACAGGTTGTTAAAGAACAAAAGCTGCTAAGAGGAAGATAAGGGAAGAAGCAGCAAAGTGAAGAGCCATCATCTAAAAGGAGTAAAAAAAAGTCAGCTGATTGGTAGAGGATGATGAGTTTCTTGAAGCTGTATGGATTTTCCGGAAGGAGGCTTCGTCCAATGCCTCTATCCACCATGGATGAGCACATTAGAGTGATCAAGCAGAAGATCAAGAGAGGAGAGCTTGTTGACTTACACTCCTCACCAAGTCAAGCTCCTCCTGAAGATGAGGTTAAATTTGAATTCTTTGAGGCAACACAACCAGGACCTCATGATGGACCACAACAAGCTTCATCTTCTGATTCACAGCAAGGTTCAACTCCCTCTCTTTTGAACCTGTGAGGGAAGAGAACCCAACTGAGAAAGACAAACAAAACAACATGGTACTGAAGCCAGTCTACTCAGTTAAAGACTCAAAAGAGGAAGATATGGATGGCCTCTAAGCCTGTATAAAAGAAGAAACTAGATGCATCCACTTCTAGACCTCAGGATGAGTCAGAGCATCCTGAGGAAGTGCATGAAGAGGCTGCTCAAACTACTCCAACTCAAGTAGAGCCTCTTGCATCAGGAAGACCCATCTTGTCTTAGACCTTTGTTGCTAATCGAGACAGATGGTATTGCAGGACCGGTTAAGGGATGGTCACTTACAACATAACACATAATGAGGAGAGTTTTATTGAACAATTAACATATAAAATAGGGAACTAGGAACAATATGGTTTGATACTAAGAACACGAGGAAGTATGAGACAGAACAAGAACAAACAACACAAGGATATTGGTTTTCAAGAATGCTATATATTGTTCTCAAGTTCTTTACAGGTGTTAAAAGCATAAAAAAGATAAAAAGACCTGAGATACTTTATACTATATCCTACAGCTGGCCATTCTTAGAAAGCCTGCTAGAAACATTTGATCTAGACAACAACAAAATCATATGTAGAGTCAACAGGCAGATTGCCTTTTTGACTAGTGACTATGACATGCCATAGCTCACATCTTAATATATTACAAAAAGGATAAAAGTACATAAAGTAGAAAACACAGACTACAGACCTCAATGTGCAGTTACCAAAAGCATGGACCTTTTCACCAACTCATGTAAGCTGGTGACTGAACAGAGTTGTAGCAGAATGGTGGTCCAGCTTTATGGAATAGTACATCAGATAAAGCACATGTTAAAAGTCTTCGGAAGAAATCAGTCTTCACTTCTTAGCTTCGGAAGACTTTGTCTTTGAAGCTTCGGAAGACTTCACTTTTGGCTTCAAAAGATGTTGGTCTTGGCTTCGAAAGATTTTACACTTAGAATAATTCTGATGCAGGGTGTAAAACATCTGAAGCATTTCTACTTTGCACTTAAGTGCATGCATGCAGGAGAGACTTTGAATGTCTTAGGTGCATCAGCCTTACATAAAACATTACAAACTCCCCCAGGCTGATGCTACCAAAACATTTGAAGACCTTAGATGTTGAGAGTCCTCATCATGATGATGACCATACCCTTCTTCATTAGATGGTCAGGATCACTCAGACTTTCAAAATGTCTTCTCATCTCAAAGAGATCATACAGAGGTAGATTGAACATGTCCTGCCATGTGTAGACATCTTCAACACCTTGATCTCTGATTACATGCCATCTTTCTGGATTAGTGAAGGTCCAGGATAAGATGGGTCTTCCTAATGCAAGAGGAGCTGCTTGGATTGGAGTTGTTTGAGCTTGCTCTTGTTGCACTTCCTCAGGATGTTCCGACTCATCTTGAGATTTAGAGGTGGATGACTTGGATTTCTTCTTTGACTTCTCCTTTCTAGCCTTCCTTTTCTTCCTCTTTGGAAACTTCAACTGAGAAAACTAGCCTTCAGCACCTTGTTGTTCAAACTTGTCTTTCTCAGTTGGGTCTACCTCCCTCACAGGATCAGAAGGAGGGGGAGTTTGATGCTGCTGTGGATCAGAAGATAAAGTTTGCTAAGGCTCAGTAGGAGGTCCAGGTTGTGTTGTCTCAAATTGTTCAACCTTAACCTCCACTTCTTGAGGGGCTTGACTTGGTGGAGAGCGTAAGCGAATAAGCTCTCCTCTTTTGATCTTCTGCTTGATCACCCTTATGTGCTCATCCATGGTGGATAGAGACATTGGGCTAAGTCTCCTTTCGGAGAATCCATACAGCTTCAAGAAGCTCATCATCCTCTGCCTATCAGCTGACTTCTTTTGACTCTTTTGGATTATGGCTCTTGACTTGGTTGCTTCTTCCCTCATTTTTCTCTTTGTAGTCTTTTATTCTTAGAGTACTTTAAGTTCAAGTTGTTTGAGATACTCAAACTCAATATACTCAAAAGACAAGGGAAGAAGTGCAGTTGCCTGGTAGAGTCATGTGGCAGTCAGGTAGCTGATCATGTTTTGCATCTCAAGTTTTTTATCTACCTGAGGTTATGGAGTTGCCACAGTCTCTTCTTTCTTCTTTGATCTAGAGGAGCAACCTTGCATGCTCTGCTTCCTTCCTCTCTCTAGACATTTCCATGTCTGCTAGTTCATTTAGTTCTTCTAAGAGGAGAGAAATGATCTCATCAATGTTATAGTTCCTGGTCTGTAGGTCAGTAATCCTGACTGCCCTTAACTCATCATCTTGAGTGTTTTGCAATCTGGGAGCAGCCCTAATTACAGCATCCATGAAGCCTGAGGAGCCAATGGAACTTTCTCCCCTTAGCTTCCTCTTCCTCTCTCTCTCTCCTCCTCCTCAATCTTCTCAGGAGTCATTATCATTTTCCTTTTGTCACCCACATACCATTGTGACTAAGGGTGAAAAGAGCTTTGGCCTTCATTGCTTGGAGTAGCTTCCATGCTCTGGCCAGAAAAAGGATGTGATACACCTTCACCAGCAGGTGTTTCACTAAGGGGATGGATTGTTAAAGTAGTTGTAGTTGTGACAATGCTCTCAGGCTCTCTCACGGGGCCTTCAGTCAAGGTTTTCCCTTTGAAGCTAATCTCAGGGTCTGCCTCAACATCTAATTGACCAATGACATTACCTGATTGCCTTTGTCTTCTTCTTGAGTTGAACTCTTCAATAAACCTGTCTTGAATCCTTTGAGCCAGCCTGTCAGCTTGCCTAGATTTTCTTGGATTGGCAAGTGGCATGTTGATCAGATCAAGACCTTCATAGTAGTTCAAGTTCTGAAAGTTGAAAACTTCTTGCTGTCATTGAACTCTTTGAAGTATGAGGGCTCTTCTATCAGCATCATACCTCCACCCTAAAATGTAGTTTGATGATCCTTGGGGTGGGGTTGACATAGCCCTTGGAATACCCTCCTCAAAGAGACTCTGAATGAGTGAGTCCATTAAATACACATCAATGTGAACTTGAGAAGGTTGCTGAGTATGGACAAGTGCAAGTGAAGATGGTGAGTCCTTAATGTCCATACTCTGGGAAGAACTCCCAGGTTCTATGATTGCTATGACTTTCTCCCCCTTTTTGGTAGCATCACCCTCTTGCATAGGTGAGTTAGGAGTTAGGTCAATTACATCCACAAGCTCTTGTGTTCCTGGATGAGCACTCCTTAAAGGTCTCCCAGCTAGTTATTCCTTAAGATAAGATATCTCAAATTGCTGATCATTGATCCTGTTTTATAAGGTAGTCACCTGAGATTCCAGGTGACTAACCTTAGAGACTAAATAGGAGCATGTTTGTGACAACTTTTTTGCACCTTTAGTCTCATGTTCCTCTCATCTTCATCGGATGAATCATTGGGGGATGAGAGAATTGGACCAAAGTCTTCCCTCTCACCACCAGCATGATGTTCTTGGCTGTTGGATTTCCCCTGCTCACTGACAACTTCAAGTGAAGTGTCAATGGGCTGAGGTGCCATGGTTGAGGTCTTAATGATGTATTCACTTGCAGAAATGAGAGCCTCTCCTATATGGACCTCCTAAACATGTTCAGGGAGATTCACCTTAGTGATTGGTGAATGATGTGGGCTAGAAAAGGGAGAGGCAGGAGCACTCATCTCTCTTTGAGTGGGGGAGGAGTAGAGAGACTCATGGTACTCACTGAATCCCATGTCTTCATCATCATAGAATTCTAGGTTGGATCGGTTGATTGAGATCAAGAGGCTGGGGATGGTAACTTTCCCCTGAATGTTGTTCACTTGAGTGTTAGGACTCAGAGTGAAGGCTTATAGCTAATGGGCTAATGAGCTCATCAGGCTGATCATGAGGAACCTCAGCACTGATTCATGATGAGATGGGAGTGGTTTGCTGCTTAGGAGAAGTAAGAGCTCAGTGTCCACCTGTTCCTGTATGGGTGATGATATGGGGGCCTGTACAAGCTTAATAGCTTGAGCAGGGATTCGTTTGGATTTTCTTTGGTAGGTGAGGAGGATTTGTGGTTGTCTTTTGGGTTGTGAAGTAGAAGGTGTGGGTTCAACACTAGCTTGTGTTGCTAGGTTTTCACCTTGAGCAATGAGCTCTAACATTTTTGGGACAAGGGCTGTTTCTACCCCAGAGAAGCCAACAGTTGGCTTCTTCATTGTTTTAAAGATACCAGCTTCATCTGTCCGAATTTAAGAATATTACCTGTTTCCCTGAACTGTGAGCCCAATTCACGGTTGAGAATGTATTGAACATATCTAGGAAACATATAATACTCTAAGGAATCTAAAGTTGCAATTGTGTAAACAAATTGAGAGTACCTGGACTTGACCCCTTGGACCATTTCATGAACTATGAAAGAGAAATCCTTAGGAATCTGGTCCCATCCCCAATGCTTGTTGAACAAGCTGTGGATGACCACATGGAGTAGATACTTCCACTGGGATGAGACCTTCCTTTTTCTGAAGGTCTTTACAATGAAATCTACTTCATAGCCCATCTGCTCAAAGGAGTGGTTTCTAGCTTCCTTAGGAAAGGACAATTCACCTTCCTCATCATCCAGCTGAAGATGATTGTTGATGATGGCTGGAGTGATGAAGATTGTCCTCTCCTGTACTATGGCAGACAGTGCCTTCTCCCCATCCATAATGACCTCTTGGCAGGTCTTCCAAAATTCTAACAGATGATCCTCATAGAGTGGAGTATCAATGGTTAGGGAGGTGAAGTAGTTAGACAAAGAAAGAAAACGGCAGACCTTTGAGAAACTTGGATCTTTCTCAGAGACTAACAGAGCAACCTGATTGTGTTGCCTGCGGATTTGCATGGAAAAATCTTGGGTGTTTCTGCGGTTGAGGTTAGCAATTTGAGAGAGCTTAGTGGTGGAGGAAGATGAGAACAAAGGCGGTTTGTGGGTGAATTTAGGTTTTTTTGGGAATAGTTCGATGAAGAAGAGAGTGAAAGAGGGGGGAACCGTTGGGTATATTTATGAAATGGATCTGAGACAAAGTTAATGAAAGAGGATAAACTTTGAAATCCGGATGGTGGTCCCACCTCTGAAAATGTGCCCAAAAAGGTAGTTTTCTTGGAAGTGTAAAATCTTCCGAAGGTAATTTTACATCGGAAGTTTTTGATGGAAAGCTTCCAAAGCCAAGATGACTTTGGAAGATATTCCAAAGAGTTTAGAAGATTTTGCTTTGGAAGAAATTTATACTCGAAGAATTTTATTCTAAGAGGAATAAAACTTCCGAGTCTAATTTTCTTTCGGAAGAAAATTGTTCTTTAAATACATACAAGTACTCAAGAGAAATTTAAGCTTAGGAAGATATTTCATAAATCTCTTTCGAAGGTAAATCTTCTAAAGAAGTTATTTGTTTTCAAAGACATAGGTTTCTTCCGAAAGTACATATCTACCAAGGGACAAAATATTCAAAAATCTAAGGAATGTCTTTTAAAAAGATGTTTTCTTCCAGAGTAAACAAGGGCTTATGAAGATGATAAAATAGACAACTTAGGACACACAGGTTTTAGAAATAATATGAGTTAGTTTTAAGAAAAGCTACTTTAAGTTAATCATCCCAATAGCTGATATAAGATATTTACATCTCTGCTCATCAAAAGTTTGGGTGAACAAATCAGCATATTGTTCATTGTGTTAACTTTACTAGTTTGATTAATCCCTTTTCAAAGTTCTCTCTAATCAAATGATGCTTGATATTGATGTGTTTTGTCCTTGAGTGTTGCACAAGATTCTCTGTAATAGAGATGGCACTATTGTTGTCTATGTGGATGGGACTCTCTTTGAAGTTGAATTCATAGTCTAGCATCTGATTCTGAATCCAAAGCACTTGAGCATAGCAGCTTGCAGTAACAATGTATTCAGCTTCAGCAGTTGATGTAGATACACAGGATTGTTTCTTGCATTGCCATGAGACTATCCTTCCACCAAGGAACTGACATCCCCCTGATGTAGACTTTGAAGTCATATTGTAGCCACCATAATCACTATCTATATATGCATATAGGCTGAAGTCCGAATTCTTTGGATACCAAAGGCCAAGTGTTGAAGCACCTTTGAGATATATTAAAATTCTTTTAATAGTGAACAGGTGTGACATCTTGGGGTTAGCTTGAAATCTAGCACAAATAAATGTGGCAAACATGATATCAGGCCTGATAGGTGTGAGATACATAAGAGACCCAATCATATCCCTGTAAAGATGTTCATCCACACACTCCCCCTCAAGATTAGCTCCAAGGGAGTGGTTTCTGGCTATGGGTGTCTCAACAACCTTACAGTCAGTCATGTTGAATCTTGTAAGTATGTCTTGCACATTGCACTCATTTCAAATCTATTCTTCATCAGCTTCTCAAAGTCTTTACAGAGCTTTAGATTGGTTGGCCCAAAAATAATATCATCTACATATAGTTGGACTAGCATTAAGTCATTCCCTATTACTTTGATAAAGAGAGTTCCATCTATAGTACCCTTTTGTATCCATGTTGACAGATATTCTGAGATAGAGTCTCATACCACTTCCCCGGAGCTTGGTGTAGCCCATAAAGAGCTTTATCAAGCTTACAGACATAATCAGGATGATCAGGATCTGCAAACCTATGTGGTTGTTTGACATACACCTCTTCATCAATAACCCCATAAAGAAAAGCACACTTGAAATCAAGTTGGTAGACCATGAAATCCTTGGATGCAGTAAAAGCTATAAATATTCTAACAACTTCAAGTCTTGCCACAGGACCAAAGACATTTGTCTAGTCAATCCCTTCTTCTTGTGTGTATCCTTGAACAACTAGTCTAGCCTTGTTTTTGATGACAAGTCCTCTATCATCCTTCTTATTCCTAAACACCCATTTGGTTCCTATGGTAGTCTTCCCTTGAGGAAGAGGACATAAGTTACAAACCTTTTGGCTTTTGAATTGTAGCAGCTCCTCTTGCATAGCTTCAACCCAACTTCCATCCTTTAAAGCCTCATGAACTTTATTTGGCTCTATCTAGGATAGAAAACAAGAGTGAGACAAACATTTGCATCATGGGTTTGTCCTCTTGTGCTTACCCAAGTGTCAACATTTCCAATGATGTTTGTGGTGGGGTGAGACTTATGAATCCTTAGTTGAGGGATTACAACAAGTTGTTTGGAGAGATCTAAATTAGTGAAATTTAGATCAGGCATTGAGGTTTCTCCAACCACATCAGCACACTTATCAAGTGTAACTTGATCCAATGAGTGTGTGACATCATTTATGTTGTTTTCAATGGAGTGGTTGTTAGCATCATGAAACTCTTGATCACTTTCACTACCTCCATTTCCTTCCTCATTTGAAGCTCCTTTATTTGAGTGTTGTGCCGCTGAGCTAGAATTTGAAGGCATCTCAGATGTATCAGTTGAATTTGTTATTGTTGTGCTGATAGGAACTTCATTTGCAGGGTTAGTTACAACAGGAGCTGAAGTAGTATAACTTGAAGGTCTTCTTAGCTCAAATATTTGGTCAGGATCACCTGCTTATAGTACATCTGCAGATCCTAAAACATGCTCACAAGATTTGTTAAAATAGTTGGTAACTAAATCAAGATGAAATAGCCAATCAGGACCAGAACCTTTCACACTGGAAGTGTGCTCAATGAATGTGACATTGGCTGACTCCTCAACTACTCTAGTTCTGAGATTGTATATTTTATAAGCTTTAGCTTGAGAAGAGTATCCAATAAAATATCCATCATCTGGTTTCTGATCAAATTTGGCAATTTGATCCTTGGTATTCAAGATGGTGCAAGGACATTCAAATGACCTGAGAAAACCAATGAAAGGTTTCCACTTGTGCTGAAGTTCATAAGGAGTCTTACCATGTGTCATAACTACTAAAACTCTGTTTTGCACATAGTAGGCAGTGTTCACTGGCTCTGCCCAGAAGGTGATAGGCAGTTTAGAGTCAGACAATAAAGTTCTTGCAGCTTCAATTAGTGTCCTGTTTCTCCTCTTAGCAACACCATTTTGCTAAGGAGTCCTGGGAGCACTATATTCTCTTGTAATACCTTTTTCATCATAAAATGTATCAAGGATTGGTTCTTGAATTCAGTTCCATGATCACATCTTATGGTTTTGACCTTGTAATCACATTGATTCTCAATATTTAAGATGGAATTCTATAAAATCTTAGGTGTCTCATCCTTAGTTCTAAGGAAGAAGACCCAAGTGAATCTTGTAAAGTCATCGGTGATCACCAAGAAATAAGAGGTCATTCCTAGACTCATTACACTGGTGGGGCCAAAGATTTCCATATGTAATACGTGTAAGGGAGTGGTGATTGAGTTTCTTTCCTTTGGCTTGTGAGATACCTTCTGTTGCTTCCCTTTGAGGCATGCAACATAGTGGTCATCACTAGTAAACTCTTTCTTTGGCATTCCAGTTACCAAATTATTTTAAATTAGTTTATTCATGTTTTTAAAGTTTACATGGCACATTATTTTATGCCAGAGGAAAGACTCATCACTATTGGCTTTAGATAGAAAGTATGAAACTTCTTGTGAGGGAGATGTTTCTTGCAAATCTATCTTGTACATATTTCCTTTTCTAGGAGCTCTGAGCAGGATATGCTCATGAGCAATGACCACCCCGGGCCTGAGAACAATGCACTCATGCTCAGTAAAGAGCATTTTATGACTCTGATCACAAAATTGAGAGACACTCAAAAGATTGTATCCAAGCTCTTTTACAAGGTTTACCTTCTCAATACTGATCTTACCATTTGTGACCCTGCCCCTTCGAGTTATGTAACCTCCAGCATCTCCTCCAAAAGCAACTGGTCCTCCATCAATTTTCTCAAAAATTTTAGAGTAGTGACCTATTGCCTTTCATGTGCTTGGAACAACCACTATCAAAGATCCATACAATCCTGTTTGTCTTGAGTTGTTCCTGCACAAAAGAGATGGTTAGTTACATTTGGAAACCCATGCCTTATTGGTCTTCGGCTCATCAAAAGAAGTTGAGGACAATGCAACAGTAATTGATCCTATTATCATGTTTTGAGGATCATTTGCTAATGTTGATGAAGAACATTCAGTCACTTGGTCTTTCTTTGTCTTCCACGCCACCATTGGAAGCTTAAACTTGACCTTCATCACTACAGAAGTTTTGATAACTTTGGAAGTTTTGATGACTGGACCTTCGAAAGATCTTGCTAACACTGCAGGAGGCTTAAGTGCTTCGGAAGTATTCCTTTCTTTCGAGACCAAATTTTCTTCCGAAGGCAATTTTCCACTTGTCTTCTTCTTCATTTTGGAGCTTCCGAAAGGAAAAGATTTTCCTTCTGAAGCTTTCTTCTTCCTCAAACTCTTAGAAGTTTTCTTCTTGGTCATGTGGACAGTACTTCTTGGATTGTAGAGACAATCTTTAGCAAGATGAAAGGTACTTCCACACACAACACAGTCCATTTTCTTCTTTCTAATAGTCTTCTTCTGAGAACAAAGCTGAATTTGATCTCTTTCCTTCTCCATCTTCATCTTTGCAGATGATGTGGCAATTCCTTTAAGGTGAGAACTACCTTTGGAGCTGGATGGTTTAGGTTGTGTAGCAGTGGTACACAACTGGTCAGCCTTCTTCATGTTGTTGAGATGATTTGGACATGAACTTGAACTCCTGGTACTAGAGTTCAAGTTTGTGTCTTCAGCCTTAACCACCTCAAAACCTGCAAGGATGAAGACTTGTTTCTACACGGAGTTAAAGGTGGCCTTGATCTCTTGAGCCTTCTTGAACTTCCTCTTGGCCTTTCTGATCAAGTTCTTTCTTCTTGACTTGGTCATCCCAACTCTTTTACTCTATTTAGAGGACTAGTGACCCTTCTTAGAATGCTCTTCTTCACTCTTCTCAAAGGCATCCTTCACTATTTTCTCTTCATCCTCTTCACTCATGGGGTCTATGAAGGGAAGCTCATCTTCACAAGTTCCACACCTAGGAGATCTTAAAGACAAGATTGTGTGTGGAGGAGCTATTTCACTGGATCCCAATCCCTGCTTATTCTGATAACAAACTTTTGAATGCAAGGATGAGGATATAATGTTCTTGAAGGTCTCTTCTTCAAGAACATATTTTTCTGCCGTGGCTTAGCTGATCACAAGCTCAGCCGAGCATTCAGTCAACTTACTTATGAGTTCTTTGATCTGAGTCCTGTAGTTGGTATGTTCATGTTTAAGAGTTGAAATGGTTTTCTCTAAGTCCTCTATATTTAGTTTATAATCATTGTCAGCTCTTTTGAAATCAGATTTTAGAATATTTTAAGGCTCAAGATGAGATCTCATCTCTAAGTTGTAGGACCTGTATCTATTTACTTTAGCAATACATTTAGGTGTATAAAGATGTTCCAATACCTTTGCTTCATCATGGTCAGCTATTAGAGCTTGGTTTGGAGATTCATCTTCCACCTGAAAGCTCCAGTCAAAGCCTATTTCTTCAATAGCAACTACAGCTTTGCAGGACCATTCAAAGGATGATCACTTACAACACAACACACAATGAAAAGAGATCTTAAGAACACTTAACAGATCAAATAGGGAATTGGTAACTTATAAGATTGATATTGAGAACCCAAGTAAATATGAGACAGAACAAGAAGTAGACAACACAAATATTGGTTTTCAAGAATGTTGTATATTGCTCTCAAGTTCTTTACAAGTATTACAAAGCATGAAGAAATTTACAAGGATCTGAGATACTTTATACTACATCCTTTAGTCGGCCATACTATGAAGGCCAACTATAAACATTTGAACTAGACAACAAAATCAAATCTAGAGTCAAAAGGCAGATTTCCTTTTGACTAGGGACAATGACATGCCATAGCTCACATCCTAATATATTACAAAAAGGATAAAAGTACATAAAGTAGAAAACACAGACTCAAGACCTCAATGTACAGTTACCAAAAGCATGGACCTTTTCACCAACTCATGTAAGCTGGTGACTGAACAGAGTTACAGCAGAAAGGTGGTCCAGCTTTATGGAATAATACTATAGATAAAGCATGTGTTCAAAAGTCTTCCAAAGAAATC
The DNA here is from genome assembly GCA_025215565.1 of Flaveria ramosissima. Lineage (NCBI taxonomy): Eukaryota > Viridiplantae > Streptophyta > Magnoliopsida > Asterales > Asteraceae > Flaveria > Flaveria ramosissima. Next base: position 27,790,846 of record CM046036.1, read on the forward strand.
TGTCTTCACTTCTTGGCTTTGGAAGACTTTGTCTTTGAAGCTTCGGTAGACTTCACTTTTGGCTTCGGAAGATATTGGTCTATGTTTCGGAAGATTTTACACTTAGAATATTTTCTAATGCATGGTGTAAAACTTCCGAAGCATTTCTACTCTGCACTTTAGTGCATGCATGTAGGAAAGACTTTGAATATTTTAGATGCATCAACCTTATATGAAACCTTACAAACTCCCCCTAGGCTGATGCTACCAAAACATTTGAAGACCTTTAGATGTTGACAGTCCTCATTATGATGATGACAATACCCTTCTTCATTAGATGGTTAGGATCAGTCAGACTTTCATAGTATCTTCTCATCTCAAAGAGATCATGCAGAGATAGGTTGAATAGGTCTTGCCGTGTGAACACATCTTCACCACCTTGATCTTTGATCACATGCCATCTTTCTGGATTAGTGGGAAGGTCCATGATAAGATGGGTCTTTCTGATGTACGAGAAGCCACTTGAATTAGAGTTAATTGGGTTGCCTCTTCATGCACTCTCCCAAGATGATCTGATTCATTCGGAGGCTTGGAGGTGGATGACTCTGACTTCTTCTTCTTCTTTGACTTGGGTCTAGAGGCCATCATTTTCCTCCTCTTTAAAAGTTTTAACTGAGAAGACTGGTATTCAGCACCTTGTTGTTCAGTCTTATCTTTCTTAGCTGGGTCTACCTCCCTCATAGGTTCAGAAGGAGAGGGAGTTTGACCCTGTAGTGGATCAGAAGATGAAGCTTGCTGAGACTCAGCAGGAGGTCCAGGTTGTGTTGTCTCAAATTGTTCAACCTTAACCTCTATTTCAGGATGGGCTTGACTTGGTAGGGTGTGTAAGTCAATGAGCTCTCCTCTCTTGATATTCTGCTTGATTACCCTGATGTGCTCATCCATAGTGGATAGAGACATTTGGCCAAGTCTCCTTCTGGAGAATCCATATAGCTTCAAGAAGCTCATCATCCTTTGTCTGTCAGCAGACTTCTTCATACTCTTTTGGATGATGGCTCTTCACTTTGCAGCCTCTTCCCCCATCTTTCTTTTTGTTGTCTTTTGTTCTTTGAGTACTTGAAGTTCAAGTTGTTTAAGATATTCAAACTCAATATACTCAAAGGACAAGGGAAGTGGAGCAGCTGCCTTGTAGACTCCTATGGCACTCAGGTAGTTTATCATATTTTGCCTATCGGTTTCTTTGTCTACCTGAGGTTCTTCTGGAGTTGCCATAGTCTCTTTCACAGGGCTTTCTTGAATTGGAGAGAGTAGGAACATGTTTGTACATTCTTTTCTGTCTCTTTTGTTCTTTGAATTTGCATGATCGATTTTTATCACTTAACACTTTCTTTTCTCTCAAACTCACTTGATCACACTTGGTTTAGATGATACAGAATCCCTTCTAAGAGTTGATAATAATATACTAAATAACTAAGAACACAAGAAGATAATTTTCAAGGTACTTGTATATATTACTTCTCAACTCAAAGTATTACAAGACTCTTACAAGCATATTACATGAGTTATAATGAGAAACTATATATACTAGATCCTACAATCGGATATAATTTGATACCAACTGGAAACCTATGACTAAAGCATATACTACAATGCTAAAGACAAGGTATCTTAGATAAAATATTATCTAAGATATGGTTTTCATGACATGTCCATGACTCACCTTTTGTCACCAACTAAAGTTTGTAACTGTACCAACTAATAAGGAATGAACAGTGGAATAAAGTATGGTCAACTACATGGGTGTGGGAAAGCACCATGCAGTATCATAGAGATTTGCAGAGGAGTGTCAGAAGGACCATTCTTATGTCCACTGGTTCATAGTAAGTACTTCTAAAGGTTAACTGGCTTCCTAAGAACAAGTACTTACGAAGCCATTTATACTTTGGAAGAGGCTACTTCATTCTGAGGCTTGAGACATTCTTCACGTCTTCATACTTCGGAAGTCATTGTCTTGAATTCTTCTAAGTGTTGAACTTCGGAAGAAAGACTTTGTCTTCGGAAGTTGGAGTTTCTCTTCGAAAGCTCCATCAGACTTATCCTTTGGTAGCTCTTTTTTTGCCTTCGGAAGTTCTTCATCTGATGTACCAAAATTTCTCTAAGTGTTTGTTTTGGTTGCACCAGCCTGACTTGATCCAACAAACTCGCCCATGGCTGATGCTACCAAAACTTCACTTGTTTCTGCTTCTCAAAACTTTTAGCACCAGGGAAAGGAAATATTTATCTGTCTCTATGAATGATATGTACCCTTTGTTGCTGCCCTCTGAAGAGAGTTAGTTGACGGGATCTATACTAATACTCCCATCTAACTATGCACTCAAGTTTAGGACCTTCAACCATTTGAAGAAAGGGTTTGCCTTTGGTTGTTGATCCATTCCTTTCATCCTTCTCTCTCATCTTCAACTCCTCTTCAATCTTGGTTCTTGCTGTTAGCTCGGCTAGATGAAGACTGCTCAGATGGTTTCTGATATGAGCAGATATCTCAGAGTTGGAGGGTTTGGTGAATGGCATCTTTGCTAACACAGCAATGTCAAAACTGCTTAAGTGTAGCACAGATGAGGCATTTATCCTGTTTATCTCGCCATTTTTTCTCTCATCAACAAAGTTTTGAGAAAAGTCTTCGAACCGCCACCGGATGATCTTCTTTCTTGGCACAAGGGGCTGACTTGATACTCTGTCCCTTCTTTGAATCCTGTAGAGTCACCAGTCTTTTTCTTAGCTTCTTATTCTCTTCATTTAATGAGTCAGAGTTGAGGCCAAAAAGATTTGCAGCCTGGTCCAATGTTCCTCTTGGCAGATCAAGAAATTGATCTCTAGTGAGGGAACTTGAGGAGCCATCAACATAGGATAGCTTGAGTGACCCTTCCTCACAAGAGAAATCGCTCAGAGTAGTACATTTCATGAGCTTCATCTTGATCTCCTTTAATTCCTCTAAGGACAGATGTGTGGAGTGCTGAGAGGATTACTAGGGTGGTTGTTGGGTAGGTATTGATGTTTGGGTTCTGGGTAGTGTATTGGGTTTGAGGATGGGAAGTTGAGGTGGTTGTGGTGAGGAAGAGGGTAAGGATTATGGTGTAGGTTCAATGGTGTAAGGCTCAAAGGTTGGCTCAATTTTGATAGGGAAAGGGAAAGGAGTTGGTTCAAGTTGAGGTTGGGGTAGAGGTGTTTGTCTGGAAGTCATCCCTTGTACTTTACGGTACATCTCTTTCCTTCTTCCTGCACGAATGTCAGCCTTAATGTCACTAGCATGTCGCTGCAGTGTCTTCTCAGACATAGGACCACCTGCCTGCTAGAGAAGCCATGAGCCGGGAGATAGTCTTTCATCCAGGTTTTATCTCCTAGCTTCTTGACTGCAGCAAGTCCAGCTTCTTCCTCCTTCTTCTTTCTCTCTCCCAGCTTCTCTTTGGCAGCCTTCTTTCTCTCTTTCTCCATTTGATCTTGCTCTTTCTTAAAAATCCACAAGATCGTGTCATTGTTGTGAGGAGTTAATTCCTCAAGAGAGAATCTCCTGGAGTTTAGGAAAGAAATCCTTTCACTCCTGAGCTGCTGGTCAGCTTCTTATTTCTTTCTCCTCCTTTCTTCCTCCAAGGCCAACCTTGTTGCTTCTTCTTTTTGCTGAAACTGCAGCAGAGTTGCCTTTTCTAGCTCAATTAGCTCCTCTAATGGTAGCAGGAGCACATCTTCACTGATAGCTCCAAGATTGACAAGCCTGTCAATGATCTCCACCCTTTTCTTATTTTTGATACCCTCCTGGTTGGCTGCAGCTGCTTTACTAGTTGCAGCTAGCAACTTCCCAGTTTGGAGTCTACCTTTTCTTTTCTATTTCTCCAACCTTTCTTACTCCATTAGTTCTGTCGCAGTCATCTTCCTCTTCCCTTTGGTGTCTTTGCAAGCTTTATACTTGGGAGATTATTTTGTATAGGTTTTAGGTGGAGAGGTGGTGATGGGAGCAAGAAATAGTGATGATGTTTTAGTGAGGGGTGGGCTGAGAAAGTCCTCTCTATTGACCTCAGATGCTAGTTCAGGAATTGCATATGTGACAACTAGATCATCGGATAGAGAAAATAACCCTTCCATAACTTCAATCTCAGGTTCGGAAGTTTGAAGTAGTTTTTCCGAGGCTTTGACTTCAGCTTCGGAAGTCTGTGGGATTGCACTTACTGTCCCAACTGTTTCAGTTGCTGGGCCATCAGTCCTCATTTCCCCTTTGAAATCAATCTCAGGTTCAACTTGGACCTTAGGTTGACCAACTTCACAGTGGTAGAAGGTGCATTAAACCTCTGAAGCTCTTCAGCTCCAAAGTACACCACAGAAACATTAGGGCTTGGTTGTTCAATGGAAGATCCCATTAGGAACTTGGAAAAGAACCTATTTAGATCTTTGAGCATCCTTGGGTCCATTTGAATGACAATTGGAGGAGGCTCAGGGAAAACTAAAGCTTGTTGAGAAGGATATCTTGAACTCAGAGTTGAAAGTGCTAGACAATTAGGTCTAGGATCAGTAGATCTAGTCCATTTTGTACTTAGTACTTGAATTAATATCTGTAATGAATGGTTGTAATTCATTATTGTCTATGCATTATATATATAGGTTAACCCATATATATGTGTGTTGATTTATGTATGATTACAGGTACAAACATTATACTTAGTCAATTTTAGAAATTGACTAAGTGTAAGAAACATCTACAGATGAACATTTTGTTCTTCCGTAGATATGTTTCTTACAAGTCAAATACATCCGAAGATCTTCTGCGGATGAACAAGCAGCCTTGAGGATGGAAGAAAAAGATTGCTTCGGAAGAACAATGTACCCTTGGAAGAACAAGACTCCTGCGGAAGAACAAATATCTACGGAAGACAATATTCCTGCGGAGTCCAAACACTTGTATAATACAAGTGTTACAAGTCAACAAGTCAACAAGGCAGTTATGCGAATCCCAAGAAATCCGATGATTCCTTAAACAGAAACAATTCAAATCCCAAGAGATCCAGTGTTTCCATAAAAGAAACATCATTGTCTATATAAATGGATCCCAGGTTTCGAATCAAAGTAAGGGGCGACGACAATACGACAATTCCACAACAGAAAAACATCACATCAAATCACACAACCAAACCCTAGCAGTCGTCACATCATTAAATACAAAATTCAATATCATTCGGTTATTATATGTAATCATTAACTTGTTTAAATGAAATACATTTTAATTTAAACTTTGTTCATTCATTAATTGTGTTTCTTTCACTGTGTTCTTGAATTTTTATTGATATTGAAATTTAATACAAACAATTAAACCAAGCCAAAGTTGATTCCGCAAACGTTGACTTGATTTCAACCAACGCTGATAATTCCTGATTGCGATCCTTGGATTCACAAGTGGTATCTTATAGCTTGCTTAAGAAGGTTAAAGTTGATATCAAAGCATATAGCTTGCTTAGTATGGCTTTTACCAGAAGAAATATTGATCAGATGTGAAAATTATAAAACAGCAAATTTCTTGTGGAAGATTCTACACACACTCTTTGAAGGGAGTGATAAAATCCGAAGCATTAGGAAGGACACCCTGCGTTCACAATATGAAACATTTCATCATATTGAGGGTGATTCAATACAACTGCACAGGTTTATGCAACTTGTTATAGATATGAACATGCTGGAGTTGAAATACACAAATGAGGAACTGAACAAGAAAATGCTCCATATTTTACCAGAAAGTTGGAAGCAAACTGTATCCATGTTCAACAATACCATAGATCTTAAAGCCGTCGGACTAGACACTCTAGTGGCTAAAGTTGAGGCTCTTGAAATGGATGAGAAATCAAGAAACAAGAGTGTAAGAACTCATGTATCACCATATCACTTTAAAGAAACAAGAAGTGCTGGAAGTGCTTTCATGTCCAGTAATGATGGTGATAACTCTTGTACTTTGAGTGAAGATGAAGAAGAAGTAAGTTTTTATGCTTCAAAACCTCCTATGAAATCTTCTCAAAGTAAGTCAAGAAAAGAGAAAGAAAGAACAGATGATCAAAGAGATAAATCATCTGAAAAACCATCATCCAACATTCAATCAGAGTCTATCACTGTCATTCTAGACTCTGAAGAACAAAAGACAGCTTTTGCAGCTTTCAGATAAAATTCTCATCAGTACGAGTCAATGGAATGGCATCGGCGATACAGAAATTGGAGTGAATGAGGCAGCTAGACCTCGATAGCCTCAATGGATGGCCCCCGTGATCTGAAATTATTTCAATATTGAACCTTGGACAATTGACTGTAGACGATAGCAGTTACAGTCACCCGGGGTCTTACCTTGGGGATAGACGATGGACCCGCCATTCGACATGATGCAGTATTTTGTGTTCAAGCTTTCAAACTTACCTAGGAAGTTTATTGCCCACTGCTAACATGTACCAACAAGATTTAGAAGAACTGCCTTCGGATGTAGTGGAGGAGATGGATCTACAATGGCAAATGGCAATGATTGCTTATAGAGCCAAACAATACCTAAGAAGAAACAAGAATTTGGCTGCTGCAAGTAAATCATCACGTATTGGAGTTGATAAGTCAAAGGTAAGATGCTTCAAGTGCAATCTCTATGGACACTTTTCTAGAGAATGCAATCAACAAAATTCCAACACAACACAACATCAGAATCATCAGGCCAAACAACCTTCATCAACTCAAAGATTTTTTAGACAGCTACAACTGACCAACTCATCCCCACTAGCCACCAATACACCAGCAGGAACTAGCAACTCTAAACAATCTGGGCTGATCATTCTTCAAGATGGAACTTGTGACAGGAGTTTGTATAAGAAGGAAGTCCTAGAAGAAAATCAGGCTCTAATGGCTCACATGGAAAACAAAGTTCCACCCATGGCAACTGTGGTAAGAGACAGGTTATGTTCATTAATATGTGTTGAGGAAGTAGAAAGATATAGAGTCCATGCTCAACAATTAGCTGATAAAGTTAAAGAAAAATTGATTTTGAATGAATCTCGTGTAAGAGAACATAAACTATATCAAATTAAAAATAACACTTTACAAAAGGATTTAGACAAAATTGTTTCTGAAAATTATAGTTTAAAAGCACAAGTTGAGTATCTCACCACTTCCTTAACAAAATCCATGGCTGATCATGCATCAACTGAAGTGAAACTTCAAAACTTTCAGCTCTCATCTCAACAATATGAGAAATTACTAAATTCCCATATTGAATCAAAGAATAGGTTTGGGTTGGGTTATAATGTTGTGGCACCTCGTATTAACAATAACTATATTCCTTTGCCTGAATCAATGACAAATAATTTGTCAAAACATTTTGTGCCTATCACCAACATAGGAACTAGCTCTAATCAACCAAACATTGATAATAAATCTGAGGTGAATGAAACTGAGTCTTCTGAATCAGAAAAGATTAATCAATTGAATTCAGAATTTGACTTTGATGAGTGGGATGACTTGGATGATTCTGATGAACAAGATGATGATCTTATCAATAAGGGTTGAATATTGTTTTTGAAACAAATATTCCAAAAGTGCTTGAAGAAACAAAGCTGCCATACCCTCCTAAACAAAGAAACATGCTGAAAACCATCTACAAGAGAATAGCTCAGTTAAATAAAGGTCTTCAAGAGCTAAATCAGCAACAAACTTCTTCCAATAAAGTAAATGAGAAGTCTGTCTCTATTGAGGAAAGACACAAATCCATGGAAAATGGAAAGAAAAAGGCATCAGCAGATCATCAGCGGAAGAAGAACCTCTCTCCAGTACCAGATCTGCGGAAAAACAAAACTTCAGTAGAAATTAATATTGATTCACTAGATGATCTACGGAAGAGGAATTCAGCAACAAACAATCAAAAGCTGCATAAAGTGGAAAAGAAAGAATCTACTCCAAGGCTGAAGAAGAATGAAAAACCTCAAAAGTTGGCAAACCATAAGAATGATTCTGAGAAAGAATCAGATGAGAAGTATTGCTAATGGTGTGACATGAAAAACCATAATACTGAAGATTGTTACTTCAGTAGCTACTGTTCTATTTGCAATATGAACAATCACATGACTGCAGACTGCTACTTCAACAAACATTGTGCTATCTTCAACAAAAATAACCATTCCACTCAAGAATGTTATTTCAACAAAAAGAACAAGGCAAAAGGCACAAAGAAGAGAGAATCAGATAAGTCTGAATTAGACACTTAATCTACTAGTTTTGAAAAGGGTTTAAAACTGAAGAAGTCTGAATAAAAATCAAAGTCAAAATCGAAGGACAAAACATCCTCAAGTGCTCATCCATCAAAGAAAATATCAACTTTCCAGCAATCAAAAACACCTCACAAAAGGGTAGATTTAACTGATAAGGAAACAAAGTATGATGATGTATTCTTTGATAACTTTGAAAAGGGAATTCATATACCTCATTCGAAAACAAAAGATTGTGAGACATTTAATCATAAAGTTTCATTATGAAAACCAAATCCTGAAATGAACAAAATTAAGTTGAATCAAGAAGAAATTGGTAAACAAAACCTAGTTCATCAACATCCCATTCAACAGAATCATCCTCATCTGAAACAACTCAGAATGAATCAAGCAAAAGTAAACTGAAACTTCAAGACTTATTCATGAAGGAGTAACTATTTTAGACACTGCTGAGAAACCCAAGATCATTAAGGCTTGGGTTGTCAATTCTAACTGATTTATTTCTGAATGCAGGAACAATATTGGAGAGCTGACAACAAGTGGTATGTTGACAGTGGTTGTTCCAGGCATATGACAGGAAACTGTTCACTTCTGAATGCAGGAACAATATTGGAGAGCTGACAACAAGTGGTATGTTGACAGTGGTTGTTCCAGGCATATGACAGGAAACTGTTCACTTCTCCATGATTTCAAACATAAAAATGCTTCTTATGTGGCATTTGGTGGGGATAAAAAGGAGGTAAAATTGTTGGTGAAGGAATGGCAACAGATGGTGTGCTCAAATTTGACAAAGTAAATTATTGTGAAAATTTATAGTATAATCTACTAAGTGTGTCTTAAATTTGTGATCAAAATTATACCACATTGTTTGATAATACTAACTATTACATTCTTAAGCAAGGTTTTTCTGTTCCAGAAGATTGGGTCCTCCTTAAAGCATCAAGATTAGGAAACACTTATATTATGGACATGAACAACACCTCACTCACAAAACATGAAACATGCCTTCTATCTAAGTTATCAGAAGATGTATCTCAATTGTGGCATAGAAGGCTTGTCCATTCTAACATGAAGAACATGAACAAATTGGTGACAAATGACTTAGTCATTGGATTGCCAAAGAAAGAGTTTCATTGCTCAACTCACTGTTCTTCTTGTTACAAAGGAAAACAACATAGAGTGTCACATAAATCTAAAATTATCAATACTAATACTACACCACTCAAATTGCTTCACATGGATCTGTTTGGTCCTACCAATGTGATGAGCATTGGAAAAAAGCAATATTGGTGATAGTTGATGATTTCACAAGATTTACATGGGTCTTTTTCTTAAAACAAAAGAGTGAAGCATCAAAAACATTAATGGACTTTGTGATCAAGATTGAGAATCAAGTTGATGCAAAAGTTCAAATTTTTAGGAGTGACAATGGTACTGAATTTGTCAATTTTGAACTGAATTCCTTTTGCAGGAGCAAAGGTATTGCAAGCCAATTCAGTGCACCAAAAACTCCACAACAAAATGGAATGGCTGAAAGAAGAAACAGAACTCTCATTGAAGCAGCCAGAACAATGCTAGCTGATTCACAATTGCCCATCACCTTTTGGGCTGAGGCAGTGAATACTGCATGCAATGTTCAAAACAGAACATTAATTGTCAAAGAACACAACAAAACTCCTTATGAGCTCCTATTTAAAAAAAACCATACATAGGATATCTTAGAGTTTTTGGGTGTCATATGTATGTTTTAAACATAAAAGAGTCATTGGGAAAATTTTCAGAAAAAGCATATGATGGTTTCTTTGTTGGATATTCTTCAACATCTAAATCTTATAGGATCTATATTCCACAACATAACATTATGGAAGAAACTCCTAATGTATCCTTTGATGAATCTGTATTCACTAAATCAGTTAAAGGTTTATCATGGTTGTTTGACATAGATGCTCTAACTGAATCATTTAACTATGATTATTTGAACACTACAGGATCTGATGAAGTATGTTATCCATTTGTTCCACCTCATATGAATAAAGTAAAATTATCTGCTGATCCTCCAAGGATACACGCATCCTCACGTGGAAACACTTCAGCAACAGCTACTGACACTGCATATGGAAATGAACACTGTGCATCCGGAGATGTGACTGATGTCCCTGCAACAGATCCATGCTCTCAAGTGAATACAACAAACATTGGAAATGTTTCAAGTCCTCACTTATCATCCGGAGAAGTTGGTGTAACTCCTACGGAAGAGCTAAATGATTCCGGAGAAGTTCCTATAACTCCTACGGAAGAGCAAATTGATTCCGGAGAAGTTCCTATAACTCTTACAGAAGAGCAAACTGATTCTGGAGAAGCTCTTACAGCTCATGTAGAAGACACTCCTGATGCTACTGATAATCAAGCTACTGAAGATTATTCAACACCACATGTTGAACATTTTGACTACTTCCTAAACTCTCAACCTAGTTTGGATCAGTCTGAGCCAATGGAAATGACTAACCTGGAATGATCTATTCCAGTTAGATCAACTCCATCAATGAGAATCCATAAGACTCATCCAGTCAAGAACATCATTGGAGATCTTACAAAGAGAACTACAAGAAGCCAAAGTGGTACTGCCAACCTTTGTCTCTTCAGTTGTTTTCTTTCACAAGTGGTTTCTCCAAACATCACTGTTGCTTTAAAAGACAATAGTTGGATTGAAGTTATGCAAGAAGAGCTTCAACAATTTAGAAAGCAAAAAGTAAGGTCTCTAGTTGATTTGCCTGAAGGCCAACATCTTATTGGAACAACGTGGCTATATAAAAACAAACTGGATGATAGAAAGATTATTGTAAGAAATAAAGCCAGGTTGATTGCACAAGGATACACACAAGAAGAGGGAATAGACTATGATGAAGTTTTGGCACCAGTTGCAAGAATTGAACCCATAAGAGTGTTCCTAGCTTATGCATCATATAAGAAGTTCACTGTGTATCAGATGGATATCAAGTGTGCATTCCTATATGGGAAAATTGATAAGGAAGTTTATGTGTCACAACCCCTGGTTTTGAAGATCCTCATTATCCACATAGGGTATACAAACTAGATAAATCCTTGTATGGTCTTCACCAAGCACCAAGAAAGTGATATGAAACACTATCATCTTTCTTGTTCAAGCATGGCTACAAAAGTGGAACCATTGATCAGACACTCTTTCTCAAACAAGAACATCAAGATCTCTTAGTTGTTCAAATATATGTTGATGACATTATATTTGGATCAACTAATAAGAGATTGTGTGTAAATTTCGAAGAGCTGATAAAATCTGAATTTCAGATGAGTTTAGTGGGTGAACTAACTTTCTTTCTTGGTCTTCAAGTTCATCAAAAACCAGATGGGATATTTATCAATCAAGAAAAATACATACATCAAATTTTAAAGAAATACAATCTTGCTGATGTATCCTCATGCAAAACACCAGCATCAACAATTGATAAGATTGTACCTGATCCTTTAGGAAAAACTATTGATAAAAAATTACAAAGATCAATGATAGGATCACTTATGTATCTAACTGCCAGTAGACCTGACATGATGTTTGCTGTGTGTGTGTGTGTGCTAGGTACCAATCTGATCCAAAGGAGTCTCATCTGAATGCTGTGAAAAGGATTATAAGATATCTCAAAGGAAAACCAGGACTTGGTCTTTGGTATCCAAAGGATGGTGACTTTACACTCTACTCACACTCAGACAGTGACTATGGTGGATGTAACAGTAACAAAATATCCACAACTGGTGGATGTCAATTCATCGGACCAAGACTAGTATCATGGCAGTGCAAGAAACAAACTAATGTATCTGTATCCACATCTGAGGCTGAGTACATAGCTGCTTCAGCTGGTTTCTCTCAAGTCCTTTGGTTGCAAAACCAATTGCTTGACTATGGTTACAACTTCCTTCAAACTTCAATTTACATAGACAATTCTGCTACTATGTTTATAACTGCTAATCCTGTGCAACATAGTAAAACAAAACTATTGAGATAAGATATCATTTTCTGAGAGATTGCTCAGAAAAGGGTTTGATTAAGTTAGTCAAAATGGATACAACAAATCAGCTTGCTGATTTATTCACTAAAGCCTTTGATTCAGTCAGATTTAATTTTCTAATTGAGTCTCTAGGCATGATTAACTTACATTAATCAATTTGAACAAACAAAATACCGTGTGTAATGCTGCTTCAGCATCACATATGCTTGGGAAATGATAGTACACTATATCTTTGCTTATTCCTGATATCTTAAATATCATTAAATCTGAGCTAGTTTCTTGATATGTGAGTAGGTTCATCTTGAGTGGAAACTACACTTAGTGCATGCCAAACATAATACACGGTCATTGTTTGTGGGAAACTTCATTTTGAGGATACAAAGTGAGTCTTATTTTGATGTGATCAAATCACTCATCTAAGCACACTACGTACCGACACTTTATAATATCTATCTTTGCAAATCATACTCCCTCTGTCTTTTGTAAACAAAGACCTGGGTGTATGATCACCATACCGTGTATAAGTTATAAAAGGTGAAAAGATCATGATCCTGATCATCCCTCTGTTTTGTGTAACAAAAGACCTGGGTTAAAGGCACCTCTGTTTTACGTGAGTAAAGACATGGTGACCTGATGATGATCATATCTAAGCTCTGAAAAGAATCATATGTGATCAATTCTATATTAATCTAGAGCTTTTATATCAATGCATTAATCAGATGTCCAATGCATCTCAAGATAGAACTTATAACTTAAAGTACATAGTTATTAAGTATGAAAAATGATGATTTGACTTGCAAAGGGAGGACAAAATCTTCGTGAATTGAATGTGAAGCCCATAACAGTTATTTCCTAATCAATATGAAAACATGATAAACAATATGCCTAGTTGATACATTAGCTCTTGTATGGATTTAAGTGGACAATATACTTGCAATGAGAACTATGTTCAGGTATCAATTCAACAAAATAACTCATCAGGAAGAGGCTTAGTATTATAGTATGATCCCATCATATGGGTATATATGTTTGTGCATCATCGTACAGTTAAATAATACTCATGATATTCTTCTTAGAAATTTATGATAAATGCATACTGTCATCATTAATCACAAATTTAGGGGGAGTAGAATTCATGAAGATAAGTTTATCAATCAGCAGCTTTGTCTATTTCCTTATCAATTTGAAGGAATTGGAATCTGAGCACCAACTTAGCTCCTGGATACATGAAGCTTTTTTTAATCATTTAAACTTTCTTGTGCTCAATTGTCATGAATACAAAGTCAACAAGGTCCAAAAGCAATAAATGGTTCTAAGCAATGGACTTGGACCATACAACAAAATAAGTTTCTCTGCATAGTGCCATCTTAAGCATCAGCATAAGCTATAGTGCCATCTTAAGCATCAGCAGAAGCTACAGTGTGGAAAATTTAAATGTTTATCCGTAGATTGGTAAACTACGGATGAGCAAAGATCATCAAATATAATTTAATTTCATAGTTCGGTAACCTATGAAAATTAAAGTTATACTTCATCAGCAGAAGTCGTTAAGACATCTGCAGATGATTTATGGAATCCGTACATGATCTGCGGAAGAACTTAGAACAGAGAAAAATTGTTGAGGGTCCCACTTCATTAAATAAATAAAATTAATGTGTCTGAGAAAGTATAAATGATGTTCTTTGACTTCAAAATTTATTATTCACTTTTTCAGTTCACCTTATCAAACCTAGAAAAACACGCACTCAACAAACTTTTCCCCCTTCTATAACATTCAAATATTACCGAATCAAAACATCAAACAAACATATATCTCTGCTCTTAAATCACTGTGTTCAAGGTAAAACATGTCGTAATGTTCAATAATGAACCGTTCGATTCTTGTTTAATCTCACAACTGTTCGTATTCTAATATTAATAATGTGATTCTAACGAAATCTTCTTCTTATGAATAGATGGATAATCGATTTGCGAAAGAGCACAATGTGTGTGCTTTCTTAAACCCTGACGACTCTGTTTCAGAAGGGTGTCAAGACATTATTCGATATCTAAGAAGATCCAGGCTGTTTAATGCCTTATCTGCAGAGCTTGTGATTCATCAATCGCACATCACGAATTTCTGGAACTCCGCCCAAATAGAAGAAGATGGTCAAGTTATTGTGGCCGATGTGAAAATCAAAGACTAAGAGTGGATGAACAGACAATAAGAAGGGTTCTTGAGTTAGGAGATGTAGAAGCTGGTCACCCTGATGTGTTTGAGAATGAATACATAGAGAAACTCTTTCTTCTGATGGGGTTGATGGTGACTTCGAGAAGGGAGAAATAAAGAAAGGAAGACTCTACAAGCCATACAAATTTCTCTGCCACACTTATCTTAAGTGCATCTCAAACAAGAAATCTAGACTTGATAGATTTTCAAGGCATATCACTTCAGGCATTATTGGTGTCTTTGAGGGAAGAACCTAATGTGATCACATTAAAGTACAGAAGGCTAACAAGATGTATATGTTTCCAAGATTTCTGCAACTAATCATCAATGCTGATCTGCCTCAGACTACTGTAGATGGTGATGTGTTTGTTCAAGCTCACCTACTTAGATCCGTACTAAATAAAATATCCGGGAAGTATGAACGAGGAGACATGCCCATGTTTGATCATGTGGTAGATGCTCATGCAAACATTCCTCAAGAGCTTGTGTGGGAAGATGTTAGGTCTAGGATCAACAGATCTAGTCCATTTTGTATAGGCTTAGTACTTGAATTAATATCTGTAATGAATGGTTGTAATTCATTATTGTGTATGCATTATATATTGGTTAACCCATATATATGTGTGTTGATTCATGTATGCTTGCAGGTACAAACATTATACTTGGTCAATTTCTAAAATTGACTAAGGGTAAGAAACATCTACGAATGAACCTTCTGTTATTCCGTAGGTATGTTTCCTACAAGTAAAATGCATCCAAAGATCCTCTATGGATGAACAACTAGCTCTGAGGATGGAAGAACAAGATTACTACGGAAGAACAAGATTGCTTCGGAAGAAAAAGATTCCTTCTGAAGAACAAGATTCCTTCGAAAGAACAAGACTCCTACGAAAGAACAAGACTCCTATGGAAGAACAAACATCTGCGTAAGCAATATTCCTGCGGAGTCAAAACACTTTTATAATACAAGTGTTACAAGTCAACAAGTCAACAAGGCAGTTATGCGAATCCCAAGAAATCCGATGATTCCCTAACAGAAACAATTCAAATCCCAAGAGATCCGGTGTTTCCTTTAACAGAAACATCATTGTCTATATTAATGGATCCTAGGTTTCGAATCATTGACGGCAACAGCGATAGCAATACGATAATTCCTCAAAAAATCACATCGAATCACACAACCAAACCCTAGCAGCCGTCACATCATTCATCACAAAATTTAATATCATTCGTCCATTATTTGTAATCATTAACATATTTCAATGAAATACATATTCATTAATTGTGTTTCTTTTAGTGTGTTCTTGAATCTTTATTGATATTAAAATTTACTACAAAACAATTGAACCAAGCCAACGTTGATTCCGCAAACGTTGACTTGATTTCAACCAACACTGATAATTCCTAATTGCGATCCTTGGATTCACAGGTGGTATCAGAGCCAAGTGCTCATTGATTTAGATCGATTGATCTATCAGGTAGTTGTGTTTAATTGCTTCTCTGAATTCTATAGATTTGTCATTTTTTACTGATTAGATCTATTGTTTTTAAAAGAAATCTGTGTGAAACTTGTTTTGTCGTTCAACAGTACTCGGTTAGATTAACTTGGATCTATATTCAAATCAATTGAATAGCGGATCTTAGTTATTGACCAGCATCACTATCTTGTTCATCTCTGTTGAACAAATTCATTAGTTAACATCTCATATCTTAACAAATCATGAGCAACTTTAGTGGATCATCTTACCAACCACCGAAGTTGGAAACAAAAGCAGATTTCAAATCATGGAAAATCAAGTTTAGGAATCATGTAAATTATATAGATTCTATCTTATAGGTCTATATTACAGAAGGTCTTTATATTCCACCCACTCTTGGGCCGGATTATAATGATAACAATCAACCGATAAGCACAAAAGATATTTCACCTGATGATATTAAGAATGTTAAAGTTGATATCAAAGCATACAGCTTGCTTAGTATGGCTTTACCAGAAGAAATATTGATTTAGATTTGAAAGTTATAAAACAACAAATTTCCTTGTGGAAGATTCTTCATACACTGTGTAAAGGGAGTGATGAAATCCGAAGCATTAGGAACGACACCCTTCATTCACAATATGAAACATTTCATCATATTGAGGGTGAATCAATTCCTCAACAACTCCATAGGTTTATGAAACTTGTTAAAGAAATAAACATTCTGGAGTTGAAATACACAAATGAGGAATTGAACAAGAAAATGCTCCATACTTTACCAGAAAGTTGGAAGCAAACTGTGTCCATGTTCAAGAATACCATAGATCTCAAAGCAGTCGGACTGGACAAGAGCAATTGAAATTAAAGGTGTTAGGTGTTAAACTAATGGATTGCGAGTCTAAAGAACCAGAGCACGAAGTCTAAAATTCAAAATTGGTGAAAAATTGAATTTGAATTGAACATTCAGAACAACATGCGAATGGACAGGTTGATGAACTTCAGTCACACGACTGATGTGTGCGACTAACTAAACCGCACGACTGAACCATGTGTATGAGTTCAGTCGCACGACTGGTGTAACCGCATGAGTTTACATACGCATGAGTCTAGTCGCACACTCAGTCGTACGTATGGGGTAATTCGCATGACTGGAGCTCAGTCGCACTGCTCATTGCATGACTTGATCTCAGTCGCACAACCTCATTCGCATGACAGAAAAGAATGTTTTCAAGTCCAAGTGATTCAAGACATTCTTAGCCAATGGATACTAATGTTTACTTTCTTTGTGTAACAGATGGCGAGTCGATGGACCACGAGTACGAAGCACAACATTTGTGCTCATCTGGATCTGACATCCAGAAATGCTTCAGACTTTTCTGGCATTATCATCTTTCTACGGAGATCGAGGATCGCTCATGCTATATCTGCTCCATGTACTCCGTATCGTTCTATACAGCAGGCCTTCTAGGAAGGTGCAGTAGTTGACTGATCTTCTGAGCCTCAATGTATTAGGAGTACTATATTTGGAGAGGCTATAGAGATCATAGAGGAGGATCTAAGGATTGTGCTGCAGTTGGGGGACGATGTTTACTGTCCTACTAGACTACACCCCCTTACTGTCAGAGGATGTTTTCTTCGAGCTAACTACTCTGGGACATCAATGCAGGGGTGCTCAACAAGAGCAACCTGTGTCCCCAGTTCAAGTACCTTGCTCACGTACTGCTGAAGTGTATAGCGTCCAAGAAGGGAGGATTTGATGAGTTTTCAGATCAGATCCAGAACGCCTATGTAGCGTTGGTGCTGAACCATCTGTTCAGCTTCTCCAGGATGATCTTCACCTACTTGGTGGAGAACATTGAGGGGAAAGGGAAGGAGGGCTTTTGCATGTACCCCCGATTCATACAGTTGATTATAGACCAGAAGCTCCTTTCCCTGCCGAAGGAGAAGGAAGATGCAGTAGTGCTTGAGGTGATGGATGATACCACCTTAGGCCGGATGAAGGTGTACAGGGGGAAGCAGGTGAAACCCCCTGTCAGGAGACTGTTTGGGCATCTGGCCCGTGAGGACTATGTGGTGCCAGCTCGGAGGAAGTGGCGGCACGATGACAGTGATTCAGATATTGAGCAGATTGCTCTACCCTCCGGTGACATTGATGATGATGACAGCGGGGATGCTGGAGATACCATGCCCACTCGACCGAGGGGCACAACTACTGATAGCACACCTCCAGTATCTGGCCCCACTGGAGATATAGCAGAGTCAGCTGGGTTTCACCAGGATTTTATACCTGGTGAGGATGATGAGGAGTCAGATGAGGAGCCACTGACTAGGACTGTGGGAAGCAAAGTTGTTCCCACAGAACATGGACTCCGGGCGGTTGGTAAACGCCCTAGTGGATCGGGAGAGACTGCTGCTGACCCGACCTATGCTCCAGAGCCGTCGAGCCGTGTTCTAGGGGGAGCATCCTCCTTGATAGGATCGAGGAAGAAAAGGATGGCTCAGCCCCACGACATGAAGAAGAAGAAGCGCAGACTCACCTACATCACCACCACAGCCACCACCTCAGCCACAACCACTACCACCTCTACACCCACAGCCACCACCACAGCTACCACTACCACTACCACACCCCCTACTACTGTCACCACACCACCCACCACTACATATATCCCATCCACCACCATATCATTCACACCTACATCACCACCACTATCATCTAGACCTAACCCAATCTTCACCACTGCCACCACCACCACCACTAGCCACCAAGCCGGGCCATCATCACATCCCACCCATCTATATGGCTCACCTCTACCTCCCATTGGGGTAGAGGAACAGCTATCAGCGCTGAACCGTATGGTGATGCGTCTGTTAGCAGCCGATGACGAGAAGACTGCGCAGATTCGTCAGCTGGCATATCTCATAGCTGCATAGTCCCAGCAAATCTCTCAGCAGGCTCAGCTGATCGAGCAGCAAGCCCAGCAAATGGCTACTCAGAGCCAAGAGATTGCCCAACTCCTAGATCATAGAGTCATATCAGCAAAGAAGATTGAGGAGTTGGAGGATGCTAAAAAGACTATCATGCTCAAGCTCAAAGGAACTAAAGATGAGCCTTTGAAGATAAAGGAAGGAGATGGTGATGATGGGGATGATGATGATGAGGATGAGGATGAGGATGAAGATGAAGAGAGTGATGATGATGAAAGGAATGAGGAAGAAAGGACAGAGGACAGGCAGGAGGATGATGATGATGAAGGAGGAGATGCAGCTGCATCTGCCTCAGCTCAAGGTCAAGAAAGACGATCAAAGAAAAATCAAGACCAACGAGCTTCTTCTTCTGCCTCACCTAGTGATGATCCAGCGATTCAAGATAAAAGTAATGATTAGATGTTTATGTATTTGATAGCTTTTGTACTTGAATCATGTATTAAACTTATGTATATGATGTTTATATTAAGATTAATGTATTTCTGTCTTGATTATTAACTAATGTTTGATGTGTTACATGTTTAAATCAAGCAGATCCAAACTTTCAAAGGGACAAATTTGATGTTCCTCCCCTTCAGCAGGTCAAGACTCAATTGACTATGATTCTTGATCTGTAAGGGATCGTCAGGAGATCTGTGAGTTATACCCCTGAAGAAGGGGAAATAATTCATGATCTTTCAAATGAGCAACTGGCCGAGATATTCAAGTTAAACCCAGATGAGATCATTAAGGATGCTCCAACTTGTGTGTCTACCAGTGACGAAGAGCTGAACGACATAGATGAGATCGAAATCGAAGATGTCACAGCATAGCACTATCCTCAGTACACTGACAACAAGGGAAATGTGGTCCCCAATCTGGTTGAATCCCTAATCAGTGATACATTTGAGGTATTAGATCAGATGGAGCAGGAGTCTGAGAAGACTGAAAGAAAAGCCCGAGCCTCAAACGACGATGTTGATATCAGAAAGGCTGAATGGGCTGCATGTTTCAAGGAAATCCAAGCCCAACGCGCCGCTCCTAAACAGAATGTCTGCACCAAACTCTACAGAGTGAAGAAACATCATAAGGTGTCAGGCAGGATTATTGCGTGGGCACATTTTGAGGATCTAAATGTTTATGCCATAAAGAGGGAGAAGGGCATAGAGTACTTTAGATTTCCACATGATCTAAAGACTCTACCTGGTTTTGAGCTCAACCAGCTGGCTAAGTTGAAGCTACTATATGCTGACCCGAGGAAAATGTCAGGCTGGTTTGAGGCTGCCCTGAAGAAAGAGTACCACACCAGGTGTGTCAACTTCAAACCTCAACAACCTACGAGGTATATCAGACGTTCTGAAGTTGATCCCACCACTGGTAAGCCCAAGATAGTGGTGAAGTGGAGTCCCCCAAGAACAATGTCAAGAATCCCTCTCAGGGAGATGGCACAAGACTTCACTCCACACTTTAAGTGGTGGTACTATGATTGGAGAACCGGGGAAGCGGTCATAGTTCTAAATAAAGAGGGAAAAATGGATACCATCAGGGTGTTTGACCCGATGTGGCTCACTAACTTGTCTGCTAACGATGTCTACACATTATACAAGTGGCCACTATTCTATGACACGCAAGATATTGTACAAGCCCTTTAATTCCAAAATGTCATAAGACTCTGCTTTGCGTTCGAGATACACACAGGAGTCACAAGAGAGGAAAAGTACAAGAAGTATGAGGAGGTGATGCAGAAGGTAAGACATTAGATAGATCTAGGTCCAAGGGGGAGTTTGTTGATACATATGTACCTAGATCCTGATATGAATGTAATATGTCTTGTTTGTCTTAGACTTATGTAATGGTTGAGATATTAATGAAATGAGAATGTTTGTTTGTGATTTATAATGTTTAATATTTCATTAATGAGTTGATATTGAATTGGTTATATGGGTTTGTGATTGTTTGAATTGATACACATAATGTCATACAAATGAATACATTCAAACTTAGCAAAATGAAATTCTCATGCGAATGGCCCATGCGAATGGACCATACGCATGAACAACTTCAGGCGTCTGACTCAGTCGCACGACTGAACCAGGAGACTGGATCAGTCGTATGATTGTAACATGAGATTGGCTCAGTCGCACGACTGAACACTCAGTCGTGCGGATGAATCAACCGCATGGCTCAATCGCACGACTGAACCATACTAATGGTTCAGTCGCCCGAATGAGCAACCCTAACCTATAAATACCACCTAATTTGTGGAAAAACGTAAGCACTCATTCCAATTCGACTCCAGACGTACCCTAGCCGTCCAGAAGCCTCCAAGTTCATACTCCAAGTTCATAGAACGCTGTAGATCGATTCCTAATCGATTCTTAACGTTAGATACAATACCTTATTGTTTCTACGTGCGTTCTCACTGATTGGATCGCCAATCAAATAGGATTCCGCACTATTTGGTTTCGTTAATCATTAGGTGTTTCGTTCAAATACCAGATCCTAACAGTGATCGATGTATTGCATGAGCTGGTTAAAGAACTTCAAGATTCAGCTAAGAATGAGAAGAATGAAAATGAGAAGCTAAGGCTGAAGGTTGAACAAATGAATGATTCTCTCTATGATCAATCAGCTTTGTTGAGAAGAAAAAAAGAAGACATTGATCAGCTGAAGATGAAGATATGTGCTCTTGAATCAGCTCAACTAAAGAAACCTGCTGAAACTTCAAAGCAACTTATTCAATACTCAAGGAAAAGGAAGTATTTGGGTTCAAAAAATATACAAACAATCAATATTGAAGAAACACCCAAAAGGTCAAGGCATACATCTTTAGAACACACTCCTTCAGTGGATCAGTCAACATTAAAGCAAGTAACTCATGATGAAGATGAAGCTGAGCGTGATGCTGAATGGAAAGAGCTGATTGAAGATGAAACTAACAAAGATCAAGAAGAATCAAAGGCCGGTGTTCTACTTACAACAAAAGACATATTGGAAGAAAGGCTTGAGTCAACAATGTTCATGACTCTTATCAACCATGGGTTTCCATATGAAATGGTTGAAAGGATGAATCTGTCTGAGATGAAGGATCTTGTGTGTTCCCCGAGATGAACGGGAACAATGAGCTTGGATCTTAGGATTCATATTGATAACAACAAAACTTGAATGATTAGATGCTAAAATATAATAATGATGAACATGATGAAGAACACAAACGTGTTTAATGTTTGATGTTTATTGCTTTGATGTTGAAATCATCATACATGGAGGATGAAGTTATAATGATATTGTTGATGGAACTAATTCCCACCCTTGGTGGAGAATTATTCACCCTTTACAATGATAATGTATGTTAATATTTATACTAGTCTAGCAATTAAAATAATTACAAAATAAACCCTAGACTAATATTTTGTTGCTTTTGTTCTTCAAATCTTCAACTTTAATAATATTGGAAATCTTCAATTTCTTCAAATGTAGAATACCCAACAATACTCCCCCTAAATTGTAGATTTCCGATGTGAATTGAAGCTTGATGTTGATTCTGTTGAATAGTTGTTCAAAGCTAAGAAGTTTGTTGTTGATGCGGAAGCGAGGTCTTCAAAACTTTGGTACAACTATATTATGTAACTCGATGTCACATTGTTTTTGTTGATGAGAGCCCGAATACGAACCCCGATTTTGTTTTGTTGATCATAAGCCCAATCGTCAACACTTGAGCCCAAGTCCAATTGTTGTTTTTGTTTAATGATGGAGCCCAAGTAACAAACCAATTGTGTTCATGAGCCTATATTCCATGAATTCATTCACAACCCTAGTTTGCAAACCCTAATTTGGCCTCCCTAAGGTGGCAGCCCTAATCTGCAAGAGGCTCTAATCAGCAGCCGCATTTGGCAGCCACAATCGGCAGCCTCATTCTTTTGACACAAGCTACCTACGGCAGCCTCTTTTGCAACCCTAATTGGCAGCCACATTCGGCAGTCGCAACCCTAATTTGCAGCCCCACTTCGGCAACCACAATTGGTTCGGGAGCAGCCCTAATCCGCAGGAAACCCTAATCAGCAGCCCCTTCCAATAGATCACAAACGCTGCCTACGGATGACCCTTTCATTCGCAAGCAAATCATACCTTTTTTATCCTTGAGGCAGCCTCTTTCATTAACTTTCTTGCAAGATCCGCATGTGATCTTGTATTGTTGAATTGATTGTTGAATTGCTTTCTTTAGATCTTCAATGATTTCAGCAATCTAACCATGAAATCTCATCAAAATCTATGAATCCATCAACTCCGGCTCTGATACCAATTGTGTGTTCCCCGGGATGAACGGGATCAATGAGCTTGGATCTTAGGATTCATATTGATAACAACAAAACTTCAATGATTAGATGCTAAAATATAATAATAATGAACGTGATGAAGAACACAAACGTGTTTAATGTTTGATGTTTATTGCTTTGATGTTGAAATCATCATACATGGAGGATGAAGATATAATAATATTGTTGATGGAACTAATTCCCACCCTTGGTGGAGAATTATTCACCCTTTACAATGATAATGTATGTTAATATTTATACTAGTCTAGCAATTAAAATAATTACAAAATAAACCCTAGACTAATATTTTGTTGCTTTTGTTCTTCAAATCTTCAACTTCAATAATATTAGAAATCTTCAATTTCTTCAAAGGTAGAATACCTAATAGATCTACTGAAAGAGTTTAAGCTGGCTAGATTCATGATCCCTAATTGTGACTATGAAGCATTCATAACATTTCAAGCCATACAGAAAATCAAGAAAGATCTAGCCCATTATGACACAACAAAGCTTAGCAAGTACAATATGATCTGTTGGCTACAAGGTCACAACTACAAGACATATGAGCTTAAGGGAAGAAAAGTTAGTGAGCTTAGAAGGATGATGGAGCATGTAATGGTTGTTGAACTTGACACAAGAGTAAGATTCAGAACTGAAGCTCCACATCCATCCTATGAGCAACAAAGCAAACTTCCTGCTGAGCCTATAACTATGAAATCTAAAGATCAGCACAAAGGAAAAGAAAAATTGATCAGAGAGCCTAGGGCAGTTATCCCTGGAAAAGTATGGCCTCTAGGAACAACAGTCCAGGAAATCACTGAACAAAAATCTACCCTGATATAGTGTATGACCACATCACAACTCCCAGCTCAGCAGAAGAAAACAAGATAATGGCTTGGAAGTATGATTCAGACTGGGATTGTGCAATCATCAAAAGGACATCTGGAAGAATTGAATACTTCCATGATGTAGAAGCTTTACTGAAACTCCCTAAGAGAGACATCAAAGACCTGCAAAGCCTAATCATCTCAAACTATCCAATCCATCCGAGGGGAAGATACTTTTCTGTTTCAGTGGGTAGGATGAAAACAAGATTTATAGATGATGTTCTGAAGGAGGCTAAGAGGGAAGATGCTGAACATAAGAAAAGACTTCAAAAAGGAAGAAGATCAAACACCAACTCCTCTACTATGGTTGATGATGAACTCTTAAGGAGGGTTGGATACTCTAACAGAAAAATAGCAGCCATCAAAGTCATAACAGGTAATCAATAAACTCTTCCCATAACTGAGTGGGGATATGTGTAGAAGACAAAAGAAATGGTGCTACTAAGGAATGCTGAGAGGAAGAAAGGTGAAAAGATAAGAATTTTTTACCCAGTAGAAATCAAACTACTACACCCCAGCTACACATCATACCTGCATCATAAATTCTTTCCAAAGATGTCAGATGAACAAGCACAAAATGATCTATGCTTATATGTGCACATGATTCAAGTGGTGGATAAACTATATGCTAAAGCATACAAAAGAAGAAGATATGATGCTGGGTTGCTGAAAGGAGCTAACATTGAAGAAGTATCAGAACTGAGAATCTCAGAGAAAGATGAGCTCGAGATAGTTCACAATGAATGTGTAGTGGAAACACTTACCACTGAAGAAGACATTTTGGGCCTAAGTTTTGAGACTCTGCAAAGGATATGCAGAATGGAGATCAGTACAAGTACGATGATCGAAAGGATGCAGTATCATACTTCAACAAAAGGATGGTGGCAAGATTGAAAGAACTTTCAGTTTTGAAGAGTTGATTACAAGTATCTAAGCCTAAGGGGGAGTATTGTTAGGTCTAGGAACAGTAGATATGGTCCATTTTGTATAGGCTTACTACTTGAATTAATATCGGTAATGAATGGTTGTATGCATTATATATAGGTTAACCCATATATATGTGTGTTGATTCATGTATGCTTGCAGGTACAAATATTATACTTGGTCAATTTCTGAAATTGACTAAGGGTAAGAAACATCTACGGATGAACATTCTATTCTTCCGTAGATATGTTTCTTACAAGTAAAATGCATCCAAAGATCCTCTGTGGATGAACTGAAGGGTTTGTTAGAACACAAAAACATAGTTTAACCTTTTAAACTTTTCAGAAAACGCAGCGGAGGTATAGGATTATAACAAGTTTATAATCTGAAATTTTCGTGTTCTAAGTGTGGTTTTAAGATGGAAAACAAAACCCAAATCAATAGGATCTTAAATATATGAATGGAACAAGCTATGAACATACAAAATCGTACATAAAATCACAGCTAGAACAAGCTGTGACAACTACCTTGTTCCAGCAGCAAATGTCGACCAAAATGGGGGGTTTGATGCTTGTTCTTTTGGCCAAGACTCCAATGGAGGACTCCTCAAGCTAGTATACCCCAAGCTTGATGGCAACACCCTTTCTTGTTAGGTAGAATCACCCAAAAAAAACTTCAAAAACTCTTCTTTTTCTTGCTTGAACCGTGAGGTTGAGAGAGAGAGAGATTGGAGCCTTTTGCATGTAATAATTGTGGTTCAATGTTTGTGGAGTGTTCAAGACAAGAGTTAAATGTGTGTTGGTACCCAAAGCAAGTTTGGTCCAATGGGGATTAAAGGGAGGGCGGCCGAAATTTGGGTTTCAAAACCCTTTCCCCCTCAATTTGTTTATCACACATTAATATGTCTTGTGAACTAGACATATAATAAATTGTATGTACAATATATATATATATGTGTTTACATACTTATACAATTAACCATTTAATTTATAAGTTGTAATTCCCACTATTATTTGATGTCATCTAACTAATTTAAACAACACTTCAAATAATATTGTTTGAACAAATTATCCTAATAAGTTGTTCCCACTCACATGCAACTTATTTAGAAAACCCATTTTCTAAATCGGTGTAAATATTTAATTGCATGATCACATCATCAATTAAATATTTAATTGGTGTTTGCCAAACTTGTTATTGGGTATAACCCGACTTGGATCATAACGTACTAACCACATCAATATTCTAAGTGTCTTGGGCACACAGAATCCAACATGAACAACCAGCTCTAAGGATGGAAGAACAAGATTACTACGGAAGAACAAGATTGCTTCGGAAGAAAAAGATTCATTCGGAAGAACAAGATTCCTTCAAAAGAACAAGACTCCTACGGAAGAACAAGACTCCTATGGAAGAACAAACATCTGCGGAAGCAATATTCCTGCGGAATCCTGTCAGGATCAACGATCACAAGTTTGAAGTATTAGAGTGTAATGCAGCGGAATGAGGAGAAGAATTAGTCAAATTATAGCAAGAGTTTGTTACTTGTAAACAAATGCGAGAGAATATTTTTCTGTGATTAGGAATGTTTCAATAATGCCCAATCTTATTGCTAAATCATTCACAGTTACAATAAGGTTGGCACTCCTTATATAGAGTGCAATCACTGCTGTAATCACGGGATGGTGATTATTAGCAGATTTAGTACAAAAATAACTAATACTTAATAAACTACTGAAATGTTCACAACTACTGAGAACATGTCAGAGTGCTAAGTATAAAACATAAAACTACTGAAAGGAAACTACTGATACTACAACGACTGAAGAACAAGCTCTTCAGTCGTTTTACAGAACTACTGAAAAGAAAGAACATAAAACTACTGAAAGTAAACCGTCACAACTACTGAAGAAGTCCTCTTCAGCTGTTGTGACAACGTCTGATACTTTGTCTTCAGCACTTGTCTTCAGACTTTGTCTTCAGCACTTGTCTTCAGACTTTGTCTTCAGTTGTTGTCTTCAGACTTTGTAATCAGTTGTTGTCTTCAGCTGTTGTGGACTTCAGTAGTTGTTGTGACGTCTGTGGGACTTAAAGGTTTTTCTGATCCGGCTCATTGGTTCTTTTGGTCCAACAAACTCCCCCTGAACCAATGCAGCCAAAACCTTTAACTTTATTGAGGTCCCACTTATTGTTGGCAAAATGGTTGGTCTTTTTCCTTCTTGATCAGTTGAGAAGATGACCCATATAAGCACCGGCCTGGAAGTAAGTCTCTGATGATTTGGTTGGCAAAGTATGGATGGGAGCTCTGTATTGGGGAATTGGACACTGAGCTGTTCCCCCATCCATGAAACTCACTTCCCATGTATAAGCCTGTAGGATTCTCTGGTGTATGCTCTGAGAAACATGATTTGTTCTTCCATAGTAAGATTCTCTGGTTCACCATCGAACAATCCTTCACGCCCATAAAGCTCTGAGATGTATTTGGCCTGTTTGCCATTTTTGAGCTCAACTGTTGTGATCTGTCTGTAGGCAAACTCATCTGGGTGATTGCCTTCAAGTAACAGACTGAGCTCATTTTGTTTGAAGTTCTCAAGCTTCTTGTAGACTAACCCCTTCTTGATTACTCTGTTTTCTAACATCTTTTGGGGAGGCTGTTTAGTCTCATAAGCCTTCTTGAAGTCTTCTACAATCTCCCAGGGTGATACTACAAGGACCACTGTGATCTCTTCATCTACGATCCTTTTTATCTGGCCCTTGTATCTTGCAGGAATGTCCTTCTTCACAATTCTGTGAGCCACCCTAGGATCAGGCCATATCCTCACCTTTTCCTTTTGATATTGAAATGTGTTGGCAAGGGTGTACAGTCTCAGAGCTTCTTTCTTCATACTTATTATTGATGAAGAAGCAGCATAAGTTTTGTCTATACTCTTCAGCATCTCCTCATCATGAAGCCTTTGCAGTTGCTCTTCTTCGATCTTTACTCTCACAGTTTCCATCTGTGAGGTGGGAGTGATGGGCATAGATTTGGCTTTAGGCAAAGTTAGGACTGTAGAAAGAGGCAACCTATCTTCTTCCTCATCATCCTCTTCATCTTCTTCTTCTAGCCTCAACATCCTTCTCTTCTTCTTCTTGGATGCATCATCGGCTGTTGGATTTGAGGGTAAAGGAGTTGGTTTAATGGGTTGTGGTAGTGGTGATTTTGAAGTGGTAGGTTTTGCAGGTTGTTCTAGCATTCTTGTAATGAGTGAGGCTTTGGAGTATTTTGCTAGTTCGTTTCTGTTTCCAGCACCTGCTTCATTTAGTGCTTCAATCACTAATCCCTTTGTGTATGCTTCAGACGTACAGATCTTGGTGGTTATTGCCAAGATACTGTCCCTGGTCCATAACTTAATCTCTATCAATGATCTTCCAAGATACTTCGCAATGAATCTGATCATGATCTCCAGTCTTTCTCTTTCTAACACATCATAACTTGCCCATCTTGAGTTAATTTCTTCAACTTCAAGTCTTCTAATCTCTGAGTCAAGCTGTGCAGTATCGAACCCTTGTCTGTATAGTTGATCAATAATGGAGTCCATAGATTTACTATGTGTAGCATCCGCCATTTTGACCATCTCATCAAGTTGGAGTTCTTTTTCTTTTCTTTCAATCTTCCTCTTCTTATATGTGATGTGAAAGTCTTTGTGACTTTCACTCACTTGATCAGTGTCAGCTCCCTTCACATACTCTTCCTCCTTCTCAGTCTCTTTCACAACCTCTTCTTCCTCCTGTTCTCTCTCTATCAATATCCTCTTCCCTTTGTCTTTCACTAA
This sequence comes from Flaveria ramosissima, assembly GCA_025215565.1. NCBI lineage: Eukaryota > Viridiplantae > Streptophyta > Magnoliopsida > Asterales > Asteraceae > Flaveria > Flaveria ramosissima. The sequence continues at coordinate 27,819,719 of CM046036.1, forward strand.
CTGACTCTCCCCCTTTTTGGTTGCATTGGTTGCAAGGGTTTGAGTAGTAGAAAGCCTTGTGCTCACAATCTCCTCCACCAGTGGCTGTATGATTGAGGGAAGTTTGTCATCCAAGGTTTTGATCACAATGTCGGTGATCATTGGGGTGATGAGAGGTAGGGATTTGTGGAATATAGCAGCTGTTTGCTCAGAGGGGTTCTGTCCCTGAGAAGCAGTGCCAGAAGTAGAGGCTGGTGGATTGAATGTTTTTAGTGGCTGAGTGTTTAGGAGACCTTCAGGTGAAGGTGCCATCTGTGGGTGTATAGTGGTATCAGATGGACTTGCTTCTTGAGAGAATTGGTCAAGTAGTCTTTGTAGTCTACTGACTTCTTCCTCAAGAATTGTGTTCTGGGCTAGAACATCATAAAAGAAGCCCAGGTCATCATCAGCAGATGCTGAATCACCTGACCTCCTGCTAGTAGCAAGATGTACATGCCCTGGGTGTAGACCAGATGTAGCATGTGCCCCTTTTTCTTGGAACTGGGGACTTCCAGCCTCAGGACGATGTCCTTCATCAGCTGTTGCCTCTGATGAGGTCTTAGCCATGTTACCAGCCTCAGTCTGATCATGTGCTGATGCAGAAGAGGTGGCAGCCTCACCAGATATTCGTGTCTCCGTATCTACACTAGGAGACTGAACATTTAAACCCCTGTGCTGTGGGTTGTCAGAAGCATGTTGATCCTCTACCTCAATATCTGTGGTTTTCCCTTTAGGTAGTTGTTGGGGAGGAGGAGAGGCATGCAGCTGAGTCAGCACATTTGCAATTATAAGTGTTGGACTTTGGGGGGCATTTTCATGAGGAGATAGGGTATTATGCACCTGGGGAGAATGGTGTGTTTCAATGGCAATCTCCTCAAATGAGGAAGATTCCAGATTTGTGGGTACCCCTTCTTTGGTTGCTTCAGGTTCCTTTTGAGAGGAAACCTGAGCGGCTGTGGCTGGGTGAGTCTCTGATACTACTGGGGGGTTTACACCAGTAAGTATATCCTGTCTTGGTGGTACAGGAGCATCTTCAGGGGACTCATCTTCCTGAATAGCTGTTTTGGTTCGTTTTGTTTTTGGTTTGGTGGGGACTTTGGATTTTGTGGTGGTGGCTGTGGGTTCCAGCTGCGTGGGTTTGCGCAGCTTGGCAGCCATTTTGAGTGATTGGTCAGAATTGTGCCGGGAGTATACTTCAGGCAATACAACCATAGCAGGGACTCCCAGGCCAACAAGTCCCTCAGCTTGAAGCTGGTTTTCAATTATGGCCATTATAAACCGAGGATATAATATCCAACGGTTAGAAAGTTGTTTTTGGGCCATATCCTTGAGCTCTAAGAATAGTATTTCAGAAAAATTTAAAGGTTGTTGCTCAAGGATAGAGTACAATACCTGTTGCCACCTTGTGGACATTTGATCCCATGATGAAGTCTTGGGGGCCAGGCAGACATTAACCATATGAAAGATAAGCCGTTCAGCATCCTGGAAATGTTTCTTCAATATGGTTGAGGCACTCAGGTTGCCTTCGTATCCATGGTGGGCAAATGATAGATCAGTGGTGCCCTTTGGATAGCTAGTCGGGTAAGTGACATCATCCAGATTGAGGGTTTGGCGAAGAATCTCTGGATTGATGACCACCTTTTGGTTATGGACAAACGAATGAAGTGACTCTGTGTCATTCTCCTCAGAGACAAGAGTGACGTTTGTCCAGAATTGGCTAAGGGATTCGGCATATATGGTGGGGTTTATCAGAAAAGCTGTTTGGTAGGGTGACTGGACCATTAAATCAATGGCGTTGTGAAACTTGGTCCAGAATGGTGATTTAGTAAGGTGAGCGACACAGTTGTGTCGTGGTTTTAGTTGCATGGTCGCCATGGATGAAGAGAGGGTACAGAGTTTTTGAACGTTAGGTTTGAGAGGAAAAGGTGAGAAAAACTCTGGTGAGATAAGGGATTTATAGGGTAGGGTTATGAACCGACTGAAGGTTTTGGTGTTAGTCATCATTTGGTGAAACTGGTGATGACGTGGCATTAACTTTCAGAGGTTTGAAATGACTGACCGTATTGGTGTGATCATCAGTTGTTATAAAACAGCTGAAGACTTGGGTTTAACCGTCAGACATTGAAACAGCTGAAGTCTTTGTTTTAGTCTTCAGTAGTTATAAAACTACTGAGGACAATTCCGACTTCAGGTGGTGAAACAACTGAGGACATGGTGTTTGTCATCAGTAGTTATGAAACTACTGAAGACAGTGGTTTTGTTATCAGTTGTTGTAAACAGCTGAAGACTTAGTGATAGTCTTCAGTAGTTGTAAACTACTGAAGACATAGCTGTGGCTTCAGTTGTTTAGAAACAGTAGTTGTAAAAACAACTGAAGAGAAATTACTCATCAGCTGTTGTCGTCAATTCATAGCTTTTCAGCTGTTTCAGTCTGACCTCCACATTTAAATCCGAGTTTGATGTTTCATTGGTCATCAGTACTTATCTGCATTTCTGACATTAGCAGTTGTAGTTACATCAGCTGTTGTGATTTCATCAGCTGTTATAACTACATCAGCTGTTTTAACAAATGAAGTACTTATATATGACATGGTTACCAATGATCATCAGTATTTATTACTGAGATTATCGGTAGTTGTCACTTATTCTAGCTGCAGCATACCAAGCCTTAACACCAGGTTGTGGAAGGTTGAACTATCCAAAGGCTTAGTAAAAATGTCTGCAAGCTTATCAGCACTAGGAACAAATTTTGGATCAATCAGACCTTTTTCAAAACAATCTCTAATAAAATGATGTCTGATTTCAATATGTTTAGTCCTAGAGTGCTGGACAGGATTCTTGACAATACAAAGAGCTGAAGAGCTGTCCATTAACAATGGAGTCTTAGTCTCAGTTATGCCATAATCCAATAACTGGTTTTGAAGCCATAATACCTGAGATGTACAACTTGCAGCAGCAATGTACTCGGCTTCAGCAGTTGATGTAGCAACTGAGGTTTGTTTCTTACTTTGCCAAGAAATCAAACAGTTGCCTAGGAATTGGCATCCACCAGAAGTTGATTTCCTGGTCAACTTACACCCTGCATAGTCACTGTCAGAAAAGGCAACTAATTTACCAGAATGTCTAGTAGAATACCATAAACCTAGAGATGGAGTGCCTTGCAAATATCTAAAGATCCTCTTGACTGCAATCAGATGAGACTCCTTAGGTGCAGCCTGAAATCTAGCACAAACACATGTAGCAAACATAATATCTGGTCTAGAAGCTGTTAAGTACATCAAGGACCCAATCATACATCTGTAAAGTGTTTCATCAACCACTTTACCTTTCTGATCTGTATCCAGTTGTGTGGTGTTGCACATGGGAGTAGAACAAGGTTTACAATTTTGTAAATCAAATTTTTCCAAAAGATTTTTTGTATATTTGGACTGATGAATGAAAATTCCATCAGCCTTTTGTTTGATTTGCAAACCCAGAAAGAATTATAATTCCCCCATTGCACTCATTTCAAACTTTTGTTGCATCAGCTTTGTAAAGCCATCACACAACTGTGGATCAGAAGATGCAAAAATAATATCATCTACATAAATTTGAACAAGTAAATTATGCTGCCCTGCTTTCTTAATGAATAAAGTTTTATCTATGGTGCCTCTAGTAAAATTATTTTCAAGAAGAAAGTTTGATAATGTCTCATACCAGGCTCTAGGAGCTTGTTTCAACCCAAAAGAGCCTTATCAAGCTTATACACCCAATTAGGATGTTTGTTGTCCTCAAAACCTGGTGGTTGACATACATAAACCTCTTCTTTAATTTTCCCATACAGAAAAGCACTTTTGACATCCATTTGAAAAACTTTAAGATTTTGATAAGCAGCATAAGCTAAAAACAATCGAATTGCTTCCAGTCTGGCTACAGGAGCAAAGGTTTCATCATAATCAATACCTTCTTCTTGTGCAAACCCCTGAACAACCAGTCTGGCCTTGTTCTTAACAATAAGCCCATTTTCATCAGTCTTATTCCTAAACACCCATTTAGTGCCTATTGCACACTTACCTGGAGGTAGAGGAACCAGTTCCCACACTTGTTGTTTCTTGAACTGAAGAAGCTCAAGCTGCATGGCATCAACCCATCCATTGTCCTTTAAGGCAATGTGATAATTCTTTGGCTCTTGCTGACTAATGAAGAGAGCATAGAAGCAGAAATTTGACAATTGACTTCTTGTTGATACTCCAGCAGTGATATCACCAATGATTTGAGACATAGGGTGATTCTTCAGATCTTGGTACACAATGAGATCAGTGCAAGTGTTTGTAGCAGGCTCAGCAGCAACAGATGGTGATGGTGAAGAATTTCCTTGAAACCAATCAGTTGATGGTAGTTCAAAGGAAGTTGAAGTTGTAGAAATCTCATCAGCATATGTTGTGGATTGTGTTGCTGGAGCTGCAGGAACATCAGGTCTAGCTGAATCAGGCAGTTGATCAGTAAATCTGAAGAGGTGAGTACTACTATCATCATCATCAGCACCAGCAGTACCACCAGGTGGAGAACTGTTGACAGGAGCAACAGCAGGAGTTTGATGAGGAGTATATTGTAGTATGTCCAAATCAAATATCTCCACGGGATTTTGTGGAATCTTGTCCTTTGGAGATTCATTAAACTTAACATGTAGAGTCTCTTCAACCATCTTTGTTCTACAGTTGAAGACTCTGTATGCTTTGTAAGTTGATGAATAACCAACAAAATATCCTGCATCCACTTTAGAATCAAATTTTTGGAGTTGATCCCTTGTGTTGAGAATGAAACAAGGACATCCAAAAGCTCTAAAGAATGAAATTAGAGGGGCCAAATGATGAAGAACTTCATATGGAGTTTTCATCAACCTCTTATTCATTAGAGCTCTATTTTGTACATAGCAAGCTGTATTGATAGCTTCAGCCCAAAAAGTCATTGGCAATCCAGAGTCAGCCAACATGGACCTTGCAGCTTCAATAAGGGTCCTGTTCTTTCTCTCCACTACTCCATTTTGTTTAGGAGTTCTTGGAATGCTAAAATGCCTCTTGATTCCCTTTGAGAGGTAGAACTCATCAAGTGTATTGTTTCTAAATTCAGTTCCATTATCACTTCTAATACACTTGACTGAGAGGGAATACTGCTTCTCAACATACAACACAAAGTTGATAATCTTCTCAACATCTGGAGTAATCATCCACAATTACTAGACAGTATTTCTTCTTAGCCATACTCATCACTCTCACAGGACCAAAGAGATCCATGTGAAGAAGCTGTAAGCAGGCTGTGGACTTAGGTTCTTCTATGGAGGGAAATGAAACTTTGTGCTGTTTTCCTTTTAGACAAGCAGTGCAGTCATCTTCACATTTAAACTCCTTCATAGGCAATCCCCTTACTAAACCATGGTTGATCAGCTGATTTATGTTTTTGAGATTAACATGACCCAGCCTTCTATGCCATAGTGTAGATTCTTGAGGGGAAGCCTTGGAAAATAGGCAAGGATGGCCTTTGAGATCTATTTTCTTAGAAAGATCTAAGGCATACACTCTTCCTGTCCTGTTGGCCTTAAGGAGAGTGTGTTTATCCAACACCTTGTCAATCAAACTCAGAACTTTGGCTGACAGAATCCGGCAGTTCTGACTTGTGAAAAGAGCAACATGGCCTTTGTCACACATTTGACTGACACTCAAGAGGTTGTACTTGAGATTTTCCACATGGTTAACATCATCAAACTTTATTTCCCCATTGGAAACAAAGCCTTTGCCGATGATGTAACCCTTTGCATCATTGCCAAAAGATACAAATCCCTTCCTTCCTTGAGAGTAGTCATTAAGAAGTGATCTGTTTCCTGTCATATGCATGGATCCTCCACTGTCTACATACCAGATGCCTCTGTGGCATGTTGAAGAACCCTGCAGAACAAAGCAAATTAGTTAGATTTTGAGACCCAAACCTTTTTGGTTTTGGGCCTATTCACATCAACAGATGGTGGATTAACAATTTTGCTGGAAATAACAGCTTGAGAGGAAGAAGATGGTGGAGAAGAGGAATCCTTTGGCTTGGACCTCCTTTTCTGTGGATTCAACATAGGAACATCTAATTGGTTGACTCTTCCCAATAGATGTTGAACCATCATAACCAGCTGTGTCTGATTTTGTGATAAAGCTTTCAGCTCTTCAGACACATTTGCACTGGAGTTTGATAAGTTCTTATGTTGCACCTTCTTCTTTTGAGCAACCTCAGCTGTTACCTGTTTAACCCCTTCCTTTTTGGATTTCTTTTTGGACTTAAGGATTACAGGATTTGATGTTGCTGGTACAAATGTGGCTTTAAACTCATTTTTCATTTTAACCATTTTCTCTTTAATTTCATCTTTATGTTTGAGTTTGGATCCTCTTTTGTACCAACAATCATCAGTGAGATGATTAAACAAACCACATACTTCACATGGTTTCTTTTTCATCTTATGTTGATCATCAACTAAAGAGGATGAAACTACTGAAGACTTGCTCTTCAGTACTTTGGAAGCACTATTTGCTTTCTTGACTTCCTCTTTAGTAGTCTTCAAACTCTTTCTACTGACAGTTTTCTTCTTCTCAGTGCTGTCAGTAGTTGGAGCTTGAACTTCAGGAGTTAAATCTTGCTCTCCAGTCCTTTCAAGACTTTCAGACATAACTCCTGAGTTGACCAACTCTTTGATCATGTGAGTGTCAGCAATTGAACCATCAACATTAGCTGGTAGGTTCTGAGAGGGCTTAGTGCTGACTTCAACTTTTGATGATGCTTTATCAAAAAGTGAATCACATGATGAGGTGGATTGGTTATTGCTTTCTCCATCAGATTTCACCTCTACTCTTGGAGCAAAATCTGTAGGAGGAACAGTGTGATTATAACCAATGCCAAACTTCACATTGGAAGCTGATTGTTTACTAAGAAGCATCTCAAAACCTTTGCATGATTGCACCCATCGATCACACTCTACTTGGGTGACTGCAAGGGTTTCCTTAAGACTTTTCTGGTCTTCCAGAATAACCTCTAGCTTAGCCTTTTCATCATTTAATTGGCATTTAAGCTTATAAATCTCATCATTTTTACTATTAAGAGCAGACTCATACTCAGCTTGTCTTTTGGAAATTGTTTTCTCAAACTCAAGTTTTTCATTTATTAATGCTACATTTGCCTCTCTAATAGAGACAAAGGCAGCAATGCAAGATTCAGAACATAACTTGGCTTTAGCCTCTGAAGATACCTGAGTTACCTGTGAAGATGATGCAGTTGAGCAGGAACCCTCAGTTGATTCCAGAGCCATAAGTGCCAGATTCCCAAAAGGACTATCACCACCATGTTGATCAGCACTTGTGAACAGTTGTTCATGACCAGACATGTCATCTGGCAAGCTGCTCCAATCAACAACTTCTGGGGTGAAGAAGCTATGTTGTTGAGGTTGAGGGGGTTGATGAGATGGTTGAGGTTCTGGGAGAGCATGAGGTTGTGGTACAATAGGAGCTTGAACTTGACTGGTTTGTGGCATGTAATAACACGGGTAAGGGTAAGGCATTTGACCCTGAGGAACAAAATATGCAGGAGATTGTAGTTGAGACTGATGACTAGAATTGACAGGATGTTGCCCTTTGTTTTGTTGACTATTGCTAGGAAAAGTCACAAAAGGTGCAGAGGAATTAGATCCAGATGATCTACATTCTCTAGCAAAGTGTCCAAGCCTTTGGCATCTGTGACACCTCAACTTGCTCTTGTCAAAACCAACTTTGGTTTTGCCAGAGAGTCCTGGGAACTTTCTTCCAGTTCTTTTGTAGAACTTCTGAGATCTTGTAACACCCGGAAATTTATTATTTTGAAGCCGGCGAAGAAAAAAAAGAAATAAAGTCCAAAGTCGAGGGACCAAACTCGCCAACGAAGAAAAGTTGGGTAACGTGGTGATATGTGTAGGGAGAGGGCAGCCCACTCTCCCCACACTTCACACATTTCAGCTCACAAGAAGAGAGAAGAGAGAAAGAAGAGAAAAAGGGAGAAAAGGGTTGATTCGGGTGATTCGGGTGTCCAAATCCGTCGAGTGGCAAGCCAAATCGAAGTTCTTGACTTTGTGCTCGATTGTGTGAGTTCTAGGACCCCACTTTTACTTGTTTTCAACTGATTTTGGGGCTGGAAAGTGTGCAAAACCCGTTTTTATGTGTGTGTGTGTTTGACCCATTTGGGTGTGATGTGTATGATGTGTTTAGAGTATGATTTCGGGCTTGGGTGTGCTTGTATGGTGTTAAGGTATGCATTCCTAAGGTCCAGGAGGGTTGATTTAGGCTTAGAATGGGTTTGGATGAGCTTGGAGGCCGAAAATGGCAGATTGGGTTCGGGATGAACTCCATTCTGCATCAGCTAGGGCTAGGCGACCGAATGAAGGCCATACGGCCGAATGAGGGCGATTGAAGGTCATTCGCACGATTGGGACTAAGTCGCACGACTGAGAGTCCAGTCGCATGAGGGTTGTACGACTGAGGGTTCAGTCGCATAGATGCTTAGTCGCATGAGTCCATTCGCATGAGGTTAGTCGCATAGGTGCCCAGTCGCAGTAATCCCATTCGCACAAGGTTCATACGCACGATTGGGTGTTCATTCGCATAGATGTTCATCCGCATGAGTCCAGTCGCATGATGTTCAGTCGCATGGAGGCCATGCGACTGAAGAGTGTCCATACGCCCGAACAGGGCTGTTGCACTCGAAGAAATGTGTAGTTTGACTTCTGGGCTTCGGGGAAAGGTACAGATGTAAGTGTTGACGTAAGGTAACCCGTAAGAGCATGTAAGAGGATGGTTATGGCCTTAGAGAGCACGTAAGACATGATGATGAGGATGTTGCATGTTTATGCATATTATGAATGTATGATATTGCCCTGTATGATGATGATGAATGTGTATGATATGTTCCTTATTATGATGTATGCTTATCTTTCTTGTGGCTTTACATGTCCTGTTAATGAATGAATGAATGAATGAATGAAGTATTATGTAATGTAAAGCGAAAGATAATGAAAGAGGAACATGAAGTAAGAATGCATGCATTAATGAACGATGAATGAACGAAAGAAAGGCTTGCAAGCATATATATATTGGTGTGAGCGACTTTGTGTTGCAAAAGACTCGGATGAAGTGCAATCATTTAGATTGCCTATGAGGTGAGCAACCTCGTCGTTGCAAAAGACTCGAGTAAAGTGCTATCGTAATGTTGCCTTGGGGTGAGCAACCTTGTTGTTGCAAAAGACTCGGATAGCTTGCTATCGTGATGGGCAATTGGGGTGAGCAACCTTAGGGGTGCAAAAGACTCGGATAGCGAGCAATCATTGAGATTGCCATTGAGGTGAGCGACCATGTAGTCGCAAAAGACTCGGAAGACAGAATGAACGAAAAGAATGGAAGATAACGAATATGATGAAAGATAATAATGATATTATCTGTGTATACGTATGTTGAATGATCGCATGATAAAGGAATAGTTTTCAATGAAAGTAAAGTATATTTATTTTGTAAAACTAGAACTCACTCAGCAACGCTGACTTATATTGCATTTTCCAGTTGGCAGGTAAATGATTGCTGAGGATGGCACGGCGAAGCTACTCAGCTCTTTTGGGATGGCATCCAATTATATAGCTTTTGTGATGTAATGCAAACATAAATTTTGTAACCGGATAATGATGTATTACTTGGCAAAAGTAATTATAATGAAATGTGATGTCATTTTTGAATGTTTCCGCTGCAATGATTTCTTAATGTAATGTAATTATATGTTTTATGTGCGATGAATGACCAACTGTAAGCGTCCCGGGAACGGGGCCTTACAAGTTGGTATCAGAGCCAAAGTTTAAGTGAAATGGGTAAACTTTCAAAATAAACCTTAACTTAAACTGAGAATGGGACGAATGGGGAATGGGATGCCAAACTGAGTAGCTGCGTGCCATCAGGTATTTTCTTAAAGTTAACCGGTTTATGTGCGCATGGTATATGTTATGTGTTGTATGTAGATTTGAATACTGATGTAGTCAGGACAGGTAATACTTGGGGTATGAAGAGTACAGTAAGTGGCTAATCACAACTGGCCACTGTAATTAGAGACTTACTATACTTGACATAAACTGAGTTGTTTCCTCGAATGACCGTGTTGGTGTTTGAATCTTTCAGTGTGTTAGAGAATGGCTGGTGGTAGATCTTCTAAAGCTTCTAGGGGTGGAGGCCGTGATGGCCCTGTTGCTGAACCACGCCCTAAAAGAGGAAGGCCTAGAGCTGAGAAAGAGGTTCCTGCAGAACCTGAGACTCCTCATCCAGAAGCTGGGGATGAGAGTGCGAACTTGAGGGCCTCAGTAAAAGAGGCTGTCGTGGAGGAAGTACACCAGGTCATGCAGACAATCTTACCGTCTGTGGTGACCGAAGTCATCAAGGCTGTGAAGGAAGGGGAAAGGAAGGAGAGAAACCGGGCCTCGGGGGAGCAACCGGAGCCTGAAACTATTTTCTCCGATAATGAGGAGGAAGAGGAAGAGGAGCCTGTGCGGGAGGTGGCACGAGGCTGCAACTATGGGGTGTTTATGAGATGCAAGCCCCCTACTTTTGACGGTAATGGCAATGCTGCTGCTGCTCACCGATGGGTGAGAGAAATGGAGGCTGTTCTCGACATCAGCGAGTGCCAAGAAGATCAGAAAGTCAAGTTTGCCACCCACTCCTTCGTGGACTCGGCACTATGCTGGTGGGACAACATTGTCCAAGCAGAGGGTAATCGGGCGATCGGGCGAATAAGGTGGCCCGAACTGAAGAAGATGGTGATCGAGGAGTTTTGTCCTCATCGGGAAATGGATAAGGTTGAGAGGGAGTTTCTGCAACTGGAGGCGGGAACCATGACACACCAACAGTACACCACGAAGTTCAACGAGATGGCACGTCTGGTGCCGGATCAAGTGACACCTCTGTCCCGAAAGATCAAGAGGTATATACAGGGTTTGCCGGCGGATATTCGCAGGCACATGATCGCCGCCCGGCCGAGCACGTTTAGGTCGGCGGTGGATTTGGCGGGAAGATTGTATGATGAGAGGACGGTGGTGGTGACTGATGGTGGCAGGAAGAGCGGTGGTGACCGGAATTGGCAGGGGAAGAGGTTTGGTCGGGGTAATGCCTCGACGGGTAATAAGAAGACACGGGTGGATGATCGTCGTGTGGTCACGTCAGGTGCGGGGTCGAGAAGGTGTGGCAAATGTGGACGGGAGCACAGCGGGGAGTGCAGGTTTGGGTCGAACTTGTGCTTCAGGTGTGGAAAGGCGGGGCACATGGCAAAGGACTGTCGTGCGGTCCGATGCTTTAACTGTGGTGAAGAGGGTCACGTGCTCAAAGATTGTAAGAAGCCGAGGGCTGAGAGTTCAGGGGCAAAGAAGACGGGAGGTGATGGACCGAGGGCGAGCGCCAGGGCATTCACCATGACACAGGAGGAAGCTAGAACGGACCCTGATGTCGTGTCCGGTACGTTTCTGGTGAACCAAACTTTAGCTTCTGTGTTATTTGATTCGGGTGCTAGTAAGAGTTTTATTTCTGCTGCTTTCTGTGCTAAGCTGCCTGTTAGTAGTAGACGTGTTGGTGCGCCCTTTGATGTAGAAACTGCCATAGGTAAGTCTACCAGGATTTCTGAGATGAAAGAGAATTGTGATGTGGAGCTCGAGGGTCATAAGTTTCCTGTTAGACCGTTTGTGATGACCTTAGGAGGTTTTGATTTGGTTCTTGGGATGGATTGGTTGGCGGACTTTGAGGCGAACATTGTGTGTCGCAAGAAGATGATTCGGTTGTTGGCGCCTGACGGTAGTTCAGTGACAGTGTATGGTGATCGGGTTACTACGATTCCGAAAGTGATCTCGATGGCGGTGGCGGGAAAGTGTGTGAGGCGTGGATGTAGTGCCTACTTGGCCTATGTAAAGGATGTGGATACGCCAACACCACAACTAGCTGATGTACCAGTTGTGTGTGACTTTCCAGACGTGTTCCCGGAAGACTTATCAGGAGTGCCACCTGACAGGGAGATCGAGTTTCAGATTGATCTGATACCGGGTGCCCAACCTGTCGCCAAGGCACCGTATCGGTTGGCTCCGACCGAGATGAAAGAGTTGATGGAGCAGTTGCAGGAGTTGCTTGATAAGGGGTTCATTAGACCGAGTATCTCTCCTTGGGGTGCTCCGGTCCTGTTTGTAAAGAAGAAGGACGGTAGTATGAGGATGTGCATCGACTACCGCGAGCTAAACAAGTTGACAGTGAAGAACCGATACCCCTTGCCGAGGATAGATGATTTGTTCGATCAGCTTCAGGGTGCCAGTTGGTTTTCGAGAATAGATCTTCGATCTGGTTACCATCAGTTGAAGGTGAAGGAGCAAGATATTCCTAAAACAGCTTTCCGTACGCGCTATGGTCACTACGAGTTCCTCGTCATGTCTTTTGGTTTGACCAACGCGCCAGCTGCTTTTATGGATTTGATGAACCGCGTGTGTCGGCCCATGTTGGATAAATCAGTGATTTTGTTTATTGATGATATCCTGATTTACTCGAGGAGCGAAGCAGAGCATGCTGGACACATTCGGGAGGTTCTAGAGACGTTGAGAAGGGAGAAGTTGTATGCGAAATTCTCCAAGTGCGCGTTCTGGTTGCGCGAAGTTCAGTTCATGGGTCACGTGGTGAATCCTGACGGGATTATGGTGGACCCGGCGAAAGTGGAGGCGGTTATGCAATGGAAGTCACCAAAGACGCCATCCGAGATTCGCAGTTTCTTGGGTTTGGCGGGCTACTACAGAAGATTTATCCAAGACTTCTCTAAGATTGCTTCTCCACTGACTAAGTTGACCCGAAAAGATGTGAAGTTCGTATGGGGTCAAGCTCAAGAGAAGGCGTTTGAAGAATTGAAGGCGAGATTGACTCAAGCTCCTGTTCTGTCATTACCCGATGGAAGTGAAGATCTGGTGGTTTATTCCGATGCTTCTTACTCGGGGTTGGGGTGCGTGTTAATGCAGAAAGGAAAGGTCATAGCGTATGCATCCCGACAGTTGAAGGTTCATGAGGTCAATTATCCTACTCATGACTTGGAGCTGGCAGCCGTGGTCTTTGCATTAAAGATTTGGAGGCACTACCTCTACGGAACGAAGTGCACCATATTCACTGAGCACAAGAGTCTGAAGTACTTCTTTGAGCAGAAGGATTTGAACATGAGGCAGAGGCGGTGGTTGGAACTTATAAAGGATTATGATTGTGAGATCCACTACCATCCGGGCAAGGCCAACGTGGTGGCTGATGCCCTTAGCCGGAAAGAGAGGCCCGAGCCGATCCGGGTGAAAGCGTATCAGTTGATCATGACCTCTGATGTAATGAAGCAGGTTAAAGAGTTTCAAGATGAGGCACTGAAAGAAGATCATCTTAACTCTGAAAGGATGAGAGGTCTGGTTGGAGAATTGGGTGAAAACACGCTCGGTGTTAGAACCCGATTTGATCGTGTGTGGATTCCTCGTTTTGGGGATCTACGGGGGAAGATAATGGATGAAGCTCACAAGACTCGGTACTCCATTCACCCTGGTGCCACGAAGATGTACCATGATATGAAGAAAGATTATTGGTGGCCGGGTATGAAGCGCGATGTGGTGGAGTACGTGAGTAAGTGCCTTACTTGCTTACAGGTGAAGGCCGAGCACCAAAAGCCGTATGGGAAGATACAACCTTTGGATATACCGGAATGGAAGTGGGAGCACATCACCATGGATTTCATTACCAAGCTACCGCGTACTCCGAAAGGGTACGATGCCATATGGGTGATAGTTGATCGTTTGACAAAGAGTGCTCACTTCCTACCGATCCGCGAGACATATTCATCCGAGAGGTTGGCTGATCTGTTCATTAAGGAGATTGTGACTCGTCATGGTGTACCGGTGTCTATTGTGTCGGATCGTGACACTCGGTTTACATCTAAATTCTGGAAGAAGTTCCACGATGCTATGGGGACGAGGTTACATATCAGCACGGCTTATCATCCCCAGACTGATGGTCAGTCGGAAAGGACCATCCAGACGCTGGAAGACATGCTTCGGGCATGTGTGATTGATTTTGGTGGAAGTTGGGATGACCACCTACCGTTAGCCGAATTCTCATATAACAACAGTTATCACGCCAGCATCGGCATGCCTCCATATGAGATGCTATACGGTAGGAGATGCAGAACACCCGTTTGTTGGGGTGATATTGGTCAGAAGGAATTGGGGAGCGTCGAGGTAATCGAGGCTACGACTGAGAAGCTTGAGAAGATTAAAGCCTTCATGAAGGCAGCCAAAGACAGACAGAAGTCGTATGCTGATAAAAGGCGCAGGCCGATTGAGTTCCAGGTGGGTGACCGGGTTATGTTGAAGGTCTCACCTTGGAAGGGTATCATTCGCTTCCGAAAGCGGGGCAAGTTGAGCCCAAGGTATATAGGCCCTTTCCGAATCATTGCTCGAGTAGGAGAGGTGGCCTATAGACTGGAGTTACCAGATGAGTTAAGTGGAATTCACCCGACATTCCATGTATCTCATCTAAGGAAGTGCTTAGCAGATGAAGATATGATTGTTCCATTGGAGGATATCGAAGTAGATGAACGGCTCAATTATGTGGAGCAACCAGTGGCAATCATCGATCGCAAGGAGAAAAGGCTTAGGAATAAAGTGGTTCCTCTAGTGCGTGTACAGTGGAAGCACAGGAAGGGATCCGAGTCAACGTGGGAGACTGAGGAAGAAATGAGACAACATTATCCACGTTTGTTCGAGTAATGACAGGTTTCGGGGACGAAACCTATTTAAGGGGGGTGGACTTGTAACACCCGGAAATTTATTATTTTGAAGCCGGCGAAGAAAGAAAAGAAATAAAGTCCAAAGTCGAGGGACCAAACTCGCCAACGAAGAAAAGTTGGGTAACGTGGTGATATGTGTAGGGAGAGGGCAGCCCACTCTCCCCACACTTCACACATTTCAGCTCACAAGAAGAGAGAAGAGAGAAAGAAGAGAAAAAGGGAGAAAAGGGTTGATTCGGGTGATTCGGGTGTCCAAATCCGTCGAGTGGCAAGCCAAATCGAAGTTCTTGACTTTGTGCTCGATTGTGTGAGTTCTAGGACCCCACTTTTACTTGTTTTCAACTGATTTTGGGGCTGGAAAGTGTGCAAAACCCGTTTTTATGTGTGTGTGTGTTTGACCCATTTGGGTGTGATGTGTATGATGTGTTTAGAGTATGATTTCGGGCTTGGGTGTGCTTGTATGGTGTTAAGGTATGCATTCCTAAGGTCCAGGAGGGTTGATTTAGGCTTAGAATGGGTTTGGATGAGCTTGGAGGCCGAAAATGGCAGATTGGGTTCGGGATGAACTCCATTCTGCATCAGCTAGGGCTAGGCGACCGAATGAAGGCCATACGGCCGAATGAGGGCGATTGAAGGTCATTCGCACGATTGGGACTAAGTCGCACGACTGAGAGTCCAGTCGCATGAGGGTTGTACGACTGAGGGTTCAGTCGCATAGATGCTTAGTCGCATGAGTCCATTCGCATGAGGTTAGTCGCATAGGTGCCCAGTCGCAGTAATCCCATTCGCACAAGGTTCATACGCACGATTGGGTGTTCATTCGCATAGATGTTCATCCGCATGAGTCCAGTCGCATGATGTTCAGTCGCATGGAGGCCATGCGACTGAAGAGTGTCCATACGCCCGAACAGCGCTGTTGCACTCGAAGAAATGTGTAGTTTGACTTCTGGCCTTCGGGGAAAGGTACAGATGTAAGTGTTGACGTAAGGTAACCCGTAAGAGCATGTAAGAGGATGGTTATGGCCTTAGAGAGCACGTAAGGCATGATGATGAGGATGTTGCATGTTTATGCATATTATGAATGTATGATATTGCCCTGTATGATGATGATGAATGTGTATGATATGTTCCTTATTATGATGTATGCTTATCTTTCTTGTGGCTTTACATGTCCTGTTAATGAATGAATGAATGAATGAATGAATGAAGTATTATGTAATGTAAAGCGAAAGATAATGAAAGAGGAACATGAAGTAAGAATGCATGCATTAATGAACGATGAATGAACGAAAGAAAGGCTTGCAAGCATATATATATTGGGGTGAGCGACTTTGTGTTGCAAAAGACTCGGATGAAGTGCAATCATTTAGATTGCCTATGAGGTGAGCAACCTCGTCGTTGCAAAAGACTCGAGTAAAGTGCTATCGTAATGTTGCCTTGGGGTGAGCAACCTTGTTGTTGCAAAAGACTCGGATAGCTTGCTATCGTGATGGGCAATTGCGGTGAGCAACCTTAGGGGTGCAAAAGACTCGGATAGCGAGCAATCATTGAGATTGCCATTGAGGTGAGCGACCATGTAGTCGCAAAAGACTCGGAAGACAGAATGAACGAAAAGAATGGAAGATAACGAATATGATGAAAGATAATAATGATATTATCTGTGTATACGTATGTTGAATGATCGCATGATAAAGGAATAGTTTTCAATGAAAGTAAAGTATATTTATTTTGTAAAACTAGAACTCACTCAGCAACGCTGACTTATATTACATTTTCCAGTTGGCAGGTAAATGATTGCTGAGGATGGCACGGCGAAGCTACTCAGCTCTTTTGGGATGGCATCCAATTATATAGCTTTTCTGATGTAATGCAAACATAAATTTTGTAACCGGATAATGATGTATTACTTGGCAAAAGTAATTATAATGAAATGTGATGTCATTTTTGAATGTTTCCGCTGCAATGATTTCTTAATGTAATGTAATTATATGTTTTATGTGCGATGAATGACCAACTGTAAGCGTCCCGGGAACGGGGCCTTACAGATCTGATGTTTATCAAGGCCATTTGGCTCAAAATATCCATCTCTTCTAAGTCATCATCAGCAATCCCCTTGAGATCATCCATGATGAAGCATAGATTGTCATTATTACACCCAGAAAATTGACTATCAACACTCACAAATGCTGAATCAGAAATGTTTGAAGAGAAATCAATATGCTCATCATACTGGCATTCAGATGAAGCATATTCTGACTCATGACTAACCAGAGCAGTGTTGCCTGGTACAAAGTCCTCAGTGAGCTTACCAGATGAAGACAGTTTTCTCTTTTGTTCTATCTCTCTCTCAAATGTGAGCAATTTCCCATGAAGTTGGGTGAGAGTTAGTTTGTCCAAATTTGCACTGGAGCGTAGGACAATGGTATATGTATCCCATCTCTCAGGCAGTGATCTGAGAAATCTGTTATTCATCTGAATATTAGTATACTCATGTTTGACCATTTTCAATTCAGAGATCAAACAAGAGAACCGCTCAAACTGTTGAGTCAGTGTCTCACCCTTCCTATGAGAGAATGTCTCATATTGTTGGGCAAGGATCTCTCTATTATTTGCCAAGACCTCATCTGTTCCTCCAAATTGTTCTTTCAAGGCATTCCAGAGGTCATGGGCAGATTCATAATGCATTAGCCCAGAATAAATTTCATTGGGTAGTGCCATGGCTAGAATTCCATGAGCTTTTGCATCTATTTCAAACAATTTCTTATCCTCATCTGAGTATTGATCCTTCCTCTTTGGAACCATTTGATTGGTTTCCGGGTTATTCACCATAGGCTTATGTGGACCATGTACCACTGATGTCCAACAACCTGAGCTGTTAACAGACAGGTGATGGAGCATACGACGTTGCCATATGTTATACTCATTCCTAACCAGCATTGGAGGCTTGGTTGAGGAACCAGTATTGTGAGGATCATTGGAAGGAGTAGTCATTTTGGATCCAAAAACAATTTTATTCAAGAAAAAAAATATTTAGACACACCACAACAAACTCAATGAAAACCAAGAATAAGTCTCAGGATGAATGATTAAAAGCACAGAAAATTCAATCTCTATAACAGTTTCTTGCAAAAATGCTAATTCACTCAAACTTGGATCTTGAAGAGCAGTTTCAATGATCAATTATTAGATCGATCAATGATTAACCTTGCTCTGATACCAATTGTCAGGATCAACGATCACAAGTTTGAAGTATTAGAGTGTAATGCAGCGGAATGAGGAGAAGAATTAGTCAAATTATAGCAAGAGTTTGTTACTTGTAAACAAAGCGAGAGAATATTTTTCTGTGATTAGGAATGTTTCAATAATGCCCAATCTTATTGCTAAATCATTCACAGTTACAATAAGGTTGGCACTCCTTATATAGAGTGCAATCACTGCTGTAATCACGGGATGGTGATTATTAGCAGATTTAGTACAAAAATAACTAATACTTAATAAACTACTGATATGTTCACAACTACTGAGAACATGTCAGAGTGCTAAGTATAAAACATAAAACTACTGAAAGGAAACTACTGATACTACAACGACTGAAGAACAAGCTCTTCAGTCGTTTTACAGAACTACTGAAAAGAAAGAACATAAAACTACTGAAAGTAAACCGTCACAACTACTGAAGAAGTCCTCTTCAGCTGTTGTGACAACGTCTGATACTTTGTCTTCAGCACTTGTCTTCAGACTTTGTCTTCAGCACTTGTCTTCAGACTTTGTCTTCAGTTGTTGTCTTCAGACTTTGTAATCAGTTTTTGTCTTCAGCTGTTGTGGACTTCAGTAGTTGTTGTGACGTCTGTGGGACTTAAAGGTTTTTCTGATCCGGCTCATTGGTTCTTTTGGTCCAACAAATCCAAACACTTGTATAATACAAGTGTTACAAGTCAACAAGTCAACAAGGCAACAAGGCAGTTATACGAATCCCAAGAAATCCGATGATTCCCTAACAGAAACAGTTCAAATCCCAAGAGATCCGGTGTTTCCTATAACAGAAACATCATTGTCTATATTAATGGATCCTAGGTTTTGAATCATTGACGGCAATAACGATAGCAATATGACAATTCCTCCAACCATCACATCGAATCACACAACCGAACCCTAACAGCCGTCACATCATTCATCACAAAATTTAATATCATCCGTTCATTATTTAATCATTATCATGTTTTAATGAATACATATTCATTAATTGTGTTTCTTTTAGTGTGTTCTTGAATCTTTATTGATATTAAAATTTACTACAAAACAATTAAACCAAGCCAACGTTGATTCCGCAAACGTTGACTTGATTTCAACCAACACTGATAATTCCTGATTACGATCCTTGGATTCACAGAAGATCAACAGGTGGTTTCACCAACCAACTCTGTACAAGCCACTCACTCACCAGATCTATCACCCATTCACCACCAACATCAGTCTCCACAACACCCTTCACCTACCAGTCAAAACACTTAGCCCATTTCACCCATTCTATCTGTTCACTCTCAACAAACTCCCTCAGCCAGTCAAAACACTCAGCCAATCTCTCCTCTTACTCTACAATCACCAGCTACCCAACACACAAAACCTATCACTCCAATTACTATTAAGCAAACCACTGAGAGCTTTCACACAAGGGAAACAGTCTTAGTCTCTCAAGCCAGTACTGTTCAATTATCATTATCCAAAACAGAATCTCCTGTTCTTTCAAATGATACTGAACCAGTTTCACCAGACATTATCAATCAGCAGAAAGAACAAACTCATCAAGATGAACCTGTTCAAGCAAAAGAGGAATACTCTAGTTCAGCAAGTGTGGCTCATGCAGAAGATCATAAAGATGAAATTGCTGATCAACAAAAGGAAAAGGAAGTAGAAGATAAGTATGAGGATGTGATTGCCTATGATGAAGATGACATCAATGATGCGGATATTCCATTGAGCAAAAGCTATCTAGCAGCTGAATACAACAAGCTAGTTGTAAAGTCCAACAAGAGAAATGAAAGAATTCAAGAACTGAATGGGGTAATCAAAGAAATGGATGAGCTGCTAATAAAGCAAGAATCAAGAATCAAAAGACTAAGAGAGGATACTTAGTGCAATAATGAAGTGCTTGATGCCTTACTTCAACAAGAGTCTGGGCTCAAAGAATCAATAGAGGCTGAGAGAAATGAAAAGGAGAAGCTAAGGCTGAAGGTTGATCAAATGAATGACTCTCTCTATGATCAATCAGCTCTGTTGAGAAGAAAAGAAGAAGAGATTGATCAGCAGAAGATGAAGATATGTGCTCTTGAATCAAACCAACTAAAGAAACCAATTGAATCTTCTAAGCAACATATTCAATACTCAAGGAAAAGGAAGTATTTGGGTTCAACAAAGAAACAAACAATCAATATTGAAGAGTCACCAAAAAGGTCAAGGCATACATCTCCAGAGCACACTCCTTCAATGAATGTGTAAACATCAAAGCAAGTTATTCACGATGAAGCTGAGAGTGATGCTGAGTGGAAAGAGTTGACTGAAGAAGAAACCAACAAATATAAAGAAGAAACAACTGCTGATGTTCTTCTAACAACAATAGACATTATGGAAGAGAGGCCTGAGTCATCTGTGTTTATGACCCTGATCAATCATGGGTTCCCATTTAACATGGTTGAAAGGATGAACTTGATTGAGATGAAAGATATGCTGAAAGATTTTGAGTTTGCTAGATTCATAATTCCAAATTGTGACTATGAAGCATTCACCACTTTTCAAACCATTCAAAAAATCAAGAAAGATCTAGGTCACTGTGATACAAAAAAGCTGAGCAGATACAATATGGTATGTTGGCTACAGGGTCACAACTATAAGGCTCATGAGCTTAAAGGAAGAAGTGTTGCTGAGCTGAGAAGAATGATGGAACATGTAATGTCTGTTGAACTTGATATTGGAGTCAGATTCAGAACTGAAGCTCCAAAGCCTGGTCATTACAACAAATCTCTAGCTGAACCAGTAACAGTTGAAAGCACATCTAAACACAAAGAAAAAGACAAACTTATCAGAGAACCAAGAGTAGTCATTCCTGGCAAAGTGTGGCCATTGGGGATAGCAGTCAGGGAAATCTAAGAGAAGAAGTATACATTGATAGAATTGTTTGACCACATCACTTGTCCAACCTCTATGGAAGACAACAGAATCATGGCATGGATATATGATCAAGAATGGGACTGTGCTATCATCAAGAGAACATCTGGAAGGGTTCAATACTTCCAGGATATAGCATCGGTACTGTGCCTACCTGAATGTGATCACAAAGATTTGCAAAGCTTGATTATCTCTAACTATCCTGTTCACCCAAGAGGAAGAGACTTCTCTGTGTTAGTGGGAAAGCTAAAAACAAAATTCAGAGATGATGTGCTTAAGGAAGCCAAGAGAGAGGATGATGAGTGCAGGAGAAGGTTAAAAAGAATGAAAAGACCAAAATCTAAATCCTCTACAATGGTGGATGATGAGTTCTTGAAGAGGGTTGGATGTCAAAGCAGTAAGTCAGCTAATGTTAATAGCATAGATGGGAATCAATATACATATTCCCACGATTCCGATCCAGAGTATACTTCTATTCACCGATTAAGTAAATAACTATCAAGAACGAAGTAATCATTTAACTTTGTTTAAGGTCCTTTTCTTATGAGAAAGGAGAATAGGAACGAAAAAAAATGATGAGGGGAAGATAAAAAAAGATAAAAGAATAACAAGAAAAAAAGATAGAATCGAACAACTGTACGGGCATTATGCATTGCATACGAAGACCAAAGAATTAGTGCTGCTAATGAATGCAAAAGGAAAGAAAGCTGAAAGAATCAGAATTTTTGACCCACTAGAGATCAAACTGCTCCACCCTAGCTATACTTCATACCTTCACGACAAATTCTGTCCAAAGCTAACCGATGAAAGGGCTCAGAATGACTTATGTCTATATGTGCACATGATCCAAGTTGTGGATAAGCTGCATGCCAAAGCATACAAAAGAAGAAGGTATAATGCTAGGATGCTGAATGGAGCAAACATTAAAGATATATCAGAACTGAGAATCTCAGAAGAAGATGAGATGGAAATTGTTAACAATCAATGTGTTGTGGAAACCCTCACCAGAGAAGAAAATTTATTGGGGTTGACTTTTGACACACTTCAAAGGATATGCAGAATGGAGATCAAGTACAAATACGATGACCAAAAGGATGCAGTATCATATTTCAACAAGAAAATGGTTTCAAAATTAAAGGAGCTTTCAGTTTTGAAGAAATGATTACAAGTATCTAAGCCTAAGGGGGAGTATTGTAGGTCTAGGATCAGTAGATCTAGTCTATTTTGTATAGGCTTAGTACTTGAATTAATATCTGTAACGAATGGTTGTAATTCATTATTGTGTATGCAT
Organism: Flaveria ramosissima; assembly: GCA_025215565.1. Classification (NCBI taxonomy): domain Eukaryota; kingdom Viridiplantae; phylum Streptophyta; class Magnoliopsida; order Asterales; family Asteraceae; genus Flaveria; species Flaveria ramosissima. The sequence goes on from CM046036.1 coordinate 27,842,031, forward strand.
TATATGTATAGGTTAACCCATATATATGTGTGTGGATTTATATATGATTGCACGTACAAACATTATACTTAGTCAATTTCAGAAATTGAAACCCTACTTCTTTGTTGACTACAGAAGCAGTGCTTGGAAGTCAGGCTCGAGGGATACCCGATACTGTAATCATCGTTGATCAGCACGAAGAATATACGGCCCTTCAAGAATGTATTACATTGGGGGATTGCAGGTACAAACATTATACTTAGTCAATTTCAGAAATTGACTAAGTGTAAGAAACATCTACGGATGAATATTTTTTTCTTCCGTAGATATGTTTCTTACAAGTAAAATACATCCGAAGATCTTCTGCAGATGAACAACCAGCCATGAGGATGGAAGAACAAGATTTCTTCGGAAGAACAATGTACCCTTGGAAGAACAAGACTCCTACGGAAGAACAAATATCTATGGAAGACAATATTCCTGCGGAGTCCAAACACTTGTATAATACAAGTGTTACAAGTCAACAAGGCAGTTATGCGAATCCTCAAGAAATAATGAATCCTTAAACAGAAACAATTCAAATCCCAAGAGATCCGGTGTTTCCTTAACAGAAACATCATTGTCTATATAAATGGATCCTAGGTTTCGAATCAAAGTAAGGTGCGACAGCAATGCGACGATTCCACAACAGAAAAACATCACATCAAATGACACAACCAAACCCTAGCAGTCGTCACATCATTAAAAACAAAATTCAATATCATTCGTTCATTATTTGTAATCATTAACTGGTTTTAATAAAATACATTTGAATTTAAACTTTGTTCATTCATTAATTGTGTTTCTTTCACTGTGTTCTTGAATTTTAATTGATATTGAAATTTTATACAAAACAATTAAACCAAGCCAATGTTGATTCCGCAAACGTTGACTTGATTTCAACCAACACTGATAATTCCTGATTGTGATCCTTGGATTCATATAAACTTTATGGTTCCTTATCTGATTGTCTCTGAACACTCTCCCCCTTTTTGGTAGCATCATCCTGAGAGCTTGATGAGCTAGATGAAGAGGTCAAGGAGACCTTAACTGGTACATGCCTAACAGATCCCTCAATCTGTTTCTCAGCTAGTTTCGCCTTGAGATTTTCAATCTCAAGTTGCTGAGTGGCAGACCTATCCTCTAAAGTCTTAACCTGGAGTTTAAGGTTTGAGACTTTAGAAAGTAGGTCTCGAATGGTGAGTTGCATACTTCCCCCATCTTCCTTTGAAGAATCATTGGGAGATTAGGTAACATACCTGGTATGTTCATCCTCACCACCAGATGTGGTTTCTTGGTACCCTGGTTTCCTTTTCCTAATGATGTCTCTTTCAGAGTCATCAAAGGGCATGGTTGCCGTAGATTTCAGTCTTAGAGATGTTACCACTGTCCTGAAGGTCCAATGAGGCTCCTACAGTAGTGGCAGTTAAATCTAGATGAGTCCCCTCCACATCAGTGAGACTCACCTCAGTTTGGGCTTGTTGATGGGGGCTAGAGATAAGAGGTCTCTCTAGGATCAGTTGATCCTTGAGAGGGTGTTTTGGATCAAATTCATTGCCATGAAGAGACATAATCTCCCCATTAGTTCCAATAAGTAGGTCAGTAAAGGATATTGAGGTTAAGCCTAATGACCCGGGACTTTGATCAATGTCTAATGGCATTAAGCCTTTAAGAGGGTTGTCCCTTTTTGGCTGCTTAGGAGAGTATAGAGACTCATTCTGAGTGGTTCCAGCTTGGGTTTCGGGCTCATAGGATTGAGACTGAGGAGACTCAATACCTATATTGAGGTGAAAAGTGAAGGAAGGTGTGACCTCTGACTGAGTGGGAGCCTATGTTCCACTCTAGTCTTTTTGGCTTGAACAGGGGGACCTTGTTCAATCAGAGTAGATTGAACAAGGGTTCATTTGGGACGTCTCTAATAAGTACTTTTGATGGGGTGGGAAGGTAGATTTGGCATTTTGAGGGTTATTGCTGGTGTGGTTTCATCACCTGTGGGGTTAACAACGATGTCACCAGGAGCTATGCACTCAATCATACCTGGAAGCAGCTCAGTGTGTCTTCCGGTGAAGTTAGTGGACATCCTCTTCAGCACTTTGATGATGGCTGGCCTCATGTGAGAGACAGGCAGAGCAGCTGCACAGACAAGCTTGCTCTTGTCCAACTCACAATTGATGATGTGCTGAATGAACCGGGGATACATATAGAATGTTTCCCTTTAGAGGTTTCCCATCAAGTTGGTCAGCACAAATCTTGAATAGTTAAAGCGGAGGCCTTTTACCAACCCATGAACTAGGCATCCTAGTTCGTATGGGATTTGATCCCATCCCCCAGACTTGTTTGACAAGCAGTGTAGGACTATGTGCAGCAGGAACTTCCAATGGTAAGAGAAGTTGAACTTGTATACCGTGGACCTGCTGACATCACCACCATATCCTATTTGGGTATATGTCTCATCAAGGTTTGCCTTGGGAAATTCTATAGGAGAGCCTTCATCATGGAGCTTTAGATGCTCCCTGATGATTTTTTCTGATATGATCAATTCCTGGCCACAGATGCTCGACCTCAGATTCCTAGCTCCGTTCAGGGTTTCAACCTGAGCATTTCCCCAAAATTCGTCCATGTGGTTCGAATAGACTGTGGGGTTAACAATTAGGGCTGTGAAGTAGTAGATTGGGTTAGGAAGGTGATGATTTCTGAGAAGTCAGCATCCTTGGCTGAATCAAGGAGTGCGAGTTGGTTGTGCTGAGGTTTAGTTCCATTTTTGGGTGAAGTTGCAGAGAAATGAGTTTGAATCTGGGTAAATTGGAGACGAAGGAAGCTTTGGGCAGTATTTTGGTAAAAAGATTAAACAAGTGAGTCGGGGTTATTTAAATGGTGCAAAGGCGGTTTTGGTGGTTGGATAAGGTGAAAAGATGGTTTGGGGTAAGATGTGACAGGGACGGTAAGGTTAAATCCATTTAAATATTCCGACATTATTAATAAAATCTTTGTGTTTTACAGAGTGTGGCCCAAAAGATTTCCGTTACACAGTAAAAACTTTCTTCCGAGTATAAAAAATTTCCGAAGGTAATCTTCTTCCGAAGCCAATCTTACTTCCAAAGGTAAATGCCTTACTTCCGAGAGTAAAAAGGGCTTTCCGAGTGGAGAAGTTTATAAGCTTCGGAAGTAGATTTGATACTTTATCAAATGATTCTTCTAAGACTAAAACTCTTCCGAAAAGAACATTTCCTTTGGAGGAATTTTGCTTCGGAAGATATACATGACATCTTCCGAGGGTTAATTCCTCTTTGGAAGAATTTATACTTAGTGAAATTTTGAAGAAAAACCTTATGTAATAGGGCTTAGATTGTTTTTGACAAAGACAAGACACATTTTGAAAAGGTTTTCAAATGAGATGGACTAATCAATGTTAATCATCCCAATAGCTGTAATAAGATACTTAAATCTTTTTTCATCATATGCTTTGGTGAACAAATCAGCATATTGTTCATTTGAATCAACTTTGATTAGTTTAATCAGATTTTTCTCATGAATATCTCTAATGAAATGGTACCTGATGTCAATGTGCTTTGTCTTGGAGTGCTTAACAAGATTTTTTGTTATTGAGATAGCACTGTTGTTGTAAATGTGGATAGGAGTGCTCATGAAGTTGAATCCATAGTCTATCATCTGGTTCTGAATCCATAGCAGCTGAGCACAGTAACTAGCAGCAGCAATGTATTCAGCTTCAGCAGTAGATGTTGAAACACAGGATTGCTTCTTGCATTGCCATGAGATGATCCTTCCACCAATAAATTGACATCCACCGGATGTTGATTTCTTGTTGATATTGCAGTCACTATAGTCACTATCTGAATAGCCATAGAGATTGAAATTGTTGTTCCTTGGATACCAGAGACCCAGTTTGGGTGCTCCTTTAAGGTATCTGAGGATTCTCTTGGCATCAACTAGGTGAGATACCTTTGGAATAGCCTTATATCTTGCACAAATACAAGTTGCAAACATGATATCAGGTCTACTTGATGTGAGATACATCAGAGAACCAATGATTGCCCTATAATGATGTTGATCAGTATCCTCCGCCTCAGAGTGAGGACAAAGATTGTGGTTTCTGGGTATAGGTGTCTTGACTGGCTTACAATCTTTAATATCAAATCTTTCTATATGTCATTGACATATTTAGATTGATTGATAAAGAACCCTTCCTTCATCTGCTTCACCTGAATTCCAAGGAAAAAGTCCATCTTCCCCATGGAACTCATCTCAAATTTCTTCTTCATAATGTTCTCAAATTCTTTGCACATTTGGCCATTTGAGGAACCAAATATAATGTCATTAACATAGACTTGTACGAACAAAATGTCCTTCCCAGACTTTCTTATGAATAAAGTCTTGCCAATGGTACCTCTAGTGTATCTATTCTTCAGGAGAAACTGAGACAATGTCTCATACCACACCCTAAGTGCCTGGTGCAGCCCATAGAGAGCTTTATCCAGTTTGCACACATAGTCGGGGTGCTGTGGGTCTTCAAATCCTGGAGGCTGGAACACATAGACTTCCCTATCTATATCGCCATATAGAAAGGCACACTTGACATCAAGTTCGTAGACAGTAAAATTCTTGGATGCAACATAAGCAAGAAAGATCCTCACTGCCTCAAGTCTCGCAACTGGTGCATACATAGGTTCCAAACCTTTTGTCTTTTGAATTGAAGCAATTCTTCTTGCATTGACTCACCCTAGCTACTATCTTTCAAGGCATCTTCTACTTTTTTGGGTTCCATCCGAGATAAAAAGCATGAGTACAAGTAGACATTCCTATTGTGAGTTTTTCCCCTTGTTCTCACACCTTCAGAGACATCTCCTATGATGTTCTCAGCTGGATAAGTGTTGTGAATCCTAAGCCTGGGAATCACATCCAGTTGCAAAGATAGATCCAGATTGGACATATTTTGCTCTAGAGATTGAACACTTGGACCAGATGTTGTTTCATACTCATTCAATGAGGACTGGTTGAATGAATGAGAAATAGCATCATCATTAGTTTTTTTGTGGAGCAGCATTAACGTTGCATGTTCCTTCAAAATGCTACTTCCATCAGCTTGGCGTTGTGCAGTGTCACCAGATGAGTTTTGAGGCTCACTAGGTTGATAACTAGTTGAAGCTCCACTATCTCTTGAGATAGTTATACTATCAGATCTGCGAATATTGGGAGCTTGATTTGCAGCAACTCATGGAGAACTTGGAAGAGTTCTGGGTAACTCAATCCCCTGATCATCATCAGAATCACTCTTCTAGCTGAAACATTCTCACAAGAGGGTTTAAAATACTTTGGAAACAGTTCTAAATCAAAAATATGATCACGGCCATTCCCCTAACACAAGGACTGTGCTCATTAACAACAATGTCGGATGATTCCTCATATTGTTGATTTTTAATATTATAAACTCTATAAACAATAGAGTTTGAGGAGTATCCAACAAGGATAGCATCATCCGACTTTGTAGCAAATTTTGCCAAATTGTCCTTTGTGTTAAGTATAGTACACCTACTTCCAAAGGACCTTAGAAAACCAATGACGGTGGCCTCTTGTTCCTTAGCTCATAAGGGGTTTTTCCATGTGGCTTAATTACAAGAACCCTGTTCTGCACATAGCATGCAGTGCTGACTGCCTCTGCCTAGAATGTTAGAGGCAGCTTTGAATCAGCTAACATAGTCCGAGCGGCCTCAATAAGTGTCCTATTTTTCCTCTCAGCAACACCATTTTGTTAAGGAGTTCTAGGAGCACTATATTGTCTGGCAATCCCTTTTGAGTTACTGAATGAGTCAAGAACTTGATTCTTAAACTCACTTCCTTAATCACTTCTAATTATTTTAACCTTGTGATCAATCTATTTCTCTATTTTAAGAATAAAAGATGTTAAAGTTTCATTAGTTTCATCTTTAGTTCTTAAAAAGAATACCCATGTAAATCTTGTAAAATCATCAACAATCACAATGCAATATGATTTTCTTCCAATGCTCGTTATACTTGTGGGACCAGAAAGATCCATGTGCAATAAGTATAATGGAGTGATGATAGAGTTAACAACTTTGGATTTATGAGATGCTCTGTGTTGCTTTCCTTTTAGACATGCAACACAGTTATTTTTGCAGAAAAATTCTTTTTTAGGCAAACCATGTACCAAGTTATTTTTAACCAATTTATTCATGGTTTTAAAAATGAAATAACACATTCGTTTATGCAATAGTGTTGACTCATTACCATCAGCTTTGGAAAGAAATCATGATACTTCACCCAATGGGGAAGCATTGTTCATATCTAGCTTGTACATATCCCCTTTCCTGGGAGATCTAAGAAGCACCAATTCCCGAGGAATTGTCACCCGGGTTTGAGGATAATGCACTCATGTTCTGTGAAAACATTTGGTGCTTTTGGTCACAAAACTGAGAAACACTTAACAAGTTGTGTTTAAGCTGTTTGACAAAGTGTACTTTGTCATCTTTTAAATTACCATTGGATATACTCCCTCTGTCGGAAATATATCCTCCGGCCTCACCTCCAAACTGAACAGGACCTCCATCAAAATGTTGAAATTGTTGAAGGAGAGATCTATTCCCTGTCATGTGCCTGGAGCATCCACTATCCACAATCCATACATTGTTGTTCTTGTCATAAGGATGTCCCTGCACATAAGGTGAGAAAGATTAGTTTTTATGGGAAACCCAAGCCTTGTTGGTCTTGGGTTCTTCTAATGATGATGACAAAATTGAACCAAAATTTATGCATGGGGGTTCAATAGATGTCTTTGAAGAAGAGGTTTGGGCTGCACCATCTTCTTTGATCTTCCATTCCATCCCTTGGTTGATCATAGTAGATGATCTTGTTGAAGCTTGTGCAGCATGGCATTCTTCTGAAACTTCTTTACTTTTGGAAGAAGCCTTCACCACATTTTTCTTCTGAAGTAGTCTTCGTCTCGGAAGGTTTCAAAGGAACTCTTTTCTTCTTTTGAATTTTATTAGCCTTGTATTCCGAAGCAATTTTCCGGTCGGAACAATGAATTTCTTCTGAAAGCAACTTTGCTTCCGAGACAAGTTTGCCTTTCCTCATCACTTGGGCCATGTGATATGGTCCAAATGTGAAACCCTCCTTGACTCCTTATTTCTAAACATTATTTTCATAGTGTGTGCTTGCAGGATTGTAGTAACAATCTTTAGCCATGTGGTTTTGTAGACCACACATTATGCATCAATGTTAACCTTTGGGGGAGTTATTTCTTGCCTTTCTTGCTTTCCTCAACAATCTTTCCTTTTAACTTCTGATCCTTTGGTAGGATAAGAGTGCTGGTACCACACTCTTTTCCTGAATCAGAGTTTCCCATCACCTGAAATCCAGCTGAGATAAAAACATCCTTTTGATTTGGGTCAATCTTTAGCTTGGACTCAACCACTTTCTTGGCAGTTTTTCTGGCTGCCTTAGTTTCGTTTCTTCTGGCTTTGGTGGTCAGGGGTTGGTCATCACTGGTAGAAATGGCTAGATTTACCTGTTCCTTCCCTATGATGGTCTCCATAGTTGCATCACTTTTTGACTCATAGGGAGGTGGGTCAGCCAATGGAACCTCTTGCTCTTTAGTCCCACACCTTGGTTGTCTAATAGACTCATAAGAGTGTGGTGGAGTAATTTCATTGGTTCCCAACCCACCTTTATTTTGATAACAAAGTTTTGAGTCAGAGGATGATACAAGAATGGCTTGGAAGTTTTGCTCAGAAATAGCATACTTCCTGGCTTAAGCCTCAGCTATGAAAAGCTGGGCTTGAGCCTCAGACAATTTGGAGATAGCATACTTCCTTGTTGTCTTCAGTTCTTTGTTGTCTTTAGTTCCAGCCATCAAAGCTTGAGCAAGGGTCACATCCTGTATCATGAAGCTCCAGTCAACTTCTTGAGCCACAACAGTTGTATTAGTTGACTTTCCAGTAGCTTTGGTGTAGAGGGATGTGTGGAGGCTTGTGAGGTTCTCGGATTTGATTTGGGAGCCTTGCATTCCCTAGCAAAATGACCAAGGTTGTTACACTTGTAACATTTGGCCTTTGTCTTGTCAAACCCAAACTAGCTATTAGTTTGGTTCTGGGGAAACTACCTTCCAGTTCTCTTGATGAACTTCTTTGCTCTATAAGTTAACAGAGCTATCTGTTGGACAATGTCCACATACTCGACATCATCTGGACTAAAACATTCTAGATCATCAAAGCAATATTGAAAATCACTAGAATGCCCATTTCCTGAGAAAAAGGCACAGCTGTCCGGGAAGAAACTTTGCTGAGCCTTTTGAGACCTTGGAGTCTCAGGGTATGTGATGTATGATAGATCTAGGAACGATAGATCTAGATCATTTTATATAGGCTTAGAACTTGATCAATAATTGTAATGAATAATTATAATTCATTATTATGATGTATGCATTATGTATATAGGTTAACCCATATATATGGGTTGATTTGTATGAATGATTGCAGGATCAAACATTAGACTTAGTCAACTTCTAAAATTGACGAAGTGTACGAAACATCTACGGATGAACAAATTTGTTCTTCCGTAGATATGAAATGCATCCGACGATTTTCTACGGAAGAACACCAATGCAGACAAGTCTAAGAAAGCTATCAAAGACCCACGGATGAACAACTTGTACAATAAAGATATCAAGTGAAGACGCCTACGGAAAGCAAACTACTGCGAAAGACAAATGCGCTGCTGAAGACAAAAACTTGTACTTGAATGATACATGTAATTCAATTCAACAAGTCAAACCACGCACTCCAACAGATTCGTTGTTTCCTTCACATAAACATATGCGTCAATAAATAGGAGTCGTAGGTTTCACATCAAGTAGAGACGGCAACACAAGCAATAGTCGGCAACCTAACAGCCATTACATCAATTCACACAATCAAACACAAAACCCTAGCAGGCGTCACATCAATACATCATAAACCTCAATACGTTCGAAGCAATTATTGTTTATAGCTTTCATTATTTATTCATCTGTAATCATTAACTAGTTTTGTTCGTTTATTTATTGTGTTGATATCATTGAGTTCTTTATCGTTAATATTCATTGTCATTGATTTTTAACAATTAACCAATTAAATAACGATTAATGATAATTCCACAATCATTAACTTGATTCCAATCTAACACTAATAATTCCTGATTTTAATCCTTGGATTCATAGGTTGTATCAGAGCCAAGTGCTCATTGATTTAGATCAATTGATCTATCGGTGTTAGAATTGTTTAATTGTTTGCTTATTACATTAGTTTTATCAGTTCTTCTGATTAGATCTATTGTGTTTGAGGAAAAGTATTTTGTGAATTAATTTTAAAACAATAAAATGGTGATCTGTCTTTCAGGGAGTACTATTTCATTGCTTGGTTAACATATATCTATTTTCATATTAATTGAATCTTAGATCTTCGTTATTGATTGATATTCATCAATTGTTCAAATTATTTGAACAAAAACATTAACAAAAATCCTTGATTTGATACTTAATTATTATTAAAAGGATTGACTGATTGGTGACTTCGATTACTTAATTACTCATTAATTAAGTATTCGTGATTAATTAGTTCATTACTCAAAAGAAACTCTATTTTAGTTGAATTGTAATATTTTAACTAAAATGAGTAATTTTGCCGGTGAATCATCATACCAACCTCCAAAGTTGGAAACAAAAGCGGATTTTATATCCTGGAAGATTAAGTTCAGGATTCATGTGAATTACACTGATTCTGACTTATGGGTATGAATAACTGAAGGTCCTTACATTCTACCCACTCTTGGGCCGGATTACAATGATAACAACCAACCCATAAGTACAAAAGATCTTTCACCTGATGATGTTAAAAAGGTTAAAGTTGATATTAGAGCATACAATCTACTTAGTATGTCTTTACCTAAAGAAATATTAATCAGGTGTGAGAATTATAAAACATCAAATTTCTTGTGGAAGATACTTCATACACTCTGTGAAGGGAGTGATGAAATCAGTAGCATGAAGAATGACACACTTCGCTCATAATATGAAACATTTAATCATATTGAGGGTGAATCGATTCCTCAGCAACTCTATCGGTTTATGCAGTTAGTAACCGAAATGAACATCATGGAGTTAAAGTATACAAATGAGGAATTAAACAAAAAGATGCTACATACTTTGCCTCAGAGTTGGAAGCAAATCGTGGCCATGTTAAAGAACACCATTGATCTCAAAGCAACTGGTTTAGATACATTGGTAGCTAAGTTGAAGCTCTTGAAATGGATGAAAAGTCAAGAAACAAGAATGTGAGAACACAAGTCACACCTTATCATTTCAAAGAAACTAAAAGTGCTGGAAGTGCTTTTATTTCTAACAATGCTAGTGACAAATCTTGTAGTTAGAGTGAAGATGAAGAAGAAGTGAGTTTTTATGCTTCAGGCCTTCTAAGAAATCTTCTCAAAGTAAATCAGGAAAAGAAAAGAGAAGACCTGACGAAAGAAAAGATACATCTTCATCATCAGCAAAGTCTTCATCTAACAACAACCAAGTAGAGCGCATCACTGTGATTCTGGACTCTGAAGAACAAAAAGCAACCTTTGCATCTTTCAGTTCAATATTTCAAGCTTACGTGAGAAGCACCTTAATGCCTGCCAACATCTGTCAACAAGATTTTTAAGAACTACATCCAGATGTGGTAGAAGAGATGGATCTTCAATGACAAATGGCTATGATTGCTTATAGAGCCAAGCAGTACCTGAGAAGAAACAAAAATTTGGCTGCAGCAAGTAAAACATCAAAGATTGGTGTTGATAAGTCAAAAGTAAGATGTTTCAAATGCAATCTCTATGGGCATTTCTCAAGCGAATGTAATCAACAATCAACTTCTAACATGAGAGAACATCAGCAACATCAGTCTCATCAGCAGCACACTCATCAACCAACAACATCTCAAAGATCTTTCAAACAACCATAGCTAACCAACTCATCCCCACCAGCCACAAATGCATCAACAGGGCCAAGTAACTCTAAAGAAACTGGGCTGATCATTCTTCAAGATGGAACCTATGACTGGAGCATGTATGAGAAGGAAGTCTTGGAAGAGAATCAAGCTTTGATGGCGCACATGGAGAACAAAGTTCCACCAATGGCTAGAGAGGTAAGAGATAAATTGTGTTCATCAGTATATGTTGAGGAAGTTGAAAGATATAAAGTGCATGCCCAACATCTGGCTGATAAAGTAAAAGAAACAATGATTTTAAATGAATCTCATGCAAGAGAACATAAATTATATCAAATCAAAATTAACTCTTTACAGAAAGATTTAGATAAACTTGTTTTAGAAAATTATAGTTTAAAAGGCCAAGTTAAGCATCTGACCACTTCCTTAACAAAATCCATGGCTGATCATGCATCAACTGAAGTGAAACTTCAGAAGTTTCAACTTTCATCTCAGCAATATGAGAAATTATTAAATTTTCATATTGAATCAAAGAATAGGTATGGGTTTGGATATAATGTTGTTGCACCCCCTCTGAATGATAACTATACATCTTTACCTGAAACAATGACAAGCAGTTTATCAAAACATTTTGTGCCATGCACCAAGTTTGAATCAAAATATAATGAACAATTTAATAACAATGAATATGAGGTGAGTGAAACTGAGACTTCTGAATCAGATAAAGTAAAAAATATTGACTCAGAATTTGACTTTGATGAATGTGATGATTTGGATGGTTCAGATGAACAAGATGATGAATGTACAGATGAATTGAATATTGGTAAGAATGTGTCATTTGAACCAATCATTCCTAAAGTCCTTGAAGAAACCAAGCTACCATATCCTCTTAGGCAAAGAAACATGTTGAAGACTATTTGGAAGAGAATAGCTTAGTTAAATGAAGGGCTTCAAGAACTTCATCAGCAACAAAAACCATTAACTTGAAGGATTGAGAAGTATACATCTACTAAGGAAGTACACACATCCTCCATAGAAATAGGAAAGAAGAAATCAACAGCAGAAAAACATCGGAAGAAGAACCATTCTTTAGTAGAAGATCTGCTGAAAACCAAATCTACTGATTCAGTAGAAGATCTACGGAAGGCAAAAACAACAATAAATAAGAAATCAAACCTTGAAGTGGTGAATCCTAAGCAACAGAAATCAGGAAATGCTAAACAATAATCCTTTGACATCATGTCAGGAAAGGGAAAGAATTGATTCTACAAAGTTTGAAAAAGAATTAAAGACACAAAGAGATCAAAAGAAGAAAGTAGTTGACTTTGAAAAAGAATCAGAGGAAATGTATTGCAAATGGTGTGATATGAAGAATCACAACACTGAAGACTGCTACTTCAGCAGTTATTGCTCTATATGCAACATGAACAATCACATGACTTCTGACTGCTACTTCAACAAACATTGTGCAATTTGTAACAAAAATAACCATTCCACACATGAATGTTATTTCCACAAGAAAAACAAGAAAAAGCGCATAAAGAAGCAACAATCTGAGCAAGATGAATCAGACTCTCAATCTAGTAAAAGTCAAGAAGATTCAAAAGCAAAAACGAAGCAGCTAAAGCAGCAGTTGCTAAAACAAAAGAAGAAAACATCTGCTGATGATAAACCTCTAAAGAAGGAGAAACCACATAAGCAACTCAAAACACCTCACAAGAAGGTGGATCTTACAGATAAGAATGAAAATGATGATAAATTCTTTGATCATTTTGGAAAGGGTACACATATACCACAATCAAAATCAAAAGATAATGAAACTTTTAATCATCAAGGTTCATCATCAAAATCAAAGCAGTAGATAACAAAAGATAAGGTGAATGAAGAAGGGGTTAAGAATCAAGAACAAAACTCCACAAGCTCATCTTCAACAGAATCATCCTTACCTCAACCAACATATAATGAATCAACTGAGTCTAAAATTAATATTGAAACATCAAGACTCATTCATGAGGAAGTTACAATTTTAGACACTGTTAGAAAACCCGAGATCATTAAGACTTGGGTTCCTAATTCTAATTGATTTCATTTTGTGTATAGGAACAATCATGGAGAGCTGACAACAAGTGGTATGTTGACAGTGGTTGTTCCAGACATATGACAGGAAACTATTCTCTTCTCCATGACTTCAAACATAAAAATGCTTCTTATGTGGCATTTGGTGGGGATAAGAAGGGAGGTAAAATTTTTGGTGAAGGAATGGTAACTACTAGTGTGCTTAAATTTGAGAAAGTAAACTATTGTGAAAATTTACAATATAATTTACTAAGTGTGTCTCAAATTTGTGATCAAAATTATACCATATTATTTGATAACACTCATTGTTACATTCGTAAGCTAGGTTTTTCAGCTCCATAAGATTGGATCCTTCTTAAGGCATCAAGAAGAGGAAACACATATGTTTTGGATATGAACAATACAGCACTCACAAGCAGTGAAACATGCCTGCTATCTAAGTAATCAGAAGATGAATCTCAGTTGTGGCATAGAAGGCTTGTTCACTCCAACATGAAGAACATGAATAAATTGGTGAAGCATGACCAAGTCATTGACTTGCCAAAGAAAGAATTTTATTCTTCAAACCATTATCCGTCATGTTACAAATGAAAACAACATAGAGTGTCACATAAATCCAAAATTATCAACACAAACACTACACCACTCAAATTGCTTCACATGGATTTTTTTGGTCCAACCAATGTGATGAGCATTTGAAAAGGCAATATTGTTTGGTGGTTGTGGATGATTACACTAGATTCACATGGTTCTTTTACTTAAAACAAACGAGTGAAACATCTGAAACATTAGTGGAGTTTGTCACTAAGATTGAAAATCAACTTGATTTAAAAATCAAAATTTTCAGGGGTGACAATGGGACTGAATTTGTTAATGTTGTCTTAGACTCTTTTTGCAGGAATAAAGGCATTGCAAGGCAATTCAGTTCACCAAGAACTCCACAACAAACTAGAGTTGGTAAGAGAAGAAACAGAACTCTCATTGAAGCAGCAAAGACAATGCTAGCTGATTCATAATTGCCCATCACCTTTTGGGCTGAAGTATTGAACACAACATGCAATGTTCAAAACAGGACATTAATTGTCAAAGAACATAATAAAACACTTTATGAGCTTTTTTTCAAAAGAAAACCTTACATAGGATATCTTAAAGCTTTTGGGTGTCATGTATCTGTTTGAAACACTAAAGAACAATTGGGAAAGTTTTCAGAAAATGCCTATTATGGTTTCTTCGTTGGATACTCTTCAACATCTAAATCATATAGGATTTATATTCCACAACAAAACATTGTGGAAGAAACTCCTAATGTTTCGTTTGATGAATCCTTATTTCCTATATATGTGAAAGGATCATCATGGTTGTTTGATATAGATGCACTTATATAATTATTTAACTCTAGTTATTTGAATAATGCAGGTTCTGCGGATACATGCTATCCATTTGTTCCACCAAACATGAATGAAGTGTCATTATCTAATCATCCTCTAAGAATACAAACTTTAAGTACCATGGAACAAGGAACTCCAAATAATCTCAATAATGCAGCTAATGCAGCACAAGACCAGCCCAATGGATCTACCTACTTAGATGAAAACACTTCATCAGCAGTTGCTACTTCTGCATCCGCAAATGAGTGTCTACATCCGGAGATATGAATATTACATCTGTAGATATTCAAAACATTGGAGATGATCAATTTCATTCAAAAGAGTTGATGTCAGCAACTCAACAAATACCATCCGTAGATGTTCTTGTAACTTCTGTGGAAGCATAAAATCCATCCGTAGATGTTCCCGCGGAAGGCATTCACAATGCAGCTAATGTACCAACTCATGTGGAAAATCATTCAGCTATTAATGATCAACATGATGAACAATTTGGCTGCTTCATAAATTCATCATCTAAGCTGAATCCATCTACATCACTAAATATGATTAATTTGGAATCATCTATTCCAGTTGAATCTATTCCAACAACAAGAATTTATAAGACACATCTAATAGACAACATCATTGGTGATCTTAATGAAAGAACCACAGAAGCCAAGGGGGAGCTGCAAACATCTGTCTCTTCTCTTGTTTTCTTTCACAAGTGGTTCCTCCAAATATCATAGCTACACTAAAAGATAATAGCTGGATTGAAGCAATGCAGGAAGAGCTTCAACAATTTAGAAAGCAGAAAGTCTGGAATCTACTCGATCTACCTGAAGATCAACATCCAATTGGCACAAGGTGGCTTTTCAAAAATAAACTAGATGACAGAGGTATAATTATGAGAAACAAGGCAAGGCTAATTGCACAGGGATATACTCAAGAAGAAGGGATAGACTATGATGAAGTGTTTGCACCAGTTGCAAGAATTGAAGCCATAAGATTATTCCTAGACTATGCATCATATAAGAAGTTCACTGTCTATCAAATGGATGTCAAATGTGCTTTCTTATATGGAAAGTTGATGAAGAAGTCTATGTAGCTCATCCTCCTGGTTTTGAAGATCCTGATTACCCCCACAGGGTATACAAGCTTGACAAAGCTTTGTATGGTCTTCATCAAGCACCAACAAAGTGGTATGAAACAATATCATCTCTCTTGCTCAAGCATGGTTATAAAAGGGGAACTATTGATCAGACTCTCTTTCTCAAACAAGAAAATCAAGACCTCTTAGTTGTTCAAGTTTATGTTGATGACATTATATTTGGATCAACAAACAAGAAACTATGCGTAAGCTTTGAAGAGTTAATGAAATCTGAGTTTCAGATGAGTTTAGTGGGAGAATTAACTTTCTTCCTTGGTATACAAGTTCATCAGAAAACAGATGGCATCTTCATCAATCATGAGAAGTATATACATCAAATATTGAAGAAGTACAATCTTGCTGATACATCTTCATGCAAAACACCTGTTTCAACAATTGATAAGATTGTACCTGATCCTACAGGAAAATCTATTGATCAAAGATTGTATAGATCAATGATAGGATCTCTTATATATTTAATTGCAAGTAGACCTGACATTATGTTTGCTGTGTGTGTTTGTGCTAGGTACCAATCAAATCAAAAAGAGTCTCATCTGAATGTTGTGAAGAGAATTTTCAGATATCTCAAGGGGAAACCAGCCGTTGGACTTTGGTATCCAAAGGATGGAGACTTCACTCCCTACTCATATTCAGATAGTGACTTTGGAGGATGCAACAACAATAGAAAATCCACAACTGGTTGGTTTCAATTTATAGGACCAAGACTTGTTTCATGGCAGTACAAAAAGCAAACAAATGTATATGTATCCACAGCTGAGGCTGAGTACATAGCTGCTTCAGCTGGTTTCTCTTAAGTACTTTAGTTTCAAAACCAATTGCTTGATTATGGTTACAATTTCCTTCAAACTCCAATTTATATTGACAATTCAGCTGCTATGTTTATCACTACTAATCCAGTGCAACATAGTAAAACAAAGCATATTGAAATCAGGTACCATTTTATGAGAGATTGCTCAGAAAAAGGTTTGATCAAGTTAGTCAAAGTAGATACAACAAATCAACTTGCTGATTTATTCACTAAAGCCTTTTATTCAGTTAGATTCAATTTTCTAATTGAGTCTCTGGGCATGATTAACTTTGATTAATCATTATGAACAAAGAAAAGCATCTGTCTATCCTTGTAAATAGTAATGAATAAAACCCAAAAACATTTTGAAAAATAAAAAAATAATTTTTTTTCTTTTCGAAGATTTATAATTACCTTTGAAAGAAACTTATGAAACATCTTCCGAGGCTTAGAATAAAAGTATTCTCTTTCTTACTATGCCTTTTGATTAAGCATGACATATGTATGGGAAATGATAGTACATTATGCCTTTGCTTACTTCTTGTGTTCTTAAATATCATAAAAAAACTGATCAAAGTTTCTTGATATGTGAGTAGGTTCATCTTGAGTGGAAACTACACTAAGAGCATGCCTAACACAATGCAAAGTGACTGTTTGTAGGAAACTTCATTTTGAGGATACAACACATGAGTCTTATTCTGATGTGACCAAATCACTTATCTAAGCACACTATGTACCAACAGTTTGTAATGTCTATCTTTGCCAGTCATATTCTCTCTGTTTTGTGTAAACAAAGACCTGGGTGTATGATCAACATGGTGTACATTTGTAACCAACTGGTGAAAAGATCATGATCCTCATCATCCCTTTGTTTTGTAAACAAAGACATGGGTTAAAGGCACCTCTGTTTTACGGAAGTAAAGACTTGGTGACCTGATGATGATCATATCTTAGCTCTCAAAAGAATTCTATGTGATCAACTATATATTAACTTCAGAGCTATTACATCAATGCATTAATGAGATGTCAAACACATCTCAAGATAGAACTTATAACTTAAAGTACATAGTTTGTAAGTGTGAAAAAGTGATGATTTGACTCACAAAGGGAGGACAAACTTTAAGTGATTTGAATATGGAGCCCATAACAGTTACTCACTAATAAACATGAAAACATGATAAACAGCATGCCTAGTTGGTACATTACTCTTGTTTGGATTTAAGTAGACAAACATACTTACAATCAGAACTAGAATCAGGTGTCATTTCATCAAACAAATCAAACAGGAAGATGCTTAGTATTATAGTATGATCCTATACTATGTGTATATATGCTTGTACATAGTACTTAATTAATTCGGTTTATTTTGATTTATTTCTTTTCAGTTCGTTTGGACAGACATATGTCTTTCATGACATTCTTCTCATAAATTTAGGATAAATGCCTTCATTCAACATTGATCAAAAGTTTAGGGGGAGTAGATAATTCATGAAAACAATTGTCAATATGAAGGAATTGGAACCTAACCACTAACTTGGTTGTAGGATACATAAAGTTTTCCATTTTATAAATCTTCTTGTGGAAAAATTGTCATGAAAACAAAATCAGCAAGGTCCAATCGCATTAAATGGTTCTATCAGTTAAATAGAACCATACAATCATACAATCAAAAAAGTTTCAAACTTTACATTTCAGCATCAGAAGAAGCTACAGTGCATTTTTCAGCATCAGTAGAAGCTACAGTGCATTCTTCAGCATCAGCAGAAGCTACAGTGAGAAACTTGATCAAGTAAAATATGATTATCCGTAGATTGGTAATCTACGGATGAGTTAATATTTAAAAAAGTATAATCTATTTCCATAGATTGGTTACCTATGGAAAATCTAGTTATACTTCAATTAAATTTCAAATTTCAGTTTTTAAGTTAGGCATTCGTAGATATCCTAGGGAAGAACTGAAATCTGCGGAATAAAAAAATTCCACGAAAGAGTAATAAGGAAAGTGGGACCCACTTCATTAAATAAATAAAATAAATGTGTCCAAGGGATATAAATGATGTTTTTGACTTGGTATTCATTATTCATTGTTACGGAACCTTATTGACCTAGAATTCCGTTATTCAAAACCTCATCCCTCCCTCATATGATTTCAAAATTACTCAAATCTTAAACATCAAACAAGCTTAAACCTGATTTCAAGTCTTAATTTCAAGGTAAATCATATCATAAACATCAGTAATGAACTGATTGATTCATCATTTTCGTTTAACCTCTTCGTATTCTTAGATGTGATGACTTTTTTCTAACATAATCTTCTTCATTCTTATGAACAGATGGCTAATCGATTTGCAAGAGAGCACAATGTGTGTGCACTTTTAAATCCTGACGATCCTATATCGGAAGGATGTCGGGACATCATCACATACTTGCGACGATCCAAGCTTTTCTATGCTTAAACAGCAGAGCCTGTGATTCATCAAGCTCATGTAGTCGACTTTCGGAAGTGAGCTCAAATAGTGGAAGATGGAGAATTTGAAGTGATTGTGGCTGATATTAAGAATGAAAGACTAAGAATGGATTAGCAGACCATCACAAGGGTACTAGAGTTGGGAGATCAAGAAGCAGGTCACCCAAATCTATTTGAGAATGAGTATATAGAGAAGGTGTTCTATCTGATGGGATATAATGGTTATTTTAAGAAGGGAGAAATAAAGAGAGGAAGATTGTGTAAGCCATATAGATTTCTATGTCACACTTATGTCAAGGGTATTTCCTACAGGAAATCTGAATTGGATAGATTTTCTAGACACATTTCTTCTGGAATTATTGGGATATTTGAGGGGAGGACATACAACTAATCAAAGTACATCTTTGGGTGTCTGTGTGACCAAATCAGAGTACAGGAAGCTGACAAGATGTATATGTTCCCAAGGTTCTTACAACTGATCATAAATGTTGAGCTTCCTGGAATAGACCGAGATGGTGATGTGTTTGTTCAAGCACATTTAGGAAGATTTGTACTCAACAAGATAAGTGGAAAATACCAAGGTGAAGACATGCCTATGTTTGCTCATGTGACTGACCCTAATGCCAACATTCCTCAAGAGTTGGTGTGGGAAGACCAACAGAATAGCTCTCATGCTGATACTGAGCAAGCCTCACATTCCCCACAACCTCAATCTCCCCAACCTCAATCTTCAGCCAATAAAAACACCCAACCAAATTCTCCAATTCACCCTCAATCACCAATTCAACACCAATTACAACTTTTCCAACAACCTCCAACTCCAAAAAACCAATCAATTGAGAGCATTTACACTGGTGAGACTGACTTAGCTTCACAAGCAAGTACTGTTCAACTATCTCTAACCAAAATTGAATCCCCTGTTCACTCAAATGATACTGAACATGTCTCTCCAAACACTGATCTTCAGCAACAACAACAACAACATCAAGAGCAGGCAAATCAAGCATCTGAGTCCAGCTCAAGCTCAGTCAGTATAGCCCATGATGAAGTAAATGATGATGAGATGGCTGTTGAACATCAAGAAGGGTAAGAAAGAAGCAAACTATGTTGATGTCATTGTGTATAATGAAGATGATCTTAGTGATGAAGACATCAAAGTCAGCAAATGTTACTTAGTAGCTGAATACAACAAGCTGATCATTAAATTAAACAAAAGGTTAGAAAGAATAAGGGAGTTGAAGGGAATGTTAATGGAAAAGGAGGATAAGTTGTTAACTCAAGAGATTGAGGAGGCTGAATGAGAGAAGCTTATTGAAGTTATTGATTCTTTGCATGAGCTAAAGTGATTATTGAACACGAGAAGGCTGAAAGAGAGAAGCTTATGTTGCAGAGCAAAAAAGCTAAAAAAGACTCTGAATGAACAATCTGCTCAGCTGGAAAGAAAAGATGCGGAGATTGATAATATGAAAAGAAGATAAGTGACATTGAATCAAGTGCTCATGCAACAAAACAACCAAAAGAAAATACTGAAACCTCAAAGCAAATCATTCAATACTCAAGAAAGAGGAGATACTTGGGGCCTACAAAGAAATAAGTGATTGATGTTGTAGAATCACCAAAAAGATCAAAACACACATCGCTAGAACACACTCCTTCAGTGGATGTCTCAACCTTGAAGCCTATATCTCATGCTGAACCTGAGAGTGATGCTGAATGGGATGAATTGACTAAAGTTGAGTCTTCCAAAGAACACAAAGAATCAAAGACTGATGATCTACTGATTATAAAAGATATATTGGAAGAAAGTCCTGAATCAACAATGTTCATGACCCTAATTAACCATGGATTTCCATATGACATGGTAGAAAGGATGAACATGACTAAAATGATGGATTTGCTGAAAGAGTTTGAGCTTGCAAGGTTTATTATCCCTAACTGTGACTGTGAGGCATTCATAACCTTTTCAATCAATTCAGCAAATCAAGAAGGATTTGGGTCACTGTGACACAGCAAAGCTGAGTAAATACAATATGGCCTATTAGCTACAGAGTCACAACTATAAAATGCATGAGCTGAAGGGAAGATCAGTGGCATAGCTAAGGAGGATGATGGAACATGTGATGAAAATAGAGCTAGAAACTGGTGTAAAGTTCAGAACTGAAGCCCAAACCCATCTTATGAGAAACAAAGCAAACTTCCTGTTGATCCTATAACTGTTGAATCTAAAGATCAGAACAAAAGGAAGGAAATGTTGATCAGAGAGCCACGTGCGGTTATACCTAGCAAAGTGTGGCAAATGGGAACAACAGTTAGAGAAATAACATAACATAAGTCAACCCTGATAGAGCTTTATGATCATATCACAACTCCTAGTTCTGTGGAAGAAAACATGTTTATGGCATGGAAATTTGATCCAGACTGGGATTATGTAAATATTAGGAGAACATCAGGAAGAATCCAATACTTCCATGATGTAGAAGCATTATTGAGTCTTCCTGAAGGAGAAGGATTTGCAAAGCTTAATCATCTCTAACTATCCAATCCACCCAAAGGGAAGAGATTTTTCTGTGTCAGTGGGTAGGCTAAAGACAAAATTTACAGATGATGTGCTCAAGGAGGCTAAGAGGGAAGATGCTGAGCATAAAAAAAGAAATCAAGGAAAGAAAATATCAACATCCAACTCCTCTACTCTTGTAGATGATGAATTTTTAAAGAGGGTTGGATACAGCAATAGGAATTCAGCAACTCTAAATAACTTTGAAGGAAATCAATATACATATCCCATAACCGAATGGAGATATGTTGAGAAAACCAAAGAGTTGGTGCTACTGAGGAATGTTGAAGGAAAGAAAGCTGATAAGATAAGAATCTTTGATCCAGTGGAGATCAAGTTGCTTCACCCAAGCTATACATCATAGCTACATGACAAATTCTTCCCAAAGCTGGCTGATGAAAGAGCACAAAATGATATATGTCTATATGTGCATGTGATTCAAGTAATTGACAAATTGCATGCAAAGGCATACAAGAGAAGAAGACATGAAGTTGGGCTGCTGAAAGGATCTACCATTGAGGAAGTTTTAGAACTAAGAATCTCAGAAGAAGATGAGTTTGAAATAATGCATAATCAAAGTGTAGTGGAAACACTTACTTCTGTAGAAGATGTACTGGGATTAAGGTTTGAGACACTTCAAAAGATATGCACAATAGAGATCAAGTACAAGTACGATGTTCAAAAGGACGCAGTATCATACTTCAACCAGAAATTGGTGTCAAGGATGAAGGAGCTTTTAGTTTTGAAGAACTGATTACAAGTGTCTAAGCCTAAGGGGGAGTATTGTTAGATCTAGGAACGATAGATCTAGATCATTTTGTATAGGCTTAGAACTTGATCAATAATTGTAATGAATATTTGTAATTCATTATTATGATGTATGCATAATGTATATATGTTAACCCATATATGTATGTTGATTTGTATGTATGATTGCACGACCAAATATTAGACTTAGTTAACTTCTGAAATTGACTAAGTGTACGAAACATCCACAAATGAACAAATTTGTTCTTCCGTAGATATGAAATGCATCCGAGGATTTCCTACGGAAGAACACCAATGCAGACAAGTCTAAGAAAGCTATCGAAAACCCACGGATGAACAACTTGTACAATAAAGATATCAAGTGAAGACTTCTACGGAAAGCAAACAACTGCGGAAGACAAATGTGCTACTGAAGACAAACACTTGTACTTGAATGATACATGTAATTCAAGTCAACAAGTCAAGAAGTCAAACCACGCACTCCAAGAGATTCACTGTTTCCTTAACAGAAACATTTGCGTCTATAAATAGGAGTCGTAGGTTTCACATCAAGTAGAGACGACAAAATAAGCAATAGTCGGCAACCTAACAACCATCACATCAATTCATAAAATAAAACCCAAAACCCTAGCAGCCGTCACATCAATACATCATAAACCTCAACACGTTCAAAGCAATTATTGTTTATAGGTTTCATTATTTATTCATCTGTAATCATTATCAAGTTTTAATGAAATACTTTTGAATCAAATCTTATTCGTTTGTTTATTGTGTTGACATCATTGAGTTCTTTATCGTTAATATTCATTGTCATTGAATTTTAACAATTAACCAATTAAACAACGATTAATGATCATTCTACAATCATTAACTTGATTCCAATCTAACATTGATAATTCCTGATTACGATCCTTGGATTCATAATGTATGGCCCAGAGGAACATGATGACTGCTGGGTGTAGGTCAGGTACGGCTGAGGTTCGGGGGGGGGGGGGGGGGTCCTGAGCCTTCATCGACCATTAAAGCGTTGCTAGCAGGAAGGCATGAGGGTCTGATCATCTGGCTCCCTCTCTTGTTCTCCATCACTAGACGGTATCCATCAAGGATGCCATATAGTTAAGTCATGGTGAGGGAGTTCAGGTTTTCTGTCATCTTGATAGAGACATAGTAGAACGTCCACTCATTTGGGAGTGCACTCATGAAATTTTTTGGGAGGTCTCTCAACTCAAGGGCAATTCCCACAGACTAAATGGAAGAAATAAGATCCATGTACTTGAAATATTGCTGGCTGAGGGTCGCTCCAGCAATATAAGTGAAGTTCTTAAATTGTTGCTTCAGGGAATCTTTCTTGGAACCATTAGAGCTTGAGTACATCTGGGACAAGGCATCAAATAATTATTTGGCTGACTAGCAATGCTCAAACCCCACCATAATAGAGTTGGGTATAGCAGTCATTAGAACAGTCATAGAATTACTATCAATGTCCAGCTTCTTGCGGTCTTCATCGGAGTAGTCTTCTACAACCTTCTCTATCATGGTGCCATTTCCACCTAGTGCTGCCACCTTTGGTTTGTAAGGGCCATTGACGATAGTTTGCCAAAGTTTTCTATCTTGATATATGATGAAGCCTTCATGCGTTTGCTCCATGATCTAAGGTTTTTAGGGGTGATGATAGGCGCTTTAGTCATCATCCCCATCTCAACTTCAAATTTTTTATTACGGGCCATTTTTTAGTGTGGTGAAAGAACGAGTGAAGAAAAAGATTGATTTGGATGGTAATATCTCACAATCAAGAGCCTAAGAAGCTCTGATACCAATTGCAGGATCGGTTTTTGTCACTTAACACTTTCTTTTCTCTCAAACTTACTTGATAACGCTCAGTTTAGATGATGCAGAATCCCTTCTAAGAGTTGATAATAATATACTAAGTAACTACGAACACAAGAAGATATTTTTCATGGTACTTGTATATATTACTTCTCAACTCAAAGTATTACAAGACTCTTACAAGCATATTACATGAGTTACAATGAGAAACTATATGTACTAGATCCTATAGTCGGATATACTTTGATACCAAATGGAAAGCTATGACTAAAGCATATACTACAATGGTAAAGACAAGGTATCTTAGATAAAATATTATCTAATATATGGTAGTCATGACATGTCCATGACTTACCTTTTGTCACCAACTAAGTTGGTTACTGTACCAACTGATAAGGAATGAACAGTGGAATAAAGTATGGTCAACTTCATGGGCTTGGGAAAGCACATGCAGTATCTCAGAGATTTGCAACGGAGTGTCAGAAGGACCATACTTATGTCCACTGGTTTAGGTTCTTCCGAAGGTTAACTGGATTCAGAAGAACAAGTTCTTCCGAAGCCACTTATACTTCGAAAGAGGCTACTTCTTTCCGAGGCTCAAGACATTCTTCAAGTCTTCATACTTCGGAAGTCATTGTCTTGAATTCTTCTAAGTGTTAAACTTCGGAAGAAAGACTTTGTCTTTAGAAGTTGGAGTTTTTCTTTGGAAGCTCCATCACACTTATCCTTCGGAAGCTCTGCTTTTGCCTTTGGAAGTTCTTCATCAGATGTACCAAAATTTGTCTAAGTGTTTGTTTTGTTTGCACCAACCTTAATTGATCCAACACATTTGGAGGATCAACCTTGTATCCTCTGCTTCCTTCATCTCTCTTGACACTTCCATGTTTGCCAGTTCATTGAGTTCCTCTAAGGGGAGAGATATGATCTCATCAATGTCATAGTTCCGGGTCTGCAGGTAAGTAATCCTGACCGCCCTCAACTCATCTTGAGTGTTTGGTGTGGGGGCACCCTTGATTGCAGCTTCTATAAAGCTTGAGGACACAATGGAACTATCTCCCCTTAGCTTCCTCTTCCTCTCTCTATCCTCCTCCTCAATCTCCTCAGGAGTTAATATCCTTTTCGCTTTGTCACCCACAAACCTTTGTGACTCAGGGTGGAGAGGACTTTAGCCTTCATTGCTTGTACTAGCTTCCATGCTCTAGACAGAGAGAGGCTGTGATACACCTTTACCAGTAGGTGTTTCACTGAGGGAATGAATCGCTGAGTAGTTGTAGGTGTGACATGGCTCTCAGGCTCTATCACTAGGAATTTAGTCAAGGTTTTCCGTTTGAAGCTAATCTCAAGGTCTGCCTCAACATCCAGTTGACCAATGACATTACCTGATTGCCTTTGTCTTCTTCTTAGGCTGAACTCTTCAGTAATCATGTCTTGAATCATTTGAGCCAGCCTGCCAGCTTGCCTAGATTGGCTTGGATTTACAAGTGGCATGTTGATCAGGTGAAGACCTTCATAGTAGTTCAAGGTCTGAAAGTTGAAGACTTCTTGCTGCCCTTGAAGTCTTTGAAGAATGAGGGCTCTTTTGTCAGTATCGTACCTCCACCCAATTATATAGTTTGAAGTTCCTTTGGTTGGAGTTGACATAGCCCTTGGAATCCCTTACTCAAAGAGACTCTGAATGAGAGAGTCTAGAGAGTCCACATCAATGTGAACTTGAGGAAGTTGCTGAGTATGAATAATTGCAAGTGAAGATGACCTCAATGTCCATACTCTGTGAAGAACTCCCAGGTTCTGTGATTGATATGACTTTCTCCTCCTTTTTGGTAGCATCACCCTCTTGCATAGGTGAACTAGGGGTTAGGTCAATCACATCCACAGGTTCTTGTGTTCCTGGATGAGCTCCCCTTAAACGTCTCCCAGCTAGTTTTTCCTTAAGATAATATATTTCAAGTTGCTGATCATTGACCCTCCTTTGTAAGGTAGTCACCTGAGATTCAAGATGACTAACCATAGAGACTAGATATGTGCATGTTTGTGATAGATTTTGCACCTTTAGTCACAAATTCCTCTCATCTTTATCAAAAGAATCATTGGGGGATGAGAGAATTTGACCAAAGTCCTCACTCTCACCACCAGCATCATGTTCTTGGCTGTTGGATTTCCTCTGCTCATTAACAGCTTCAGGTGAACTGTCAATGGGCTGAGTTGCCATGGTCGAGGTCTTAATGATGTAATCACTTGCAAAAGTGAGAGCCTCTTCTATATGGATCTTTTGAACAGGTTCAGAGAGTTTTACCTCAGTAATGGCTGACTGATATGGGCTAGACATAGGAGAATCAGGAGCACTCATATCTCTTTGAGTAGGGGAGGAGTTAAGAGACTCATGGTACTCACTAAATCCTATGTCTTCATTTGTATAGAAATCTACGTTGTGAATAGGTTGATTTAGATCTAGAGGATGGGGATGGTAACTGTCCCTTGAAGGTTGTTCACTTGAGTGTTGAGACTCAGAGTGAAGGGTTAAAGCTGATGGGCTAATGAGCTCATCACGTTGAGCATGAGGAACCTAAACACTGATTCTTGATGAGATGGGAGTGGTTTGCTCTTCAGGAGAAGTGGGAGCTCTAGTATCCACTTCCTCCTGTATGGGTGATAATATGGGGGCATGCACAAGCTTAATAGCTTGAGCAAGGGTTCGTTTGGATTTTCTTTGGTAGGTGAGGAGTGTTTGCGGCTGTTTGGGTGGTTGAGATGTAGAAGGTGTGGGTTCAACACTAGCTTGTGTTGCTAGGTTGTCACTTTGAGTAATGAGCTCTAACATTTTTGGGACAAGGGCTGTTTCTACCCTAGAGAAGCCAACAGTTGGATTCTTCATGATTTTATAGATGTCGGGCTTCACCAGTCCCAATTTTAAGAATATTACATGTTCCCTTCAACTGTGAACCCAGTTCACAGTTAAGAATGTATTGAACATATATAGGAAACATGTAATACTCTAAGCAGTCCAAATTAGCAAGTAAATTTGTATTGACAAATTGAGAGTACCTGAACTTGACCCCTTGAACCATTCCATGCATTATGAAGGAGAGATCCTTAGGAATCTGGTACTACCCCCATGATTGTTGGACAAGCTGTGGATGAGCACATGAAGTAGGTACTTCAACTGGGATGAGACCTTCTCTTTCCTGAAGGTCTTTACAGAGAAATCTCTTTCATAGCCCATCTGCTCAAAGGAATGATTGACTGCTTCATTTGGAAAGGACAACTCACCTTCTTTATCATCCAACTGAAGATGAGTGTTGATGATGGCTGGAGTGAGGAAGATTGTCCTCCCCTGCACTGTGGCAGACGGTGCCTTTTCCCCATCCATAATGACCTCTTGATAGGTCTTCCAGAATTCAAACAGATGATCCTCATAGAGAGTAGGATCAATGGTCAGGGAGGTGAAGTAGTTGGATAGAGTCTAGAATTGACAAACCTATGAGAAACTAGGATCTTTCTCGAAGTTCAACAGGGCAACCTGATTGTGCTGCCTGTGAAGTTGCATGGATAAATCAGGGTTGTTTCTGCGGTTTAGATTGTCCATTTTGAAAGCTTAAGAAGGAAGAAAATGAAGAACAAAGGCGGTTTTGGTGAATTTAGATTTTGTGAATAGTTCAGATGAAGAGGAGAGTGAAAGAGGGGGGAACCGTTAAGTATATATATGAAAATGATTTAAGAAAAAGTTATTGAAAGATGATAAACTTTGAAATCCAGATTTCAGTCCCACCCCTGAAAGTAGTTTGCTTTTGCCTAAGTAAAAACATATTCTCGAAGAATAAAAAGATCAAAATTTTCAAAAATCTAAGGAATGTCTTTCAAAAAGATTATTCTTCCATAATAAACAAAGGCTTATAAAGGTGATAAAATAGAAAACATAGGACACACAGGTTTTAGAAATAATATGATTAAGTTTTAAGAAAAGCTACTCAAAGTTAATCATCCTAATAGCTGATACAAGATATTTAAATCTCTACTCATCAAAAGCTTTGGTGAACAGATCAGCATATTGATGTGTTAACTTTGACTAGTTTTATTAACCCCTCTTCAAAGTTATCTTTAATCAAATGATACCTGATGTTGATGTGTTTTGTCCTTGAGTGCTGCACTAGATTCTCTGTAATAGAGATAACACTGTTGTCGTCTATGTGGATTGGAGTCTCTTTAAAGTTGAATCCGTAATCCAGCATCTTATTCTGAATCCAAAAGACTTGAGCACATAGCTAGCATCAACAATGTATTCAGCTTCAGCAGTTGAATCATATGCACAGGATTGTTTCTTGTATTGCCATGAGAC
Source organism: Flaveria ramosissima (assembly GCA_025215565.1). NCBI lineage: Eukaryota > Viridiplantae > Streptophyta > Magnoliopsida > Asterales > Asteraceae > Flaveria > Flaveria ramosissima. Next base: position 27,870,393 of record CM046036.1, read on the forward strand.
TATCCTTCCACTAAGTAACTGACATCCCCCTGATTTAGACTTTGCAGTCATATTGCAGCCACCATAGTCACTATCTGTATATGCATACAGATTGAAGTTATAATTCTTTGGATACCTAAGGCCAAGTGTTGGAGCACCTTTGAGATATCTAAGAATCCTCTTGACGGTAACGAGGTGTGACATCTTGGGGTTGGCTTGATATCTTGCACAAATGCATGTGGCAACCATGAAATCAGGCCTGCTAGCTGTAAGGTACATAAGAGACCTAATCATATCCCTATAAAGGTGTTCATCCACACACTCCGACTCAAGATCAGGTCCAACGGAGTGGTTTAGGGCTATGGGTGTCTTTGCAACATTACAATCAGTCATGTTGTATCTTGTAAGTATGTTGTATATACTTTGATTGAATTCTGAAGATGCCATTGTCAACTTATTTCACTTGAATTCCTAGAAAGAAATTGAGTTCCCCCATGTCACTCATTTCAAATCTATTCATCATCACCTCTCAAAGTCTTTGCAGAGAATTGGATTAGTTGATCCGAAGATAATGTCATCTATATACACTTGAACTAGCATTAAGTCATTCCCAATTTCTTTAGTGAAGAGAGTTCCATCTATAGTACCCCCTTTTTTAGCCATACTGACGGAGATACTGAGATAGAGTCTCATACCACTTCCTTGGAGCTTGGTGCAGCCCATGAAGAGCTTTTTCAAGCCTATAGACATAGTCAAGATGATTAGGATCTGCAAAGCCAGGTGGTTGTTTGACATAGACCTCTTCATCAATAACCCAATATAGGAAAGCACACTTGACATCAAGTTGGTAGACCTTGAAGTCCTTGGATGCAGCAAAAGCTAGGAATATCCTAACAGCTTCAAGTCTTTCCATAGGAGCAAAGACATCTGTGTAATCAATTCCTTCTTCTTGTGTGTATCCTTGAACAACTAGTCTGGCCTTGTTTTTGATGACAAGTCCTCTATCATACTTTTTGTTTCTAAACACCCACTAAGTTCCTATACTAGTCTTCCCTTGAGGAAGAGGACATAGGTTCTAAACCTTTTGTCTTTTGAATTGAAGCAACTCCTCTTGTATAGCTTCAACCTAACTTCCATCCTTTAAAATCTCATGAACTTTCTTTGGCTCTATCTAGGATAAGAAACAACAGTGGAGACAAACATTTGCATCATGGGTTTGTCCTCTTGTCCTTACCCTTGTATCAACATCTCTAATGATGTTTGTGGTAGGGTGAGACTTGTGGATCATGAATTGAGGGATCACAACAAGTTGCTTGGCGAGATCTAAATTAGAGAAATTTTGATTAGGCATTGGAGTTTCACCCACCACATCAACACACTTATCAAGAGAGACTTGATCCAATGAGTGTGTGACATCATTGATATTGTCTTCCGTGGAGTGGTTGTCAGCATCAAGAAACTCTTGATCACTATCACCACCACCATCATTCCTTCCTACATTTTAAATTGCTTCATTTGAGTTTTGTGCCTCTGAGTTGGAATTTGATGGCACCTCTGATGTATCAGCTGGATTTGACATGGTTTGATGGTCTTTTCATCTCAAATCGGGTCAGGATCACCTCTTGATAAGATACCTGTAGACCCTGAAACATGCTCACAAGATTTATTAAAATAGTTGGAAACTAAATCAAGATCAAACATCCAATCATGACCAGAACCTTTCACGCTAGGAGTGTGCTCATTGAAGATCACATTGGCCGACTCCTCAACTACTCTAGTTCTAAAATTGTATACTCTATTAGATTTAGCTTGAGAAGAGTATCCAAAAAAGTGTCTATCATCTGATTTCTCATCAAACATGGCTACTTGAATCTTGGTATTTAAGATGGTGCAAGGTCATCCAAATGACCTGAGAAAACCAATGAAATGTTTCCTATTGTGCCAAAGTTCATAAGGAGTCTTACCATGAGTCTTGAATACTAAAGCTCTGTTTTGCACATAGCAAGTAGTGTTTACTGCCTCTGCCAAGAAGGTGATGTGCCATTTAGAGTCAGTCAACATAGTTTTTACAGCTTCAATAAGTGTCTTGTTTCTCCTTTTAGTAACACCATTTTGCTGAGGAATCCTGGGAGCACTATATTTTCTTGTAATACCCTTTCCATCCCAAATTGTATCCAGGATTTGGTTCTTAAATTAAGTTCCCTAATCACATCTTATGGTCTTGACCTTGTGATTATATTGATTCTTATTTTTCAAGATGAAACTCTTCAAGATCTTAGTAGTCTCATCCTTAGTTCTAGGAAGAAAACCCAAGTGAATCTTGTAAAGTTATCTGTGATCACCAAACAATATGAGGTCCTTCCTAGACTCATTACACTGGTAGGGCCAAAGAGATCCATATGCAATACGTGTAGGGGAGTAGTGATGGAGTTTCTTTCCTTTGGCTTGTGAGATACCTTGTGTTTCTTCCCTTTGAGGCATGCGGCACAGTAGTCATCACTTATAAACTCTTTCCTTGGCATTCTAGTTACCAAATCATTCTTAATTAATTTATTCGCGTTTTTAAAGTTTACATGGCACATTCATTTATGTCAGAGGAAAGATTCATCACTATTTGATTTATATAGAAAGCATGAAACCTCTCCTGAAGGAGATGTTTCTTGCAAGTCCATTGCGTACATATTTCCTTTCCTGGGGGTTTTAAGAAGGATACGCTCATAAGGATGACAACCCCGGGCCTGAGAACAATGCACTCATGCTCAATAAAGATCATGTTATGACTCTGATCACAAAATTGAGATACACTTAAAAGATTATATCCAAGCTCTTTGATAAAGTTTACCTTCTCAATGCTGAGCTTACCATTTGAGACACTGCCCCTTCCTGTAATGTAACCTCTAGCATCTCCTCCAAAAGCAATTGGTCCTCCATCAATTCTCTCAAAATGTTAGAGTAGCGACCTATTGCCTGTCATGTGTCTGGAACAACCATTATTAATTATCCATACATTTCTGTTTTTCTTGAGCTGTTCCTACACAAAAGAGATGGTTAGTTACATTTTGAAACCCAAGCCTTATTGGTCTTGGGCTCATCAAAAGAAGTTGAAGACAATGCAATAGTAATTGATCCTATTGTCATGTTTGAGGATTATTTGTTGATGTTGATGAAGAACTTTCAGCCACTTGGTCTTTCTTTGTATTCCACACCACCTTTTGAAGCATAGACTTGACCTTCAACACTTCGGAAGTTTTGATGACTTTGGAAGTTTTGATGAATGGAACTTTAGAAGATCTAGTTAACACTGCAGCAGGCTTCAGTGCTTCGGAAGTATTTCTTTCTTCCGATTACAAATTTTCTTCCGAAGGCAAGTTTCCACTTATCTTCATCTTCATTTTGGAGCTTCCGAAAGGAAAAGATTTTCCTTCCGAAGCTTGCTTCTTGTCCAAACTCTTAGAAGTTTCTTTGTTGGTCATGTGGACAATACTCTTTGGATTGTAAAAACAATCTTTACCAAGATGAGAGGTACTCCCACACATGACACTATCCATTTTCTTCTTCCTAAGAGTCTTTTTTGTGAACAATGCTGAACTTGATCACTTTCTTTCTCCATCTTCATCTTTGCAGATATTATTGCTTTCCTTTTAGGGATAGAACTACTTTTGGAGCTGGATGGTTCAGGTTGTGCAACAGTGGTGCATAACAGATCAGCCTTCTTCTTGATGCTGGGATGATTTGGACATGCACTAGAACTCTTATTACTAGAGTTCAAGTTTGTGTCTTCAGCCATAACCACCTCAAATCCTGCAGAAATAAAGAGTTGTTTTTGTGTAGAGTTAAAGGTGGCCTTAATCTCCTGATTAACTCTCCTCAGAGGAATGGTGATCCTTCTAAGAATGCTCTTTTTCACTCTTCTCAGAGACATACTTCACTGTCTCCTCTTCATCCTCTTTAGTCATGGGGTCTATGAGGGGAAGTTCATCTTCACAAGTTCCACACCTAGAAGATTTTACTAACAAGATTGTGTGTGGAGGAGCTATCTCACTAGATCCCAGTCCCTGCTTATTTTGATAACAAACTTTTGCATGCAAGGATGAGGATATTATGTTCTTGAAGGTCTCTTCTTCAAGAACAAATTTTTCTGCCCTGACTTTGCTGATCACAAGCTCAGCCTGAGATTCAATCAACTTAGTTATGAGATCTTTGATCTGAGTCCTGTAGTTGGTGTGTTCATGTTTAAAAGTTGAAATGATTTTCTCTAAGTCCTCTATCTTTAGGATATAATCATTTTCAGCTCTTTTAAAATCATATTTTAAAATATTTTTAGGACTCAAGCACGACTCTATCTATTTCCGCGCTGACGTTTGAGTTGGATTAGATCTCATCTCTAAGTTGTAAGACCTGTATCTATTTACTTTAGCAATACATTTAGATGTACAGAGATGTTCCAATACCTTTGCTTCATCATGGTTTGCCATAATTGCTTGGTTTGGAGATGCATCTTCCACCCGAAAGCTCCAGCCAAAGCCTCCTTCTTCAACAACAACTGTAGCTTGCTGCTTTGGCTTCTTATTCTCGGGAGCTCTTTCTGTGTAATTTGGTATGCCTTGTGTTTGGCCACCATTTGTCCTTGGTGCCTTACACTCGCTTAGAAAGTGTCCAATCTCGTTATAGTTTTAACACTTTACTTTGCTTTTGTCCAGCCCAAACTTTCCACTGGCTGCATTTCTTGGAAACTTCCTCTCTGTCCTCTTGTAGAATTTCTTAGTTCTATGAGTGAGGAGAGCCATTACTGAACTATCTCCATGTATTCCAGGTCATATGGATGGATACAGTCCAGGTCTTCAAGGGTGAAGAGAAAGTTGTTTGTGCTTTCATCAGTAGACACAAAAGCATGTGAATAGCTTGTCTCTTGGAATGGACTTCCTTGGGTGTAGCTTTCTCTTGGTGTCTCCGGGAAGGTGATGAAAGGACCCTTTTGTGAGTTGTCAGGGTAGCAAATAAGATGATTTTGCGGTTTAATGCTATCCCTTTCAACCACATGAAGGGGTGAACTCAGTTGATTGCAGGAGTTACCAGATGAACCTTGCATATTCTCTTCATCTGGTATTCACTAAGAATACCATACAAATCTGTCAAAGAAAGAGTCTTAAGGTTCTCAGTTCTCTTGATAACAACATAATAATGTGTTCATTGTTTGGAAGAGAGGACATGAACTTCCTTACAATGTCCATGTTCTCAAGAGTCACTCTAACATCCATTAGAGTATCCACAATTTCAACATACCTGAAGTATTGTAAAGTCATGGTTTCACTTGATTTGAAGGTGAAGTTTTTCAAACTGCTATTTCAGGAGATCCTTGTTGTTCTCCTTGGCTTCATTTGACCCCTCATATATCAGCTTCAGTGCCTCCTATAGTGCTGGATACAATTGAATAGACAACTACAAAATCAAATGTAGAGTCAAAAGGCAGATCTGCCTTTTGTCTTGTGAGTATGACATGCCATAGCTCACATCCTAATATATTACAAAAAGGATAAAGTTACATAGAAAGCATGGACTCAAGACCTCAATGTACAGTTACCAAAAGCATGGACCTTTCACCAACTCATGTAAGTTGGTGACTTTACAAACTAGCAGCGGAAAGGTGGTCCAGCTTTATGGTAAAATACATCAGATAAAGGCATATCTCTAAAAGTCTTCAAAAGAAACCTGTCTTCACTTTTTGGCTTTGGAAGACTTTGTCTTTGAAGCTTCGGAAGACTTCACTTTTGGCTTCGGAAGATATTGGTCTTGGCTTCGGAAGATTTTTACACTTAGAATATTTCTAGTGCATGGTGTAAAACTTCCGAAGCATTTCTACTTTTGTTCTTTAGTGCATGCTTACAGAGAGACTTTGGATGTTTTGGCTACATCAGACTTATAGGAATCTTTACAAACTCCCCCTAGGCTGATGCTACCAAAACATTTAGAAGATCTTCAGATATTTGTAGTCTTCAGGACAATAATGACCATACCCTTCTTCATCAGATGGTCAGGATCACTTAGACTCTCATAATATCTTCTCATCTCAAAGAGATCATGCAGAGGTAAGTTGATTATGTCTTGCCATGTATAGACATTCTAAACACCTTGATCTCGGATCACATGCCATCTCTCTGGATTAGTAGTGAAGGTCCAGGATAAGATGGGCGTCTCAGCTGCAAGAGGATCCATTTGAATTGGAGTTGATTGGGCTGCCTCTTCATCCACTTCCTCAAGTTGATTTGACTCGGCTTGAGGTGTAAAGGTAGATGATTCAGGCTTCTTCTTCTTTGACTTTGGTTTGGAAGCCATCCTCTTCTTCCTCTTAGAAGACTTTAACTGAGAAGACTGGTCTGCAGCACCTTGTTGATCATCCTTGTCTTTCTTAGTTAAGTGTTTCTCCCTCACAGGTTCAGAGGAGAGGGAGTTTGACCCTGCTGTGGATCAGAAGATGAAGCTTGCTGAGGCTCAGCAGGAGGTCTAGGTTGTGTTATCTCAGATTGTTCAACTTTAACCTCCACTTCAGGTGGGATTTGACTTGGATGAGAGTATAAGTCAATCAGCTCTCCACTCTTGATCTTTTGCTTGATTACCCTGATATGCTCATCCATTGTGGATAGAGACATAGGGCCAAGTCTCCTTCCGGAGAATCCATATAGCTTCAAAAAGCTCATCATCCTTTGTCTGTCAGCAGACTTCTTCATACTCTTTTGGATGATGGCTCTTGACTTTGCAGCATCTTCCATCATCTTTCTCTTTGTTGCTTTGTGTTCTTTGAGCACTTGAAGTTCAAGTTGGTTGAGATACTCAAACTCAATGCAGTCAAAGGATAAGGGAAGAAGTGCAGATGCTTGGTAGAGACCTGTGGCACTCAGGTAGTTGATCATGTTTTGCCTATCTGTTTCCTTGTCTACCTGAGGTTCTTGTGTAGCAGCCACACCCTCTTGCATTGGGCTTTCCTGAACTAGGGAGAGAGTTGGAGCATGCTTGTATAACCTTTTCTGTCTTTTCTCCTCTTTAAATTGGAGAAATAACCTTGCATCTCCTGCTTCCTTCATATCTCTTGACACTTCCATGTCAGCCAGTTCATTTAATTGCTCTAAAGGGAAAGATATAATCTCATCTATGTCATAGTTTCTGGTCTGCAGGTAAGTAATCCTGACTACCATCAACTCATCTTCTTGAGTGTTTAGTCTGGGAGCAGCCCTGATTACAGCTTGGATAAAGCCTGAAGACCCAGAAGTACTTTCTCCCCTTAGCTTCCTCTTCCTCTCTCTCTCTCTCTCTTCCTCCTCAATCTCCTCAGGAGTCAAAATCCTTTTCCCTTTGTCAACCACAGACCTTTGTGACTCAAGGTGGAGAGAGGTTTGGCCTTCATTTCTTGGTGTAGCATCCAAGCTCTAGCCAGAGAGAGGTTGTGAGACACCTTCACCAGGAGGTGTTTCACTGAGGGAAAGAATTTCTGAAGCAGTTGTTGGTGTGACAGGGCTCTTAAGCTCTACACTGGACCTTCAGCCAAGGTTTTCCCTTTGAAGCTAATCTTAGGGTCTGCCTCAACATCCAGTTGACTAATGACATTACCTGGTTGCCTTTGTCTCCTTCTAGGCTGAACTCTTTAGTAATTCTGTCTTGAATCTTGAGTGCTAACCTGTCAGCTTGTCTTGATTTGCTTGGGTTGACAAGTGGCATGTTGATCAGGTCAAGACCTTCATAGTAGTCCAAGGTCTGAAAATTGAACACTTCTTGCTGCCCTTGAACTCTGTGAAGAATGAGGGCTCTTCTATCAGCATCATACGTCCACCTAATAATGTAGTTTGAAGTTCCTTGAGGTGGACATGACACAGCCCTTGGAATGCCTTCCTCAAAGAGACTCCTAATGACAGAGTCTATAATGTCCATATTAATGTGAACTTGAGGAAGTTGCTGAGTATGCACAGTTGCAAGTGAGGATGGTGAATCCTCAATGTCCATACTCCCTGAAGAACTGCCAGGTTCTGTGACTGTAATGACTTTCTCCCCCTTTTTGGTAGCATCACCCTCTTGCATAGGTGAGCTAGAGGTTAGGTCAATCACATTCACAGGTTCTTGTGTTCCTGGTTGAGCTCCTCTTAAAGGTCTCCCAGCTAGTTTTTCCTTGAGATAAGATATCTCAAGTTGCTGATCATTTACCCTGTTATACAGGGTAGTCACCTGAGATTCAAGGTGACTAACCTTAGAGACTAAATAGGAGCATGTTTTGACAGTTTTTGCACCATTAGTCTCAGATTCCTCTCTTCATCATCAGAAGAATCATTGGGTGATGAGATGATTGGACCAAAGTCCACTCTCTCACCACCAGCTTCAAGTTCTTGGCTGTTGAATTTCCTCTGCATATTGACATCCTCAGTTGAGGTGTCAATGGGCTGAGTTGCCATGGTTGAGGTCTTAATGATGTAATCACTTGCAGAAGTGAGAGCCTCTTCCATATGGATATCCTGAACAGGTTCAAAAGTATCCACCTCAGTTATGGGTGACTGATGTGGGCTAGACAAAGGAGACTCAGGAGTACTCATCTCTATTTGAGTAGGGGAAGAGTAGAGAGACTCATGGTACCCACTGAAACCTAAGTCTTCATCAGTATAGAGTGAGAGGTTGGGAATAGGTTGATTTAAGTCTAATGGCTGGGGATGGTAACTGTCCCCTGAAGGTTGTTCACTTGAGTGTTGAGACTCAGAGTGAGCATGAGGAACCTTAGCTCTGATTGTTGAAGAGAGAGGAGTGGTTTGCTCCTCAAGGGAAGTAGGAGCTCTAGTGTCCACTTCCTCCTTTATGGGTGAGTATATGGGGGCCTGCACAGACTCAATAGCTTGAGCAGGGGTTCGTTCAGATTTTCTTTGGTAGGTGAGGGTGATTTGGGGTCTTTTTGGTGGTTGAGAGGTAGAAGGTGTGGGTTCAACACTAGCTTGTGTTACTAGGTTGTCACCTTGAGCAATGAGCTCTGACATTTTTGGGACAAGGGCTGTTTCTACCCCTGAGAAGCGTACAGTTGGCTTCTTCATAATTTTAAAGATGTCGGGCTTCATCTGTCCCAATTCCAGAATATTATATGTTTCCCTCAACTGTGAGCCCAGTTCACAGTTCAGAATGTGTTGAACATATCTGGAAAACATATAATACTCTAAGGAGTCCAAGTTAGCAAGCAAATTTGTATAAACAAATTGTGAGTACTCGAACTTGACCCCTTGAACCATTCCATGTACTATGAAGGAGAGATCCTCAGGAATCTGGTCCCACCTTCGATGCTTGCTTGACAAGCTATGGATAACCACATTAAGCAGATATTTCCACTGGGATGAGACCTTCCCTTTCCTGAAGGTCTTTACAGAGAAATCTCCCTCATAGCTCATCTGCTCAAAGGAATGATTTAAAGCTTCCTTTGGGAAGGACAACTCACCTTCTTCATCATCCAGCTGTAAATGAGTGTTTATGATGGTCGGAGTGATGAAGATTGTCCTCCCTTGCACTGTGGCAGACATTGCCTTCTCCCCATCCATAATGACCTCTTGGCATGTCTTCCAAAGTTCAAGCAGATGATCCTCATAGAGAGTAGGATCAACGGTTAGGGAGGTGAAGTAGTTTGATAGAGTTAAGAAACGACAGATCTCTAAGAAACTTTCATCTTTCTTAGAGCTTAACAGAGCAACTTGGTTATGTTGCATGTGAAGTTGCATGGAGAAATCTGGGTTGTTTCTGAGGTTTTGGTTGGCCATTTTAGAAACTTAAGGATGAAGAAAGATGAAAAACAAAAGGCGGTTTGGGAGAATTTAGGTTTAAGGAATAGTGTAATTTGAGGAAGATGGTAAAAGAGGGGGGAACTGTTGGGCATTTATGTGAAAAGGATTTGAGACAAAGTTAATGAAAGAGGATAATCTTTGAAATCCGGATGTCGATCCCACCTCTGAAAAGTAGTTTACTTTTGCCCAAAAGTAGTTTTCTTGGAAGTCGAGACATCCGAAGGTTATTTGCTTCGGAAGTTCTGAAGAAAAAGCTTCCGAAGGCAAATTGGTTTCAGAAGAGATTTCAAAGGTTTTTGTAAATTTTGCTTCGGAAGAAAATTTACACTCAGAAATTTTTATTCTAAGAAGAATAAATACATCCGAAGGTAAAGTTGCTTTCGGAATAAACTTGTTCTTTGAAAACATACAAAGTACTTAAGTTGATTTTAAGCTTTAGAAGATATTTTCGAAATTTCTTCCGAAGGTAAAATCACTGAAGCAATTATTTGTTTACTAAAACATAAACTTCTTCCTAAGGTAATTTTGAATCTTCGGAAGAGATCATGATTTTCAAAAATCTAAGAATAGTCATTTGAAAAGATTTTCTTCTAAAGAAAGCAAGGGCTTATGAAAGTGATATAATAGACAACTTACGACACACAGGTTTTAGAAATAAATATGATTAAGTTTTAAGAAAAGCTATTAAAAGTTAATCATCCCAATAGCTGATACAAGATATTTAAATCTCTGCTCATCAAAATCTTTGGTGAACAGATCAGCATATTGTTCATTTGTGTTAACTTTGACTAGTTTGATTAATCCCTTTTCAAAGTTATCTCTAATCAAATGATACTTGATATTAATACGAGTTGTCCTTGAGTGTTGCATAGTCTGTGATGGAGATAGCACTATTGTTGTCTATGTGGATAGGAGTCTCTTTAAAGTTAAAACCATAGTCCAGCATATGATTTTTAATCCAAAGCACTTGAGCACAGCAACTTGCAGCAGCAATGTATTCAGCCTCAGCACTTGATGCAGACACACAGGATTGTTTCTTGCATTTCCAAGGGACTACTCTTCCACCAAGAAATTGACATCCCCTGATGTATACTTTGCAGTCATGTTGCAACCACCATAGTCATTATCTGTATAAGCATACAGATTAAAGTCAGAATTCTTTGCATACCAAAGGCCAAGTGATGGAGCACCTTTGAGATATCTTAAAATTCTTTTGACAGTGAGCAGGTGTGACATCTTGGGGTTGGCTTGATATCTTGCACAAATGCATGTAGCAAACATGATATCTGGCCTGCTAGCTGTGAGGTACATAAGAGACCCAATCATTGCTTTCTCGAGATGTTCATCAACACACTCCCCCTTAATATCATATCCAAGGGAGTAATTTCTGGCTATGGGTGTCTTATAACCTTACAATCAGTCATGTTAAACCTTTTAAGTATGTCCTGTACATACTTTGACTGACTTATGAAGATGCCATTGTCAACTTGCTTCACTTGAATTCTTAGAAAGAAATTGAGTTCTCCTATGGCACGCATTTCAAACCTGTCCTTCATCAGCTTCTCAAAGTCTTTGCAGGGCTTTGGATTAGTTGTCCCAAAGATAATGTCATCTACATATACTTGAAATAGCATTATGTCATTTTGTGTTCCTTTGATGAAGAGAGTTCCATCTATAGTACCTCTTTTGTAGCCATGTTGACAGAGATACAGAGATAGAGTCTCATACCACTTTCTTGGTGCTTGGTGCAGCCCATAAAGAGCTTTATCAAGCCTGCAGACATAATCAGGATGACCAGGATCTGCAAACCCTGGTGGTTGCCTGACATACACCTCTTCATCAATCACCCCATAAAGAAAAGCACACTTGACATCAAGTTGGTAGACCTTGAAATTCTTGGATGCAGCAAAAGCTAGGAAGGTTCTAACAGCTTCAAGTCTTTCCACACGAGAAAAAACATCTGTGTAGTCAATTCCTTCTTCTTGAGTGTATCCTTGAACAACTAGTCTTGCCTTGTTTTTGATGACAAGTCCTCTATCATCCTTCTTGTTCCTAAAAAACCATTTGGTTCATATGGTAGTCTTCCCTTGAGGAAGAGAACATAGGTTCCAAACCTTTTGCCTTTTGAATTGAAGCAGCTCCTCTTGTATAGCTTCAACCCAACTTCCATCCTTTAGAGCCTCATCAATTTTCTTTGGCTCTATCTGGGACAAGAAACAAGAGTGAAGACAAACATTTGCTTCATGGGTTTGTCCTCTTGTTCTCACCATGAATCAACATCTCCAATGATGTTTGTGGTAGGATGAGACTTGTAGATCCTTAGCTAAGGGATCACAGCAAGTTGCTTAGACTGATCTAGATTTGAAAATTTTTGATCTGACAAAGAAGATTCATCCTCCACATCAGCACACTTATAAAGATTGACTTGATCAAATGAGTGTGTGACATCATTGATGTTGTCTTCATTGTGGTAGTTATTAGCATCAAGAAATTCTTGATCACTTTCACCACCACCATTTTCTCCAACATTTGAAGCTCCTTCTTTTGAGTTTTGTGCCTCTAAGCTAGAATTTGAAGGCACTCTAGAAGCATCAGCAGGATTTGTCATTGATGTGCTGGTAGAAGCTTCATTTGCAGGAATAGATACCCCTGGAGCTAAAGATGTGTAACTTGAAGGTCTTTTGAGCTCAAATTTTGAATCAGGATCACCTGTTGGTGATATATCTGTAGATCCTGAAACATTCTCACAAGATTTGTTAAAACAGTTGGTAACTAAATCAAGATCAAATAGCCAATCCGGACCAGAACCTTTCACACTGGGAGTGTGCTCATTCAAAGTCACATTGCCTGACTCCTCAACTACTCTAGTTCTGAGATTGTATACTCTATAAGCTTTAGCTTGAGAAGAATATCCAATAAAGTGTCCATCATCTGATTTCTCAGCAAACTTGGCAATTTGATGCTTGGTAATCAAGATGGTGGAATGACATCCGAATGACCTGAGAAAACCAATGAAAGGTTTTCTCTTGTGCCAAAGTTCATAAGGAGTCTTACCATGTGTCTTAAATACTAAAACTCTGTTTTGCACATAGCAAGCAGTGTTCACTGCCTCTGCCCAGAAGGTGATGGGCAGTTTAGAGTCAGACAACATAGTTCTTGCAGCTTCAATTAGTGTCATGTTTCTCCTCTCAGCAAAGCCATTTTGCTGAGGAGTCCTTGGAGCACTATATTGTCTTGTAATACTTTTTTCATCACAAAATGTATCAAGGATTTGATTCTTGAATTCAGTTCCTTGATCACATCTTATGATTTTGACCTTGTGATCACATTGATTCTCAATCTTTAAGATGAAATTCTTCAGAATCTCAGGAGTCTCATCCTTATTTCTAAGAAAGAAGACCCAAGTGAATCTTGTAAAAATCATCTGTGATCACCAAACAATAAGAGGTCCTTCCTAGACTTATTACACTGGTGGGGCCAAAGAGATCCATATGTAATAAGTGTATGGGATTAATGATGGAGTTTCTTTCCTTTGGCTTGTGAGATACCTTGTGTTGCTTCCCTTTTAGGCATGCAACATAGTGGTTATCACTTGTAAACTCTTTCTTTGGTATTTCAGTTACCAAATCATTCTTAATTAATTTATTTATGTTTTTAAAGTTTACATGGGACAATTTTTTTATGCCAGAGGAAAGATTCATCATTATTTGCTTTAGATAGAAAGCATGAAACTTCTCCTGAGGTAGATGTTTCTTGCAAGTCCATCTTGTACATGTTTCCTTTCCGGGGGCTCTGAGCAAGATGTGCTTATGAGGAATGACAACCCCGGGCCTGAGAACAATGCACTCATGCTAAGTAAAGAGCATGTTATGACTCTGATCACAAAATTGGGATACACTCAGAAGATTGTACCCAAGCTCCTTGACAGTGTTTACCTTCTCAATGCAGAGCTTACCATTTGTGACCTTGCCCCTTCTAGTAATGTAACCTCCTGCATCTCCTTCAAAAGAAACTGGTCCTCCATCAATTCTTTCAAACATTTGGAGTAGTGACCTATTGCCTGTCATATGCTTGGAACAGACACTATCAATGATCCATACATTTCTGTTTGTCTTGATCTGTCCCTGCACAAAAGATATTATTAGTTACATTTAGAAACCCAAGCCTCATTGGTCTTGGGCTCATCAAAAGAAGTTGAAGACAATGTAACAGTAATTGATCTTATAGTCATGCTAGAAGGATCATTTGCTGATGTTGATGAACTTTCAGGCACTTGGTATTTCTTTATTTCAATACCACCTTTGGAAGCTTAGACTTGACCTTCAATACTTTGGAAGTTTTGATGACTTCGGAAGTTTTGATGACAGGCCCTTCGGAATATCTTGCTTTCACTGCAGCAGGCTTCAGTGCTTCGGAAGTATTCCTTTCTTCCGAGACCAAATTTTCTTCCGAAGGCAAGTTTCCACTTATCTTCTTCTTCATTTTTGAGCTTTCGAAGGAAACATATTTTCCTTCCAAAGCTTGCTTCTTCTTCTCCAAACTCTTAGAAATTTCTTTCTTGGTCATGGGGAGAGTACTCCTTGGATTGTAGACACAATCCTTAGCAAGATGAAAAGTACTCCCACACATAACACAACCCATTTTCTTCCTTCTAGGAGTTCTTCTTTGTGAACAAGGCTGAACTTGATCACCTTCTTTCTCCATCTTCATCTTTGCAGATCCTATGGCAATTCTTGTGGGGTTAGAACTACCTTTGGAGCTGGATGGTTCAGGTTGTACAGCAGCAATGCACAACTGATCAGCGTTCTTCTTGATGATGGGATGATTTGAAAATGAACTAGAACTCTTGTTGATGGAGTTCAAGTTTGTGTCTTCAGCCTTTACCACTTCAAATCCTGTAGAGATGAAGACTTGTTTCTATGTAGAACTGAAGGTGGCCTTGATCTCTTGAGCCTTTTTGGACTTTCTTTTGGCCTTCATGATCAAGTTCTTTCTTCTTGACTTGGTCATCCCAACAGCTCTCCTCAAAGGGATGGTGACCCTTCTTAGAATGCTCTTCTTCACTCTTCTCAGAGCCATTCTCCACCATCTCCTCTTCATCCTCTTCAAACACAGGATCTATGAGGGGAAGCTCATCTTCACAAGTTCCACACCAAGGAGATCTTACAGACAAGATTATGTGTGGAGGAGCTATCTCACAAGATCCTAGTCCCTGCTTATTTTGATAACAAAATTTTGCATGCAAGAATAAGGATACTATGTTATTGAAGGTCTCTTCTTTAAGAACACATTTTTCTGCCTTGGCTTTGCTGATCACAAGCTCAGCCTGGCATTCAGTTAATTTAGTAATGAGATCTTTGATCTGAGTCCTGAAGTTTGTATGCTCATGTTTAAGAGTTGAAATGGTTTTCTCAAAGTCCTCTATCTTTAGTTTATAATCATTTTCAGCTCTTTTAAAATCGGCATTTAAAATGTTTAAGGACTCAAGGTTAGATCTCATTTCTAAATTATAGGACCTGTATCTATTAACTTTAGCAATGCACTCAGGAGTACAAAGATGTTCCAATACCTTGGCTTCATCATGGTCTGCCATGAGTGCTTGGTTTGGAGATGCATCTTCTACTTGAAAGCTCCAATCAAAGCCTCCTTCTTCAACAGCAACTACAGCTTGCTGCTTTGGCTTCTTATTCTGGGGGGGCGTTCTCAGTGTAGTTTGGTCTTGTTTGTGCTTGGCCACCATTTGTCCTTGGTGCCTTACACTATCTTGCAATGTTTCCCATCTGGTTACAGTTGTAACACTTTACTTTGCTTTTGTCCAGCCCAAACTTTCCACTGGCTGCATTGCTTGGAAACTTTCTCCCTGTCCTTTTATAGAACTTCTTGACTCTGTGAGTGAGAAGAGCCATCTGCTGGACTACCTCCATGTACTCCAGATCATCTGGATGGATACAGTCCAAATCTTCAAGAATGAAGAGAAAGTTGCCTGAGGTTTCATCAGCAAAGACAAAAGCATGAGAAGAACTTGTCTCTTGGAAAGAACTTCCTTGAGTGTAGCTTTCCCTTGGAGTCTCTAGGAAGGTGATGAAAGGGCCCTTTTGTGAGTTGTCAGGAAAGCATATAAGATGATGTTGTGGTTCAATGCTTTCCCTTTCAACCACATATTTGGCTGAACTCAGTTGATTGCTGGAGTTACCTGATGAGTTTTGCATGTTTCTCCATCTGGTAGCCACTAAGAATACCATACAACTCTGTGAGAGTAAGAGTCTTAAGGTTCTCAGTCCTCTTGATAACAACATAATAATGTGTCCATTACCTACGAAGAGAGGACATAAACTTCCTTACAATGGCCTGTTCTCAAGAGTTACTCCAACATCCATTAGAGTATCCACAATCACAACATACTTGAAGTATTGTTGACTCATGGTTTCACCTGCCTTGAAGGTGAAGTTTTCAAACTGCTCCTTCAGAAGATCCTTCTTGATCTCCTTTGCTTCAGTAGATCCCTCATACATCAGCTTCAGTGCTTCCCATAGTTGCTTGGCAGTTTTGCACTTCTTGAAGCCTCTGTAGATGGAGTTTGGAAGAGCAGTTTGAAAGGCTGTCATGGCTTTCTGATCAATCTCTATTCTCTTTCTATCAGCTTCAGAGTAATCAGCCATAGCCTTAGGAATCATACCATCACTAGTAGCAGAACTGGTGCTTGGTATGTAAGGTCCTTCAATAACAGAGTCCCATATCCTGGAGTCTTGAGACTTGATAAAGCCTTCCATTTTTTACACCAAGTATCAAATTCTTCAGGAGTGATCAGTGGAGACTTTGTCATAGTTCCAGTTTCCATATCAGCTTTGGTTATAGCTGCCATTTGAGTTGTTAAGCATTTTGTGTGTATGAGGGATCTTAAGATGGTGAGATCTTATATCAAGAGACTGAAATGCTCTGATACCAAATGCAGGACCGGTGAAGGGTATGCACTTACAACACAACAACACAATGAGCAGAGTTGCTTAGAACACTTAACAGATCAAATAGGGAACTGGTTAACTTGTTAATGAAAGATGCTAAAACACAAGTAAATGTGAGACAGAACAAGATTGCAAACAACACAAGTATTTGGTTTTCAAGAATGTTGTATATTGCTTCTCAAGTTCTATTACAAGTTATAAAGCATCGATAGAAAGTTACAAGTACTTGAAATACTTTATACTACATCCTACAGCCATCCATACTTTGAAGGTCAGCTGGATACAATTGAATAGACAACTACAAAATCAAATGTAGAGTCAAAAGGCAGATCTGCCTTTTGTCTTCTGAGTATAACATGCCATAGGTCACATCCTAATATATTACAAAAAGTATAAAAGTACATAAAGTAGAAAGCATGGACTCAATACCTCAATGTATAGTTACCAAAAACATGGACCTTTCACCAACTCATGTAAGTTGGTGACTTTACAGAGTAGCAACGGAAAGGTGGTCCAATTTTATGGTAAAGTACATCAGATAAAGGCATATCTCTAAAAGTCTTCGGAAGAAATCTGTCTTCACTCTTTGGCTTTCGAAGACTTTGTCTTAGAAGCTTCGAAAGACTTCACTTTTGACTTCGAAAGATATTGGTCTTGGCTTCGGAAGATTTTACACTTAGAATATTTCTAGTGCATGGTGTAAAACTTCCGAAGCATTTCTACTTCTGTTCTTTAGTGCATGCTTGTAGAGAGACTTTGGATGTTTTTGCTGCATCAGACTTATAGGAATCCTTACACATAGCTATTTAGCTATTTTGCACTTCTTGAAGCCTCTGTATATGGAAATTGGCAGAGCAGTTTGAAGGGCTGTCATGGCTTTCTGACCAATCTCTATTCTTTTATTGTCTTCATCAGAATAGTCAACCACAGCCTTTGGAATCATACCACCTCTACCAACAGCAGAAGAGGTGCTTGGTATGTAAGGTCCTAAGACAACAAATTCCAACATCCTGGAGTGTTAAGACTTGATAAAGCCTTCCATTCTTTGACACCAATTATCAAAGTCTTCAAGAGTGATCAATAGGGACTTTGTCGTTGTTCCAGTTTTAATATCAGCCTTAGTGATAGCTACCATTTGAGTTGTTAAGTTTTTTGTGTGTGAGAGGGGTCTTAAGATGGTGAGATCTTATAGTCAAGAGTCTGAATGCTCTGATACCAATTGCAGGACCGTTCAAGGGATAGTCACTTTGTGAATCCAAGGATCGCAATCAGGAATTATCGGTATTAATAGGGAATCAAGTTAATGTTTACGGAATCAACATTAATCTTGTTTAATTGTTTTAATAACTAAATATCAAATATAATGATTAATGATTATGACGAACACAATTAATAAGTAAAAGAAAAGATTTGATTCAAATGTATTTCATTAAATTGATTAATGATTACAGATGAATAAATAATGAAGAATAAATGGTTCGAACGTGTTGATGTTGATGTGACGGCTGCTAGGGTTTATGTTTGTGTGAATTGATGTGATGTTTGGGTTTGCCGTATTGATGCTTGGTTGTTTGTGTTTGTGTGTCCTATTTGATGTGAAACCTAGGATCCATATTTATAGGCACATGTGTTTCACTTAAGGAAACACCGGATCTCTTGGGATTTGCACAACTGTCTTGTTGACTTGTTGACTTGTAACACTTGTATTATTTAAATACAAGTATTTGGACATTGAAGCTACATCCGCAGCTACATATTCTTCCGTAGGTGTTTGTTCTTCCGATGGTACTTGTTCTTCCGAAGGTACTATGTTCTTCCGAAGGTTCTTGTTCTTTTGAAGGTTCTTGTTCTTCCGAAGGTACTTTGTTCTTCCAAAGGTACTTTGTTCTTCCGAAGGTACTTTGTCTTCCGAAGGTGTTTGCTCATCCGTAGGAGTTTGCTCATCCGCAGGAGTCTTCACTTGAACTCTTATTTTCACTTGAACTCTAGAGTTGAGTATTCATTCGCAGATGATTTTCAGATGTTTGTTACTTGTAAGAAACATACCTATGGAAGAACAAAATGTTCATCCGTAGATGTTTCTTACACTTGGTCAATTTCAGTAATTGACCAAGAATAATGTTTGTACATGCAACCATACACAAGTCAACACACATATGGTTTAACCTATATACACATTGCATACATTAAAATAATGAATTACAATCATTCATTATAATTATTGATTAAAGTTCTAAGCCTATACAAAATGATCTAGATCTATTGTTCGTAGATCTAACAATACTCCCCCTTAGGCTTAGACACTTCTAATAAGCTCTTCAAGACTGAAAGCTCCTTCAATCTTGACAACATCTTCTTGTTGAAATAAGATACTACATCCTTTTGATCATCGTATTTGTACTTGATCTCCATTCTACATATCTTTTGAAGAGTCTCAAAACTAAGTCCCAAAATGTCTTCTTCTGTTGTTAGAGTTTTCACACTTTGATTATGAATTATTTCAAGCTCATCTTCTTCTGAGCTTCATAGTTTTGATACTTCTTCAATGTCAGCTCCTTTCAGCAACCCAACATCATGTCTTCTTTTTTGTATGCTTTAGCATGTAGTTTATCCATATGAATATATAAACATAGATCATTCTGTGCTCTTTCATCAGATAGCTTTTGGAAGAATTTGTCATGCAAGTATGATGTGTAGCTGGGGTGTAGCAGCTTGATCTCCACTAGATCAAAGATTTTCATCTTCTCTGCTTTCTTTCCTTCTGCATTCCTTAGCAGCACCAATTCTTTGGTCTTCTCAACATATCGCCATTCTGTTATGGGATATGTGTGTTGATTTCCATCAAATCTTTTTATGGCTACTGCATTCTTGTTGTTGTACCAACCCTCTTCAAAAGTTCATCATCAACCATAGTAGAGGAGTTGGTGTTTGATATTCTTTCTTTTTGAAGTCTTTTCTTATGTTCAACATCTTCCCTCTTAGCCTCCTTCAGTACATCATCTATAAACCTTGTCTTCATCCTTCACATTGACACAGAAAAATCTCTTCCCCTTGGATGGATTGGATAGTTGGAGATGATTAACCTTTGAAAGTCTTTGATGTCTCTCTCAGGAAGTCTCAGTAATGCTTCTACATCATGGAAGTATTCAATTCTTCCAGATGTCCTCTTGATGATTGCACAATACCAGTCTGGATCATATTTCCAGGCCATAATCTTGTTTTCTTCCAAAGAACTTGGAGTTGTGATATGGTCATACAGCTCTATCAGTGTAGATTTTTGTTCAGTGATTTCCCTGACTGTTGTTCCTAGAGGCCATACTTTTCCAGGGATGACTGCCCTAGTCTCTCTAATCAGTTTCTCCCTCCTTTGTGCTGATCTTTAGATTCAACAGTTATAGGATCAGGAGGGAGTTTGCTTTGTTGATCATAGGATGGGTTTGGAGCTTCAGTTCTGAATCTCACTCCTGTGTCAAGCTCAAAAGCTATTACATGTTCCATCATCCTCCTAAGTTCACTAACTTTTCTTCCCCTAAGCTCATGTGCCTTGTAGTTGTGACCCTATAGCCAACAGATCATATTATACTTGCTGAGTTTTGCTGTGTCACAGTGGCCCAGATCTTTCTTGATTTTCTGAATGGCTTGAAATGTTGTGAATGCTTCATAATCACAATTAGGAATCATGAATCTAGCCAGCTTAAACTCTTTCAGCATTCTTTCATCTCACTCATGGTCATCCTTTCTACCATATCATATGGAAAGCCATGATTTATTAGGGTCATAAACATTGAGGACTCATGCCTTTCTTCCAGTATGTCTTTGGTGGTCAGCAATTCTTTTTTTTGTTTTGGAAGATTCATCCTTTGTGAGCTCATTCCATTCAGCATCACTCTTAGCTTCATCATGAGTTACTGGCTTTAACGTGGAAACATCCACTAAAGGAGTGTGCTCTGGAGATGTATGCCTTGACCTTTTAGGTGAATCTTCAACATTTATCACCTTTTTCTCACTAGAACCTAAGTACTTCCTCTTTCTTGAGTATAGAATAAGTTGCTTAGAGGTCTTAGAGAATTCTTTTGTTATTTTTGTTGATGGAGCATTTGATTCAAGAGCACAGATCTTCATCTTCAGCTCATCAATCTCTTCATCTTTGCTTCTTAACACAACAGACTGAGTAGTGAGAGAGTTGTTTTCATGTTCAATTTCCAATGCCAGCTTCTCCTTTTCAGTTTTCTCATTCTTTACTAAATCTTGAAGTTCTTTAACCAGCTCATGCAATGCATCAATCACTTCATTGTTTTTTTGTATGTTCTCCCTCAATCTTTTCAGACTTGATTCTTGCTTCATCAGCAGATCATGTTTTACTTTTATCATTCCTTTCAACTCTTGATTTCTTTGCCTTCTCTTGTTAGACTTTACAACAAGCTTGTTGTATTTAGCAACCAGATAACTTATGCTGACTGGGATATCATTATCACTTAGATCATCTTCATTGTATGCAATCACATCAACATAGTTGGCCTCTTCTTCTTCTTCCTGATGTTGAGCAGCAATCTCATCATCATTCACTTCTTCAGGGGCTACACTTGCTGGCTTGAACTGAACTCAATGGCTTGATCAGCCAGTTCTTCATGTGGTTGTTGTTGTTGCTGATGGTTAGTGACTGGAGAGACTGGTTCAGTTTCATTTGAGTGAACAGGGGATTCAATCTTGGTTATAGACAGTTGAACTATACTTGCTTGTGAGGCTAACTCTGTCTCCCCGGTATAAATGCTCTTAGTGGATGGATTTTCTGGAGTTGGAGGATGTTGAAAAACTTATATTTGGAGTTGATTTGGTGATGGAGGGTGAATTAGAGAGATTGGTTGAGTGTTTTGGCTGGCTGGTGATTGTGGTTGGGGAGATTGAGGTTGTTGGTGAATGGGTGATTGATGAGGTGAAGGTGAGAATTCCTCAGTGTTTGCAGGTGGACTTCCTTGCTGGTCTTCCCATATCAGTTCTTGTGTGATGTTAGCATTAGTATACATCACATGAGCAAACATTGGCATTTCTTCTCCTTGATATTTTCCACTAATCTTGTTTAGTACAGATCTCCCTAGGTGTGCTTGAACAAACACGTCACCATCTCTTGCAATACCAGGTAGATCAGCATTGATAACTAATTGTAAGAATCTTGGAAACATGAATGTTTTGTCATTATTCTCCACTCTAATTGGTCACATAAACAGTTGAAGATGTACTTAGAGTAGTTATATGTTGTTCCTTCAAAGATCCATATGATTCCAGGAGAGATGTGACTTGAGAATCTATCCTGTCCAGATTTCCTGTTTGAGATACATTACAGGTAAGTGTGGCATTGAAACCGATAGGCTTTGCACAATCTCCCATTTTTTATCTCTCATATTTCAAAGTCACCATCATAACCCATCAGTCGAAATATCTTCTCAATGTACTCATGATCCAAGACGTCTAGGTGACCTATTTCTTGTTCTCCCAACTCTAGTACCCTTCTTATGGTCTGCTCATCTATCCTTAATCTTTCATGCTTAATCTCAGCCATAATTACTTCAGATTCTCCATCTTCCTTAATTCGAGCTGAGTTTTAGAAACTAACTATATGATCTTGATGAATCACATGCTCTGTTGTTAAAGCATAGAAGGGCCTGGATCGTTGTAAGTATCTTATGATGTCTCTACATCCTTCCGACATGGGGTCGTCTGGATTTAAGAACGCACACATAATGTGCTCCCTTGCAAATCGATTTGCCATCTGTTCATTAGAACGAAAATGATTATGTTAGAACTAGGTCATCATATTTAAGAATATGAAGAGTTTAAACGACAATGATGAATCAATCTGTTCATTGCCGATGTTTAAGATATAATTTACCTTGAGATTAAGACTCGAAATCAGTTTTAAGTTTTGTTTGATGTTTAGGATTTGAGTAATTTGAAATCAGATAAGGGACAGATGAGGTTTTGACTAACGAACTTTTAGGTCAAAAAGGTTCTGTAAAAGTGAATAATGAATTCCAAGTCAAAAACATCATTTATGCTCCCTCGGACACATTTATTTCATTTATTTAATGAAGTGGGTCCCACTTTTCTTATTACTCATCCGGGGAATTTATTTGTTCTGTAGATTTCAGTTCATCCGTAGGACATCTGCGGATGCCTAAACTTAAAACTGAATTTTAAAATTGAATTGAAGTATAACTTGATTTTCCATAGATTACCAATCTATGGAAATGAATTATACTTGTAAAATATTAACTCATTCATAGGATACCAATCTACGGATAGTCATATTTTACTCCACTTTAAGTTTCGCACTGTAGCTTCTTCTAATGTTTACAATGCACTATAGCTTTTGCTGATGCTTAAAATGTACTGTAAAAAATGCCACGATTGAAACTAATTTTATTGTATGGTCCTTATCAACTGATAGAACCATTTATTTCTATTGGACCTTGATGACTTTGTATTCATGCCAATTGTGTACAAAAAGGTTTATATTTTAAAGACTTCATGTATCCAAAAGCCAAGTTAGTGCTCAGGTTCCAATTCCATCATATTGACAATTCATTTGACAATTTTGTTGTTAACTTATTTTCATGATTCTACTCACCCAAAATTTTGATTAATGATGAATCAATGCATTTATCATAAATTTCTAATAAGAGTATCATGAAAGACACATGTCTGACCAAACAGAAAGAAATTAAACTAAACAAAATTGAAATGTGGACTATGTACAAGCATATATACACATAGAATGGATCATACTATAACACTAAGCATCTTCCTGATTAATTTATTGAAATGATACCTGATCTTAGTTCTGATTGCAAGTATGTTTGTCCACTTAAATCCATACAAGAGTATTGTATCAACTAGGCATATTGTTTATCATCTTTTCATGTTTATTGGTGAGTAACTGTTATGAGCTTCACATTCAAATCAAATAGAGTCTGTCCTCCCTTTGTGAGTCAAATCATCACTTTTTCACACTACAAAACTATGTACTTTAAGTTATAAGATCTATCTTGAGATGCATTTGACATCTCATTACTGCATTGATGTAAAAGCTCTAGATTTAGTATACAGTTGATCACAGAGGATTCTTTTGAGAGATTAGATATGATCATCATCAGGTCACCGGGTCTTTACTTACATAAAACAGAGGTGCCTTCAACCCAGGTCTTTGTTTACACAAAACAAGGGAGGATGAGGATCGTGATCATTTCACCAGTTGGTTACAAATGTATACCATGGTGATCATATACCCAGGTATTTGTTTACACAAAATAGAGGGAATATGATTTGCAAAGATAGATATTATAAAGTATTGGTACATAGTGTGCTTAGATGAGTGATTTTGTCACATCAGAATAAGACTCACTTTCTGTATCATCAAAATGAGGTTTCCCTCAAATAATCACTTTGCATTATGTTTGGCATGCTCTTAGTTTAGTTTCCACTCAAGATGAACCTACTCACGTATCAAGTAACTTGATCAGATTTTAATGATATTTAAGAATTCAGGTAGAAGCAAAGGCATAGTGTACTATCATTTTCCAAACATATGTCATGCTTAATTAAAATACACAGAAAGAAAGAAAATATTTTTATTATAAGCTTCTAAAGATGTTTCAGAAGTTTCTTCTGAAGGTAAATTGCTTTCGGAAGAAAATTGTACTAAGACATAAATTTCTTCCGAAGGTAATTATAAATCTTCTACAAGAATTTTATTATTATTATATTATTACTATTTACAAGGACAGACACATGTTTTTCTTTGGTTTTCATATGATTAATCTAAGTTAATCATGCCCAGAGATTCAATTAGAAAATTAAATCTAACTGAATCAAAGGCTTTAGTGAATAAATTAGCAAGCTGATTTGTTGTATCCACTTTGACTAACTTGATCAAACCCTTTTCTGAGCAATCTCTCAGAAAATGATATCTTATT
The DNA here is from genome assembly GCA_025215565.1 of Flaveria ramosissima. NCBI lineage: Eukaryota > Viridiplantae > Streptophyta > Magnoliopsida > Asterales > Asteraceae > Flaveria > Flaveria ramosissima. The sequence continues at coordinate 27,895,098 of CM046036.1, forward strand.
TCAATATGCTTTGTTTTACTATGTTGCATTGGATTAGCAGTGATAAACATAGCTGCTGAATTGTCAATATAAATTGGAGTCTGAAGAAAATTGTAACCATAATCAAATAATTAGTTTTGCAACCAAAGGACTTGAGAGCAACCAACTGAAGTAGCTATGTACTCAGCCTCAGCTGTGGATACAAATACATTTGTTTGCTTCTTACACTGCCATGAAACTAGTCTTGGTCCTATGAATTGACATTCACTAGTTGTGGATTTTATGTTGTTGATGCATCCTCCAAAGTCCCTATCTAAATATGAGTAGAGAGTGAAATCATCATCCTTTGGATACTAAAGTCCAAGGGCTAGTTTTCCTTTAAGATATCTGAAAATTCTCTACACAGCATTCAGATGAGACTCTTTTGGATCTGATTGGTACCTAGCACAAACACACACATCAAACATAATGTCAGGTCTACTTGCAGTTAAATACATAAATGAACATATCATTGATCTATATAATCTTTGATCGACAGTTTTTCCTGTAGGATCACGTACAATCTTTTCAATTGTTGAGGCTGGTGTTTTGCATGAAGATGTATCAGCAATGTTGTACGTCTTTAATATTTGATGTATCTATTTCTCTTGATTAATAAAAATGCCATCTGTCTTCTGATGAACTTGAAGACCAAGAAAGAAAGTTAATTCTCCCATTGAACTCATCTGAAACTCTATTTTGATTAACTTTTAAAAGCTTACACACAATCTCTTGTTAGTTGATCCAAATATAATGTCATCAACATAAATTTGAACAACTAAGAGATCTTGATGTTCTTGTTTGAGAAAGAGAGTCTGATCAATGGATCCCTTTTTGTATCCATGCTTGAGCAAGAAAGATGATAATGTTTCATACCACTTTCTTGGTGCTTGGTGAAGACCATACAAAGCTTTATCAAACTTGTATACCCTATGTGGGTAATGAGGATCTTCAAATCCTAGTGGTTGTGATACATAGGCTTCTTTATCAATTTTCCCATATAAGAAAGCACACTTGACATCCATTTGATAGACAGAGAACTTCTTATACGATGCATATGCTAGGAATACTCTTATGGCTTCAATTCTTGCAACTGGTGCAAAATCTTCATCATAGTCTATTCATTCTTCTGGCATGTAACCTTGTGCAATCAACCTTGCTTTGTTTCTCACAATTATACCTCTATCATCTAGTTTATTTTTGAAGAGCCATCTTGTTTCAATTGGATGTTGGCCTTCAGGTAAATCAACTAGATTCAAGACTTTCTGCTTTCTGAATTATTGAAGCTCTTCTTGCATAGGTTCAATCCAGCTATTGTCCTTTAGAGCAGCTATGATGTTTGGAGGAACCACTTGTGAAAGAAAACAAGTGAAAAGACAGATGCTTGCAGTTCCACTTTGGCTTCTTGTAGTTCTTTTGTCAAGATCACCAATAATGTTGTTTACTGGACGAGTCTTATGAATTCTTGTTGTTGGAGTTGATTCAACTGGAATAGATGATTCCAAGTTAGTCATATTCATTGATGCAGATAAATCCAATCCAGTTGATGAATTTAGGAAGTAGTCAAAGTGTTCCTCCTGTTCATCATTGGGTATGGAGTGGGCTTCCTGAGTTTGAACATGAGGAGCATCATTAATAACTTCCGTAGGAACTTCTCCGGAAGCATTTGGTTCTTCCGTAGGAGTTACATGAACTTCTACGGATGGTATATGAGGGCTTGATGATTCATATCTGATGTTTGTTGTATCTTCTTGAGAGGATGGAACAGTTGATGAGACATTATTCATATCTCCGGATACACAATGTACATCTGCGGATGCAGAGTCAGCAGCTGCTGATGAAGTGTTTCCATCCGAGGATGTGCATTCAGTTTGCTGGACTTGTGCAACATCATTGTCATTATTTGTTGGTCCTTGTTACATGATACTTGATGTGTGTATCCTTGGAGGATCAGCAGATAATGACACTTCATTCATATATGGAGGAACAAATGGATAACATGTATCATCAGATACTGCATTATTCAAATAACCAAAGTTAAATGAGTCTGTTAGTGCATCTATATCAAACAACCATGATGATCCTTTAACTGATTTAGGAAATAAGGATTCATCAAGTGATACATTAGGAGTTTCTTCCATAATGTTATGTTGTGGAATGTATATCCTATAAGATTTAGATGTTGAAAAATATTCAACAAAGAAACCATCATAGGCTTTTTCTGAAAATCTTCCCAATTGTTCGTTTGTGTTTAAAACAGATACATGACACCAAAAAGCTCTAAGATATCCTATGTAAAGTTTTCTTTTAAATAAAAGCTCATAAGGTGTTTTATTATGTTCTTTGACAATCAATCTCCTATTTTGAACATTGCATGTTGTATTCACTACTTCAGCCCAAAAGGTGATTGGCAATTATTAATCAGCTAGAAATGTTCTTGCTGCTTCAATAAGTGTTCGGTTACTTCTCTTTTAGCAACTCCATTCTGTTGTGGAGTTCTTGGTGCACTGAATTGTCTTGCAATACCTTTATTCCTGCAAAAGGAATCTAAGTCAGTATTAACAAATTCAGTCCCATTGTCACTCTTGAAAATTTTAACTTTTAAATCAAGTTAATTCTCAATCTTGGTGACAAAGTCCAATAATGTTTCAGATGTTTCACTCTTTTGTTTTAAGAAGAAGACCCATGTGAATCTAGTGAAATCATCAACTATCACCAAACAATATTGCCTATTTCCAATGCTCATCACATTGGTTAGACCAAACAGATCCATGTGAAGCAATTTGAGTGGTGTGGTGTTTGTATTAATAATGTTGGATTTATGAGACACTCTATGTTGTTTTCCTTTATAACAAGAAGGACAATGGTTTGAACAATAAAACTCTTTCTTTGGCAATCTAATGACTAATTTATTTTTCACCAATTTGTTCATGTTCTTCATGTTAGAATGAACAAGCCTTCTATGCCACAATTGAGATTCATCTTATGATGACTTAGATAGGAGGCATGTTTCATGTCTTGTGAGTGAAGTGTTGTTCATATCCAAAACATATGTGTTTCTTTTTCTTGATGCTTTAAGAAGGATCTAATCTTTTGGAACAGAAAAACCTGGCTTAAGAATGTAACAGTTAGTGTTATCAAATAATGTGGTATAATTTTGATCACAAATTTCATACACACTCAGTAAATCATATTGTAAATTTTCACAATAGTTTACTTTCTCAAATTTGAGCACACCATTAGTTACCATTCCTTCACCAACTATTTTACCTCCCTTCTTATACTCACCAAATGCCACATATGAGGCATTTTTATGCTTGAAGTCATGGAGAAGTGAACAGTGTCCTATCATATGCCTGGAATAATCACTATCAACTTACCACTTGTTGTCAGCTCTCCAAGATTGTTCCTTCACAAATAAAGAAATTAGTTAGAATTGACAACCCACGCCTTAATGATCTTGGGCTTGCCAATAGTGTCTAAAATTGTTACTCCTTCATGACTAAGTCTTGAAGTTTCAGTATTAATTTTAGTTTTGTTTGATTCATTCTGAGTTGTTTCAGGTGAGGATGATTCTGTTGAAGATGAGGTTGTTGTACTAGGTCCTGGTGTAACAACCTACCTCTAGGTCATAATTATTACCTTGCCAACCTGCATCTTTTCTGATTCTACTAATTTTATTACTATTACTATTGATACTATTCTCTCTTACGTATTATGTGTTATAGTACTCTTGTCTTAATTGACTGTTTTTCCTCCTGGCTCAGTCGCACTGGTTAATGCGGATGGACCCATTCGGTCGCATCTGGTTAATGCGGATGGACCCATTCCGTCGCATCTGGTTAATGCGGATGGACCTATTCAGTCGCACTTCACCTTGTTCGACCTTATCAACTAGTGTTTTATAATGACTTTATCTAGATCAAGCATTTGTTAGGGAAATCTTAGTGTCCCGGGAAAGTTATTAGTCACCCTTGTGAATTTAACCATAGTTGAAACAATTTAAATTATGTTACTACACTCTAAAAGTTAAGGTTAATTATGAACTAACTAAATTTTTACCATCTAAAATACTACCCAATACTACAAAACTACACTACCTAATTAAACTTATACAATAAAAATTCAACAAAAATACCCCTTCACAAGAGGCCAAATTCGGCCGCCCCCCTCTCCACCACTCACCACCCTTCTTCACGACCTCCTCATCATCTACTTACATTGCATGCAAGGCTTACAACACTCCACCACCACTCCCCTTTTCTCTCCTTCTCTCTTCCTCTCGGACTCTCCTCCAGAAAACACACACACACACTCACGATTTCCTCTCAATTCCAGCTTACTTTCAAAGAAACACAACAACAACACAATTGCCCAAGCATCAAACCGCAAGGAATTGAAGGTTTGCGAGCTTTTGGCGCTCGGACCTTGCAAGCTTGTGGTTCTCCAGCACTTGTTCGTGATCCTACAGCCTTGTCCAAGGAGTTCCAATCCATCCTCAACCAACTACACGCCCCAAACCGCGAGTTACATCAGGTGTAAGCTTCATGTCGCCCGGTTTTGGTTATTTCATGTGTTTGTCTTCGTTTTTCATTCAAAACCTTACCATTCTCATATCTAACAGAAACTTGCTGCTACAACTTCGTTCATAAGGAGCTTTTCACATCCTTGAAGGTATCATACTCGTAAAACATGTCATTCTATAGGTGTCACACGGTTTACACCTAGAAAACCCTCTTTCGGGTGTATTTACACTATCCATCATGCACAACTTATAACCCTTCTAAACATATCATGTAACCTGCTGAAAATGGGTCTTTTAATCTCCTAATAACCTGATTTCAAAGTTACAAAAGGCTTGGTTAATGTTTAATCACAAGTTATAGCATTTAACACATGTGTAATGGATGAAAAGGGTGTAATACTATAGTTTCCATCATGTTCTTATTTGGGTTGATGAACCCATGAGGTTGACATAGAATTTCAGTAAGTTTTGGATGATTTTGGTTATGTGATGAGATGTAAAAGGCTGAAAATATGAATGTCTTAGACATGTAAGCTATTTGAACATATTCGGGGACCCGAAAAGTGGTAAAAACAACTATAAAACAATAAAACATGGATTTTAACCATCTTAAATAGAATTCCAGGCTCTAAAAGGGTTAACAAAGTATTTGGGTTGGATTTTTCGATTTAAATGGTCAAAGAATAGGTTAAAAAGAATTCTTAGTGAAAAACGGGTTTTAACCGGGTAACGTTTGGAAGAAAATTTAAAAATGAGGATTTAACACCAAAATTCATGGAAACCATGATATTTCAGTAATCTAGGTGCTATAAGATCTAAAAGAGTTGAAAATTGGTCAAACGAGCTTTTAACGGGTCAAATCTGTTAAAAACGCGATTAAACGGGTAAAACTTAAAAGGTAGACTTTCACCAAAAAGGAGCCCGAAATGCATCTCTAGCAGATTAAAAATCTTAAATAAAGTCTTAAAAATTATATTTAATGAATCTAAGACCGTTAAATTAGAAATCAACACTCAACTATTAAAACCCTTGGTTTTACCGTAACCGGTAACGAGAAACATGAAAATTTATAAACCGGACTTTAATTCTGAAATTTTGGTATAAACTTACTTAAAAATAAGTTACCTAACTCTAATAAACTAATATTTGGGCATAAAAGACATTTAATACCAGAAATCAAACTTTGGGGTAGAAATTGTAAATTTTGAAACTTGAAGGACTAAACTGTAAATTTTTTGCCTAACCTCTATAAACCGACCCCTTGAGCAAGGAACCACTTAAAAGACTCAAATTAACTTATATAAGTGATTTAGCATAGCAAATCATATATTCTCTCCTAAGAAACCCAAACTTTCTATAAAAGGAAACTTTTTACAAAAAGACTTAGAAATCCAAATGCTATTAAGATTCTAACCTCATGATACAACTTATGCATCTCCATAACCCAAGAATTAGTGAATTAACACTTAAATCTTATTGATTAGGGTGCTAGATTTGAGACTTTTCCCGGCACACGCAGTGACCCTTTGCTTGAATTCTAAGGTGAGTTTAAGAGTTCCCCTTTTTATTACTCTTTTTGGGATGAAGCATGCTCTGTTTAAACTAAAATATTTTTATGCTATATATGATGCTATTTGTTGTGGTTATGTTGAGACCTACTGATACTTGTATCACAGTCATTAATTATTTTGTGAACCGCTTGTTTATATGGGTAGATCTACATGGGGAATCTCCCACACACAATGCCTTCCGTGATGAACGGGAAGGGTAGCACACTGAGATCCTGCGGGGTCGTTTGTGGTATGTAACAGGTTTTATTAATATACTATGATGAACCATCCGTCAGGTACGGTCCACTAGTTTGAGGCTCAAGTCTTCCCATGGGGATTTAACCGGTAACACAATTTTTGAAGAGGCCAGTTGGGGCTGAGTGCAGGGTTGATTGTGATCCCCACAACAATGATACTATGACTTTTAATAAAGAATGGATTCTAATGAATCCTTTTGTTTTTAAACTTTAAGCACTTGAATTCACCAACTTTTTAGTTGACACAGTTTCTTTTTGAGCATTTTTCAGGTAATCCATGAGTGGAGTTTAGATGTGTAGAAGACTTTGACCTAGCATCGTGACCATGGCATTGGCTTGTCTGATTTTCAAATCTATCTGAACAATTTTTAACTTTTGTAACTTATACATTTTGTCATTATGTCGGATGTACAATTTATTTATGGGCTAAATCTGTTCCTAGCCTAGGATTATTTTAAACTCTGAATGTCATGTGATGTTCTCTCCCTTTGTGCGCTTATGATGGTTTGTTTCCGCTGCCATATGTTGTTGCTAGTCTGTGATGTCCCACCCTACCTGGGCCCGGGGTATGACAGATTGCTATCAGAGCCAAAGGTTATAGAGAAGTCAGGAATACTATAGTAGACCCTAGGCTACAACACTGATACCTTAGGACCACCCTCATGGAAAGTGTTGGGATGATCAGGTTGGGTAAATTGATGATTACACTTGATCAACGTAATCATGAATTTACCGGACGTGTAAATTCCAGCATGGACCTTAGGTCGTGTTTGGACCCTTCTCTATTTGAAATTTATGATTTCTAAAGTTTTCTTTGGGTACTCTAAGAGTTTTATTTAAAAGAACCTCTTTATTTAATTATTGTTGTCATTTGACGAGACCATTAATTTCTAATACTATTACTGATACTATTGATTGCTGATTCTACTGCTATCAGTACTATAAGCACCGCTACTATTACTTGTACTGTTCCTAGAAACCAAATTACTCATGATGATTTTACAGGTTATCCGAGACTATGGCAGGAAAAGGTAAGGCACCAGCTCACCCAGCCCACGAGACTACTTCTATCAGGAGCAGCTTAAAGATCACTCCTCGGACGGAATACGAGGCTTACCTCAGGAGGTGTGGACACCCTGGATTTCTATCTATGACTTCGGACGACTCGGAGCCATTGGAGGACTCTACTTCGACGTGCCCATCCAGGAGCCGAACGCGCTCCACCTCACCCATGTCCTTGCACCCACTCTCTCACCTCTCCCTCTGATCGGGGACAGGGGTGCGCGAACTGTTACCCGCCCACGGAAGAGCGTTTGGCCGGGAACTTCAGTCTCTTTCAGGATGCCTCCTCCTCCACCTCCACCGGTTAGGAGACCGATACCAGCCCCGCAGCCATTTGATCCACCTCGTCACCAACAACTCGACGAGCACCGATGCCACCTAGGAACAGCACGTATGACGGCCCTAGTGTACTGGCTGGTGACCGCTACTCCCAGTCTAGTTGTCGGGCAAGTGATGTAAGTTCCCTCTGACGCTGCACTAGACGAGATATGGAGGACCGTCCGTCGTCAGGAGATGACTATTCAGCACGCCACTCGGACCTCACAATCTGCCCAGTTTCAGGCTATGATGGCCTCTCATGGGGTACAACGGTTGGAGTAGGAGCAGAAAAAGAAGAATGTAGGGTGGCTGGGATGGTTGAAAAAGAAATGGATGTGAAAGCTTGGTGGAAATGGGATTATCTGTCTCTAAGACAGTTGAAGGAAACAATTTCTATTATTAACCGATACTATTATTATTTTTATGGGGGTAACGGTACCTTCCAAGTTGTGAACCATGACATATATTTTATTTTAATCTCTATGATGGATGATCTTGTGGTTGTATGAGAAACTATTGCTATCCGATACTAACCTTGCAGGGTGATTTGACATGGATTATGTAACTTCGCAAGCTTGATGGAAACAATTTGTTGCTCAGGAATGAACCCCCACGACCGTGCTTAATGAAACTATTTATTATGTCAGGTTGTTCTTATACTATGATGTTGTGCAACTGTTTGCGTGACCCTTAGAGTAATCAATGTCTTAGGATAATCGAAACTTGTATGTGATGCTAAATGAGTTGCTTGTCTTGAAAATATAATGCCGCCAAGACGAGGAGCCCGAATGGGTAGGAGAGGAAACAGCAGAGGCCCCCGCGAGGAGCCTGGGCGAGAAGGAAATGAGCCACCAATCCCGCCAGTAAACAATAACCCAGGGAATGACGAGAGAATTGCAAACATTGTGGCGCAGCAAATCGCTAACGCCATACCCACCATCATTGCCCAAATCAACACGGATCGGGACAACGCCACCGGAAACGGGGAAGATCGTCAAGATGATATCGATGAAATCCGAACCGGGTGCTCGTATAAGACGTTTATGGCTTGCAAACCCAAAGATTTCTATGGCACTGAGGGTGCTATCGAGACTTACCGCTGGATGGACGAGATCGAGGCGGTTTTAGACATAAGCGAGTGCAAGATGGAGCACATGGTACGATTTGCCTCCCATCTCTGAAGGGGTCAGCGCTTGAATGGTGGAAAACCATCATTCAGCCCCGAGGAAGAAATGCTGCAGGCCGTACGAGTTAGGCTGAGTTCAGAGAATTGATGATCAACAAGTACTGTCCGATCAACCAACGGGAGAAGCTCGAATCTGAATTCTTAGGCCTAGGAATGAAAGAGCCAAACTACACCGAGTACATCAACCGGTTCCTAGCACTGTCCAGACTGGTGCCCTATCTAGTGACACCAGAAGCCAAAGGTGTAGCCCGATTTATCTGGGGGTTACATCCTAAGGTTTGGGGAATGGTCCGATCCTCCAGGCCTACTACCCTACAATCCGCGGTGGATCTCACTAGCAGCCTAACTGATTACCTGATTAGGGCTGGATGGACAGAGTAGGGAAGAATTGAAGAAAGAAAGAGAAAATGGGTTGACGTCAAGAAGATGATGGGTAGCAGCAGTGGGTCGAGCAGGAAGACAGGTGAAGGTGTGAGGCGTGAAGATCAAGGTGGAAGGGCACGAAGGCTGTATGGTAGGCACAAACCCTTTCTGCAACAAGTGCAAATTGCACCACCAAGGGGAGTGCAACCCAATGTCTTGTTTCAGGTGCAAGCGAACTGGTCACTTGTTCAAGGATTGCACATTCACGCCGGGTAAGCAGTGTTATGAATGTGGAGACCCAAGGCACGTGAGGAACAAGTGCCCCAAGCTGGCAAGAGATAAGGATGTGAGACCTAACAAGCCTAAGGGATGAGCATTCATGATAGGACCAGCCGATGCTCGCAAGGAACCCGATGTAGTTAATGGTACGTTCCTTATAAGCAATCATCCTGCTACCGTACTCCTTGATACTGGAGCAACTGCTAGTTTTGTCTCTAGTGCTTTTAGACCCTTGATTGACTTGAATGCATGTACCTTGACTAATCTGTTTACCGTAGAGCTAGCCGACGGTAACATTATAGAAACTATTGAAGTCATCAAGGACTGTTCTATGAATCTAAATGGTATCTCGTTTAAGATTAACATGATGCCTGTTAAGTTAGGAGGATTTGATGTGGTTGTTGGTATGGACTGGTTGGCTAAGCATAGAGTCGAAATTGTCTGTGAGAAATGCCTGCCTAGGATACCTTTGAGCGGGGAAGTATTAGTGATTCATGGCGAAGGAAGTAACATGCTACGCCCTATGATATCCCATCTGAAAGCTACTAGGAGCCTTAAGAAAGGACGTCTAGCTTTCATGGTCTATGTAATGAAAGCGAAGGAGGAGAAGAAGATTGAGGATATTCCAGTAGTTTTTGAATATCCAGAAGTGTTTCCCGAAGACCTACTGGGAGTCCTTCCGAACCGACAAGTCGAATCCCAAATAGATCTACTGCCTGGCGCTGCACCAGTGGCTCCTCCCGAGATGAAAGAACTAATGTTGCAAATCCAGGAGCTACTCGACAAAGGATTTATTCGACCGAGCGTTTCTCCATGGGGTGCACTGGTCTTATTGTGAAGAAGAAAGATGGAACCCTACGAATGTGCATTGATTACCGGGAGCTGAACAAGCTGACGATAAAGAATCGTTATCCCCTCCCAAGGATTGATGACTTATTCGATCAATTGCAGGGAGCTAGCTACTTCTCAAAAATCGACTTAAGGTCGGGGTGCCATCAGCTGAAAATAAGGGAAGAAGACATACCCAAAACAGCTTTAAGGACGAAGTATGGACACTACGAGTATCAAGTCATGCCCTTTGGACTGAGTAATGCACCTGCGACGTTTATGGATCTCATGAACCGTGTATGCTGCCCGTATCTTGACAATTTTGTGATCGTGTTTATTGACGACATCTTGAGCCACTCCCGTAGTAAAGAAGATCACGAGAAACACCTCAGGCTAATTCTCGAGCTGCTAAAAAATGAACAATTATATGCCAAATTCTCCAAATGTGAATTTTGGATGCGAGAGATCCAATTTTTAGGGCATGTGGTAAATGAGAATGGAATTCAAGTCGACCCTTCTAAGATCGAGGCGATTAAGGATTGGAAAATTCTCGAAACTCCAACGGAGATAAGACAATTTCTTGGATTGGCCGGGTACTACAGAAGGTTTATCAAAGACTTCTCGCGCATTGTGCAACCATTGACTGCTCTGACGAAGAAAAACACAAACTTTGTGTGGGAACGAGAGTTGAATGAAGCATTTGAAACGCTCAAGGAGAAGCTGTGTAGTGCACCTATCCTCGCTCTCCCAGAAGGAATTGAGGACTTCGTGGTCTATTGTGACGCTTCGCGCCAAGGGCTAGGATGTGTGCTAATGCAACGCAACAAGGTAATCGCCTATGCCTCAAGACTACTAAATGATCATGAGAAGAACTACACAACCCATGATCTAGAATTGGGTGCCGTGGTGTTTGCACTCAAAATGTGGAGGCATTATCTCTATGGCACGAAGTGCATTATTTACACTAACCATAAAAGTTTGCAACACATTATGGACCAAAGATGTTGAACATGCATCAACGAAGATGGGTTGAGTTATTGAATGACTACGAATGTGAGATACGCTACCATCCTGGTAAGGCCAATGTAGTGGCCGATGCCTTGAGCCGGAAATATAGGGAGAAACCCTTGTGCGTACGTGCCTTGAGAATGAGTGTGTACACGGACCTTACCGCAAGACTGAAAGAAGCACAGGGCGAGGCTATAAAGGAAGACAAGTTAGCAGGGGAAATGTTAATAGGAATGGAGTAGAGATTTGAGCTGAATGATGATGATATATATAAATGTGAAGGGAGAACATGGGTACCAAAGCGTGGGCGAATTATAGAGGTAATCCTCGATGAAGCCCATAAGTCTAGGTACTCGGTTGACCCCGAAAGTGACTAGATGTACCATGATCTAAAGGCCCTTTATGGTGGCCTGGGATCAAGAAATCCATCGCAATTTACGTGAGCAAGTGTTTGATGTGTGTCGTGGTAAAGGCTGAAAACCAGAAATCGTCAGGGACGTTGCAACAACCTGAAATTCCGGAGTGGAAGTGGGACAACGTCACCATGGATTTCGTCGCAAAGCTACCCAAAACTTATAAGGGTCATGACGCCATTTGGGTAATAGTGGACAAGTTGACCAAATCAGCTCATTTCTTGCCGATTAGGGAAGACTACGACCTAACGAAAATGGCTCAATTGTATATTGACGAAATAGTGACCAGGCATGGTGTACCCTTGTCAATCATCTCTGACCGCGATAGCCGTTTCACTTCACGTTTCTGGAGATCACTCCAGCAAGCGTAGGGAAATCATTTAGACTTAAGCACTGCATATCACCCGCAAACCGATGGCCAGAGCGAAAGAACTATTCAGACCCTGGAAGATATGCAAAGAGCTTGCGTGATTGACTTTGGTGGGAACTGGGACAACCATCTTCCTTTGATAGAGTTCTCCTATAATAATAGCTACCACGCAAGTATAAAGGCAGCTCCGTATGAGGCCCTATATGGTAGATAACGCCGATCACCATTGAGTTGGAATGAGATTGGCGACAACCAAGTAATGGGACCCGACATCGTGTTGGAAACCACCGAAAAGATATTCAAAATTAAGGAGAGTTTGAGAGTAGCCAGGGATTGTCAAAAGAAATACGCTGACATAAGTCGAAAACCTTTAGGTAGTGTTTGGTATGCAGGAATGAGGAGCGGAATGGAATGAACCATTGAGGGTGAATGAACAAAGACATGTTGGGTTGGTGAATGTAATGGAATGAACCATTACATACTTCATTCCATTCCCTCAAATTCATTCCATCCACTCCCCCTTCTTCTTTTTCATTCCATCCTTTCTTCTATTATTAGTCATCACACCACTCACCCACCACAACAACCATCATCGCCATTGGTTACCACCGCCCCGGGAACGACACCTCCGGAGCCCGCCGCCGCCGCCGCTGGAAACCACCGAAGGCCACCGCCACCACCGGGAACCACCGCCGGACACTTCCGTCGCCGGAAACCATGGCCACCGGAAACTACCGCCGGCCACCGCCATCGCCTAAAACCACCCTCGGGCCACCACCATCGGCTGCCGCTGTCGCCGGAAACCTCCGTTGGTCGCCGGAAACCATGGCCACCGGAAACCGCCATCGGCCGCCGTCGGGAACCAACGCCGTCGCTGGAAACCATGGCCACCGGAAACTATCGCCGGCCACCGCCACCGCCGAAAACCACTGTCGGCCATCGCCGAAAACCACTGTCGCCTTAAGAACCACCGCTGGCCACCGCTGCCGCAGAAAATCACCATGGGCCACCACCACCGCTCGCTGAAAACCACCACGGGCCACCACTACCGCTCGCCGAAAAACCACCGGCCACCATCACCGCTCGCCGGAAAACCACCGGCCACCACCACCGCTCGCCATCACCATCATGACCACTTTACATTTCTGTTAGGATTTGGTACTTGAACGAAACACCAACTGATTAACGTGTTAACCAAACCAAATAGTGTGGAATCCTATTTGATTGGCGATCCAATCAGTGAGAATGCACGTATAAACAATAACGTATTGAATCTAACGTCCAGAATCGATTAGGAATCCATCTACAGCGTTCTATGAACTTGGAGTATGAACTTATAGGCTTTTGGACGGCTAGGGTATGTCTGGAGTCGAATTGGAATGAATGCTTACGTTTTTCCACGAATTAGGTGGTATTTATAGGTTAGGGTTGCTCATTCGTGCGACTAAACCATTAGTATGGTTCAGTCGTGCGATTGAGCCATGCGTTTGATCCATTCGCACGACTGAGTGTTCAGTCGTGCGACTGAGCCAATCTCATGTTACAATCATACGACTGATCCAGTCTTCTGGTTCAGTCATGCGACTGAGTCATTCGCCTGAAGTTGTTCATGCGTATAGTCCATTCGCATGGGCCATTCGCATGAGAACTTCATATTGCTAAGTTTGAATGTATTCATTAATATAACATTATGTGTATCAATTCAAACAATCACAAACCTATATAATCAAGTCAATATCAACTCATTAATAAAATATTAAACATTAGAAATCACAACCAAACATTCTTATTTCATTAATAACCCAACCATTACATAAGTGTAAGACAATCAAGACATATTATATTCATATCAGGATCTAGGTACATATGTATCAACAAACTCCCCTTGGACCTAGATTTATCTAATGTCTTACTTTCTGCATCACCTCTTCATACTTCTTGTACTTCTCCTCTCTTGTGACTCATGTCTGTATCTAAAACGCAAAGCAGAGTCGTATCACATTTTGGAATTAGAGGACTTGTACAATATCTTGCATGTCATAGAACAGTGGCCGCTTGTATAATGTGTATACATCATCAGCAGACAAGTTAGTGAGCCACATCGGGTCAAACACCCTGATGGTATCCATTTTTCCCTCTTTATTTAGAACTATGACCGCCTCCCCTATAATCCAATCATAGTACCACCATTTAAAGTATGGAGTGAAGTCCTGTGGCATTTCCCTGAGAGGGATTCTTGACATTGTTCTTGGGGGACTCCACTTCAGCACTATCTTGGGCTTACCAGTTATGGGATCAACTTCTGAGGTTGTTGAGGTTTGAAGTTGACCCACCTGGCGTGGTACTCTTTCTTCAGGGCAGCCTCAAACCATCCTGACATTTTCCTCGGGTAAGCATATAGTATCTTCAATTTAGCCAGCTGGTTGAGCTCAAAACCAGGTAGAGTCTTTAGATCATGTGGGAATCTAAAGTACTCAATGCCCTACTCCCACTTTATGGCATAAACATTAAGATCCTCAAAATGTGCCCACGCAATAATCTTGCCTCACACCTTGTGATGTTTCTTCACTTTGTAGAGTTTGGTGTAGACATTCTGTTTAGGAGCGGCGCGTTGGGCTCGGATTTCCTCGAAACATGCAGCCCATTCAGCCTCTCTGATATCAACATCGGCATTTGAGGCTTGGGTCTGTTCTTCAATCTTCTCAGATTCTTGCTCCATCTGATCCAATATCTCGAATGTATCACTGACTAGGGATTCACCCAGATTGGGAACCATATTTCCCTCGTTGTCAGCGTACTCAGGATAATGCTCTGCTATGACGTCCTCAATTTCTATATCATCAATGTCGTTCAGCTCTTCGTCACTGGTGGACTCAAAAGATGGAGCATCCTTGATAATCTCATTAGGATTCAGCTTGAACATTTCAGCCAGTTGCTCATTTGTAAGATCATGAATTATTTCTCCCTCTTCAGGGGTATAACTCACTGATCTCCTGACGATCCCCTGCAGATCAAGAATCATAATCAGTTGAGTCTTGACCTGCTGAAGGGGAGCAACATCATATTCATCCCTTTGAAAGTTTGGATCTGCTTGATTTAAACATGTAACACATCAAACATTAGTTAATAATCAAAACAGAAATACATTAACATTGTATAAATATTATGTACATAAGTTTAATACATGATTCAAGTACAAAAGCTATCAAATACATAAACTTCTAATCATTACTTTTGTCCTGGATGGCTGGCTCATCAGTAGGTGAGGCAGAAGAAGAAGCTCGTTGGTCTTGATTTCTCTTTGAACGTCTTTTTTGACCCTGAGCTGAGGCAAATGCAGCTGCATCTCCTCCTTCATCATCATCATCATTCTGCCTTTCCTATTTTTTTTCTTCATCATTCGCTTCATCATCATCACTATCTTCATCTTCATCCTCATCCTCATCATCCTCATCGTCATCACCATCGTCATCACCATCTCTTTCCTTTATCTTCAGAGGCTCATCTTTAGTTCCTTTGAGCTTGAGCATGATAGTCTTTTTGGCATCCTCCAACTCCTCAATCTTCTTTGCTGATATGACTTTATGCTCCTGGAGTTGTGCAATCTCTTGGCTCTGAGCAGCCATTTGATGTGCCTGCTGCTCAATCAGCTGAGCCTGTTGAGAAATCTGTTGGGATTGTGCAGCTGTAAGATCTACCAACTGACAAATCTATGTTGTCTTCTCGTCATCGGCTGCCAGCAGCCTCAGCACCATATGGTTCAGTGCTGAGAGTTGTTTCTCTACCCCACTGGGAGGTAAAGGTGATCCAGATAGATGGGTAGGATGTGATGATGGCCCTGCTTGGTAGCTAGTGGTGGTGGTGGTGGTAGTGGTGAAGATTGGGTTAGGTCTAGATGATAGTGGTGGTGATGTAGGTGTGAATGATGTGGTGGTGGATGGAAGGGTGGTAGCGGTGTTAGGAGGAATGGTGGTAGGGATGGTGGTTATGGTGGTGGCTGTGGTAACAGAAGGTGTGGCTGTAGTGGTGGTGGCTGAGGTGGTGGCTGTGGTGGTGATGATGGTGAGTCTGCACTTCTTCTTCTTCATGTCGTAGGGCTGAGCCATCATCTTTGTTGGAGCTGGAAAAGATAGTCTATATTATCAACACAATGAAAGTCAACAAAAGTCAACATCACGGTCAAAGTCAACAAAAGTCAAACCCGGCACGTTCGAGACGAGGAACCGAGACAAGATGTCGAAGATTTAGATGACTAGGAGTTATATGGTAATAAATATATTTTGTGTGAACAAAATATATTTTATCTTGTTTTTAGTCATTTTTATGCTTAATATGTAATTTTGTATTAATTAGCCTAAGTCTAGGGGGTTAAGTGCAATTAGTGAATATTAGTCTAGACTATAAATAGGTTAATTGTCATTAGGTTTTGGTTAATGGTTGAATGACCAAAAGATTGAGGGATTATTTGTAAACACATATTTTTGCAATCTAATTGAAGATCAAAGGGGTTTTGATTGTGATTATCATATTTTGATCTAATTCTTTATGATTTGATTCAAGTTTGATCATCCTGGAGTTACAATTTGGTATCAGAGCCATTTTGGATCAAATTCACTGAAGATTTGAAGATTTTTAGAGGGAGAAGTTGAGGTTTTGGTTGTTTTTGTTCAATATCAAGTTTTCATCAATTTTGGTTCAGATTTAAGTGTTATTGATATGGAAATTGATTGAAGTTTGCTTGTTATTGGTTGGGAAAGCTCTGTTAATCATCAGATTTCAAATCCATTGAGATTTGGGCGATTTCAGATTGATTTCGTGTTGAAAAAGCTTTTCAGCTTCGTCCAGCGAAACTACGAGTTCTTCCAGCGAAACTGCATGTTCTTTCAGCGAAACTACAAGTGTTTTACACTTTTTAGTTAATTTCAGCACCTCAGCGAAAGTAGTGATCTTGAACGAAAGTTCAACAGTGCTTGTGGGTGATTTACAAGCGACATTGCTGCCGAAAGTATCATTGAACGAAAGTTCAAGCTTGTTTCGTGCGAACTTATCAGCGAAACTAAGCCATTTGTGACATTCGGCTAGCGAAACTGCTGCCGAAATTTCACAGCGAAACTAGCTCTGCGAAACTATAATTTTGGCGAAACTATCATTTCTTCAGCTAAATTCGAATGTTAAAGATGATTTTTCCCCCTAGTTGGGATTAATTGAGTTCAAATCGATAAAGAAATATTCAACGATTTTAAAACATTTATAAAAAAAACAAATAAAATTTTCTAGCGTTGGGATTAATTGACCCCAGTTGCTAAGATTTTCTAGCGTGACATTTAAAAAAAGAAATATTTCTCCAGGGGAGAATTATTCTAAATTTATTTGGGAAAAATATTTTTGGGGCGTTTAATTGTTTAAATAAAATAAAAATAAAAATGGCTTTTGCAGAACTGATTAAATCCTTCGAATCTGATGATCTCACAATTGCACAATGTCGGTTTGATAATTTTGCAGCTCTAAAGAATGAAACGATGTCTGAGTTTGTTGATCGTTTTCTGTTAGTGGCAAGTAATCTGAAGAAGTTTGATGCACAATTGGGAAATCATGAACAAGTTCTAAGATTGCTTGATTCCCTCCCATCAGAATGGAGCTCACACGACAAGTCGATTAAAAGAGATAGAGGTTTTCGAGATTACAAACTAATGGAGGTGATCAACAAACTGAAAGAAATGGAGTTGGATATCAAACGTCGTGAGTACTATGAAGCAACATATCTAACTCCAAAGATCACTTCAAACTCCAAAGAGAAACCAGAAGAGAGATCAGATTTTGGCACCAATTCCGACGGTTTACCGAAACCTAAAACTGAAGAGGTACAAGAGGAGCTTAAGCAGACATCAATAGGTAAAGGTGGAGCTGAGTTGAATGCTGAAGTTTGTAATGCTGAGAAGGAAGAGGAATGGAAGCGAAATACAAGAGTTTGCAACTATGAGAAGGCTCTTACTGCTGAAAGAGTCATCCTGGATCTTCCATACAAGACAGTTTAGGATATGTGTTCTTCTGCTTGTAAAATTCGTTTATTTGGTGTGTATAAAGCTAATAGATTACTTTTAGATAACCAAAAGGATTTAACCACCATAAACGCAGAACTTAAAAAGAATGAAGCCAAGTATTTCATAAAATTAAATGAAGCTTTAAAAGAAAATGATCATTTAAAACGAACTCTTCTTCAAAGAAATGTTGAAATTAATCTTTTAAATGAAAGAGTCACTTTGGCTGAATTTGAAACAAGCAAGCTTAAAACAAAGCTTGATAGATGGACCATATCCGGAATGAAACAGGAAGAGCTACTGTGTAAACAGAGGGGAGCTAGGATTAAAACGGGAGTGGGTTGTGGTGAAAATCCATACGTCTATCCTCCTCCTAGCACCCATTGTTACTCTCCTATGCCTCAACCTCATCCATCTAATACTTTGATTGAAGCTGCAGAAACTAATAGTTTAAATGCAGGTTTAAGCAACGTTAATCTTAAAGAGGTTAGAGATATGCAGGATTCTCCTGTAGGTTTGGGATTTCTCAAGCAGGGGTCTAATAAGAAGATTAATGACGATTCTACCCTTGATGCTCCAAAATCAATATCAACTGTTTCTCCAACCTTCTTCAACAAATTCAAAACAAGTAACATTACTTCGTTTGTTTCTGTCAGGTTTGTCAAAGAAGGAACAATTGTTGAATCATCAGACATCAGATCTCCTATAAGTCAAAGCCAACACAATAGGAGGTGTCAATCAAGATCCTTTGGAAGCAGATCTATGTATACGAGACTGGATAAGCTCAGATGATGAATCAATCATAGAGGAGCGTGTTGGTTCCTCTCATATCAAGATATCTCCTGACAGTGTCAAGTCTTAAAAGCTTCCTAACATTGAATCAAGACCGATACGGATCTCTTCTCCAACTGTAAAACAATCCAATCAACCAGTGAAGATCTCATTCCCTGTTTTGCACAGGAAACTTCAGAACAAGCAAGAATCTACTACAAGTTCAAAGCAATCCTCATCCCCACCTCTATCACATGGTTCAGTCAAGCATCAAAAGCCATTCAAGGCTTGTTTTAAGTGTGGAAATTAAGGTCATGTGGTAAAGAAGTGCCCTCAAAGACTTGCTTCGAATGGTAAACGCAAAACGAATTGCTTCTCCAAATGTAAGTCTACAAAGAATATTCCAGACGGTAAAGGCAACATGGGTTGCTTCTCTGGATCAAGAGGTAAAAAGCACACATCTTTGAATGGTTGGATGAAAAACCCTCCATCCAAACCTTTTCATGTGAAGCCGGTTTCAAATGATACAAAGATGAAAATGACCAAAGGTTCAAAACCAAATTCTTTTCCTTCCGGTCTTAACAGAAAATGATTTCCAAATTTAATTCATTCAAATCCGAATTAATTAAACCGAAACAAATTTGGCAAATTAAAAAGAAGGATACAGCAATCCCCGATTGTTTAAACAGTTGTGTGTAGAAGCTTGTTACTTATCTTGATGAAAAAGGAACTTCCAGGACTTCGATGGCTTGGGTTCCCCTTTCTAACTAATTTGTTAATGAGTGCAGGAACAATTTAGGAGGACTGTTAGTAATCCGGTTTACTGACAGAGATTGTTTCTAATTCAAATTTGAGGCGGAACAAACAGGTTAAGGTCATGGTATTTATCCATAATCTCGATTCTTATCTGCATAATCACAGTTCTCACTTCACAGTCACTGCATATTTCTTGATAATTCATTTCTTATCTTGATAAGCGGTGTAGTTTGGAAGACCTTCTTTGATAAATTTTTATTTTTCTATAGTTTTATAAAAAAAATAAAAAATAAATAAAAAATAAAAGAAAAATAAAAAAAGTTTTTTTTTGCAAAAAAAAAAATTTAGGGGGAGAGTATGAGTTAAAAAAATAATAAGAGAACTGAGAACTTGATTCGAGATGATTGAGAAATGATTGTATATCTTCTTGAATTGCTTGTTTTTGCATGACTTGCGTTTGCAAAATGAGAAATGATAGTAAATGACGCTGTTATCTGATTTAAATCTTATTTTTAAGTGTAAATAATAGAAAAACAAACAGAATATTTTTGATATGCTTGGTAGACTCAGCCTGAAGAATAAAGTAGACAACAGCATAATGATTTAAATTAAAACATCATGCTTAAGGATGTCTGGATTTACGCAATCATTTTGGCCTGCACGAAAACTGAGTCCCGACAAAAATTGGATTGAGAATTGATCCTTCACCCACCGTGATACAAAATCATATTAGTCATATCTTTGAGCCATGATTGGTGTATTTATGTGTCTTGTGTTTGTGCTAATCTTCTCTGCTGTACGGAAGTACTGACCTGGAGTGATGATCTCCTCTACTGTACGATAGTACTGACCTGGAGCTCTCATCGGCACATGATTAAATGGTCATCTCCTTTGTTATACGTGAGTATAGGCCTGGAGCTTTCACCATTTTGATCTAAATAGTGTCAAATCATCTAAACGATGAATTCATCACAGAATGTAATATTCTGTTGATAATCACTTGCACACTAATGCACACGCCTTGCTCTATAAAGATCGTAACAAAATTCAAGAAATCCTGAGGTTGGGTGAGGGTTTTTGCCAAATGATTGTGGGGTCCTAACATTCTAAAGCATCTAATCGAACCTTAACAAATCATAAGCTGTTTGTCGAAAAAGGATAAGGCATGAGTTTAAGTGGACAATTATATCAGCAATCGTTATTGGTCTGTTTAAGAATTTCAAAATCATTCAAAGACTGTGATTAGATTCAGTTATCAGTATAATCTCATTGCTTGTCGATGATTAAATTCATCTTTGTGCTAAGTATATCTTGAGGATGTGATCTTATGATCAATTCAGTTCTCGGTTTTTGATTGTTAAAAAAAACAAAAAAAAATAATAGATAAAAAAAATGTTATAATAAATGTATATAATATAAAAAAATTATAATAAAATTTCATTTTAATTTCTCTTAGGTCTTCCATATTATGTTGTTTCAATTTTATCATTTTTTATGCATTTCACAGAAATTGCGCACAAACGAACACGGGTTCGCTTGTTTTCATACATAGATAAACACGGGTTTATTTTGTTAACATGAAATGATCTAATTAGAAATGTCGAGATTTTGTTTGTGATTGTGTTTCAGTTTTTGCGGTAAGTGATGGCCGATCATCAGTTGAGCAGTGTACCTGATCAGAGAACCTGTTCCTCAAGTTTGCAGAAGATATCGAGCTAGGAATCCTCCTCCTACATCTTCTGAAGCACTCAAGATTAGAGATTGGGGAAAGCAGTTCCAATATATTCACAAAGGATGCACTGGAAAAAGCGGAGCATAGGTACGAGATGAATAATTTTTCTCATCAGATTCAGAAAGCTTCAATTTGAAGATCTTTCTATTGTTGACTTCTCGATGCTGAATTCGTTTGAAACGTTGATAATGATAGACTAAGGGGAGTTTGTTGGAGCTGGAAAGATAGTCTATATTATCAACATAGTGAAAGTCAAGAGTTATCAACTACAAAGTCAATATAACATAAAAAAGTCAACGAACACGTCAAGTCAACAAGTCAACCCGACACGTTCGAGACGAGGAACCGAGACAAGACGTCGAAGATTTAGATGACTAGGAGTTATATTGTAATAAATATTTTTGTGTGAACAAAATATATTTTATCTTTTTTTAGTCATTTTATGCTTAATATGTAATTTTGTATTAATTAGCCTAAGTCTAGGGGGTTAAGTGCAATTAGTGAATATTAGTCTACACTATAAATAGGTTAATTGTCATTAGGTTTTGGTTAATGGTTGAATGACCAAAAATTGAGGGATTATTTGTAAACACATATTTTTGCAATCTAATTGAAGATCAAAGGGGTTTTGATTGTGATTATCATATTTTGATCTAATTCTTCATGATTTTATTCAAGTTTGATCATCCTGGAGTTACAATCTTCTTCCTCGATCCTGTCAAGGAGGATGCTCCCCCTAGAACAAGGCTTGACGGATCTGGAGCATACGTAGGGTCAGCAGCAGTCTCTCCCGATCAACCTGGGCGTTCACCAAGCGCCCGGAGCCCATGTTTTGTGGGAACGACTTTACTTCCCACAGTCCGTGATAGTGGTTCGTCATCTGACTCTTCCTCTTACTCACCAGGTATAAAATCCTGGTGGATCCCAGCCGACTCTGCTATATCTCCAGTGGGGGCAGATACCGGAGATGTACTATCAGTAGTGGTGCCCCTTGGTCGAGTGGGCATGGTATTTCCAGCATCCCCGCTATCATCATCATCAGAGTCATGCTCTGGGAGCAGTAGCCGCTCATCATCTGAGTCGCTGTCTACGTGACACCACTAACGTCTACCAGGTGCCACGTACCTCTCATTGGCCAGATGGCCTATCAGTCTCTTTACCTGGGGCTTTACCTGCTTACCCCGATACACTCTCATACGACCCAGAGTCGTATCGTCCATGATCTCTAAAGCCACAACATCGTGGCGCTCCTTAGGAAGTGATGACAGCTTCTCATTGAAGATCAGCTGCAAGAATCTGGGGTACATGCAAAAACCCTCCTTACCCTTTGCCTCCAGATTCTCCACAAGGTAAGAAAAGATCATGCTCGAGAAGCTGAAGGGGTGGTCAGCACCAGTGCCACATAGGCATTCTGAATCTAGTCTGAAAGATCATCAAACCCACCCTTCCTAGAAGTAATACACTTCAGAATAACATGTGCTAAGTACTTATACTTGGGACACAGGTTGCTCTTGTTGAGCACACCTGAGTTGATGTCCCCAGCATACTTAATCCTTAGGAAACATCCTCTCACCATAAGCGGGTGAAGTCTGGTGGGGTGATCAGGATCAACCCCCAGATCAAGTACTCTTTGAATATCACAGCAGTAATCTCAATATCCATGCCATAGATAGAGCTCCGTATGCTGTATGGCTCACGTGAACGATCAACAGAAGCATTCTCCCAGAAGGCCTGATGTAAAGACCTGTAGGGAGTACATGTAGTAGAGATGGCCTTGTGGATCCTTGATTGCCTAAGAAAAGCAATGATCTCTGTAAACTCGGCACCATTCCAAGTAGTATGGTCTAGATGAGCACATATATTGTGCTTAGGGTTGATAGACCATCTATCAGCCATTGACCTGAAACACAAGACACAAAATCATTAGAAAGTCACATATCACAATTCAGTTCTAAGTATCTTGTTTGAATTCATTCTGATTCATTTATGCGAATGAATCATGCGACTGTGGTCAGTCGGTTGTCCTATCATGCGACTGAACTCATTCTGGTGAATGAATCATGCGACGGAGTTCAATCTGTTGGCTGAGCCTGCGATTGGTTCAGTCGGCCGACTGAGCTCATTCGCATAATGCATTCGGCCGATTGACCCAATCGCAAGGCTCAATCATGCGATTGGAGTTCATCCGGACGACCAGTCGCATGACCCACTGTTCGGTCGACTGAGGTTCAAATCTTGACCAAATCATGTAATTAAACGTGGTTTAATGGTTCTTTAGACTCGCAATCTCATAACTAATAACCTATTAGACTTATTTTAACATGTTACTTAGTTTCAGTAGGTTATTTGGTCATTTAAGGTCCGGTTCTTGTTTCAATCGAACATCACAAATTAGGGCATCATTTCTTCTGATTTCTGTGAGATTTCACTTTCTTATACCTGTATAAATGCAAACGCACGTCAGAAGATCAAGAAGAATGTATAAACGAGGTCTAAAGAAATTTGGGTAGCGTAACGGTACAATGTGCGAAATAGGGGAGATTGAGAGTGATGAGGAGAATGCGATCGACTATGGCCCTTTAAATATTGAATCTGAGTTCAATCGGCCGACTGGACTCATTCTCTTAGTTCATTCGGGCGACTGAAGCTCAGTCGGGCGACTGGCTCAGTCGATCACATTCAGTTGGCTGACTGAGGCTCAGTCGGTCGACTGACTCATTCGCACACTCTCATTCGCACATTCAGTTGGCCGACTGAAGTTCAGTCGGTCGACTGAATCATTCGCACCCTCTCATTCGGTCGAATGGATCAGTCTTATAAGCCATTCGGGTGAATGGTTCATACTCATATCCATTCGGCTATTTAATGCATGAGCATGAACCATTCGCATGATTGGTCCATACTCATGGTCCAGTCGTGCGAATGGGTCATACTTATGAAATATTCTGCCTTTATGACCATTTAACATTTAAAACCTTTTTTAACTGTTGAAACAACATTATGAACATTTGATCATCTCAGACATGATCATTTTAACTTGAAAACTTTTGATCACCTCAGACGTGATCCTTTTAAACACTTTGTCACCTCAGACGTGACCAATTTACCCTTTGAAAGCACATGTGGTCATCTCAGACATGACCCTTTTAGGTGATTTACTCCCTTACTGAATTCCATGATGTAGTCCGATATCAAACAAACTGAATTGACTAAATAAATAGAAAATTGAACTGAAGTACAAAAATTAGACTTGTTTTTGACTTTTTGTGAGAGGTAAATCCTAAGATAGAAATCCACTGGATTCGGTTCCGGAATAGGCAGCTTCAATTTAGTTTGACCATAACTGGACCAATTCAATTTTGGAATCATATAGGCAAATCAAATCATTTGGGACATGTTATCAAAACCTTTAGATGCTCACTTCTTGGTGTTCATCCAGAGTCGTTAGCAAATTTAGAAAATTATATTGGTACTATTAGATTCCCACATTGATTTGGACTTTCAAGAATTATAGCCACGATGATTGTCAGTATATTTATCCTCTTAAATCCATACACAGACTTTTGACACAGATTGGTGATAGTTTAAGGTTTAATTATTTCAACCAACATTTGTGGATCCCACGCTTATATGGTAATCAACATTCCTCAGGAGCTTTTGAGCGGTCTACGGGTATTTTGACAAGAAGAGACTATTCTTAGAGCTTTCAAAAAGAAGCCAATCCTCAGGTCAGTGCCATCGCACATCAGAGAGGCGACAAACAACAATGAATTCTAGAATATCTAGGTTATGCTTATCCTCAGGTCAGTGCCATCGCACAGCAGAGAGGCACACAACCTATCTTCTTGTTAGAGCATCTTTAATTTTCTTTTGTACATAACGCATCAACAACATAAGTTATTAGCTTGATAGCATTTGCTTTTCAATTGTTTTCGTGCTTTGCTCTATTTATGGTCATCCGCTCACATTTGTGGTGTTTACATGCTCGTTACCCCTTATTGGAATATTGTTGATTGTGTTAACCAGTGATAAGATGGGAGCCCACAGTAAGTTGAACAACTTAGTTTGATCTTGAGATCACCAGTCAGGTCTAATCATCTATTGTATTAAAATCTACCGACATATCATCTATGGTCTAGCAACCTATAGGTCTACTTTCGTTGTGTTACCTTAGTAGTTACCAGTTTTTCTATCATATTTCCTTTTATATTGCTCAGACTACACAGACTTATACTTTGTATTTTGCATCTTGTCTAAATTAAATTTTTATTGTCCCACTTGATTTGTTCCTGTGTACTATCATTTTCCAAAGCATCTGAATCGGTATCACAGATACGATCTACCTTCTATCAGCTAGCCTCTCCTTCTCCCTCGTTTTTTTTAAGATGTTACTGGCTGACCTATTCTCCCCCTAAAATTTTAAAATCGTAACCGATTTACATTTTTAGGATTTTAATAGACAGCTAAATAACATGAATTTAATTTAAACATAAAATAGAATAAATAAAGGAAATAAAAAGAAAAAAAATTAAAAGTTAGACTAAACTGCATCGGACTACACATGGTCATCATCTGGAATGACATCACTTTTCTTTTTAACGCCGTTGACCTCTAACAGATATAGAAAACATGGTTTGTCAAAAGCCTTTGTATAGAGGTCAGCGCGTTGAAAATTAGTATTTATCTTTACCACATCGATTAAATTCTTTTCAAAACAGTCCCGTATAAAATGATATTTTATACCGATGTGTTTGCTCTTAGGATGTTGTACTGGATTTTTAGTTACTGCAATTGCAGCAGAGTTATCAACAAAAATAGGAGTAGAAGAGAAAGTTAAACCGTAGTCCTGCATTTGCTGTTGAATCCAAATGATTTGTGAACAACAACTTGCAGCAGCAACGTATTCGGCTTCACAGGTTGACAATGCAACCGAGGTCTGCTTCTTACACTGCCATGTCACTAATCTCCTCCCAAAGAATTGACACCCTGCTGATGTAGACTTGTAATTTATCTTGCAGCCCCCGTAATTCGAGTCACTATACGCCGTAAGCTCAAAATCATCATCATGAGGATACCACAACCCAAGTGTGGGTGTGCCCTTCAGATAACAAAATATCATTTTGACCCCAGTCAGATGGTTAACCTTTGGCTTAGCCTGATATCTAGAACATAGACATGTAGCATACATGATGTCAGGTCTTGAGGTAGTGAGGTACATGAGAGATCCAATCATTCCTCGGTACATGGTTGCATCAACCAGATCTCCATTTTCATCGGGTGCTATATCATGGTTTGTAGCAAGGGAGTCCCAGCTACAGAAGCATTTTCCATGTCAAACCGACTAAGAATGTCTCCCACATACTTGGTCTGATGTAGGAAAATTCCTTTGGGTGTCTGATCCACCTGTAACCCGAGAAAGAATTTCATCTCCCCCATGGCACTCATCTCAAACTCCGCCTTCATTACTGCTTCAAATTCTTTGCATAATTCTTCGTTCTTTGAACCGAAGATTATGTCATCTACGTAGATCTGTACGAGAAGTAAGTCTCCATCTTTTTCTTTGATAAACAGTGTGCAGTCAATGACTCCCCTACGAAAGCCGTGTTTCACAAGATGAGTCGAGCGTTTCTCATACAAGGCCCTTGGAGCTTGATGAAGCCCATATAAAGCCTTGTCGAGTTTGTAAACTCTGTCCCGATAATAAGGATCTTCAAATCCCTCGGGTTGACTGACATACACTGTCTCTCGGATTTCACCATGAAGGAATGCACTCTTCACATCTAATTGATAAACTTTAATCTTCATATACGATGCATAGACAAGGAAGATGCGGATGGCTTCCATCCTTGCCATGGGTGCAAACACTTCATTGTAATCAATGCCCTCGACTTGTCGAAATCCCTGAACTACAAGTCGAGCCTTGTTCCTGATAATGACGCCTTGGTCATCCTTCTTGCATTTCAAGACCCACTTGGTGCCAATGACCTTAGCACCTTTAGGTCTATCTACCAGAGTCCATACACCTAACTTCTTGAACTGAAGAAGTTCTTCTTACATGGTACTCACCCATGCCTCATCATTCAGTGCTTCACTGACGTATTTTGGCTCAACCTGCGAGACAAAACAACGATAAACACCGTCGTGAATGTATCCTTTTTCCATTACCGAGGCATAATCAGCTGAGTACAGCTGATTTCTGGTTTGCACTCTTGATCTGACATCCCCAATGACATTGTCTAGGGGATGATAGACATTTAAACGTGATCTTGGAGTGGTAGGAACAACTACCTTAGAGTCAAGATTGTGAACATTGTTGATACATGTATGTCCCTAGATCATGATTTGTAATGTAATGAACTTGTCTGTCTGATTATGAAGTAATTGTAATCAATTAATGAAATGATATGAATTGGTTGTTACTTGTGATGTTTAATATTTCATTAATTAGTTGTGATTGAATTGATTGGGTTTATGAATGTTTGAATGAGTGCACATTAAGTTATATTAAATAGAACATTCAAACTTAACTTAATGAAGTTCTCATGCGGTTGGCCCATGCGAATGGACCACACGCATGAATAACTTCATACGATTGACTCAATCGCACGACTGAAACAGGAGACTGAATCAGTCGTATGATTGACACATAAGATTGACTCAATCGCACGACTGAACACTCAGTCGTGCGGATGAATCAACCGCATGGTTCAATCGCACGACTGAACCATACTTATGGCCCAGTCGCACGATTGAACAATACTAACCTATAAATAGACCCAATTCGTGGGAAAACGCAAGCATTCATCCCATTACGATTCCAGACGTACCCTAGCCGTCCAGAAGCCTCCCAAATCGTTCTCCAAGTTCATAGAACACATCAGATCGGTTCCTAATCGATTTCTGACGTTGATATCAATTCTTGATTGATTCATCGTGTGTTCTCACTGATTGGATCGCCAATCAAATAGGATTCCGCACTATTTGAGTTGGTTTAACACGCAATCACTCGGTATTTCGTTCAAATACCAGGTCCTAACAAGTGGTATCAGAGCTTTGGCTCTTGATTTCGTGTTGATTCAATCAAGATTGCATAAAAGTTTGTGTTTTTGCACGAAAAACGCAATCTTTTGCATCAAAAGTGATCTTGGACGTTCCCTGCTCATTGAAGTTCAGTTTCTACGGACTTAGACGATTTGGACTTGCAAAATTTCGGATTTTTACGGCTGAAACCCGTCAAACCTAGAAATTTTCGCAAAACAGCAGCTTCAGTCGCACGAGTGACTCATTCGCACGACTAGACTCATTCGCAGTGTTCATTCGCACGACTGGACCTAGTCGCACCCTCATTCGGCCGACTGAACCGTTCGTTCGCATAGCTCATACGCACCAGATTCATTCGCACGACTGAACCATTCGCCCTGTTCAGTCGCACGGTTGAACCAATCGCAGAGTTCATACGCACGATAACCATTCGCATCCTTCAGTCGCATCAGTTAAAGTTGATTTGATTAGACTCTAAGTTTATTAACCATGGAAGATCAGATGTCAGCCTTTACTGCGGGGAAGGACAAGAATTCAGAACCTGCTGCTGCTTGAGAGTGAGGTGGGTATTCACAATAAACCACCAAAGCTCTTGACTTTAGATGAGTTTCCTCACTGGAAGCAACGTTTTGAGATCTACCTCAATGGAGTAGATCCTAATCTGTGGGAAGCTATCGAGGTTGGGTATAGTACACCGGGTAGGAGTGTTGTGCGAACAAGATGGAGTAAAAATTAACTTAAGTGGATGACTGACGCCAGAAAGTAAAGTATAATGCCGAAAGAAAAGAGTTTATGCGATGATAACTCAGTCGATCCCCAAAGATATATTCCACCAGTACTCAGAGAACAAGACAGCAATGAACACTGTGGGATGAGCTATGAGAAAAGGTATGATGGGAATGCATCGTAAGGCAATCAAAGCAAAGGAGTTAAAGAAGGAATTCGATAACTTCTCATCGATGCTGCTAGACGAGAGTTATATAGAAAATATAGTAGACAGATCTTCACCACTTGAGTTGAGCGAGTTGCATACACTGGAGTGGAAACAACTATGGAAGAAGAAGTAAGCAACTCGCAGATGGATTGCCTAAGTGTGGGCTTCATTCGTGGTCTACATCTTAGACAGAATGTCAATAAGGTATACTTATAAAAGGCTGGATATAAATGACTTTATTCTTGAGACTGCGTGGAAGAAGCACTAAGGATAAAGTATAGAGCACAGAAGCCTCCCAAATCTGATCGTTCTCTCAAGTTCATAGAACACATCAGATCAGTCCTTACATCGATTCTTGACGTTGATATCAATCTTGATTGATTCATAGTGTGTTTCACACTGATTGGATCGCCAACATTCAAATAGGATTCCGCACTATTTGAAGTTGGTTTAACACGCAATCACTCGGTCAACTCGGTATTTCGTTCAAATACCAGGTCCTAACAAGTGGTCAGAGCTTTGGCTCTTGATTTCGTGTTGATTCAATCAAGATTGCATAAAAGTTTGTGTTTTTGGCACGAAAACGCAATCTTTTGCATCAAAAGTGATCTTGGACTTTCCCTGCTCATTGAAGTTCAGTTTCTATTCTAGACGATTTGACTTGACAAAATTTCGGATTTTTACGGCTGAAACCGTCAAACCTAGAAATTTTCGCAAAACAGCAGCTTCAGTCGCACGAGTGACTCATTCGCACGACTAGACTCATTCGCAGTGTTCATTCGCACGACTGGACCTAGTCGCACCCTCATTCGGCCGACTGAACCGTTCGTTCGCATAGCTCATACGCACCAGATTCATTCGCACGACTGAACCATTCGCCCTGTTCAGTCGCACGGTTGAACCAATCGCAGAGTTCATACGCACGATAAGACCATTCGCATCCTTCAGTCGCATCAGTTAAAGTTGATTTGATTAGACTCTAAGTTTATTAACCATGGAAGATCAGATGTCAGCCTTTACTGCGGGGAAGGACTCAAGAAATCAGAACCTGCTGCTGCTTGAGAGTGAGGTGGGTATTCACAATAAACCACCAAAGCTCTTGACTTTAGATGAGTTTCCTCACTGGAAACAACGTTTTGAGATCTACCTCAATGGAGTAGATCCTAATCTGTGGGAAGCTATCGAAGTTGGGTATAGTACACCGGTGGGAGCAGATGGAGTAAAATTAACGTTAAGTGGGATGACTGACGCTCAGAAAGTAAAGTATAATGCTGAGAAAAGAGTTTATGCGATGATAACTCAGTCGATCCCCAAAGACATATTCCACCAGTACTCAGAGAACAAGCAGTCCAAGAAACTGTGGGATGAGCTAGAGAAAAGGTATGATGGGAATGCATCGTTAAAGGCAATCAAGGCAAAGGAGTTAAAGAAGGAATTCGATAACTTCTCATCAATTGGTAACGAGAGTTTAGATGAAGTCATAGACAGATTCTACCATTTGATGAGCGAGTTGCATACACATGGAGTGGAAACAACTATGGAAGAAAAAGTAAGCAACTTCGCAGATGGATTGCCTGATAAGTGGGCTTCATTCGTGTCTAATCTTAGACAGAATGGTATACTTATAAAGCTGGATATAAATGACTTTATTCTTAGACTGCGTGAAGAAGCACTAAGGATGAAGTATAGAGCACAGAAGTCTTCATATACACAAAACCCAGCTTTATACAATGCCACGCCTCAAGCTAAGACATCTGGAGCACCTCTCCAGACAGCATTTGTGTCCAGCTCGTCAGGTCCTTCACATGCTTCGACTTCTGGATCAGACACGTTAGGGTCATCATGTACCCATTATATTGGATCAGAAGCAAGTGCTACTAAATTGAAGACCGAGAACCTCGGTAATGTGACCGTAGAAGTAGCACGAGAGCATATGGATCTTCTCGCCGCAGTAGTTCATTCATATGATGGACTTGTGGCTGGGAAGATTGGAAACTGTCATTTGGCAGATGAAGACTACGAGCAGGTAGATGAAATGGAGCTTGAAAGAATGGATATAATGTGGGCCTTAGCTAGCGCTGTCCGAAGGGCGAAGAAGTTTGTTAAGAAGACAGGACAAAATTTGATAGCTACTAAGGACACCACATTTGGTTTTGACAAGAGCAAAGTGACCTGCTTCAACTGTGGAGAGAAAGGGCACTTCAAGAGGGAGTGTGTCAAACCAAAGAAGACGGGTAATGGGAACCCGTTCTCATCCTTTACTCGCCAAGACAAGCAAGCCTCGAGTTCTACTTCATCAAACAAGGACCCAAAAGCCTTGACTGCTCATGATGATGAAGTACAGGACTGGAGTTTTAGATTTGATTTGTCTCCCCAGAATCTAACATTGCCAGTGTTGAAGATATTGATGATGATTCTGCGAGTGAAGGTGATTTAGCAGTTGATATAGCAATGTCACACAGTGAAGAAACAACTGCAGCTGAAGTCAGTTACACACCAAAGGAGGAAACTTCCAAGTCAGATTCAGAAAAGTCAGAATCACCAGAACCAGAGTCGTCTGATGCTGCGTTGATGGCTAACTCTTCTGAAACAACACAGGTAAGTACAACTGACCAAATGTTTAATAATCATGCTTGTTCTAACTGTGATATGTTTAGGAATAGCATTGATGAAAAATTTGCTAGGTTATTAGATCACAATGATAACTTAGTAAAGGACTTACAACTATGCACTGAGGCCAATAGAGTTCTAAAACAAAATGAGCATAGTTATAAAGAAAAGATAGACCTATTGACTAAACAACTTAGGGAAACCGAAGTAGTTGCCTTTAATCAATCAAATGACATTAGGTACTATCTAAACTCCCTAGAGGACACTAAGAAACAAAAGGCAGTCTAGAAGTAGAAGTTAATTCCTTAAAACAGAAACTGCATAGTTGGACTAGTTCTTCACACATAGTTCAACACTTAGTAAGAGAAAGAAATAATGGGGAGGGATTAGGCTACAAAGTGGTTCCACCACCACCTGAGACCTTGATGAACACCAAGTCTAAACTAGTAAACAACAATCCAATCAAGGATCATGTGGTGACCACTCCTCTTGTTACTGATCCAGACACATCATGTTCATCTACTGAATCTGGACAGAAACAAAAGGAGGCCACTTCAAAGGCAAAGGGTAAATTGCCTTGTGTTAATCTGGAAAATGAATTTGAAAAAGTTAACTTAAAGTCAGGGTCAAACAGAGTCAAATCAGAACCCAAAAGGACTTCAAACGTTAATTTATCACATGCTACAAGTCAAAAACCAGTTAACCAAAAAGTTGAACAAGTTAAACAGGTAAGACAGTTAAATTTGTTAAACCAGAGAAAACATCAAACATGCAAGAGTCAAAACCTAAAGTGATTGATGTTACTAAAGTGTCACGCATTTCTCCACAAAGAAAGTCAAACTATAAGGTTGATAGCAGATTGTGCTACAACTGTGGAGAATGTGGACATATTGCTTCCTATTGTCCTTTCTATCAGACACCTAGGAAGAAGATTGATCTTCAGGACTCTAGACCTAGGTCTTCTAAGAGGAGTTCTCTAACTCCACCTAGAAGATCTAGTGAACCTAAAGTCCAACCTGTAAGCCAGACGACTGTTTATCATAAACAGGCATTGCACAAATCTGGCTTATGGAAAGAGAAGACTACCTGTGTGACTGATACTGATGACAAGAAGGAATCTGAGCTACCCTCACCTTCTAAAGGTCAATGGGTAGAGTTTATGATGTGTGATGCCTCTGGGAAACCCAAGACAGTAAAGGCTTGGGTTCCTAACCTAAACTAATACATTTACTTGATATGTGCAGGGTGTTCGGTATAGCGCTGAAACTAACACGTGGATTATAGACAGCGGAGCATCCAGGCACATGACAGGAAATAGAGCCCTTTATCAAATGTCAAACAAATAAAAGGAGGGCATGTTTCCTTTGCAGGAAACAAGGGAGGATACATCACAGCACAGGGAGAAGTGGGAAATCAGAAAGTGAAGTTTGATAAGGTGAACTACGTTCAACAACTTCAAAATAACTTGCTTTCTGTTTCCCAAATCTGCGATAAAGGATTTAAAGTCATCTTCGACAACAACAAGTGTTACGTGCTGAAGAAAGACTATATGATTCCAGAGGACCAAGTTCTGATGACTGCTTCAAGATATAAGGACCTATATGTCTTGGATCTTTCAACAGCTGCTCCAACGGATCATGAAGTGCAGTGCTTTCTATCTAAAGCTACTGAGAAGGACTCAATCTCCTGGCATAGGAGAATGGGACACATTAGTCAAAGGAAGATGAATCACTTGATTCAGAAGGACTTAGTGAGAGGAGTAAATGTCAAGAACTTCCAACTTCCTGACTTTTGTGTAGCTTGCAAGAAAGGCAAACAGACAAAGAAGTCTCATAAGGAAAAGAAAGTTCATTCAATAGAACTTCCTCTTGAACTTCTTCACATGGATCTGTTTGGTCCAGTCAGTACAAGGAGCATTGCAGGCGATCTGTACTGTTTTGTGGTCACTGATGACTACTCAAGGTTCACTTGGGTAATGTTTCTGAAATCCAAATCAGAAACATTTGAGTCATTCAAGGAATTAGTCACCACTCTGGAATCTCTCTACAAGCTAAAGGTTAGACAAGTACGCTCAGACAACGGGACGACGAATTCAAGAATCAATGGATGGAGGCATACTGCAAGGAAAAGGGGATTGTTCATCAATTCACTTCAGCATACACGCCTCAGATGAATGGTGTTGCTGAGAGGAAAAATAGGAGCTTGATAGAGACTGCACGGACTATGCTAGCGGACTCGAAACTGCCTATCCAATTCTGGAATGAGGCAGTCGCAAATGCATGTTATACACTGAATCGAGTCCTAATAGTCAAGCGCCACGGAAAGACATGTTATGAGCTACTACAAAGACGCAAACCGAATTTGGAGTATCTTGAACCTTTTGGCGCGCCATGTACACTTCTGAAGAAGACGCAAGAAGGAAAATTCAGCGAGAAGGCAGATGAAGGAATCTTTCTAGGATACAACATACCGAATAAGCGAGTTTACAATAACTCAACGGGTCTTGTAGAAGTGTGGTGTAATGTCGACGTTCAGAGATATACCACACCACCTACAGGAAAAGGACCTGCCTACTTCTTCGATTATGATGGATTCTTCAAATCCTTCAACATACCTCTCTCTCCCTCGGACGATGAGCTAGCAACTAGGATGATGTATGATATTCTGAATACACCATCTAGCACACAGGGAGAATCATCTACTCAGTCAGGGGGAGTAGTCGACAACAGTGACTCCTCCTCTGAAGATGAAGCTGAAGAAGATGACCAGAACAGTCAGGAGGAACAGGTTCCAGTTCCAGCAAGTCCACAAGCATCTACGAGTGATGCACCTTCGACTTCAGAACCTCAAACTCCAACTACCTCAGATGCAGAACCAAATGTTCATAATCTTGGCTCTGAGGTAGCTGTTCCTACTACTCCAGGATCACGACTAAATGTTTATCATCCCCTTGACAATGTCATTGGAGATGTCAGATCAGGAGTACAAAACCGAAATCAGTTGTACTCAGCTGATTACGCCTCGGTTATGGAGAAAGGTTACATTCATGATGGTGCCTATCGATGTTTTGTCTCGCAGGTTGAGCCAAAATATGTCAGTGAAGCACTCAATGATGAGGCGTGGGTGAGTGCCATGCAAGAAGAACTTCTGCAGTTTAAGAAGTTAGGTGTATGGACACTGGTTGATAAACCTAAAGGTGCTAAAGTCATTGGCACTAAATGGGTACTAAAATGCAAGAAGGATGACCAAGGGGTCATTATCAGGAACAAAGCTCGACTGGTGGTTCAAGGTTTTCGCCAAGTCGAGGGAATGACTACAATGAGGTGTTTGCACCCGTGGCAAGGATGGAAGCTATTCGTATCTTCCTTGCCTATGCATCGTACATGAAGATCAAAGTCTACCAATTAGATGTAAAGAGTGCATTCCTTCATGGAGAAATCAGAGAAACAGTCTACGTAAGTCAACCCGAGGGTTTTGAAGATCCTTACCATCGGGATAGAGTTTACAAGCTCGACAAAGCTTTGTAGGCTTCATCAAGCTCCTCGAGCTTGGTATGAGAAACTCTCAACTCATCTTGTGAAACACGGCTTTCGCAGGGGAGTAATTGACTGTACACTGTTTATTAAGGAAAAGGATGGCGACCTACTGCTTGTACAGATATACGTTGATGACATAATCTTCGGGTCAAAGAACGAAGAGTTATGTAAAGAGTTTGAAGCAGTAATGAAGAAAGAATTTGAGATGAGTGCCATGGGGGAGATGAAGTTCTTTCTCGGGTTACAGGTGGATCAAAACACCTAATGGAATTTTCTACATCAGACCAAGTATGTAGGAGACATTCTCAGTCGTTTTGACATAGAGATGCTTCTGCTGCTGGGACTCCACTTGCACTAATCATGATATAGCACCGGATGATAATGGAGATTAGTAGATGCCACTATGTTACCGAGGAATGATCGGATCCCTCATGTATCTCACTGCCTCAAGACCTGATATTATGTATGCTACATGTCTATGTTCAAGATATCAGGCTAAACCAAAGGTCAACCATCTGATCGGGGTCAAGAGGATTTTTCGTTATCTGAAGGGTACACCCACACTTGGATTGTGGTACCCTCATGATGATGACTTTGAGCTTACCGCGTATAGTGACTCGGATTACGGGGGCTGCAAGATGAACTACAAGTCTACATCAGCAGGGTGTCAATTCTTTGGGAGAAGATTAGTTACCTGGCAGTGTAAGAAGCAGACATCGGTTGCCTTGTCAACCTGTGAAGCCGAATATTTGCTGCTGCAAGTTGCTGTTCTCAAATCATCTGGATTCAACAGCAAATGCGGGATTACGGTTTAAAATTCTCATCTACTCCTATTTTGTTGATAACTCTGCTGCAATTGCAGTAACTAAAAATCCGGTCCAACATCCTAAGACCAAACACATCGGTATTAAATACCATTTCATAAGAGATTGTTTTGAAAAGAACTTAATTGATGTGGTTAAAATTAATACTGATTTTCAACGCGCTGACCTCTATACTAAAGCTTTGATAAACCACGTTTTCAATATTTATTAGAGGTCAACGGTGTTAAAAAGAAAAGTGAGGTAATTCCTGATGATGAAAATGTGTAGTCCGATGTCGTGTAGTTAAATTTTATTTTATTTATTTTGATTTGTCTATTTGATTTAATTTTATTTAAACTCATGTTCTCTTGCTGTTATTAAAATCCTAAAATAATTAAACCAGAAATGATTTTAGTATTTTAGGGGGAGAATATGTCAGCAAGTTAACATTAAAAAAAAAAAAAAAAAAAAAAAAATGAGGGAGAAGGAGTAGCGAGCTGAAATAAGGTAGATTGTATCTGTGATACCGATTCAATACCTTTGGAAAATGATAGTACACAGGAACAAATCAAGAGGGACTTTAAAATTTAAGTTTTAGTAATATGCAAAAGTTCAAAGAAATAAATCTGTGTAGTCTAAGCAATACTAAAGGAAAGATGATAGAAAACTGGCAACTCCTAAGGTGACACAAAGAAAGTAGACTTAGGGCTGCTAGACCATATATGATATGTTGGTAGATTCAACACAATAGACAACTAGACCGGATTGGTGATTTCAAGATAAAACTAAAGTGTTCAACTGACTGTGGGCGTCCATCTTATCACTGGTTAACACAATCAACAATATTCCAATAAGGGGTAATGAGCAAGTAAACGCCACAAATGTGTGCGGATGACCATAACTAGAGCAAAGCAAGAAAAAAATGAAAGACAAATGCAATAAAGCTAATGACTTATGTTGTTGGTGCATTTTGTGCAAAATAAAATAAGCTGCTCTAACAAGGAGATAGGTTATGTGCCTCTCTGCTGTGCGATGGCACTGACCTGAGGATAAGCATAACCTAGATATTCTAGAATTCATTGTTGTTTGCCGCCTCTCTGCTGTGCGATGGCACTGACCTGAGGACAGGCTTCTCTTTGAAAGCTCTAAGAATAGTCTCTTCTTGTAATAATACCCGTAGACCGCTCAAAAGCTCCTGAGGGATGTTGATTACCATATAAGTGTGGGATCCACAAGTGTTAGTTGAAATAATTAAACCTAAATAAGTCACCAGTCTGTGTCAAAAGTCTGTGTATGGATTTAAGTGGACAAACATACTGACAATCATTGTGGCTACATTCTCAAAGGTCCAAATCAATGTGAAAATCTAAGAGTTTCAGTATGATTTCCTTATGTTGCTAACGACTCTGGATGAACATCGAGAACTTGAGCATCAAAAGGTTTTATAACGAGTCCCAAATGATTTGAATTGCCTGTATGATTCCAAAAATTGAATTGGTCCAGATGTGATCAACCTAAGTTGAAGCTATCTACTCCCGATCCAAATCCCGTAGATATCAATCTCTGGATTTATCTCTCACAAAAAGCCAAAAATATGTCTGATTATGTAATTAGTTTAAATTCTTAAATTAGTTAGTCGTTTTAAGTTTTAATTTGAGTCAAGTGTCGGGCTACATCAGGAAAATCAGAAGGAATAAACTCACTAAAAGGGTCATGTCTGAGATGACCATATGTGCTTTGAAAGGTTATATCAGTCACGTCTGAGGTGACAAAGTATTTTTAAAAGGGGTCACGTCTGAGGTGACCAAAGTGGTTAAAAGGATCACGTCTGAGGTGATCAAAGTGTTTTCAAGATAAAAGGATCATGTCTGAGATGATCAAAGTTCATAACGTTAATTTAATTAATATAAAAGAGTCTAAAGGTAAATTGGTAAAATAGCAGAAAATTAACTAAGTATGACCCATTCGCACGAATGGACCATACGTATGGACTAACCATACGAATGAAGTCCATTCGCACGAATGGATCATACGATTAGTCCAATCGGAGGCTTAAGTGCGAACGAGTGAGTCAGTCGCACGACTGAACTTCAGTCGGACGACTGGAGAAGGGCGACTGACCCAATCGCACGACTGAGTCCCACTCGCACGACTGAAAGGTGCGAATGAACTCAGTCGCACGATTGGATCTAGGGTGGATATAAATAGAGGTGGAGTCGGTCGCAGAGACTCCTCATTCTCAAATCGCCCCTAATCGCATATGTACCGTTACTCTGCCAAAATTTCATTTGCCTTAGTTTTCTTGTTGATTCTGTGATACTAACGTTCGTTCATCATCGTACAGGTATTTTGAAGTCTTATTCCATCAAAATCAGAAAGAATGGAACCCTAATTGATTGTTAATACGACTGTGAAGTGCGAACCGCGAATGTCAAACCCTAATAACCTATTAAAACTAAGTAATATGTTAAAATTGAGTAAAATAGGTTGTTAGGGAGAGAAGGCGACACTAAAGAACGGTTAATTGATGATAAGACTTAT
Organism: Flaveria ramosissima; assembly: GCA_025215565.1. Taxonomy (NCBI): domain Eukaryota; kingdom Viridiplantae; phylum Streptophyta; class Magnoliopsida; order Asterales; family Asteraceae; genus Flaveria; species Flaveria ramosissima. Next base: position 27,934,037 of record CM046036.1, read on the forward strand.
TCTGCGTAGATTCGATCTTGGGACGACTGAACACATGAGACAGACGACTGGTCGTCCGGATGAACTTCAGTCGCACGACTGAAGGGTGCGAATCAATTAATCGCACGACTGAACCATGCGAATGAGACTCAGTCGCACGACTGGTGTAACCGCACAAGAGTACATGCGCATGAGTCCAGTCGCACACTCAGTCGTGCGTATGAGGTCAATCGCACGTCTGAACCTCAATCGCACAATTCAGTCGCACGACTGTCTTCAGTCGTACAACCCCAATCGCATGACAGATATTTTATTCAAAGTTTAAGTGTTGCTTTATACTCTTAGCCAACGAAACTAACGTTTATGTATTATGTGTTACAGATGGCGAGTAGATGGAATATGAGCACCAAGCACAACATATGTGCTCACCTGGACTTGACATCCAGGAATGCAGCCGACTTCGCTGGCATTATTACTTTCCTACAGAGATCCAGGATCGCTCACGCTATATCTTACTCCCTGCACACCGTACAGATCAGTGCAGCAGGCCTTCTGGGAAGGCGCATCTGTAGACAGATCCACCGAGCCTCATTGCATCAGGAGCTCGATTTTTGGTGAGGCTATCACTATTTCTGAGGAGGATCTGAGGATAGTTCTCCAGTTTGGAGATGATGCTGAGTGTCCCACACGTCTACACCCCCTCACAGTCCGTGGATGCTTCATGAGAGCCAAGTACTCTGGGGACATCAATGCCGGGGTACTCAACAAGAGTAACCTCTGTCCCCAGTTTAAGTACCTTGCGCACGTGCTGCTGAAGTGTATAGCATCACGGAAGGGAGGTTTTGACGAGCTCTCTGACCAGATCAGAACGCTTATGCAGCGTTGGTGCTGAACCACCCGTTCAGCTTCTCCAGGATGATATTCAGTTACTTGGTGGAGAACCTCGAGGGGAAGGGGAAGGAAGGCTTCTGTATGTACCCTAGATTTCTACAGATGATCATTGATCAGAAGCTTCCTTCCCTGCCGAAGGAGAAGGAGGACGCTGTTATTCTCGAGGTCATGGACGACACGACTCTTGGCAGGATGAAGGTATACAGGGGGAAGCAGGTGAAGCCCCCTGTCAGGAGGTTGTTTGGGCATCTGGCCCGGCTGATTATGTGGCGCCAGCGAAGAGGAAGTGGCGCCACGAGGACAGTGACTCAGATGTGGAGCATATAGCTATACCAGAGACTGACTCTGATGATGATGATAGCGGCGACGCCGGGGATGACATGCCTGCCCCATCTAGAGGCACAGATACAGACGTTATTCCCCCGGGTCAGCCACTGCCGGAGAGGTCGCAGAGATGGCCGGTTTCCATCAAGAGTTCGTCGCTGGTGATATCGAGGAGGAGGAGAGTCAGACGAGGAGCCCCTCACCAGGACTGTGGGAAGCAAAGTAGTTCCCACAGACCACGGGCTTAAGGTGGTTGGTGAGCACCCAAGGGACTCCTCGGAGAGAGATACTGACCCTAACTATGTTCCGGGGTCAGTTAGCAGAGCTGCAGGGGGAGCATCTACTTCCTCCGGGACTAGGAGGAAGCGGATGGCTCAACCACATGGGTGAAGAAGAAGAAGCGTCGTTTGACCTTCGTGACTACCACCACACCCACCACCACCACCACCACTACTGACATACCACCCATCACCACAGCCACCACAGCCCACTACTCCCACTACCACATCCACCACTTTACACCACCACCACTGTAGCTATCCCATCCATCACCAGACCATTCACCCCTACTTCACCACCATCAGCTCACCGACCCATATTCACCACGGCCACTGCCACCACCACCACACATCAGGCTGGACCGTCAGCCCAGCCCTCACATGCTCATGGATCTACTCTACCTCACATTGGGGTAGAGGAGCAGCTCTCAGCGCTTAACCGTATGGTTATGCGTCTGCTTGCTGCTGACGAGGAGAAGGCGGCGCAGATCCGCCAGCTGACCGACCTGGCTGCTGCCCAATCTCAGCAACTGGCAGAGCAGGCTCGGGTCATAGACCAGCAGAGAGTTGAGGTGTCCCAACTCCAAGACATTCAGGCTCAGTCCGTCAAACGTATTGAGGAGTTGGAGACGACCAACAAGACTATCATGCTGAGGCTGAAGGGGTCGAAGGATGAGCCCCTGAAGCTAAAGGAAGGTGACGGGATGACGGAGATGATGATGATGAAGATGAGGATGATGATGAGGAAGATGATGATGATGAGGAAACAGAAGAAGATAGGACAGAAGGACATGATGATGATGACGAGGCAGAAGGAGGGGATGCGGCTGCATCGGCCTCTGCCTCAGGTCAGAGCGGAGATCCAAACGTCGACAAGACCAGTCATCCACTACTTCTGCTCCTCCGAGCGACACCCACAGATTCAAGACAAAAGTACTGATTAGACGTTTTATGTATTTATTTACTTTGTACTTGAATCATGTAATGAAAAACAAATGTATTAAATGTTTATATATATTAAGTTAATATATGTCTGTTTGATTAATTACTAATGATTTATGTGTTGAATGTTTATATCAAACAGATCCAAACTTTCAAAGGGATGAGTTTGACTTTACTCCCCTTCAAATGGTCAAGACTCAGTTAACCATGATTCTTGACCTACAAGGGATAGTAAGACGGTCTGTGAGTTATACCCCTGAAGAAGGGGAGATAATTCATGACCTGTCTGATGAGCAAATAGCAGAAATGTTCAAACTCAATCCCGATGAAATAGTGAAGGACGCTCCAACAGTGGATTCAACCAGTGATGAGGAACTGAACGATATTGATGAAGTTGAGGTTGAAGACATTACTGCAGAAGAGTATCCTCAGTATGCTGACGCCGAGGGAAATGTGGTCCCCAATTGGGTGAATCCCTAGTCAGTGATACTTTTGAGGTACTTGACAAGATGGAGCAAGAAGCAGAAAAGACTGAAGGAACAGCCCAAGCCTCCAATGCAGATGTAGATATTCGCAAGGCTGAATGGGCTGCCTGTTTTGAAGAAGTAAGAGCCCAGCGTGCTGCACCAAAGAGAGATGCCTACACCAAGCTCTACAGAGTCAAGAAACACCATAAGGTGTCAGGCAGGATTATCTCATGGGCTTATTTTGAAGACCTTAACGCTTATGCAGTTAAGAGGGAGCAGGGCATAGAGTACTTCAGGTTCCCACATGATCTGAAGACTCTACCTGGTTTTGAGCTCAACCAGCTGGCTAAACTAAAGCTGCTGTATGCTGACCCGAGAAGATGTCAGGCTGGTTTGAGGCTGCCCTGAGGAAAGAGTACCACACCAGGTGGGTCAACTTCAAACCTCAACAACCTACGAGGTATATCAGACGTTCTGAAGTTGATCCCATAACTGGAAAGCCAAAGATAGTGCTGAAGTGGAGTCCCCCGAGAACAATGTCAGAATCCCTCTCAGGGAAATGCCACAGGACTTCACTCCCCACTTCAAATGGTGGTACTACGATTGGAGAACCGCTGAAGCTGTCATAGTATTGAATAAAGAGGGCAAATGGATACTATCAGGGTATTCGACCCAATGTGGCTAACCAACTTATCTGCTAATGATGTCTACACATTATATAAGTGGCCACTATTCTATGACACGCAAGATATTGTACAAGCCCTCCAATTCCAAAATGTCATAAGACTCTGCTTTGCTTTTGAGATACACGCAGGAGTCACTAAAGAGGAGAAGTACAAGAAGTATAAGGAGGTGATGCAGAAGACAAGAGAATAGATAGATCTAGGTCCAAGGGGGAGTTTGTTGATACATGTATGTCCCTAGATCATGATTTGTAATGTAATGAACTTGTCTGTCTGATTATGATGTAATTGTAATCAATTAATGAAATGATATGAATTGGTTGTTACTTGTGATGTTTAATATTTCATTAATGAGTTGTGATTGAATTGATTGGGTTTATGAATGTTTGAATGAGTGCACATTAAGTTATATTAAATAGAACATTCAAACTTAACTTAATGAAGTTCTCATGCGGATGGCCCATGCGAATGGACCACACGCATGAATAACTTCATACGATTGACTCAATCGCACGACTGAAACAGGAGACTGAATCAGTCGTATGATTGACACATAAGATTGACTCAATCGCACGACTGAACACTCAGTCGTGCGGATGAATCAACCGCATGGTTCAATCGCACGACTGAACCATACTTATGGCCCAGTCGCACGATTGAACAATACTAACCTATAAATAGACCCAATTCGTGGGAAAACGCAAGCATTCATCCCATTACGATTCCAGACGTACCCTAGCCGTCCAGAAGCCTCCCAAATCGTTCTCCAAGTTCATAGAACACATCAGATCGGTTCCTAATCGATTTCTGACGTTGATATCAATTCTTGATTGATTCATCGTGTGTTCTCACTGATTGGATCGCCAATCAAATAGGATTCCGCACTATTTGAGTTGGTTTAACACGCAATCACTCGGTATTTCGTTCAAATACCAGGTCCTAACAAACATTAGGTTCTGCATCTGAGGTAGTAGGAGTTTGAGGTTCCGAAGTCGAAGAGGCATCATTGTTAGATGCTTGTGGACTTGCAGGAATTGGAACTTGTCCCCCTGATTATTCTGGTCATTTTCTTCAGCTTCATCTTCTGAGAAGGAGTCACTTCTTCGATGCTCCCCTGAGTGGTGAGATCATTCTCCCTGTGAACCCGATGATGTTGAATCTTGTGATGGTGTATTCAAGATACATCATATCCTGTACTAACTCTTGTCAGAAGTAGAGATGGTATGTTGAAGGACTTGAAGAATCCATCATAATCGAAAAAGTAAGCGGGTCCTTTCCCTAGTGGTGTGTGTATCTCTGAACATCGATATTACACCACACTTCTACTAAACCCGTTGAGTTTTTGTAAACTCTCTTGTTCGGTATGTTGTATCCTAGGAAGATACCTTCATCAGCCTTCTCGCTGAATTTTCCTTCTTGAGTCTTCTTCAGAAGTGTGCACGGTGCGCCAAATGGTTCGAGATACTCCAGATTAGGTTTACGTCGTTGTAGTAACTCGTAACATGTCTTGCCATGGCGCTTGACTACCAGAACTCGATTTAATGTGTAACATGCATTTGCCACTGCCTCATTCCAGAATTGGATAAGTAGTTTCGAATCTGATAGCATTGTCCGTGCTGTCTCTATCAAGCTGCGATTCTTTCTCTCAGCAACGCCATTCATCTGAGGCGTGTAGCCAGAAGTGAATTGGTGCACAATTCCCTTTTCCTTGCAGTAAGCCTCCATCAACTGAGTCTTGAACTTGGTCCCGTTGTCTGAGCGTACCTGTCTTACCTTCAGCTTGTAGAGAGATTCCAGTGTGGTTACTAATTCCTTGAATGACTCAAATGTTTCTGATTTGGACTTCAGAAACATTACCCAAGAGAATCTTGAGTAGTCATCAGTAAAGACATAACAGTACAAGTCCCCTGCAATACTTTTTGTACTGACTGGACCAAATAGATCCATGTGAAGAAGTTCAAGAGGAAGCTCGATAGAATGAACTTTCTTTTCCTTATGAGCCTTCTTCGTTTGTTTGCCTTTCTTGCATGCTACACAGAAATCCGGAAGTTGGAAATTTTTGACGTTAACTCCTCTCACGAGATCCTTGTGGATCAAGTGATTCATCTTCCGTTGATTAATGTGTCCCATTCTCCTATGCCAGGAAATGGAGTCCTTCTCAGTAGCTTTAGATAAGAAGCACTGAACTTCATGATCCATTGAGAGATCCAAAATATAAAGGTCTTTATATCTTGAAGCTGTCATCAAAACTTGGTCCTCCGGAATCACATAGTCTTTCTTTAGGACATAACACTTCTTGTTGTCAAATATGACCTTAAATCCTTTGTCACATATTTGGGAAACCAAAAGTAAGTTGTTTTGAAGTTGCTGAACATAGTTCACTTTATCAAACTTAACCTTTTGATTTCCAACCTCTCCTTGAGCTGTGATATATCCTCCTTTGTTACCAGCAAAAGAAACATGCCCTCCTTTTATTTGTTTGACGTTTGATAAGAGTGCCTTGTTTCCTGTCATGTGCCTGGATGCTCCGCTATCTACAATCCACGTGTTGGTTTTAGCACTGTAGCGAACACCCTGCACATTCAATTTAAAGCATTAGTTTAGGTTAGGAACCCAAGCCTTTACTGGCTTGGGTTTCCCAGATGCATCACATATCATGAATTCAACCCATTGACCCTTAGAAGATAAGGTAACTCAGGTGACTTCTTGTCATCATTATCAGACACAGAGGATGACTTTTCTTTCCATAAGCCAGATTTGTGTAAGGCCTGTTTGTGATAAACAGACGACTGGCTAATGGGTTGAACTTTGGGTTCACTAGTTCTTCAAGGTGGAGTCAAAGAACTCCTCTTAGAAGAACTAGGTTTTGAATCCTGAAGTTCAATTTTCTTCCTAGGTGTCGGATAGTAAGGACAATAAGAAGCATGTGTCCACACTAGTAGCATGACCACAACGACTCAATGTGTAACGTAGTATGTATGTTATGTTTAACTTGTGTATTGTGTGTGTGACACCCTAGTGACTCATTATGTTTGGGCTTTGACTACTCTTTGATGTTTTTCTTTTTACAAACTTGATTGTTTTAACATTCTTAACATCTTTTCTATTTTGGTTAACTATACTTTGACATGAAACTCGTGATAGGTTAACATTAATAGTCTTTTTAGGTTCATATTTGACTTTGTTTGACCCTGACTTTATATTAACCTTTTCAAATTCTTTTTCCAGATTAACACAAGGCATTTTTCCCTTTGCCTTTGAAGTGGCCTCCTTTTGTTTTCTTCCAGATTCAATTAAAGAACATGAGGAATCTGGATCACTTACAAGAGGAGTAGACACCATATGATCCTTGATGGAATTGTTATTTATTGGTTTACTATTAGTGTTCATCAAGGTCTGAGGTGGTGGTGGAACCACTTTATAACCCAAACCCTCCCCATTGTTACGCTCTCTCACTAAGTGTTGGACAATATGAGATGAACTTGTCCAACTGTGCAGTTTTTGCTTTAATGAATTTACTTCTACTTCTAAAACTGCTTTTTGTTTCTTAGTGTCTTCTAGGGAGTTAAGATAGCACCTAATGTCATTTGCTTGGTTAAAGGCTACTACTTCGGTTTCCCTAAGCTGTTTATTCAAAAGGTCTATTGCTCATTTGTTTTAAAATCTATTTGTTTTATTAACTCTATAGCACTAGCAGTGCAGCAGATCCTTACTAAGCTATCGTTATGATCTAATAACATAGCGAATTTCAGATCTATTCTTTCCCTAAATTTATTACAATCAGAACAAGCATGATTTTTGAAAAGTTGGTCAGTAGTACTTACCTGAGGAGGTTCTGATGAATCAGCCATCAACGCAGCATCTGATGTCTCTGGTTCTGGTGATTCTGTCTTTGTTGTAGACGTCCCTTCTTCAGGCTTGTAGCTGACCTCAGTTGCAGTCTCTTCACTGTTTGACATTGCTAGCTCTATTGCAATATCTCCTTCACTCACGGAATCATCATCTAAATCCTCCACACTCGCAATATTGGATTCTCCCGGAGAGACAAACCAAAAACTCCAGTCCTGTCCTTTATCATCATGAGCAGTCAAGGCTTTTGGATCCTTGCTTGATGAAGTAGGACTGCTAGCTTGCTTGTCTTGACGAGTGAAGGACGAGAATGGATTCCCGTTTCAAGTCTTCTTTGGCTTCACACACTCTCTTTTGAAGTGCCCCTTTTCTCCACAGTTGAAACAGGTCACCTTGCTCTTGTCAAATCCAAAAGTAGTGTCCTTAGTAGCAACCAAGTTTTGTCCGGTCTTCTTCACAAACTTCTTAGCTTTCCGGACAGCACTTCCTAAGGCCCACATGATATCCATCCTCTCCAGCTCTGTCTCATCTATGGGCTCGTAGTCCTCGTCTGCCAGATGGCAGTTTCCAATTTTCCCAGCAACAAGTCCATCATAGGAATGGACAACTGCTTCTAAGAGATCCATGTGCTCTCTTGCTACTTCTACAGTCACGTTTCCGAGATTCTCGGTCTTCAATCTTATAGCATTTGCTTCAGATCCAATGTATTGGGTACTAGAAGACCTTGAAGTTTCGGATCCTGAAGGAGATGCTTGTAAAGGACCAGATGAGCTTGACACAAATGCGGTCCGAAGTGGTGCTCCAGACGTCTTAACTTGAGGAGTTGCATTGTACAGAGCTGGATTCTTAGTATACGAAGACTTTTGAGCTCGGTACTTCATCCTTAGTGCTTCTCCTCGCAGCTTTAGAATGAAATCATTGATGTCCAACTTTGCTAACATTCCATTCTGTCTCAGATTTGACACAAAAGAAGCCCATTTTTCTGGCAACCCGTCTGCAAAATTCGACACTTTGTCTTCCATGGTAGTTGTGACATCATGTGTGTGCAGCTCGCTCATCAAATGGTAGAATCTATCAATGACATCGTCTAAACTCTCATTTCCCATCGATGAGAAGTTGTCAAATTCTTTCTTCAACTCCTTAGCTTTAATGGCCTTTAAAGAAGCATTCCCGTCATATCTTTTCTCCAGCTTATCCTATAACTTCTTGGCTTGCTTATTCTCAGAGAATTGATAAAAAATATCCTTAGGGATAGAGTGAGTAAGCAATTCATATACTCTCTTTTCAGCATTATATTTTACTTTCTGTGCATCAGTCATGCCTCTAAAGTAAGTTTCACCCCATTAGCTCCTACCGGCATACTTTACCCCGTTTCAATAGCTTCCCACATATTTGGATCTACTCCATTTAAGTAGATCTCAAAACGTTGTTTCCAGTGGGGAAACTCATCTAACGTTATAAGCTTTGGGGGTTTATTGTGATTCCCCACCTCACTCTCCAGTAACAGTAAGTTCTGAATACGTGAGTCCTTCCCGGCTGTAAACGCTGAAAACTGATCCTCCATCTCGATTAACTTTAAATCTCTTAAACAATCTATTTCACTAGTGTAAATGGAGCTGTGCAATTGGGCTAACCGTGCGAATGAACTATGTGACTGGTTCAATCGTGCGGCTGAACTAAGCGATTGGTCCAGTCGTGCGAATGAAACTGATACGGATGAACAATGCGAACGGTCTGCTTAGTCGTACGAATGAAGATACGACTGAGTCCAATCGTACATCTGAGGGATGCGAATGAAGTCCAGTCGTGCGATTGGGTCAATCGTGCGACTGAAGTTGCTGTATTTCGAAAATTTCTAGGTTTAAGGTGTTTTGGCCGTAAAAACCTGAATTTTCACCAACCCTAATCGTCTTATGCCGGAGAAACCAAAATTTTATGAGCAGGGGATGTCCAAGACACCGTTTGACACAAAAAGATTGTGTTTTTAGTGAAAAATTCACAACTTTTGTATCAAAATCGATTGAATCACACGTAATCAAGAGCCAAAGCTCTGATACCACTTGTTAGGATCTGGTATTTGAACGAAACACCAACTGATTAACGTGTTAACCAAACCAAATAGTGCGGAATCCTATTTGATTGGCGATCCAATCAGTGAGAACGCACGTAGAAACAATAACGTATTGAATCTAACGTCCAGAATCAATTAGGAATCGATCTACAACGTTTTATGTACTTGGAGTATGAACTTAGAGGCTTTTGGACGGCTAGGGTACGTCTGGAGTCGAATTGGAATGAATGCTTATGTTTTTCCACGAATTAGGTGGTATTTATAGGTTCGGGTTGCTCATTCGTGCGACTGAACCATTAGTATGGTTCAGTCGTGCGATTGAGCCATGCGTTTGATCCATTCGCACGACTGAGTGTTCAGTCGTGCGACTGAGCCAATCTCATGTTACAATCATACGACTAATCCAGTCTTCTGGTTCAGTCGTGCGACTGAGTCATTCGCCTGAAGTTGTTCATGCGTATGGTCCATTCGCATGGGCCATTCGCATGAGAACTTCATATTGCTAAGTTTGAATGTATTCATTAATATAACATTATGTGTATTCAAACAATCACAAACCTATATAATCAAGTCAATATCAACTCATTAATGAAATATTAAACATTATAAATCACAACCAAAGATTCTCATTTCATTAATAACCCAACCATTACATAAGTGTAAGACAATCAAGACATATTACATTCATATCAGGATCTAGGTACATATGTATCAACAATTTCATTGATTCGTTTTTTCATACCTAACAAACAACACAAAGTAATGATTAATTTATTCATTAAGGGTAACCAAATAGAACAATGGAATGTAAAGATTCATTTCATTCTCTCATCCATTCCATTCCATCATCATTCCATTCCTTCGTTCATTCCATTACCCCATACCAAACAGACCTTTAGAGTTTCAAGTGGGTGATAAGGTAATGTTGAAAGTGGCACCATGGAAGGGCAACGTGAGATTTGGAAAAAGAGGAAAACTAAGCCCGAGATACATTAGACCATTCGAGATACTAGCAAGAGTTGGACTCGTGGCATATAAGTTAAAGCTACCGTAGGAGTTAAGTTACATACATGACACCTTCCATGTGTCGAACCTTAAGAAGTGCTTAGTTGACAAGACATTAGAGATACCATTGAAGGAAGTTAGGGTAACCGACAAGTTGAACTTCGTAGAAGAACCTATAGAGATTACTAACCGGCTGGTCATGAAACTAAGACGAAGTCGCATACCCAAAGTCAAAGTAAGATGGAATTCTGGGCGAGGACCTGAATTCACTTGGGAGCGAGAAGACGAAATGAGGAAGAGTTACCCCCATCTCTTTAAGCCCACCCGTACCGATCTGAACGAAGCTAAAATTTCGGGACGAAATTTCTTAAACGGTTGGAGAATGTAACAACCTACCTCTAGGTCATAATTCTTACCTTGCCAACCTGCATCTTTGCTGATTCTACTAATTTTATTACTATTACTATTGATACTATTCTCTCTTACGTATTATGTGTTTTAGTACTCTTGTCTTAATTGACTGTTTTTCCTCCTGGCTCAGTCGCACTGGTTAATGCGGATGGACCCATTCGGTCGCATCTGGTTATGCGGATGACCCCATCGGGTCACATCTGGTTAATGCGGATGGACCCATGTCATCTGGTTAATGCAGATGGACTTTCAGTCGCACTTCACCTTGTTCGACCTTATCAACTTGTGTTTTGTAATGACTTTATCTAGATCAAGCATTTGTTAGGGAAATCTTAGTGTCCCGAGAAAGTTATTAGTCACCCTTGCGAATTTAAACATAGTTGAAACAATTTAAATTATGTTACTACACCCTAAAAGTTAATGTTAATTATCAACTAACTAAATTTTTACCATCTAAAATACTACCCAATACTACAAAACTACACTACCTAATTACACTTATACAATAAAAACTCAACAAAAATACCCCTTCACAAGAGGCCAAATTCGGCCGCCCCCCTCTCCACCACTCACCACCTTTATTCACCACCTCCTTATCCTCCACTTACATTGCATGCAAGGGTTACAACACTCCACCGCCACTCCCCTTTTCTCTCCCTCTCTCTTCCTCTCGGACTCTCCTCCAGAAAACACACACACACACACACACTCCCGGTTTCCTCTCTATTCCAGCTTACTTTCGAAGAAACACAACAACAACACAATCGGCCAAGCATCAAACCGCAAGGAATTGAAGGTTTGCGAGCTTTTGGCGCTTGGACCTTGCGAGCTTTTGGCGCTTGGACCTTGCAAGCTTGTGGTTCTCCAGCACTTGTTCATGATCCTCCAGCCTTGTCCAAGGAGTTCCAATCCATCCTCGACCAACTACACGCCCCAAACCACGAGTTACATTGGGTGTAAGCTTCATGTCGCCCGGTTTTGGTTATTTCATGTGTTTGTCTTCGTTTTTCATTCAAAACCTTACCATTCTCATATCTAACAGAAACTTGCTGCTACAACTTCGTTCATAAGGATTTTTCACATCCTTGAAGGTATCATACTCATAAAACATGTCATTCTATAGGTGTCACACGGTTTACACCTAGAAAACCCTCTTTCGGGTGTATTTACACTATCATCATGCACAACTTATAACCCTTCTAAACATATCATGTAACCTGCTCAAAATGGGTCTTTTAATCTCCTAATAACCTGATTTCAAAGTTACAAAAGGCTTGGTTAATGTTTAATCACAAGTTATAGCATTTAACACATGTGTAATGGATAAAAAGGTGTAATAGTTTCCATATATGTTCATCATAGTTTTGTTATTATGGGTTGGTAGATTTAGAAGTATTTGATGTTTGTGTTTGGTGAAGTTTGGTTGATGTGATGATATATGAATAGACATGCTGAAATATGAATAATTAAAAATTTAGAATAATTTGATTAAACAACTTAAAAATAAAACATGATTTAACCATCTTAAAGAATTTCAGGCTCTTCTAAAGGGTTTACAAAGTATTTGGGTCGGAGTTGTCGATTTAATAGTCAAAGAATAGGTTAAAAGGAATTCTTAGTGAAAAACGGGTTTTAACCGGGTAACGTTTGGAAGAAAATTTAAAAATGAGGATTTAACACCAAAATTCATGGAAACCATGATATTTCAGTAAGCTAGGTGCTATAATATAAAAATTGAAAAAGTTGAAATGGGTCAAACGAGCTTTTAACGGGTCAAATTATGTTACAAAAGCGTTTAAACGGGTAAAACTTAAAAGGTAGACTTTCACCAAAAAGGATCTCGAAATGCATCTCTAGCAGATTAAAAACCTTAAATAAAGTCTTAAAAATGATATTTAATGAATCTAAGACCGTTAAATTAGAAATCAACACTCAACTATTAAAACCCTCGGTTTTACCGTAACCGGTAACGAGAAACATGAAAATTTATAAACCGGACTTTAATTCTGAAATTTTGGTATAAACTTACTTAAAAATAAGTGACCTAACTCTAAGAAACTAATATTTGGGCATAAAAGACATTTAATACCTGAAATCAAACTTTGGGGTAGAAATTATAAATTTTGAAACTTAAAGGACTAAATTGTAATTTTTGGCCTAACCTCTATAAACTGACCCGTTGAGCAAGGAATCACTTAAAAGAATCAAATTAACTTATATAAGTGATTTAGCATAGAAAATCATATATTCTTTCCTAAGAAACCCAAACATTCTATAAAAGGAAACTTTTTACAAAAAGACTTAGAAATCCAAATGCTATTAAGATTCTAACCTCATGACACAACTTATACATCTCCATAACCCAAGAATTAGTGGATTAACACTTAAATCTTATTGATTAGGGTGCTAGATTTGAGACTTTTCCCGGCACACGCAGTGACCCTTTGCTTGAATTCTAAGGCGAGTTTAAGTGTTCCCCTTTTTATTACTGTTTTTGGGATGGAGCATGCTCTGTTTAAACTGAAATATTTTTGTGCTATATTATGATGCTATATGTTGTGGTTATGTTGAGACCTGCTGATACTTGTATCACAGTCATTAATTATTTTGTGAACCGCTTGTTTATATGTGTAGATCTACATGGGGAATCCCCCACACACAGTGGCTTCCGTGATGAACGGGAAGGGTACCACATTGAGATCCTGCGGGGTCGTTTGTGGCATGTAACAAGTTTTATTAAGATACTATGGTGGACCATCCGGCAGGTACGGTCCACTAGTTTGAGGCTCAGTTCTCCCCACGGGGATTTAACCGGTAACACAATTTTTGAAGAGGCCAGCCGAGGCTGAGTGCAGGGTTGATTGTGATCCCCACAATAATGATACTATGACTTTTAATAAAGAATGGATTCTAATGAATCCTTTTCTTTTTAAACTTTAAGCACTTGAATTCACCAACTTTTTAGTTGACATAATTTCTTTTTGAGCATGTTTCAGGTAATCCATGAGTGGAGTTTAGCTGTGTAGAAGACTTTGACCTAACACCGTGATCATGGCATTGGCTTGTCTGATTTTCAAATCTATCTGAACAATTTTTAACTATTGTAATTTATACATTTTGTCATTATGTCGGATGTACAATTTAATTTATGGGCTAAATCTGTTCCTAGCCCGGGATTATTTTAAACTCTAAATGCCATGTGATGTTCTCTCCCTTTGTGCTCTTATGATGGTTTGTTTCTGCTGTCATATGTTGTTGCTAGTCTGTGACGTCCCACCCTACCTGGGCCCGGGGGTGACACCTGGTTTCTCAATCTCTTCTTCATTCACCTTATTTTTATTGGTTTGATGATTTGGTTTTGATAATGAATCTTGATTGTTGAAAGTTTCATTATCTTTTGATTTTGAATCCAACCAATGTAATGAGCATTGGAAAGAGACATTATTTTTTGGTGATTGTTGATGATTTCAGTAGATTCACATGGGTCTTTTTCTTAAAATAGAAAAGTAAAACATGAGAAACATTAATGAAGTTTATCACTAAGATTGTAAATCAACTTCATTTAAAAGTCAAAATCTTAAGAAATGATAATGGTTCTGAATTTGTTAATCATGTTTTAGATTCCTTTTATAGTGACAAAGGCATTGCAAGACAATTTTGTGCACCAAGAATTACAAAACAAAATGGAGTTGGTGAAAGAAGAAATAGAACTCTCATTGAAGTAGCAAAAACAATGCTAGCTGATTTACACATGCCAATCACCTTTTGGGCTGAAGTAGTGAACACAACATGTAATGTTCAAAACAAGACATTGATTGCCAAAGAACATAACAAAACATCATATGAGCTCTTATTTAAAAGAAAACCGTTTATAGGATATCTTAGAGCTTTTTGTTGTCATGTGTCTATATTAAACACAAAAGATCAATTAGGAATGTCTTTTGAAAAAGCCTATGATGGTTTCTTTATTGGCTACTCGTCAACATCTAAATCATATAAAGTTTACATTCCACATCAAAACATTATGAAATAAACACCTAATGTCACTTTTGATAAATCCTTATTCATAAAATCTGTAATAGGATCATCTTGGTTGTTTGTTATAGATGCTTTAACAAATCCTTTTAACTCTGGTTATGTGAATGTTATAGGTTCTACAGATACATGTTATCCTTATGTACCTCCAAGTATGAATGAAGTATCATTAACAGTTGATCCTCTAAGAGTATCAAATTCACACTTTTCAAGTGCTGCTGATCGTGGTCCTTCATTTCATACCACCCATGACAACACCGGTGGAAATGGTATTTTTGGAAATGGAAATGGTATTTCAACTTCAAAAAGAAGTAAACAAACTATTAGCAACAGTTAACTCTACATCCACAGAAATTTCCAATGCATTTCGAGAAGTAAAAACTGAATCAGAATATGTTTCATCTACATCAGCACATATTCCCTCTTCCGGAGATACTCCAATACTTTCAAAGGAATACATCATCTCAGCAGATCAACAAACAACATCTGTAGATGTTCCTGTCCCTCCTACGAAAGTCATTCCTATATTTGCTGATACACAAACTCATGAAGATGTTTTCACTTAGCTTTAGAAGATCAAAATGATGAGTATCTTGACTACTTTATTGATTCTCCATCACAGTTGGATGCATCTCCATTTATAAATATTACCAATTTCGAATCATTCATTCAAGTTGCATCTATTCCAACTTCAGAATACATAAGAATCATCCAATAGACAACATTATTGGTGATCTTAATGAAAGAACCATAAAAAGTGAAGGGGAGCTGTCAACATCTGTATTTTCCTTGTTTTTCTCTGTCACAAGTGGTTCCTCATAATGTTACCGACACATTAAAAGACATTAGCTGGATTGAAGCTATGCAGGAAAAGCTTCAGCAGTCCTAAAAACAAAAGGTTTGGAATCTTGTTGATCTTCCTGAAGGCCTATATCAGATTATTACAATGTGGTTGTTCAAGAACAAATTAGATGATAGGGGTATCATAGTGAGAAACAAGGCAAGGCTGATAGCACAAGGATATACTAAAAAAGAAGGGATTGACTATGATAAAGTCTTTGCACCTGTTACATGGATTTAGAGTTTTCCTAGCCTATGCTTCACATAAGAAGTTTACAGTTTACTAAATGGATGTAAAATGTGCCTTCTCATATGGTAAAATTGATGAAGAAGTCTATGTTGTTCAGCCTTCAAGCTTTGAGGATCCTAAATACCCAAACAGGGTATACAAGCTTGACAAAGGTTTTTATGGACTTCATCAGGTACCAAGAAAGTTGTATGAAACACCATCATCTTTCTTGCTCAAGCATGAATACAAACGAGGAACCATTGATCAGATTTTCTTTTTGAAATATGATCATCAAGATCTCTTGGATGTCCAAATATATATGGATGACATTATTGTTGGATCAAAAAACAAGAGACTATATGAAAACTTTGAAAGTTTGATGAAGTCTAAATTTCAAATGATTTCAACGGGAGAATGAACTTTCTTCCTTGGTTTACAAGTTCACCAGAATCCATATGGCGTATTCATCAATCTGGAGAAGTATATTGATCGAATCTTGAAGAAGTACCACATTACTGACACTTTTTCATGCAAAAAACCAACATGAACAATCAATAAGATTGTACCTGATCCTACAGGGAAACTAGTTGATCAAAGATTATATAGATCAATGATAGGATCATTAATATACTTAACTCCTAGCAGACCTGACATAATGTTTGTTGTGTATGTTTGTGCTAGGTACCAATCAAACCCCAAAGAGTCACATTTGAATGCAGTCAAGAGGAACTTCAGATATCTTAAAAGGAAGCCAACTCTTTGACTTTGGTATCCCAAAGAGGGAGACTTCACCTCCACTCATATTCAGATAGTGATTTCAGAGACAACAGAAAATCCACAACTAGTGGATGTCAATTCTTAAGACCAAAAGTTGTTTCTTGGCAGTGCAAAAGTAAAAAAAATGTATTAGTATCCACAGCTGAGGCTGAGTACATAGCTGCTTCAGCTGGTTGCTCTTAAGTATTATGGTTGCAAAACAAATTACCTGATTATGCTTATAGTTTTCTTTAAACACCAATTCACATAGATAACTCAGCTGTTATGTTCATCACTGCTAATCTAGTGCAGCATAATAAAACAAAACACATATAAATCATATTCTATTTTCTGAGAGATTGCTTAGAAAAATATTTAATCAAGTTAATCAAAGTGGATACAACAAATCAGCTTGCTGATTTATTCACTAAAGCCTTTGATTCTATAACATTTAATTTTCTTATTGAGTCTTTAGGCATGATCAACTTAGATTAATCATAATTAACAATAAAAGCTTGTTCCGTCCTTACAATTAATATGAAAAGGTTAAAAACATTCACAAAACATACAAAATACAAAAAGATTGTCTAATATTATGTTTTCTGGTTATAGCATTCATATTTTGGGAAATGATAGTACATTATGACTTTGCTTTTTATTCTGAACTTAAATTATTCTCAATAACTGATCAGATGTGATTTGATATGTGAGTAGGTTCAACTTAAGCAGAATATAAACAAAAATCATGCTCAACATAATTGTCACACCCCGACCGACGGCGGAATCATCGTGGCGGACAAATGTGAAACGATTGTTCATAGCACATGGAACTAAATAAGTTGTAATAATATTAAATATTATTTTTCATTAAACATTACAAGACAAATAAGTCATTACATAAAAAAAGATAAAACCAATAACATAAGATTTTTAATTAACTAAGTCCAAATTCTATTTGAGCATGAAGGGATCTTCAAGTAGTAAACCTGGAACATGTCAAATATATGGGGTCAACTTTGAAAGTTGGTGAGATTTCCATAGTTTTCAATACATAAGTATATAAAAGATGGCAATTCATGTTAAAAGTTAGAAAGCAAAGTAACTAGGAATGTAAGACAGAATGCACAATCAAACCTTGACAGTTTTACAAGTCTCAACGTTTACAAGTTTATATGATTAGCTAAGTGTACTTGGATCAACCAGCAGGCTTGTTAGACCAATAGATCTATGACCATTGCCAGGCTAGCAATAGTTAATGATTGTACATATAATCGACATTACATGGTAATTACTAAGATCAACTAACCACAACATACAAGTGAATTGCCATAAGTTTACAAGAATCAAACGTTTTACAAGTGCAACAATTATAAAATAACATGTTTCACCACCCCAAAAGGTGTGAAATAAAGTAAAAGGGGCATGGAGAACTCACATGGAAAACTCACAATAATAGTGATGGTTGTAGAGTACATAAGAAAGCTTGGATGTTCAAGAGTCAAAGGTGATGTCCTAAATGATAAAAAGAAACAATAAGTTGAGTTTGGAATACATTACAAGAAGTTAGGATGCTTAGGAATGCCAATAAGCGAAAGGTAGATTGATAAACGATGATTGTACCAATTTTAGATTCTGGACAGAATGTTTCGTACATGTTTGAACAGGTTTTTAAATAGAAAACGGTTTCATAAAATTATAAAATTTTTTATTTGACTAGTTCAAAGTCTCTCGGACAACTTTCATTGAGAAAGATTTTTATGAAAATATATATAAATAGGTCAAACAAGTAGCACAAGACAGAAGGTGCTGAAATGCGCACTTATCTTGTGAAGGTTATTGTTGAGTCATACAATTGAGTTTGAAGACTTATAAACTGTCGTTGAAAGGGTAATTCAATGAACTCAACATTGGATTCTGAGTTTACTCAAATTTAGTTTTTTATGATCAAGTTATGGTCGGTTGAAGTAAGATTATATTCTGCCAGAATTGTAGTAAGGCACTTATGTGCACTTTTAAAATCGTTAAAGCATGAAACGGGTTAGATCAATTTATTATGTCATTATATGGTATGTTAGTCTTTATTTGAGTTATAAAAATATTCTAAGTCTTTGGCATAGCCATCATTTAGAAAAATAATCTTGTGAATAACCGAATGCGGCGGCATAGCCGTCCATATGCAAACGGGATTCTTTGTTTATGTTAGTGTGTTGTTAGCTTGATTTAGGAATGTTAGTGATTGTTATAAGAACAATGATTATTAAAATGTTAATGATCAAATGATAATGATTAAAATAAAAAGAGATTTGGTAGAAGAAAGAATAATAGTAAGAACATAAAGTCATGAGAACAATTGGATGTTAGGATGATTAAAATGTATAATATAAAATCAATAAAAGATTACCTTAGTATTAAGAATTCTTGAAATTTCTTGTAAAATAAAATTATTCAAAATGATCATAACCAATGGATGAAAGAAAGATATGAGAGTGAGATTATTAGAGAATGAGCAAATAAAAAGTGAGGCCTAAGGCTTGCTTTTATAGTTGAAGTTAGGAGTAGATTATGAATGGTGTTAATGGTGAGTTATAAGTCTTTTAAAAAGGGGGTTATGATTGGAATTTTAAATAAATATAAAATTAAATAATTTAAATAAATAAAAGAATAATTACAATTTAAACGTTAAATTTATTATAACTTTAATTTTAATTTAACAACTTCTTTTTTATTAAATATTTATAGACAATATAAATCTAATAAGAACTTGTAATTTGATTATGTATTTTAATTGAATATTTAAAATCTTATAAATATTAATAACCTTTTATAGACCTTACATATTTGTAAAAATAATGATCTTTGTATTTTAATCCTTTATTTTAGTTTTATAATTAAAACTTATAAATGACAAATAAACTTCATGAATTTATAAAATTTTATTCTATATATCATGAAATTACCATGAATTGATTTAATAAATGGAAGTTGAATAAATAGTATTATTATTGTTTTTGAAGGATTAAAATAAATTAAATTTCTAACTAGTGTATTTAAATTTCCAAAATTGACCCAAACGGATTCGGGTTTGGGTTTCTATTTTCCAAAATGGGCAGATGTTACAATAATGACAAGGTGACTAACTGTGGGCAGTCAATTTTGAGGAGCAAGTAAGTCGTATCCTGACATCATGAATTTATAATATTTTACTCACCCAAACACCCTATGTTCTAACATCTTATAAATTCTATCTTTGCAAATCATATTCTCTTTATTTTGCGTCAGCAAAGACCTGGGTTTATGCACACATTTGGTTTACAACACTAAACAACAGGTGATCAACTTATACTCATCATCATCACTCTATTTTGTGTAAACAAAGACCTGGGTTCAATGAATCTCTATTTTACGTAAGTAAAGACCTGGTGACCTGATGATGATCATATCTAAGCTCTAAAAGTATCCAAAGTGATCAACTGTATATTATTTTCAAGAGCTTATACATCAATTAGCATTTAAAAGATTTCACAGAAATCTTAAGATAGAAATTATGATATAAGGCACATAGTTTTCAAGTGTGAAAAAGTGATAAGTTGACTCATAAACGGAGGGCAAACTTTATTGTGACTTGAAAGTAGAGTCCATATTTGTTCATCATTAATCAACATCAAAACATTATAAACAACATAACATGTTGACCATATACTCATATATGGATTTAAGTGGACAAACATATTTGCAATCATCACTAGATCTGTGTCTACAAACATTACAGAAAATGCATCAGGAAGGTGCTTAGTGTCATAGTATGATTCCATGTTATGAGTTATATGCTTGTATATATATTTAATTTGTTTTTCCTTTTTGCTATATCTAATAAAATGGACAGATCAATTGCATTTTCATGCTATTCTCTTAATAAATTTCTGATAAATGCATAAGATCATCATTCATCACAAATTTAGGGGGAGTAGTAATTTACAAGAAAATTGATGATGGTTCTGAATTAGTTAATCATGTTTTAGATTTCTTTTACAGGGACAAAGGCATTGCAAGACAATTCTGTGCACCAAGAATTTACACAACAAAATGGAGTGGTGAAAGAAGAAATAGAACTCTCATTGAAGTAGTAAAAGCAATGCCAGCTGATTCACACATGCCAATCACCTTTTGGGCTGAAATAGTGAACACAACATGTAATATTTAAAACAAGACATTTATCGTCAAAGAACATAACAAAACACCATATGAGCTCGTATTTAAAAGAAAACCTTTTATAGGATATCTTAGAGCTTTTTATTGTCATGTGTCTATATTAAACACAAAAGATCAATTAGGAATGTCTTTTGAAAAAGCCTATGATGGTTTCTTTGTTGGTTACTCGTCAACATCTAAATCATATAAAGTTCACTTTCCACATCGAAACATTATGATATAAACACCTAATGTCTCTTTTGATGAATCCGTATTTCCAAAATTTGTAAAATGATCATCTTGGTTGTTTGATATAGATGCTTTAACAAATTCTTTTAACTTTGGTTATCTGAATGTTATAGGTTCTACAGATACATGTTATCCTTATGTACCTCCAAGTATGAATGAAGTATCATTAACAAATGATCCTCCAAGAGTATCAAATTCACACTTTTCAAGTGCTACTGATCTCGGTCCTTCATTTCATACCAGCCATGACAACACCGGTGGAAATGGTATTTTTGGAAATGGAAATGGTATTTCAACTTCCAAAAGAAGTAAAGAAACTATCAGCAACAGTTAACTCTGCATCCACAGAAATTTCCAATGCATTCCCAGAAGTAAAAACTGAATCAAAATATGTTTCATCTACATCAGCACATATTTCCTCTTCTAGAGATACACCAATACTTTCAAAGGAATACATCATCTCAACAGATCAACAAACAACATCTGTAGATGTTCCTGTCCCTCTTACGAAAGTCATTCCTATATCTGCTGATACACAAACTCATGAAGATGTTTTCACTTAGCTTTAGAAGATCAAAATGATGAGTATCTTGACTACTTTATTGATTCTCCATCACAGTTGGATGCATCTCCATTTATAAATATGACCAATTTCGAATCATTCATTCAAGTTGCATCTATTCCAACTTCAGAATACATAAGAATCATCCAATAGACAACATTATTGGTGATCTTAATGAAAGAACCATAAGAAGTCAAGGGGGAGCTGCCAACATTTGTATTTTCTCTTGTTTTCTGTCACAAGTGGTTCCTCCTAACGTTACCGAAACATTAAAAGACATCAGGTGGATTGAAGCTATGCAATAAGAGCTTCAGCAGTTCAGAAAACAAAAGGTTTGGAATCTTGTTGATCTTCCTGAAGGCCAATATCCAATTGGTACAAGGTGGTTGTTCAAGAAAAACCTAGATGATAGGGGTATCATAGTGAGAAACAAGGCAAGACTGATAGCACAAGAATATACTCAAAAAGAAAGAATTGACTACGATGAAGTCTTTGCACCTGTTGCATGGATTCAGAGTTTTCATAGCCTATGCTTCACATAAGAAGTTTATAGTTTACCAAATGGATGTAAAATGTGCCATCTTATATGGTGAAATTGATGAAGAAGTCTATGTTGTTCAGCCTTCAAGCTTTGAGGATCCTAATTACCCAAACAGGGTATACAAGCTTGACAAAGCTTTTTATGGACTTCATCAGGCACCAAGAAAGTGGTATGAAACACTATCACCTTTCTTGCTCAAGCATGAATACAAACGATGAACCATTGATCAGACTCTCTTTCTGAAATATGATCATCAAGATCTCTTGGTTGTCCAAATATATATGGATGACATTATTTTTGGATCAAAAAGCAAGAGACTATATGAAAACTTTGAAAGTTTGACGAAGTCTGAATTTCAAATGAGTTCAATGGGAGAATCAACTTTCTTCCTTGGTTTACAAGTTCATCAGAATCCAGATGGCGTATTCATCAATCAAGAGAAGTATGTTGATCGAATCTTGAAGAAGTACCACCTTGCTGACCCTTTTTCATGCAAAACACCAACATCAACAATCAATAAGATTGTACCTGATCCTACAGGGAAACTAGTTGATCAAAGATTATATAGATCAATGATAGGATCATTAATATACTTAACTCCTAGCAGACCTGACATAATGTTTGTTGTGTATGTTTGTGCTAGGTACCAATCAGACCCCAAAGAGTCACATTTGAATGCAGTCAAGAGGAACTTCAGATATCTTAAAAGGAAGCCAACTCTTTGACTTTGGTATCCCAAAGAGGGAGACTTCACCTCCACTCATATTCAGATAGTGATTTTAGAGACAACAGAAAATCCACAACTAGTGGATGTCAATTCTTAGGACCAAAACTTGTTTCTTGGCAGTGCAAAAGTAAAGAAATGTATCAGTATCCACAGCTGAGGCTGAGTACATAGCTGCTTCAGCTGGTTGCTCTCAAGTATTATGGTTGCAAAACAAATTACTTGATTATGCTTACAATTTTATTTAAACACCAATTCACATATATAACACAGCTGCTATGTTCGTCACTACTAATCTAGTGCAACATAGTGAAACAAAACACATAAAAATCATATTCTATTTTCTTAGAGATTGCTTAGAAAAAGGTTTAATCAAGTTAATCAAAATGGATACAACAAATCAGCTTGCTGATTTATTCACTAAAGCCTTTGATTCTATAACATTTAATTTTCTTATTGAGTCTTTAGGCATGATCAACGTAGATTAATCATAATTAACAATAAAAGCTTGTTCTGTCCTTACAATTAATATGAAAAGGTTAAAAACATTCACAAAACATACAAAATACAAAAAGATTGTCTAATATTATGTTTTCTGGTTATAGCATTCATATTTTGGGAAATGATAGTACACTATGACTTTGCTTTTTTATTCTGAACTTAAATTATTCTCAATAACTGATCAGATGTGATTTGATATGTGAGTAGGTTAAGCTTAAGTAGAATATAAACAAAAGTCATGCACAACATAATGACAAGGTGACTAACTATGGGCAGTCCATTTTGAGGAGCAAGCAAGTCTTATCCTGGTATGATCAAATTACTCAACCAAACACACTATGTTCTGACATCTTATAAATTCTATCATTGCAAATCATATTCCATTTGTTTTGCGTAGCAAAGACATGGGTTTATGCACACCTTTGGTTTACAATAGTAAACAACTGGTGATCAACTTATGCTCATCATCATCACTCTATTTTGTGAAAACAAAGACATGGGTTCAATGCATCTCTATTTTACGTAAGTAAAGACCTGGTGACCTGATGATGATCATATCTAAGCTCTAAAAGAATCAAAAGTGATCAACTGTATATTATATTCAAGAGCTTATACATCAATTAGCATTTATAAGATTTCACAGAAATCTTAAGATAGAAATTATGATATAAGGCACATAGTTTTCAAGTGTGAAAAAGTGATAAGTTGACTCATAAACGGAGGACAAACTTTATTGTGACTTGAAAGTATAGTCCATACTTGTTCATTATTAATCAACATCAAAACATGATAAACAACATAACATGTTGACCATATACTCATGTATGGATTTAAGTGGACAAACATACTTGCAATCATCACTAGATCTTTGTCTACAAACATTACAGAAAATGCATCAGGAAGTTGCTTCATGTCATAGTATGATCCCATGCTATGAGTTATATGCTTGTATATATATTTAATTTTTTTCCTTTGTGCTTTATCTAATAAAATGGACAGATCAATTGCATTTTCATGCTATTCTCTTAATAAATTTCTGATAAATGCATAAGATCATCGTTCATCACAAGTTTAGGGGGAGTAGTAATTTACATGAAAATTGAGTGCAAGACCGGTGAAGGGTATGCACTTACAACACAACAACACGATGAGGAGAGTTGCTTAGAACACTTAGCAGATCAAATAGGGAACTGGTTAACTTGTTAATAAAAGATGCTAAGAACACAAGTAAATGTGAGACAGAACAAGATTGCAAACAACACAAGTATTTGGTTTTTAAGAATGTTGTATATTGCTTCTCAAGTTCTATTACAAGTTACAAAGCATCGACAGAAAGTTACAAGTACTTGAGATACTTTATACTACATCCTAAACCCGCCCATACTTTGAAGTCCATCTAGATACAATTGACTAGACAACTACAAAATTAAATGTAGAGTCAAAAGGCAGATCTGCCTTTTGACTTGTGACAATGACATCCCATAGCTCACATCCTAATATATTACAAAAAAGATAAAAGTACATAAAGTAGAAAGCATAGACTCAAGACCTCAATGTACAGTTACCAAAAGCATGGACCTTTCACCAACTCATGTAAGTTGGTGACTTTACAGAGTAGCAGCGAAAAGGTGGTCCAGCTTTATGGTAAAGTACATCAGATAAAGGCATATCTCTAAATGTCTTCGGAAGAAATATGTCTTCACTCTTTGGCTTCGGAAGACTTTGTCTTTGAAGCTTTGGAAGACTTCACTTTTGGCTTCGGAAGATGTTGGTCTTGACTTCGGAAGATTTTACACTTAGAACATTTCTAGTGCATGGTGTAAAACTTCCGAAGCATTTCTACATTTGTTCTTTAGTGCATGCATGCAGAGAGACTTTGGATGTTTTGGCTGCATCAGACTTATAGGATTCCTTACATTGAGTTTATTATAATCTACATGAAGAAATTTTGGAACTTGAGTACTAACTTGGCTGCATGATATCTGAAGATTTAATAAAATAAATTTCATGCACATTAACCAT
Source organism: Flaveria ramosissima (assembly GCA_025215565.1). Taxonomy (NCBI): domain Eukaryota; kingdom Viridiplantae; phylum Streptophyta; class Magnoliopsida; order Asterales; family Asteraceae; genus Flaveria; species Flaveria ramosissima. Next base: position 27,959,584 of record CM046036.1, read on the forward strand.
TGAAACAAAGTCAAAAATGTCCAACAGCAACAAATGATACTAACAATTTGTTAAGATCGTACAAACAATAAGTTTCAAACTGTACATTTTAGCAGAAGTTATAGTGTAAACATTTGCACTTCAACAGAAGTTACAATGTGAATTTTACATTTCTGCAGATGCTACAATGTGAAACTGAAAACAAGGTTAAACATGTGACCATCAGTAGATTGGTAACCTGCGGATGTGTTGATATTTTCAGAAAGTATAATTTATTCCCATAGATTTTTAACCTATGAAAAATCAAATTATACTTCCGATGTTTTAGTTCTTTTAAATTTAGTCATCCGTAGATGTTATACGGATGAATTAATTTCCTACGGAAGAATTAATATCTGTGGAATCAATAAATTACGACGGAAGGGTAATAAGGATTAAGGATCCCATATCATTAAATGAAACTAATAAGTCCGAGGGATTATTGTCACACCCCGGGATAAGGTAGGGTGGGATGTCAAAGACTAGCAACAAAATATGGCAGCGGAAACAAACCATTACAAGAGCTCAAAGGAGAGAATATCACATGCCATTAAATGTTTTAAAAAGGTACCGGGGCTAGAAACAAATCAAGCCCCCAAATGAGTTTTACAACCAATCATAGAAATAAATTGTACTTGTTCAACACAAATTTAAAATTGTTCAAATTGTTCATTAAGGAAAATATGCCAATGCCATGGTCGCGGGGATAAGTCTAGGTCTTCACAACAGCTAGGATCTCTTCATAAATTACCTGAAACATGCTCAAAAAGAAATTTGTGTCAACTAAAAAGTTGGTGAATTCAAGTGCTTAAAGTTTAAAAACAAAAAGGACTTAACAAATATTTATTTGATAAAAAGGAATAAATCATAGTTTCAACATCGTGGGAAAATCATAATCAACCCTGCACTCAGCCCCGGTTGGCCTCTTCTAAAGTTGTGTTTAACCGGATATTCCCGAAGGAAGAACTAAGCCCCAAACCAGTGAACCATACCTGCCCGGATGGTTCACCATAGTTTTTTAACCAAACCTGTCACATGCCACAAACGACCCCTTAGGATCTCAGTGGGGTACCCTTCCTGGAACGGAAGCCACTGTGTGTGGGGGATTCCCCAAATAGATCTATCCATATAAAACAAGCGGTTCATGAAAGAATTAATGATCATGATATAAGTATCAGCAGGTAACCATAAATCCCACATACAATCACCAAGTAAAGCACAAATATTGTTAAAAAATAACAGAGCATGTTTCACCCCAAAAGGGGAATCACTAGAACTCACCTTAGGTGTTAAGTCAAAATAACTCTTCGTGTGCCGGGAGTGTCTCAAGTCTAGAACCCTAACACAAATATATTAAGTGATAAGCTACTTCTCTAAACTTATTTAAGGTGCAACAAGCGTGTCAAGACTTTAGTTGTCGGATAAGGCTTTGATTCGCGAAGGTTTGTATAAAAAGTTTTCTTTTATGGCAGGTTATGGTTTCTTCATGTAATTTGGGATTTTTACATGATTAGGTTAAGGATATAAGGAAATTTTTTTGTTCAAGTAATTATTAGTTTCATAGGAGTCTGTTGTAAAGTTTGGTAAAATTTTGCAGTTTAGCCCTTAAGTTTTAAAATTGACAGTTTCTACCCTCAAGTTTGGTTTCTTGTCCTTTATGATACTTAAGACCAAAAATCAGGTTCTTAGAGTAAAAATTGACTTATTATTGAGTAAGTGTTCCAAAATTTCAGTTTATGGGTCCGGTTTAAAAACTATGTGTTTAACGCTCACGGTTGCGGTAAAACCAGAGAGTTAACGGTTAATTTAGTGTTTTCATAAATTGAGTCTTGGACCAGTAGGTATCATCTAAAAGATACTTATAAGTTTTAAGTCCTTAAATTGTGAAATTTTGCCTCTAATAGTTGAAAGTCTCGTTTTTACGTTTTACCCGTTAAAACGCGTTTTTAACCGTATTTGACCATTTAAAGCTTGTTTGACCAATTTTTCAAATACTTTAGGTCTTTTATCATTTAACTTTCTGAAATTACATGATTTTTATAAATCTTAGCTTTAAACTCCTTTTTCTTGGATTTTTCTCAAAGATGTTGCTCGGTTGGTACCCGTTTTTAGTTAAAACGCCATTTAATTGTTCTTTTGACCATTTAAATTACCCATTGACTCCAGAACACTTTATTAACCATTATTAAGCCTGGAACTTTTTTCAAAATGGGTAAAACCATGTTTTACTATTTTTAAGGTTGTTTTACCATGTTTCGGGTCCCGAAATTAACCAAAATAGGTCTAATCTTAACATGTCCTTAATTTCTAGAGATTAACCATTTGTCACACACTTAATATACATCAAAACTTTCTGAAATTATGTCCAAACTCACGGCTAGGTTACCCATCACAACAATGAACTATCAACTTAGTGATTTTGCCATAACCGACCATAATACATGTGTAAATCCTTGCAAACTTGTATTCAAACATTACCAAAACCTCATTTAACATTAAAACCAGATTATTAGCGTGTTACCAAGTTGTTCATGAGCAGGTTGTAAACCTTGGTTAAGAGGGTTTTCAAACAAGTATTTAGATTGCAACATTTCTTGTAAAAAGAAGGTTTTTAAGGTGTTTCTTGAGCTATAACCATATATCCTTGGTGTATATTCTTTTGTACCTTTCAAAACAGGTTATTAGGAGTCCATTAAACCATTAACAAGCAGGTTAATAAGTTTTGTTTTCAAGGGTTACAAGATCTACAAGTTAGATGGAAATATAGAGAGAATAGTTTGTGTGTGTGTTTTGGAGTGTGAAATCAGCTGATGTGAGTTTGAAAGAATGAGAGAGAGAGGTGTAGAGATAAGAGCCTTGCATGAAGCTTGAATGATGGGAGTGTGGGTGGTGTAGAAGAGAGGTGAGTGGAGGGAGAGGGGGCGGCCGATTTGGCATCTTGTGAGGGTGTTTTGATTTAAATTTTAATGGTAAATGATTATTAGGTAGTGTAATATTGTAGTATTGGGTAGAATATATTATTTGATGGATGATGTTAATTGTAGAGTCTTGTGCATGTCCATGCATGCATGAACCGAAAATATATAAGTGTGAATGTATGCTCACATTTTAATTGTTTCACTTGAGATTAAATTTTTGTAAGGGTGACTAGTTAACATTCCTGGGACACTAATCTTTAAAAAGGTAAAACCTAAACTAACTAAAAGTCAATAAAATCACATGAAATCATAGATTGGATCAAATAGCAAGAAATGTTTCTAAATTCACTGATAGGGTTGGGTTCTTTCTATTATTAGTACTTATAAGACGGATAATGATGCAAGAAAATTAGGGTTAGAATAACAACCTAGAGGCCGGTCGTGACAATTATAAATGATGTTTTTAACTTTTCATTTTCATTTATTTTTTCAGAACACTTTTTCAACCTATAAAAATGTTCACAAAAAGCTTAAACCCCTTTCCGCCAAGATTCAAATTACCAACTCAAAACAACATATCATACACATATCTTGATCTCTATTCATCATAGTTTCAACATTATCAAGGTAAATCATATAAAAACAACAGAAATCAACTGTTTAATCCTTTAGTATCACCGAAACTCTTCAAATTCTTATTTCTGAATTTTTATTATGACCTAATCTTTTCATACTTCTATGCCAATGGCAACTAGATTTTCAAAAGAACATAATATGTGTGCATTCCTAAATGCTGACGACCCAGCAGAAGAAGGGTGTCGAGATATCATTAACTACTTATGGAGGTCTAGGTTGTTTTATGTGCTATCAGCTGATCCTGACATCTATCAATCGCACATAATTGATTTTTGGAACACAGCTAGAATAAAAGACGAAGATAATGAGGTGATACAAGCTAAGATAAGAAATGACAGGCTGAGGATTGATGAGAGAACCATTAGAAGGGTACTCGAGTTAGGAGATCAAGAGGAAGGTCATCATGATGTTTTTGAACATGAATACATAGAGAAAATCTTCAATCTGATGGGATATGATGGTGATTATGAATGAGGGGAGATCAAGAAAGGGAGATTATGTAAACCTTTCAGATTTCTTTGTCACACGTATCTAAAGTGCATATCAAATAGGAAGTCTGGATTAGACAGATTCTCTAGGCACATATCCTCCGGAATTATTGGTATATTTGAAGGGAGGACGGACAACTATGAAAAAGTACATTCTTGAATGTCTATGTGATCATATTAGAGTTCTAAAAGCTGACAAAATGTACATGTTTCCAAGGTTTATACAGCTGATCATAAATGAAGTCTTGCCTACTCTAGAAAGAGAAGGAGATGTATTTGTGCAAGATTATTTGGGAAGATCAGTCTTAAACAAGATCAGTGGGAAATATGAAGGGGAAGATATTTCTATGTTTGCTCATGTGGTTGATGTGAATGTTGATATTCCCCTGCATCTACTGAACAAGCCTCACAATCTCCTCCTGTTGGTCAATATGATCTAATAATAGTAGAATTGATTGACAAAATGATCCAAAATCACTAACAACCACTCATCATAATCACACAATGATGATGTAGAATCAAATGTGTTCAATAATAATCAAAACAATGCAAACACAAACAAAGAACAAAGGCTCAATATGATTTCTATTGAATTCCAGCCACAAAAACAGAGTTGCAACAAAGATATTTCGTATTAGGGTTTTGCATTAACCTACAATGATAGAAACAATTCAATATATAGGCAATCCTAGTTTCGCTGATAGTTTCGCTGGACAGCGAAACTGTCAGGCCCATGGCCAGTTTCGCCCATCGACGAAACACAGTTTCGCCGAGTGGTTCTGGCCTGCTGACTATGAGTGAAAGTATAGTTTCGCTCATAGTTTCGCTGAGCAGTGAAACATAAAATATAAACTAAACATAAAGTAATCTAACATATGTCCTATTACATTTAAACATAAACATAATATAAACACTAATCCAAGGTGAGTCCAACCTATTCTTGATCTTCAATACTCCTCCTAGGTTGGACTTCACCTACCGGATCATCGTCACCACCAACATCTTTTCTTGCTTCCTCTGCAGCCTTAGACATAGTTTCCTCTTGTTCAGTTCCTGTTGTACCAACTTCCTCACCATGCGCACTTGGTCATTCAAATTGCCTTGTAAGATCCTGCACATCCATCCTGACTTCATCAGCCTGAAGAATTTTGTCTGCCAACTCTTTCACCTTTGCCCTCACCCCACGAGCCTTGTTGGCAACCTCCATAAACAGGCTTGCCTCTTTCCTAGTTTTAGCCCCAGCTCTTGCTTTGATGTGATTCTCACATAGTATCATCAAATCTTCATCATAAAAGGAAAACACCTCCATTGGATCAAACAATTTGATTTCAGCTCCATCCTTGACCATTTTCACCGCCTCCCCGGTGTTATTATCATCAAACCATTTCTCAAACTTTTGTAGTTTGGGTGGAAGAGGATCAGGTAGTCTTACCCTGCTAACCGTCTTTGGGGGCTTTATACCTTAGCACAATTCTTCCTTTACTCGTCTCCCAGTCCTTGTCTTTCTTCGATCTCTTCCTCTCGGCCTCCATGAAACCAAACATCTCAAAGTTATCATTTTGCCCTTGTTTTATCTCTTCTTCCAGTAGTTTAGCTCTTCCGCTCAACTAAGAGTCTATCAAAGGAATCCCTGCCATTCTCCTTAGATCCCATTTAGGCAAAGTCTTGAAAGTCTTCCTTTTGTGTAAGTATGAAATCTAACCTCCCCTCCTCTTAATCACGAACATCTTCAGACTTGCTTTGTATTTCCAGCTAATTATCCTTTTCTCTGATTCTTTCCTGTTGACCCCTAAATGTTCTGAAATAGTGGGGTCAGTTCTTTTGGTTCCTTATCTTTCACAAACCATTCCTCCTTATCCAACTCACACACATCTCCTTCAGTAGAGCCCTTCTTGGCTACATATGTAAAGAGACGCTTATCCACCTCATAATACTCCGGCTCTGAATCATAGTCTACGAGTTGCTCCTTAATCTCTTCCTCATCCACCAGATTCATTTCATCAGATTTCTTTCCAGATTCAGCAGCTTTGTCTTTCACCACCTCCTCACCGACCAGATCTGTATCTATGTTCAACCCCAAGTCTATAAATCCGGCCTCAAACACTTCCTCCACATTTCCCTTAGCTCATTTCCTTCCAGCCTCAGTTTCACTCACACTAACATCTTTTTCACATGAACCTCCTGCAGTTGTAACACCTGCACCACTAGGGCCCTCTCCTGCCTTAGATGAGCTAATCATATTTAGAAATGAGTATCTTCAAGTGTCTGTGAGATCATCTAACTCAAATTGAGTTAGCTGATTAGGCAGGCTGGAAGCAGCTTTCAGCTCATTCACCTCAATCAGTAATCTCTTTATGAGGGCATGTTGATCAACCATCATCTTAGACATGCTCTCCAGCATCTCATCTTTCTTCTTCTCCCACAACTCCTGTATCATTAGCTTAGTCTTGATCATACTTAACTCATTTTACAGGGAAGAGTTAAGATTTATGATCACATCCTCATCTAAGTTTGCCCTTTCATCTCTCTTTTGGGGCTCAGTAAAGGCTTGATGCTTATGTTTGGATCTCCTCTCAGTCGTCCTTTCTGCCTCACCCTGATTTGCCTTCTTCTTCGACCTTTTCTCCTTCTCAACTCTCCAAGTCTCCTCAACCTCGTCAATTTCTTCCTCAAAGTCATAATCCTTCTCCTTGGCGTACCTCTTTCTTTTTTTACCGACTCAGCCTGTTTCTCCCTATTTTCTTCAACATGTTTGTTCTCAGATTCTATAACCCTCCTTATGTAGTTCCACCTCTTGTATGGATACATATTATCCTATAGATGAGTGATCCTTCCACTAAAGTCATGCCTGATTGTTGAGCAATCAGCAAATATCCTTGTATTCATCTGTACAAGCCTCTTTATCTCTCCATGACGTGGCAAATTGGGTATCAAATCCTCTATCATCATCTGAATAAACCTAGGATAAAGCAGCCACTAATCTTTCGTCAAAGCCATAACATTCTAAGCCATACGGTAAAATATAAGCTTAACTATATTGGCTTTTGCCCTCTGCAGAAAATAATCATAGCCATAGCCCAATCTATATTTAACCCATCTGAACCTCCCTTCATGTGGTCCAAGCACATAATAAACACATGAGCTATGTATCTCCACTCCTTGGATAGGAAAGATTTCTTGATCTCTTTCCTAATCCCAAAAGGAGGACCCTCATACCCAATACTTCTGAAGGCCTCAAACATCTCATGATCAGATAAACCAACCTCATCTCCACAATCCTCTTCGAATCTCAACACACGAGCAATACACTCCATAGTGATAGAAATATTGTTCTCCAAAACTCTAGCTACAATCCTCTGAGGATTAGCCCTGTATCATACTCAGCTGTTCTCCAAAAGTCTCTGATGTGAAGATCGTATATCGTCAGTGAATGAGAAATGGCATAAGCGATGGTCGAGTTCCTCAGCAACGAATACAATATCTGAATCCAACAGCTTTTGGATTCTGATCATCCAAGATAGCAGTAATTTTGTTCCTCTCTTTGAACTTTAAGTTGGCCATTTATCTGAAAAGAAGTAGATAAAATAAGTTAGAATGATGTAAAAAGATACATAATAAAGAAAGACAATTAAACAAAGAATAAAAATAAAGTAAAATACACTTAGTTTCGTAAGACGAAACTGTAGTTTCGCAAGACGAAACTGTAGTTTCACCGGACGAGACTGTAGTTTCGGCAAGCGAAAATATAATTTCGGCAGATAGTCACTTTGTAATTTCGGCCAGCCGAAACTGAATACTAGCAAGCGAAACTGTCAAGTTTGCATGGACAACATAACCTCACAGTTTTGCCAAAAAACATTAAACTTTCGTGCATTTTCGCAGAAAGCATAAATACTTTCGCAGAATGAATCTGTGAGGGTATTGAACCGACACAATCAATAGATGCTTAAAATGAGAAAGAAACACAGATTTTCGAGAAGGATCATGTTCAAAGTACCCACCTAAGTCTTAATATAACATCCAAAGGTGTAAAACACCAACAATGTGAGATTAGGTTTGGGAAAGACGAAATGGACTCGAAGTCGAAAGTATGATGGGTCGTGCAAAAAATGAGCATATAATTTCGCATTACCCATCATATAGCCTATAGTTTCGCTGTCTGCGAAATTGTAGCTTCGCTCGGTAAAGATTTAGGTCAAAATGGCTCTGAAATGAGCGAAAGTACCGTCGAATCTATAGTTTCGCTCGACGAAACTACTAGCGAAACAATAGTTTTGCTGGAACCAAAAACTTAAAATTTTCTATTTTGTTTTAATATTTAATTATTTATAATAACATTTTATATAGAAGAAAATAAGATGAAATTTAAGAAAAAGAAAAATAAAAGACGCCCCACAAGACCTATTAATATTTCAGAAAGAAATATAAGAAAAGTAAGAAATATTATAGAAATAAAATAATTAAATGTAAAAGTAAGAAATAATAAATGAAGTTAAAAGGATATTGAAACACGATAATCTGAAGAGGTTTTCCGGAAAATCAGAGTTTGGCAGGATTGATGATATACTGTCCTTTTAAACCCATGCCTTCTTCTTTTCAACGAGTAAATTGCGGCTTCCATTATCATGTTTTTACGGTTAGTTTAGAGAATATTTAAGTGACTGGGCCCCCACAGACATTTGGCAAAGAAACTCATCCTGTCCTCATGATATATTGAACAATATGATTATCTCTGCTTAATTTTCCAATGGAGAGCACACCAAACATCTTTTCATAAGAAACACAGACCTTATTATTTTCAAATGATGAGATCTCCAGGTCTATACTCATGTATAACAAAGGAGATGATCATTTGAGCTTAACTAATGAAAGCTTCATGTCTATACTTACGTATAACAAAGAAGATAATCAGAATATGCTTATGATAGCTCTAGGTCTATACTTACGTATAACAGAGGAGATCATCACTCCAGGTCAATGTTCACACATAGCAGAGGAGATAAGCACAAAATAAAGTATACAGAATGGATCTTCTTTGACACAAATAGAACTAGCAAGTAGCACTATTGAGTATATAGCTAGGATCTTCTTTGAAAAATATCAAAGCAGAGATATTACGCTCTCAATCCGTTTTGGACAAGGACTTGTAACTTTGTGAATGTGAATCCAAGGATCGCAATCAGGAATTATCAGTGTTAGATTGAAATCGAGTTAATGATTGCAGAATGATCATTAATCTTTGTTTAATTGATTAATTGTTAAAATCATTGACAATGAATATTGACGATAAAGAACTCAATGATAACAACACAATAAATAAACGAACAAGATTTGATTAAAAAATTATTTCATTTGAACTTGTTAATGATTACAGATGAATAAATAATGAAAGCTATAAACAATAATTGCTTCGAACGTGTTGAGGTTTATGATGTATTGATGTGACGGCTGCTAGGGTTTTGTGTTTGATTGTGTGAATTGATGTGATGGTTGTTAGGTTGCCGACTATTGCTTGTGTTCCCGTCGTCATTGATGTGAAACCTACGACTCCTATTTATAGACGCACATGTTTCTGTTAAGGAAACAGCGAATCTCTTAGAGTGTGTGGTTTGACTTGTTGACTTGTTGACTTGAATTACATGTATCATTCAAGTACAAGTGTTTTGTCTTCAGCAGCACATTTGTCTTCCGTAGTAGTTTGCTTTCCGTAGGAGTCTTCACTTGATATCTTTATTGTACAAGTTGTTCATCTGTGGGTCTTTAATCTTAGCTTCCTTAGACTTGTCTGCATTGGTGTTCTTCTGTAGGAAATCCTCGGATGATATCTACGGAAGAACAAATTTGTTCATCCGTAGATGTTTTGTACACTTAGTCAATTTCAGAAATTGACTAAGTCTAATGTTTGATCCTGCAATCATACATACAAATCAACACATATATATGGGTTAACCTATATACATAATGCATACATCATAATAATGAATTACAAATATTCATTACAACTATTGATAAACTCTAAGCCTATAGAAAATGATCTAGATCTATCGTTCCTAGATCTAACAGTAAAGGCCAAAATGTCAAGGAGATAATTCAAGTCAATAAGTTTCTTATCCTATTAGTTTAGCCACAAGATCACTGTCTACTTTGCATTCTAGCTGAGCCTATCATGCATATCCCAACACAATACTGTTGACCTCCTTCAAATCTTTTAGGCAACAAAAGCTTTATTCTGTAAGAAAGACAGATAAACTTGAGTTATTCTCCCCGAAAATTTCTACGAGTCAGCAACATAAGAGAAATTTCTTATTTTATATCCGCAGCACTTGAGAGCAACAACTAGAAGCAGCAATATACTCTGCCTCCCCCGTGGAAATAGACACAGTAGTTTGTTTCTTGCTCTGCCATGATACCAAACAGTTCCCCAGATATTGATAACCTCCAGTGACTAATTTTCTATTCAACCGGCAACCATTAGAATCACTGTCAGAATAAGCATGCAAATAAAAATTTCCACCATAAGTATACCAAAGACCCAGACGAGAAGAACCTTTTAGATAACGAAAAATTCATTTGACTGCCTTCTCACGAGACTCCTTAGGGTTAGCTTGGTATCGAGCACAGTATCCCACAACAAAAGTGATGTCTGGACGACTGGCTTTAAGATACATTAGGGAGCCAATCATTGATTTGTAAAGATGAGGATCAACAGATTTCTAGTTTTCACCTGGAGTAAGGCATGTTTGTGCAGTGAATGGGGTTAATTCAGAAGAAGCGTCCTCCATCTTGAATTTCTTAAGAATTTCTTTGACATACTTTTCTTGATGAATAAGTATTCCTTCAGGGCTTTTGTTTTGCTTGCAAACCAAGAAAAAAACACATCTCCCCCATCATGCTCATTTAAAATCGACTTCTCATGACCTCCTCGAATTCCCTGCAAAGCTTAGGATTGGTGGAGCAAAAAATAACGTCGTCAACACAGACTTGCACGATTAACATCTCACCATCCACTTCTCTCTTGAATAAAGTCATATCAATAGTGCCACGAGAAAAACCATTGCTCAGAAGATATTGTGTTAGAGTCTCATACCAAATCTGAGGAGCTTCATGTAAACCATAAAGAGATTTATTAAGTTTGTATACTTTATCAGGAAAGTCTGGATCCTCAAACCCTGGTGGTTGACACACAAAGATCTCTTCATCAATGTCTCCATAAAGAAAGGCACATTTGACATCCATCTCATAGACTTTGAATTGCTTGTGAGCAGCAAGAGCAAGAAATATCTGGGTTGCTTCGAGACAAGCTACGGGAGCAAAGACTTCCATGTAATCAATCCCTTCTTCTTGAGCAAATCCTTGAACCACCACCCTAGACTTATTCCTTACCATAATACCACGATCATCGGGTTTGTTCTTAAACACCCATTTTGTGCCAATTATGCATTTGTTTGGAGGAAGATCAACAAGCGTCCGCACTTTAAGTTTCCTAAATTGTTGAAGTTCCAATTGCATGGACTCAACCCAGCAAGGATCCTGAAGAGCTACATGAACATTCTTTGGAACAATTTGGAATATGAAACAAGAGAATAAGCATTCGCTTATTAAACCAGATTGACTCCACGTCCTAACACCAACAGTATTAGATCCAATGATGTTATCATGAGGATGATCTTTCAATGATTTAAAATCAGTGGTTAAAGGTAACGGATTGGATTGAGGTGCGCTGATGGACTGAGATTGTGTAGATAATGGAGAAGAAGGTGGTTGAGTAGGTTGGGATGATGGAAAAGTTTGAGATGGAGTAGAGGTTGGTGTTGAAGGAATAGATGTCAAAATGGGTGGTGGTGGAATGTCAAATGAAGACGAAGATGGAAGGTCAACTGAGGTTGGATGGTCAGATGATGAATTGGTAAGAACTTGAGGAAAAGGATCTGGAGAACATTGGAGAAGGACGCGTCATCATAAAAAACTGGAAGATTGAAGGAGTTGAAAACCATATTCGTGTCAAAGAACCATGCAGGTTCTGTTCTAGCATCTAAAGAATTAGATTCCTGCCAGTTGACATAGAATGACTCCTACACTATACGTGTTCTCTTGTTGTACACCCGATAAGCTTTATGAGAAGATTAGTAACCAACAAAGTAACATTCATCTAACACAGCTCCGAATTTCGTCTTTTGTGCATGAGTGTTTAGCAAGGTACATGAACATCCGAATGGACGAAAGAAATCAATCAATGGCTTCGTTTTATGAAACAATTCATAAGGAGTCTTCATTTTATCCTTCATAATCAAAACACGATTGAGGACATATGATGCACAATTCACCGCTTCAGCCCAGAAAATAATTGGCAAAGAAGATTCGATCAACATGGTATGAGTAGCTTTAATTAGGCTGCGATTCTTTTTCTCAGCAACACCGTTTTGTTGAGGTGTTCTGGCTGCACTAAATTATCTCAAAATTCCTTTGTTTGCACAAAAGGAATCAAAGATGTGATTTCTGAATACCTGGAGAAATTATCTGTAACAACAAGGCAAAAAGATTTCTTAGCAATTGACTTTACACTAATTAGGCCAAACAAATCAGTATGCAACAACTCGAGGGGATTAGAAATACAATTTTCAAGTTTTGGGTAATGAGGTTTCTTATGTTGTTTTTCTTTTGGCACATGCCATACATTTTTCAATAATAGAAAAGTCTTTAAAATTAATCCCCTAACAAGATTGTTTTTAAGCAATTTGTTAATATTTTTGAAATTAACATGACCCAATCTGTGATGCACAAAAATGATTCAGAAGATGACGCTTTAGATAGGAGGCAAGTGACAGTGGAAGTTGATTCTTTAGATCCCATATCAAGAAGATAGGTATCATTCTTTCTCAGAGCTCGCATGAGCACCATCTTGTCAAAAATATTAAACCCGGATCTCAGAAATAAACATTCATTTGAGAGAAATAAAACCGGAATGTCTTTATTACAGATTTGAGAGACGCTCAAAAGATTGAATGCAATCTATGGCAAGAAATTGACTTTCTCCAAAGTGAGTGATCCATTTGATACCTCGCCTTGACCAATCATCTTACCACCCTTTTTGTCACCAGCAAAAGCCACATACCCTCCATTGATTATATGATAATTGGTCAATAAATCTTTTAACCCGGTCATATGTCTAGAGCATCCACTATCAACATGCCAAAAACTATTTACAGCTTTGGTGGACGACTCTTGCAAAAATAAAATGACCAATTTAACCAGTTGAAATAGGAACCCATGTTTGAACAACTTTAGGTTTTGGGACAGAAGATCTTTTGCAAAAGAAATTATTAACAAGATGAGTTAATCTACTGCCAAAAGAATACTTATGTACATGTCTATGATGAAGCTCGGGACAGTTTTTAACTACATGATCATCTTTACCACATCTAAAGCAATGGGATTTTAATCTGGGTCTGTTATGCAACAAATCAAGAATTTTATCTATACATATTTCCTCATCGCACTCAGATAGTCTAGAATCATCATCACTGTAAGTCTCATACATTACTCTGGTTCTAACTTTGTCTTTTAAGGAATGATTATTATCAAATGTTGATGCATCATCATTTGAAGTACATGTGGTACTTGTACCACTTGTACTTGCACAAGAAGATGACATTACCCGTTCATTAGATTGTGAAATGTTAAGAGGGGTAAATGATGAAATGGGATGAAAAAAGAATTTTTCAAAGCCGTTATTTTTTGTTTTATCTTTACGATCAATAACAAAATCAATCACAGCCTTATTCATACAAGCATTTGAAACAACATCATTACATCTGAAATCATTCGATAAAGAAGTGGAACAACCACTTGAACACACAGAGTTAATGTCTGAAACAGACTTTTGAGAAACAAAAAAGTTACTTAAACTATAACTATTTAAGATTTAGGTGTACTAAGACTATAGAATCAAGTCCACTCGTTGGTCCATAACCATACTCCTCACGCACGTCCTTAGGATTAACACCTTCTAAACCTGCAGACAGATTATTAGTATCTGTTTGAATGAAATCATTTGAAGGATGTGGAATCGGCATTGGTGAATAACAGTAAGTACTAGGAGGAGGATAAACATAAGCATTTTCATAACCCAAACCTGTTTTAATCCTAGCCCCCCGTTGTGATTTACACAGATCGTTATGTTTCATCCCTGAAATTTTCCATTTATCAAGTTTTGACTGAAGTTTACTTGTTTCAAACTCAGTAAGAGCGACTCTTTCAGTCAAAGTATTTATTTCAACATTTCTTTCTAAAACAATTCTTTTTAAATGATCATTTTCTTTTAAAGCTTCATTTAATTTAACAAACTATTTTGACTCATTTAGCTTAGGCTCATCATTAATTTGTTTTAAATCTTTTTCATTGTCAACCAGTAGATGATTTGCTTTATACACACCAAATAATCTGATTTTACAAGCAGAGGAGCACATGTCTTGTATTACATCGTAACGGACTTTGTCACATTGACACACCGGAGTACTTTTCTTGATTTCCTCAATAATGAATGTAGTAGCTTGCTTTCCTTTGCCCTTCTCCACAGATTGTTTCTCGATCACCTCCACATTCTCATCCTTAACTCCCTTCACATCATCATTCTCCAATCCAACAATCACACTTTCTTCAACACAGTTCTTCCCTTCACTCAAACATATATCTTTTGACATGTCTCATTCAACCTCCTCATGCTTAACACTATGATAAGTTTCATCTTCACTGGTGAACTCTTTGAAAGGATCAAACTCCTCCATACTCTCCTCTTTCTCCATTATCTCATCAACTAAGACTTGGTTGATTTCTTCTTTTATTTCTTTAGCTTTAGCACTTCAATCAAAACTAGTAATCAAGACTGTCTCTTTCTTCTGCTTACTCTCCTCCTTTTCTCTACCAGAAATCAATCTTGGAACTCCTGAGTTGCTTGGGTCAGTTACAATTGGCAAAGGACATTCTCTTTTGAAATGTCCAAACTGCTTGCAGTTAAAGCATCTCAACTTGGATTTGTCAAAACCCAATTTAGAGTTAGAATTTTGACCTCCAAAGTTCTTCCTGCCAGTTCTTTCCATAAATCTCCTGGCTTGGAGAGTTAACATCATCATCTGCCACTGAATGTCTGTTTCTTCCAAGTCATCTGGATCAACTTGATACATGTCTTCCAAAGTCATCCCTTTCCCTTTCAATTCACCAGCCACCAGTGCTTCATAGCTCTAAACAAAATGCCAAACAATGCCATTGTGTCGGATGGAATTGAAGTTCCAGAAGCAGCTTTTGAGTTAGATTGATCTCTGAATGAGTTACCACCAGCACTGAGTTGATCACATGAAACATTTGTAGTTACTCCACCTTGTCTTGTTGCTTGCATTGGCGAGTTTGCAGCGGATGTGATTAATGCAACATTCTGAGGCAAACCGGATGATGGCATCATAGATTGATTGAACTCTCTCCTCTTCAAATCCAATTCAAAGGACTTTAACTTGTTGATGATATCCATGAGCTTGTAATCAGTGAATCCTCTCTCATGCTTTAACATTCTCACTTGTAAACTCCATTGAGGTGGAAGTGAATCCAACAACCTATTCATTTGTTCACAATTTGTCAGTTTTTCATCATATTTCTTCAGTGTGCTTGAGACTGTCAGAAAGCTATTTGTTAAATCAATAAGATTCTTATTCTTGTAACCCACGAATGAATTGAACTCTTTCTCAGCCTGTATCCCTTTGTCCTTGACTAACTCAACATTCCCATCATAAAACTCACATAAAGCATCATACAAAGATTTGGCATTTTTGTGTTCGGCAAAACGGTTGTAAATATCTGGTGCAAGACACAGGGTTAAGGCTCCAAATGCCTTTTGATCTCTTTCAATCAGTTTCACTGAATGTAGCTGGATCCTTGTTTTAAGAGACAACATCTCCAACAGTGACAGTGGGTATATGAGGACCGGAAATGATATATTCCCACCGATTGTGATCTGTGTAGTAAAAGAAAGCCTTCAAACACCTCTTCCAGTCTTCAAAGTTATCTCCATTGATCAGTCTTGGAGACCGATTTGGTGCCACACTCTCTAAATCAGATAGCGTAATAGTTCCCATCTTAGACATGATTAAACAAGTAGTATCGCAGAAGAAGAGCTAGTTTCGCTGAAAATCCTGTAGTTTCGCTGCTAATTTTGCTGGGAATTTAGGCAGCAGTTTCGCTAGCAAGCTGCTTGCTTATACTAGTTTTGCAGACAGTTTCACTCGAAACTATTTTGAACTTTCATTCAGATGTAAATTCGGCAGCAATTTTGCTTGATGAAAATGCACAATTACTATTGAACTTTCGTTCAATATGTGTACTTTCGCTGAGGTCGAAGAAACCAACACAGTAAACAAAACAACTATAGCTTCGCTGGATGAAACTGCAGTTTCAATGGAAGAACACTAGTTCGCTAGAAGAATCTGAAAAACTTTTTCAACACGAAATTGATCCAAAATCACTCAAATCTTAAAGCACTTAATATCTGATGATTACCAAAGCTTTCCCAACCAAAAAATAACCAAACTCAATCAATTTCCATATAAAAAACACTCAAACTTGATCCAGAATTGATGAAATAGTGATTTTAAACTAAAACAACCCAAAATTCAATCAGTCAAGAGCACTATGGCTCTGATACCATTTTGTTGGTCCATACGATCGAATAACAGTACAATTAATTAACCAAATGATCCAAAATCACTAACAAACACTCATCATAATCACACAATGATGATGTAGAATCAAATGTGTTCAATAATAATCAAAACAATGCAAACACAAACAAAGAACAAAAGCTCAATATGATTTCTATTGAATTCCAGTCACAAAAACATAGTTGCAACAAAGATATTTCGTATGAGGGCTTTGCAAAATTAACCTACAGTGATAGAAACAATTCAATATATAGGCAATCCTAGTTTCGCTGACAGTTTTGCTGGACAACGAAACTGTCAGGCCCATGGCCAATTTCGCCTGGTGACGAAACACATTTTCGCTGGGTGATTCTTTCCTGTTGAATGATGGGCAGTGAAACACAAAATACAAACTATACATAAAGTAATCTAACATATGTCCTATTACATTTAAACATAAACATAATATCAACACTAATCTAAGGTGAGTTCAACCTATTCTTGATCTTCACCTCCACTATCACCTATTCATCATCAAATGCTTTCACCACCAGTAAAATCACCTTCAAGTGAACACACTCTGTCCATCTCTCCTATCCGATCACAAACATCATTAAACACTAGTGCTACTGAACCAGTTTCACAAGCCAGTGAACATACCCAGCCTCTATCAATTTCCCAATCCCAATCATCACTCAAGACCAACACCACATAACCTTTCTCGCCTACTCTCAATCAACAATCTACTCAACAAGAACCACTTCAAAGCCCAATTACACCTGTAGTTGAATCTAATTCAAGCACAGAAAGCTATGCACCAACTGAAGTGAGAAATATTGAAAAAGATAATGAGGCTGTGCAAGAAGAGAAAACAGAAGAAATGTGTCTAGAAGTTGAAAAAGATCAAGAGCAAGAGGTTGAACAAGAAGTTGTGGGTGAAGAGAAGTTTGTTGATGTGATAGCCTATCATGAAGATGACTTGGAAGATGATGAAATCAATGTCAGTAAAAGCTATCTTGTGGCTGAGTATACTAAGCTAATCATCAAGTCTAACAAAAGATAAGAAAGAATAAGGGAACTGAAGGGAATGATAAGAGAAAAAGAAGTTCAATTGACAAAACAAGTAGCTTCAATTAAGAGATTGAGAGAAGATTCTCAGGAGAATAATGAAGTGATTGATGCTCTGCATGAGTTCGTGAGAGAACTAAAAGAATATATTGAACAGGATAAGTCTGAGAGAAAACAGCTTGTGTCAGAGATACACAAAGCAAATAATTCTATCTTTGAACAAGCTGTACTACTAAAAAGGAAAGATGAAGAGATTGATAAGCTGAAGATGAAGATTTTTGCCCTTGAATTCAATGCTCTGCCAACATCAACAAAAGAAACTACTAAAGTTTCAAAGCCCATAATTCAATATAGCAGAAAAAGGCAATACATGGGGAAGATTCAAAGAGAGGTCATAGAAGTTAAAGACTCCCCAAAGAAGGCTAAACTAATATCTCCAGAGCACACTACCTCAGTGGATGTATCTACTTTGAAGCCAATTCAATATGATGATACTGAGTGTGATGCTGAATGGGACGAACTAACAAGGGATGAATCTCTCAAAACAAAACAAGAATCAAAAGGTGACGAGCTACTGACAACTGATGATATTCTTGAAGAGAGACCCCAATCAACTATGTTCATGATAATAATAAACAATGGATTCCCTCATGATATGGTTGAGAAAATGAACATGGCCGAGATGAAGAATGTGCTGAAAGAATTTAAAGTTGCAAAATTTATTCTCCATGTCTGCAACTATGAAACCTTCTCCAAATTTCAAGCTATTCAAAAAATCAAGAAAGATCTAGGCCATTGTGACACAGCCAAGCTCACCAAGTATAATATGACCAGCTGGTTACAAAGCCATAATTACAAAATCCATGAGTTAAAAGGAAGATCTGTAGCTAAGCTAAGAAAATTTATGAAGTTTGTGATGAAGGTGGAGTTGGAGATAGGAGTCAAATTCAGAACTGAAGCACCTAACCCTGCATATGCTCATCAAGTCAAAGCTACTTCTACTGAAATTCTGTTCTTGTAGAAAGTAAAGACAGGCACAAGGGTAAAGAAAAACTGATTAAAGAACCAACAGATATGATACCAGGCAAATTATGGCTACTTGGTACAACTGTAAGGGAAATCACTAAAGAAATATCCACCCTGATCCAGTTATTTGATCATCTCACAACTCCAAGTTCTGTTGGAAAAACAGGATTATGGCCTGGAAATATGACCCAAACTGGGATTGTGCAGTCATTAAAAGGGCATCAGGAATGATTCAATATTTCCATCTGATTAAAACAATATGTCACTCCCTGGTTCTGATATATGTTATTCCAAAGATTAATCATAACCAACTATCAAATCAATCCAAGAGGAGGAGATTTCTCTGTGGTTGTTGGTAAACTTAAGACTAAGTTCAAAGATGATGTAATGGAATAAGCAAGCAGGGAAGATACAGAGCACAACAGAAGAAAACAAGGACAAAGGAGGTCACAATGCAGCTCCTCCACTCTAGTTGATGATAAATTCCTAAGGAGAGTTGGATATTCAAACAAAAGCTTAACATCTATAAAGACCATTGATGGTAACCAATATACATATCCCATTACTAAGAAAGGATATGTAGAAAGAACAAAAGAACTAGTGTTGCTGATAAATGACTCCAAGAAGAAAGCAAAAAGCATAAGGTTATTTGATCCAATGGATATCAAACTTCTACACCCTAGCTACACCTCTTATCTTCATGATAAATATTTCCCTAAGCTCAGTGATGAACATGAACAAAGTGACATATGCTTATATGTGCATACTATTCAAGTAATTGACAAACTGCATGCCAAGGCCTACAAAAGAAGTAAATCTAAGGCTCGTCAACTAATTGGTGCAGGGATTCCAGAAGTTATTGAGTTAAGAATATCAGAACAGGATGAACTAGAAATTTTAAACAATAACAATGTTTTGGCCACACTTACAACTGAGGAAGATGTGCTTGGTCTCTGTTTTGATATTTTAAAGAAGATTAGCCTAATGGAGATCAAGTACACTTATGATGATCAAAAGGTTGCAGTCTCATTCTTCAACAAAAAGATTGTGTCAAGAGTTAAAGAACTTTCAAGGCTGAGGAGTTAATATGTCTAGATTCATTGTATAGGATTAGCACTTTAATCATAAATTTGTAATAAACTCTTGTACATATTTCTTCTTGTATGTAATGAAATTATAGGTTAACCCAATATGTGTTAATTTATGTGTGATTGCAAGAATATCATTATACTTAATCAATTTTGTAAAATTGACTAAGTGTTAGAACTATCTACGGATGAACATTTTGTACTTTCGTAGATGTTCTACTGGAACAACAAAGGATTTATGCATCCGAGGATCTTCTACGGAAGAACATTTTGTTGCTGATGAAGTCAAGAGACTCCTACAGAAGACAAAAGTCTTGCGGAAGACTAAGACTTCTATTGAAGAACAAAAGTCCTACGGAAGACCAAGTCCTATCATAACACTAAAGTCAAACAAGTCAAACACTAAAGTGATGTCATATAGTCAACTTCTGTGGATGACTTCACTTTAGGTAGAGAATGTCACATCATAACATTCTCTGAGTAACTTTCTTACCATGATAAGAAAGTTACTGTTACCCTAATAGTAAATCCTTGGGCCTATATATACAAGGCATATGTGCAAACTTTTAGGTATCCTTTCATCCAATCCTTGAACATCATAACAAACCCTAGCAACCCTAACAGCAACCACAACAAATACACCAAATATCATTAGGACCATAACAATCAACATACAACAATCATTATTTGTTCAATTGTAATCATTAATCAATGATAATGGGAAAATTTTAATACAAATGTGCTTTCTCATTCATTATGTTCAGTTGTTTTACATACATCGGAATTGCTCTTTGTTGATTCATATTACAATTGTTATTTCATCTTCAATCAATTAAACAACAAGTAGTGATAATTCTGCAATCACTCTTCATGCTATCTAACCTCATAATCCCTGTTACGATCCTTGGATTCACAAAGACGACATTTTGGAAGGTACATAATCTGAAGAAGACATGGCTAACCAAGATGAGGAAATGAAGATGACAAACTATGCCACGCAATCAATTGATGGTTATGAGTATAACGTTGTCCAACCAGCATTAGTAGCCAACAATTTTGAAATTATGTCTAGTATTATTCAACTCGTAGAAAACTTGGTTTAGTTCCACGGATTGCAAGATGAAGATCCTAATGCTCACATCTCTCGATTCCTTCATATCTATGCAACTTTCAAAATCAGTAACTGTTTAGACGACACAATTAGACTAAGACTTTTTCCATTTTCACTTAAAGGGCAAGCCATTGACTGGCTTGATTCGTGTTCACCTGGTTCCATCACCACATGGGCATAAATGGCTAAACAATTTCATTTAAAATACTTTCCACCCGATCGCACTGCCAAAAAGAGAAGCAACATCACAAGCTTTCGCCAAGGCAATGATGAATCATTACATGCAACATGGGATAGAGACAAAGGTCTCATTCGGAGATGCCTACTTCATGGACTTGATATGTGGCTGCAGTGTCAAACCTTTTACAAGACAACTAGTGGAGCACACAAACAAGTTGTCAATCAAAGTACGGGAGGAGATTTAGAAAGTGTCGTGCCAACTGAAGCATACGAAGCCCTAGAAAAAGTAGCTAAAAAGAGCTTTTCTAGGAATCCCTTAAGAAAGAAACCCAGTTCTAAAGGCATTCATCAAGTAGGCTATGAAACCCTAGTTGTTGCCCAATTAGAAGCCCAAACCAAATAATTCGAACAATTATAAGCCAAGCTGAAGAAAACTCCAACACGATGTAACACATTTGGGAATTCACTAAGACAAACAAATGCCCACAAAGCACGATGATTGCTGAAGATGTTAATTACATAGGAGGCCCAAGAAATTCATATAACAACAACTCAAATTGAAGAAGGTACTTGAATTATAGAGAATCTGCCAACAACGAATCATCCTCTAGACTGAACCGAATAACACCCTACCAACAACAGAAACCACCATGTAGGATCGAATATGGTCACTCAACACAAGTATAATCTCTCAAACCCACTAAGTCACACTGAATGATGGTGCATAATCCTTTAAGAGTTGATGATAATATACTAAGTAAATCAAACACAAGACATAGGTTTTCAAGATACTTATTCATATTACTTCTCAACACAAAGTTACAAGACTCTTAGAAGCATGCTAGATGAGTTAAAGTGAGAAACTATATATACTACTATCTACAGTCGGTTATCCTTTTATACCAGCTAGAACTTACTATCAAACAAATACTACATTGTTAGAAGTAAGGTATCTAGAATAAAATACTATCCTAGATTAGGTAGTCATGACATGTCCATGACTTACCTTTTGTCAAAAACTAAACATAGTAATTGTACTAACTGATAAAAGGTGCACCATGGAATAAAGTACGGTTAACTACATGGGCGTGGGAAAGCGCCATGCAGTATATCAGAGGTTGCAGCGGGTTGTTAGAGGGACCATACTTATGTCCACTAGTTCATAGTAGGTTCTTTCGAAGGTAAACTAGCTTTAGAAAAACAAGTTCTTACGAAGCCACTTATACTTCGGAAGAGTCTACTTATTCCGAGTCTTTTGTTGATCTTCAAGAATTTATACTTCGGAAGTCTTTGTCTTGAAATATTCCAAGTGTTTGTCTTCGGAAGAGGAATTACTTTGTCTTCAAAAGACAGTTTCTCTGGGGAAGATCTTTTCACTTTAATCTTCAGTAGTGCAGCTTTGCCTTCGGAAGTCTTCTTTCAGTTACACCAAAAATTATTCTAAGTGTTGTTTTGGTTGCATCAGCCTTACTAGATCCAACAAACCCCTCAAGGCTGATGCTACCAAAACCTTACTGATTTTTGCTTCTCAAAAACTTTAGCACCAAAGAAAGTAAATATTTATATGTTTCTCTGTTCTTTTCGAAGGTGGTGCTAAGAAGCTTGTACAAGTCATTTGTAGATAACATGTCCAATCTGTTACTCTGAATTACATGTACCCTTTGCGGTGGCCCTCGGTAGAGAGTTAGCTGACGGGAGTTATATTCATACTCCCATATAACTATGGGTTCCAAGGCTGGGCCTTCAACCATTTGTAAGGAAAGCTTTCCTTTTGGTGGTTGACCCTTCCTTTTCTTCCCTTCTTTTCAGCTTCAACTCCTTTTCAATCTTAGCATCTGCAGTGAGCTCTACAAGATGAAGGCAGCTCAGATGGTTTTTGATAAGAGTTGCTACTTGAGAGTTGCAGGGATCGGAGAATGGTTTCTCTGCTAACTCAGTAGTATCAAACCGACTTAAGTGTAGCAGATATGATGCATTGAGTTGGTTGACTTAACCATTCTCTCTTTTCACAACAATGTTGTGAGATGAATCTTTGAATCTCCACTAAAAAATCTTTTTCCTAGGAACAAGGGGTGGGTTACAAGAAGCTGGAGTGCCTGGTCCGAAGTTCTCCTAGGCAAGTCATGAAATGCTTCTCTTATGAGGGTGCATAAAGAGACATAAATGAATGTTAATTTGATAAACTCCTCCTCACAACAGATTTCTCTTAGAGTGGTACAGTTGATGAGCTTCTTCTTGATTTCCTTAAACTCTTCCAAGGTCAGAGGTTTAGTTGGTTCAGAGGATGGCTTGGGTGATGGATGGGTGGTTGAATATTGGGTTCTAAGTAGTGTTTTAGGTTTGAGGACGGGGTAGTGGTGGAGGTCGTTGTGAGACAGTGGATGAGTGTGAAGGTAAGCTTGATGGTGTTGGTTTAGCAGTGAATGGTTCAATGGTTGGTTCAGTTTTGATGGGGAAAGGAAATGGTGAGGGTTTAGGTTAAGGTTGTGGTTTGATAGCAGGTGTGGGTGGTTTCCTTTGAACACTTGGTGTTTGAAACACCTCCTTCCTTCTTCCTGAGCGAATGTCAGCCTTGATGTCACTAACATGTCGCTACAGGGTCATCTCAGTCATTAGGCCAACCTGCCTGCCAGAGAAGCCATGGGCCTTGAGATATGCCTTCATCCAGATTTATCTCCCACCTTCTTGGCAGCCACAAGCTTGGGCTCCTTCTTCTTCTTCTTCTTCTTCTTCTTCTTCTTCTCCTCTTTCACCTTTATCCTTGAAGTCTTCTTCCTCTCTTTGGCAATCTGATCTTGTTCTTTGTGGAAAAGCCACAAGATCGTGTCATTATCATGAGGACTTAGCTCCTCCTTAGAGTAGCCTATTGAGCACAAGAAAGCTATCCTCTCAGTCCTTAGACGTTGCTCATCCTCTTCTTTCTTTCTTCTCTTCTCCTCCTTTAAGGCCATCCTTGTTGCTTCCTCTTGTTCTTTGTGCAGCAGGATTGCCTTTCCCAACTCCACTAACTCTTTAAGTGGTAGGAGGAGCACTTCTTCACCTGCTACTCCTATGTTGACAAGTCTGTCAAAAACCTCCACTCTCTTTTGGTTGATGATAGCCTCTTGGGCTGTTACAGCTGCTTTGTTACTTGCAACAAGTAGCTTCCCAGTGGAGAGTCCACCTTTCCTTTTGAGTGTTTCCATCCTTTCTTCGGCTGCTACAGCTTCTTCTTCTTGTTCTCTTGTTGTAGGTGGTGAATGTAGTCTTTGAAGCTCTTCAGCTCCAAAGTATGCTATAGCAACATCTGGTAGGGGTTGTTCAAGTGAGGAGCTTATCAGAAATTTTGTTAAGAACCTGTTGAGATCAATAAGCATCCTTGGGTCCACTTGAAGTGTGATTTGAGGTGGCTGAGGGAAGATGGTTGAAGATTGTTGTTGAGTGGGGTATACTAAAGATAAGGTAGAGATTGCAAAAATTGGTTCCTCTTGAGTTTGTCTCTGTACATCCTCCTCCTTTTTGGTAGCATCATCTTGAGAAGTAGATTAGCAAGAGGAAGAACTAAAAAATACTTTAACATGTACATGCATGATAGACTTCTCAATCTATGTCTCAGCTAATTTGGCCTTAAGATTGTCAATCTCAAGTTGTTGAGTCCTATCCTCTAAAGTCTTAACTTTTGATTCAAGGTTTGAGACTTTAGAAAGTAGATCTCGTATGGTGAGTTGCAGACTTCCCTCATTTTGTTTAGAAGAATCACAGGGAGATGAGATAACATACCTAGTATGTTCATCCTCACCGCCAGATGTGGTTTCTTGGCACCCTAGTTTCCTTTGCGAGGTGATGTCTCTTTCCGAGTCATCAACAAGCAAAGTTGTCGTAGGCGCAATCTTAGAAATGCTACCACTGTCCAGAGAGCTCAAGGAGACACTCTCACCAGTGGCAACTGAATTTAAATGAGTCCCCTCCACATCAGTGGGACTCACCTTAGGTTTGCTTTTCTAATGGGGGCTAGAAGTCAGAGGTTTCTTTGCGCTCAGTTGATCTAAAGATTAGTGTGGTAGATCAACATCATGGCCTTGAAGGAACATGAAATCTTCATTAGAAGTGGTTAATAGGTCAGTGAAGGATGTGGAAGTTATACCTAATGACCTGAGACCTTGATTAATATCTAGAGGCGTTGAGCCAGTGATATGGTTGTCCCTTTTTGGTTGCTCAAGGGAGTATAGTGACTCACCCTGAGGCCTGAAGGCTTGGGTTTCAGTCTCATCATGTTGAGACTGAGGAGACTCAACACTGATATTGAGGTCAATAGTGGAGGAAAGTTTGACCTCAGGTTAAGTGGGAGCCCATCTTTCCACTCTAGCATTTTTGGATTGCACAGGGGGACCTTGTTCAATCAGAGTAGATTGAACAATAGTTCTTTTGAAGCGCCTCTGATATGTAAACTTAATTGGATGGGGAGGAAGGATTGGCATTGAAGAGGTTGTGTCTGGTGTGGGTTCATCACCTGTAGGGCTTACAAGGATGTCACCCGGAGCCATTGGCTCAATCATACCTGGAAGAAGTGCCAAAATGTTTTCCAATGAAGTTGGTGGACACCCTTTTCAGAACCTTGAAGATGCCTGGCCTCATGTGAGGGACAAGAAGATTGTCTTCATAGAGAACCTTGTCTTCGTCCAGCTCACAGTTAATGATGTGCTGAATAAACCTGGGATACATGTAGAATGTTTCCCTTTAAAGGTTTCCTCTGAGGTTGTTCAGCATAAATTTGGAGTAGTTAAAACGGAAGCCCTTTACCAACCTATGAGCTAAGCATCCTAAATTGTAGGGAATTTGATCCCAACCCCCTAATTTGTTTGATAGACAGTGAAGAACTATGTGAAGCAGGAAATTCCAGTTGTAGAAGAAGTTAAATTTATAGACTGTGGACCTACTTACATCTCCACCATATCCCATTTGGGTATATGTGTCCTCCAAATCAGATTTGGGGAATTCAGTAGGAGAGCCCTCATCATGAAGCTCTAAGTGCTCCCTGATGGTCTGTTCAGATATGAGTAACTCTTGGCCACAAATTCTCGACCTGATAACCTTAACTCCATTTATAGTGTCAGTTTGACCATTTTCCCAGAATTCGGCCATATGGTTGGAGTAAACAGTAGGATTTATAGTGAGGGCGGTGTAGTAGGTGGATTAGGTCAAAAAGTGGATGATTTCAGAGAAGTTGACATCCTTTGAGGAGTCAAGGAGTGCGACTTGATTGTGTTGGGGATACAGGGCCATTTAGAGAGAGTGAAGTAATTTGGGAGAGTAAAAGTAAAGACGAAGGAAACTTAGGGCTTTCAAATGTGTAAAAAGATTAAAGAGAGAGATCAAAAGTATTTAAATAAGGTGAAATGGCAGATGGATAAGGTGAAATGATAGTTTGGGGTATGATGCGACAAGGACGGTAAGGTTAAACCATTTAAAACATTCCAACATCATTAATAAAATCTTACCCTTGTTACACAGTAAGGTTTTCTTCCAATGGTAATATCTTCCGAGGCCAAACTTACTTCCGAAGGTAAATTATATCATAAGAGAAATTTACTTCTGAGAGTTAGAAGGTGTTCCGAGGAAAGAAGTTCTAAAGCTTTGGAAAAAGATCAAATGTTCTTTCGACGCTTCAAATTCTTCCAAAGATAATACTAAGTTGGAGGAATTTTCTTTCGGAAGATAGATAAGATATCTTCCGAGGCAAAATTTCTCTTCGGAAGAACTAATAATTAGCAACTTCGGTAGAAATACCTTTTATAACTGGGTTTAGATGGTATGACATAGACAAGAAACATATTTAAAAGATTTTCCAAATGGGATAAACTAGTCAATGTTTATCATCCTTATAGCTGTGATAAGATATTTAAATCTTTGTTCATCAAATGCTTTGGTGAATAGATCAACATATTGTTCAATTGAGTCAACTTTAACTAGTTGGATCAGGTTTTTCTCATGAATATCTCTAATGAAATGATACCTGAAGTCAATGTGATTTGTCTTGGAGTGCTTGACAGGATATTCTATAATGGAAATGGCACTCTTGTTGTCAATATGGATAGGAGTCTCCATAAAGTTGAAGTCATAGTCCAACATCTGATTTTGAATCCACAGCAGCTGAGCACAGCAACTAGCAGCAACAATGTATTCAGGTTCAGCAGTTGATATTGATACACATGATTGCTTTTTGCATTGCCAAGAGATGATCATTCCACCAAGAAATTGACATCCTCCGAATGTTGATTTCTTGTTGATATTGCAGCCACCATAGTTACTATCAGTGTAGCCATAGAGATTGAAGTCTTGATTCCTAGGATACCAAAGACCTAGTTTAGGAGCTCCTTTGAGATATCTAAGAATTCTCTTCGCAGCAACTATGTGAGACACTTTTGGAGCAGCATGACATCTTGCACAAATGCACGTTGCAAACATGATGTCAGGTCTACATGTTGTGTGATACATCAGAGATCCAATAATTACCCTATATTGATGTTGATCGGTATCCCCCCAGAGTCAGGACAGAGATTTTGATTTTTGGGTATAGGTGTCTTTGCTGGCTTACTATCCTTCATTTCAAATCTTTTTAAAATGTCTTTGACATATTAGATTGATTGATAAAGAATCCATCTTTCATCTACTTCACACGAATTCCAAGGAAAAAGTCCATTTTTCCCATCGCACTTATCTCAAACTTCTTCTTCATAATGCTTTCAAAGTCTTTACACATTTAGTCATTTGAGGAACCAAATATGATGTCATCAACATAGACTTGTACTAGCAAAATGTTTTTCCCAGACATCCTTATGAATAATGTCTTATCAATGGTACCTTTGGTGTAACCATTCTTTAGGAGAAACTGAGACAAAGTCTCATACCACAGCCTAGGTGCTTGGTGCAACGTATAGAGAGCTTTATCCAATTTGCACACATAGTTGGAATGCTGTGGGTCTTCAAATCTTGGAGGTTGGCATACATAAACTTCTCTGTCTATATCCTCATATAGAAATGCACACTTGACATCAAGCTGGTAAACAGTAAAATTCTTGGACGCTGCATAAGCAAGAAAGTTCCTCACTGCCTCAAGTCTTGCAACAGGTGCAAAGAGATCAGTGTAATCAATTCCTTCTTCCTGTGTGTATCCTTGAACTACCAGTCTTGCATTGTTCTTAATAATCAAGCCTCTCTCATCCCTTTTGTTTCTGAATACCCACTTTGTGCCAATGGGTACTTGACCATATGATAGTGGACATAGGTTCCAAACCTTTTGTCTCTTGATTTGAAGCAATTCCTATTGCATTGATTCAACGAAACTACTATCTTTCATAGTTTCCTCTACCTTCTTTGGTTCCATATGAGAAAGGAAGCATGAGTACAAGTAGAAATTCCCATTATGAGTTTGTCCTCTTGTTCTCACACCTTCAAGAAAACATCTCTAATGATGTTCTCAGCTGGGTGAGTGTTGTGAATCCTGAGCCTAGGGATTCCATCCAGTTGCATGGAGAGATCTAAGTTAGAAAAGTCCTGCTCTGGATTTTAAACACTAGGACTAGCTAATGTCTCACACTCATTCAATGAGGACTGACTGAATGAAGGATAGACAACATCAATAACATTTTTCTATGAAGCATCATTAACAGTTGTCTGTTCCTCCAGATTGCTGATTTCGTTAGCTTGGTGTTATGCAACTGTACAACAAATAGTTGTTGCTCAAGAAGTTGACTGGAGCTTTATGGTGAAGGATGTCAATCCAGCTCAAGCTCTCATGGACGGAACATAAGATAATCATGTATATGAACATCTTTGTACCCCAACATGTATAGCTAAGGTAAAACTTTATCAGGACTACAACATGGAGAACAAATGTGATATTAAGTCTTTAAATTTACTAAAATATGATTTTAAAAAGACAGAATCTAACTACAAATTAAAAATTGAAGTGTTAGAAAAAACTATTTCTTCTTTAAAACATTAACACTCAAACTACAGGGCTCAAATTAAGGATTTCCAAGTTGACTGACGCTCAAGCGTAGCTAGTGATAGCTGAGGCGAAAGCAAAAAAGTATGCTATTGAAGAGTATAACTTCAAAACTATTATTGCATCATCCTCCAACTCAAAGGTGTGTTATCAAAACAAAGGTTGGTTGGGAACCAATGAAATTGCTCCACCACACTCTTACATATATGTAAGACAACCAAGATATGCTACTGAAGAACAAGAGGTTCCAACTGCTGACCCACTACCCAATGAGCAGAAGAATGATGCAATAATGGTTGCCATCACAGGGAAGGATTAAGTAGAAAACCTTATCCACATCGCTGATGATCAACCTTTTACCACCAAAGTCATAAGAAACAAAATCAAGCCAGCAAGAAAAACTGCCGAAAAGGTGGCTAAGTCAAAGCTGAAAATAGACGCAAAGCAAAAGGGTGTATTCATGTCAGCCGGATTCCAAGTAGTTGGAAGCTCTGATCTAGGAAAGAAGTGTAGTCCCAGCACTCCTATCCAGCTAAAAGATCAGAAGCCAAAGGGGAAGGTTGTAGAAGAAAAGAAGTGCCAAAAGAAACAGTTCTCAAGCCCTATGAAGAATAACATTGAGTGCATAATATGTGGTCTGCATACCCACATGGCTAAAGACTGTTACTACAATCCAGCAAGCACACATTATGCAAACAATATAAAGAAAGAAGGAGCAAAGGAGGGTTTCATATTTGGACCTTATCCTACGGTTTAAGTGTTAAAGAAAGGAAGGCTTGTTTACGAAGCTAAGTTTCTTTCGGAAGAAACTCATTCTTTCGAAAGGAAAATAGCTTCGAAAGACAAGTCAAAGCATAAGAATAGAAACAAAAAGAAACCTTCCGAGAAGAAGACTGCTTCAGAAGAAAAGGAGGTGATATCTTCTTCCGAGAAAAGAGAAGCCTCGTAAGAAACTCATGCTAAGTAAACTTCTACAAGCGCATCTACTCCTATCAACCAAAGGATGGAATGAAAGATCAGAAAAGATGTTGCAGCCCATAATTGAACCCCCATGCATATATGTTGGTTCCATTACCTTATCTACATTGGAAGAACACAAGACCAATAAGGCTTATGTGCAGGAACAAGGTTTCCAATAGCAACTAATCATTTCGCCTTATGTGCAGGAACATCCACATGATAAAAATGGAAATGTGTGGATTGTAGATAGTGGATGCTCAAGGCACATGACATGAAACGGATCTCTTCTTCAACAATTTGAGCATTTTGATGGAGGTCCTGTTCAATTTTGAGTTGAAGCCGGAGGATACATTTCTGGCAGAGGTAGTGTATCCAATGGTAAGTTAGAGGTTGACAAAGTAACCTTTGTCAAACAGCTTGAACACAATCTTATAAGTGTTTCTCAATTATATGATCAGAAGCACCAAATGCTTTTCAAAGGACATGAGTGCATTATCCTCAAAACCGGGATAACAATTCCTCAGGAATTGGTGCTTCTCAGATCTCCTAGGAAAAAGGATATGTACAAGCTAGATATGGACAATGTTTACCCATAGGATGAAGTGTCATGCTTTCTTTCAAAAGCTAATAGTAATGAGTCAACTCTATGGCATAAAAGACTGTGTCATGTTAATTTTAAAACCATGAAAAATTTGGTTAAAAATAACTTGGTACATAGTGTGCCAAAAAAGGAATTTCTCTGTAAAGATAACTGTCTTGCTTGTCTAAAAAATAAGCAACACAAGGCATCTCATAAATCCAAAGAAGTTAACTTTATCACTACTCTTTTACATTTATTGCACATGGATCTATTCGGTCCCATAATTGTAATGAGCATTGGAATAAAATCATACTACCTTGTGATTGTTGATGATTTTACTAGATTTACATGGGTATTCTTTTTAAGAAATAAATATGAAACTGTAGAAACTTTAAAATCTTTTATTCTTAAAATAGAAAATCAAATTGATCATAAGGTAAAAATCATAAGAAGTGATCAAAGGACTGAGTTTAAGAATCAAGTTCTTGAGTTATTCTATAACTCAAAAGGGATTGCCAGACAATATAGTGCTCCTAGAACTCCTCAACAAAAATGTGTTGTTGAGAGGAGAAATAGGACACTTATTGAGGCTACTAGAACTATGTTGGCTGATTCAAAGTTGCCTCTAACTTTCTGGGCAAAGGCAGTCAGCACTGCATTCTATGTGCAGAACAGGGTTCTTATAGTTAAGCCCATGGAAAAACCCATTATGAGCTATGGAACAAGAGGCCACCATTCATTGGCTTTCTTAGGTCCTTTGGCAGCAGGTGTACCATACTTAACCCAGAGGATATTTTGGCAAAAGTTTGCTGAAAAGTCAGATCATACTATCTTTGTTGGATATTCCTCTAACTCTATTGCCTATAGAGTTTATAAATTCAAAAATCAACAATTTGAGGAATCATCCAACATTATTGTAAATGAGCACACTCATTGTGTTAAGGGGAATGGACCTAACCATATGTTTGACTTAGAATTATTTCCAAACTATTCTAAACCTTCTTGTGAGAATGTTTCAGCTGGAAGAGAAACTCAAAGTGATTCTGATGATGACAATCAACTGTTTGAGTTACCCAGACCTATTTCAAGTTCTCTAAGAATCAATGAAGATCAAACTTTTACTAATGAAAGCCCTAAAAGCATAAATATCTCAGGAACCGTTAAAGCTTCAACAAGTTGTCAACAAAATAAGGCTCAAACTCATTGATTGACAACCCTAACATACAACACCAAGTTGTTGAAGGTAGCATTCTGGAGGAACAGGCAACTGTTAATGCTGCTTCACAGCACACCACTATTGATGTTGTCTCACATTCAGTCAATCAATCCTTATTGAATGAACATGAGACATTAGCTGGAAATAATGGTTTTAGTTCTGAGCAAACCTTTTCAAACTTGGATTTGTCTATGCAATTCGATGTTATCCCAAGGCTTGGAATTTATAACACTCATCCTGCTGAAAACATCATTGGGGTGTCTCTAAAGGCGTGAAAACAAGAAGACAAACCCATAATGGGAATGTTTGCTTATATTCTTGCTTTCTCTCATAAATGGAACCAAGTAAGGTGGAAGAGGCTCTCAAGTATAGTAGTTGGGTAGTATCAATGCAAGGAGAATTGTTTCAATTCAAGAGACAAAAGGTCTGGAACCTATGTCCTCTACCACCTAGTCAAGTACCCACTGGCACAAAATGGGTGTTTAGAAACAAAAGGGATGATAGAGGTTTGATTATCAAGAACAAGGCAAGATACCAATTGCAGGATCAGGTTTGTTCACTCAACATAATTATGTTCTCTTAAACTCACTTGTCTCACTCGAATAGATGATGATGCGGAATCCTCTAAGAGTTGATAACAATATACTAAGTATAAATACACAAAACACAAGAGAGTGGTTTTTCAAGATACTTGTATATATTACTTCTCAAATCAAAGTGTTACAAGACTCTCACAAGCATGATACATGAATTACAATGAGAAACTATATACATTACTATCTACAACCAGATATACTTTGATACCAGCTGGAACTTATAACTAGACAAATACTACATTACTAGAAGTAAGGTATCTTAGGTAAAATACTATCTAAGATTTGGTACTCTTGACATGTCCATGACTTACCTTTTGTCACCAATTATAGTTGGTAACTATACTAACTGATAATAAATGAATAGTGGAATAAAGTATGGTCAACTATATGGGAATGGAAAAGCACCATGCAGTGTATTAGAGATTGCAGCGGAGTGTCAGACGGACCATACTTATGTCCACTAGTTCATAGTAGGTTCTTTCGAAGGTTAATTGGCTTCGAAAGAACAAGTTCTTTCGAAGCCACTTATACTTCAGAAGAGGCTACTTCTTCCGAAGCTAAAGTTGCTCTTCAAGCCTTCATGCTTCGGAAGTCATTGTCTTGAATTCTTTTAAGTGTCGAACCTTGGAAGAAGGAAGACTTTGTCTTTGGAAGTTAGAGTTCCTCTTCAGAAGCTCTTTCAGACTTGACTTTTGGAAGCTTAGCATTTGCCTTCGGAAGTTCTGCTTTTGTCTTCGGAAGTTCTTCATCAGTTGCACCAAAATTGTTTAAGTGTTTGTTTTGGTTGCACCAGCCTTACTTGATCCAACACTCATCCTTGCATTCAAACGGTTATTATCGGAATAAGAAGGGGCCTGGATCTAGTGAAATAGCTCCTCCACACACAATTTTGTCTGTAAGATCTCCCGGGTGTGAAACTTGGGAAGATGAGCTTCCCTTCATAGACCCCATGAGTAAAGAGGATGAAAAGGAAATAGTGAAGGATGTCTCTGAGAAGAGTGAAGAAGAGCATTCTAAGAAAGGTCACTATTCCTCTACGAAGAGTAAAAGAGTTGGGAGGACCAAGTCAAGAAGAAAGAACTTGATCTGAAAGGCCAAGAGGAAGTCCAAGATGTCTCAGGAGATCAAGGCCACTTTTAACTTTGTGCATAAACAAGACTTTATCTTTGCAGGATTTGAGGTGGTTAAGGCTGAAGACACAAACCTGAACTCTAGTACCAGGAGTTCTGGTTCATGTTCAAATCATCCCAACGACATGAAGAAGGCTGACAAGTTGTGTACCACTGCTACACAACCTGAACCATCCAGCTTCAAAAGTAGTTCTCACCCTAAAAGAATTGCAACATCATCTGCAAAGATGAAGAGGGAGAAGGAAAGTGATCAAGTTTAGATTTGTTCTCAAAGGAATACTCTCAGGAAGAAAAAAAGGGACTGTGTTATGTGTGGTAGTACTTCTCATCTTGCTAAAGATTGTCTCTACAATCGAAAAGGTATTGTCCACATGACCAAGAAAGAAACTTCTGAGAGTTTGAGGAAGAAGAAAGCTTCGGAAGGAAAATCTTTTCCCTTCGGAAGCTCCAAAATGAATAAGAAGACAAGTGGAAACTTACCTTCGGAAGAAAATTTGGTCTCGGAAGAAAGGAA
The DNA here is from genome assembly GCA_025215565.1 of Flaveria ramosissima. NCBI lineage: Eukaryota > Viridiplantae > Streptophyta > Magnoliopsida > Asterales > Asteraceae > Flaveria > Flaveria ramosissima. The sequence goes on from CM046036.1 coordinate 27,993,783, forward strand.
TACTTCCAAAGCACTGAAGCCTACTGCAGTGTTAGCAAGATCTTCTGAAGGTCCAGTCATCAAAACTTCCGAAGATATCAAAAATTCCGAAGTTATGAAGGTCAAGGCTAAGCTTCCAAAGGTGGTGTGGAAGGCAAAGAAAGACCAAGTGACTGAAAGTTCTTCATCAACATCAACAAATGATCCTCAAAACATGACAACAGGATCAATTACTATTGCATTGTCCTCAACTTCTTTTGATAAGCCCAAGACCAATAAGGCTTGTGTTCCCAAATGTAACTAACCATCTTTTTTATGCAGGAACAACTCAAGACAAACAGGAATGTATGGATCATTGAAGTGGCTGTTCCAGGCACATGACAGGCAATGTGTCACTACTCCAAAATTTTGAGAAAATTGATGGAGGACCAGTTGCTTTTAGAGGAGATGCTGGAGGTTACATAACTGAAAGGGACAGGGTCACAAATGGTAAGCTCAGCATTGAGAAGGTAAACTTTGTCAAGGAGCTTGGATACAATCTTTTGAGTGTATCTCAATTTTGTGATCAGAGTCATAACATGTTTTTTACTGAGCATAAGTGCATTGTTCTCAGGCCCGGGGTGGTCATTCCTCATGAGCATATCCTTCTCAGAGCCCCCAGGAAAGGGAACATGTACAAGATGGATTTGCAAGAAACATATCCCTCAGGAGAAGTTTCATGTTTTCTATCTAAAGCAAATAGTGTTGAGTCTTTCCTCTGGAATAAAAGAAAGTGTCATGTAAACTTCAAAAACATGAAAAAACTAATAAAGAATGATTTGGTAACTGGAATGCCAAAGAAAGAGTTTACAAGTGATGACCATTGTGTTGCATGCCTCAGTAAGAAGCAACACAAGATATCTCACAAGCCAAAGGAAAGAACCTCCATTACTACACCCCCTACACTTATTACATATGGATCTCTTTGGCCCCATAAGTGTATAAGTTTAGGAAGGACCTCTTATTGTTTGGTGATCACAAATGATTTTACAAGGTTCACTTGGGTCTTCTGAATTTCAAGAATTGGTTGGACTCACCTTAGATTAGTGTTTATATTATGTTTATGTTTAAATGTAATAGGACATATGTTAGATTACTTTATGTTAGGTTGTATTTTGTGTTTCACTACCCAGAAAAACTATGAGAGAAACTATAGTTTCACTCAAAGTTAGCAGGTCAGAATCACCCAGCGAAACTGTGTTTCGTCACAAGGCGAAACTGGCCATGGGCCTAACAGTTTCGCTGTCCAGCGAAACTAGGTTTACTATATATTTATTTGTTTCTATCATTGTAGGTTAATCTTGTAAACCCTAATACAAAATATATTTGTTGCAATCGTGTATTTGTGGCTGGAATTCAAAAGAAATCATATTGAGCCTTTGTTCTTTGTTTTTGTTTGCATTGTTTTGATTTTTATTGAACACATTTGATTCTACATCATCATTGTGAGATTATGATGAGTGTTTATTAGTGATTTTGGATCATTTGGTCAATCAATTGTACTGTTATTCAATCATATGGACCAACAAAATGGTATCAGAGCCTTTGTGCTCTTGATTGATTGACTTTTGGGTTGTTTTAGTTTAAAAATCACTATTTCATCAATTCTGGATCAAGTTTGAGTGTTTTTTATATGAAAATTGATTGAGTTTGGTTAGTTTTTGGTTGGGAAAGCTTTGGTAATCATCAGATCTTAAGTGCTTTAAGATTTAAGTGATTTTGGATCAAGTTCATGTTGAAAAAGTTTTTCAAACTCTTCCAGCAAAACTAGTGTTCTTACAGCGAAAGTGCAGTTTCATCGGTGAAACTACAGTTGTTTTGTTTACTGTGTTGGTGTCTTTGACCTCAGCGAAAGTACCCATATTGAATGAAAGTTCAACAGTGATTGTGCACTGTCATCAAGTGAAATTGTTGCCAAATTTACATCTAAACGAAAGTTCAAACTAGTTTCGAGCGAAACTATCTGCGAAACTAGTATAAGCAAGCAGCTTGCTAGAGAAACTACTGCAGAAATTCCGAGCGAAATTCGCAGCGAAAATACAGGATTTTCAGCGAAACTAGCTCTTCTTCTGCGAAACTACTTGTTTAATCATGTCTAAGATGGGAACTATTACACTATCTGATTTGGATAGTGTGGCACTAAATCGGCCTCCAAGACTGATCAACGGAGATAACTTTGAAGATTGGAAGAGGTGTTTGAAGGCATTCTTTAACTACACAGATCACAGTTAGTGGAAATCAATCATTTCCGGTCCTCATATACCCACTGTCACTGTTGGAGATGTTGTCTCTCAAAACAAGGATCCAGCCACATTAAGTGAAAAGGATTTGAAACTGATTGACAGAGATCAAAAGGCATTTGGAGCCTTAACCTTGTTTCTTGCACCAGATATTTACAATCGGTTTGCCGAACACAAAAATGCCAAATCTTTGTATGATGCTTTATGTGAGTTTTATGATGGGAATGCTAAGTTAGTTAAGGAAAAAGGGATACAAGCTGAGAAAGTGTTCACTTTATTCGTGGGTTACAAGAATGAGAATCTCACTGATTTAACAAATCGCTTTCTGACAGTCTCAAGCACACTATAGAAATATGATGAAAAACTGACAAATTGTGAACAAGTGAATAGGATATTTGATTCACTTCCTTCTCAATGGAGTTTACAAGTGAGAATGTTAATGCAAGAGAGAGGATTTACTAATTACAAGCTAATGGATATCATCAACTAGTTAAAGTCCTTTGAATTGGATTTGAAGAGGAGAGAACTCAATCAGTCTATGATGTCATTATCCAGTTTTCCTCTGCATGCTGCATTAATCACATCCGCTGCAAGCTCACCAATGCAAGCATCAAGACAAGGTTGAGTAACTACAAATGTTTCATGTGATCAACTCAGTGGTGGTGGTAACTCATTCAGAGATCAATCTAACTCAAAAACTTCTTCTAGAACTTCAATTCCATCAGACAAGCATTATTTGGCATGTTTATTCAGAGCTATGAAGCATTGGTGGCTGGTGAATTGAAAGGGAAAGGGATGACTATGGAAGACATGTATCAAGTTGATCTAGACGACTTGGAGGAAACAAACATTCAGTGGCAGATGGCGTTGTTGACTCTCCGAGCCAAGAGATTTATGGAAAGAACTGCCAGGAAGAACATTGGAGGTCAAAATTCTAACTCTAAATTGGGTTTTGACAAATCCAAGTTGAGATGTTTTAACTGCAAGCGGTTAGGACATTTCAAAAGAGAATGTCCTTTGCTAATTGTAACTGACCCAAGCAACTCAGGAGTTCCAAGATTGATATCTGGTGGAGAAAAGGAGGAGAGTAAGTAGAAGAAAGAGACAACATTGATTACTAGTTTTGATTCGAGTGCTGAAGCTGAAGAAGCAAAGGAAGAAATCAACGAAGCCTTAGTTGCTGAGATAATGGAGAAAGAGGAAAGTGTGGAGGAGTTTGATCCTTTCAAAGAGTTCACCAGTGAAGATGAAACTTATCAGAGTGTTAAGCATGAGGAGGCTGAACGAGACAGGTCAAAAGATATATGTTTGAGTGAAGGGAAGAATTGTGTTGAAGAAAGTGTGATTGTTGGTTTGGAGAATGATGATCTAAAGGGAGTTAAGGATGAGAATGTGGAACTGATGGAGAAACAATCTGAGGAGAAGGGCAAAGGAAAGCAAGCTACTACATCCACTATTGAGGAAATCAAGAAAAGTACTCCAGTTTGTCAATGTGACAAAGCCCTGGCAGCAGAGAAGGTAGTGATGGGTCTCCGTTATGAGGTAATACAAGACATGTGCTCCTCTGCTTGTAAAATCAGATTATTTGGTATGTATAAAGCAAATAGTCTGTGGCTTGATAATGAAAAAGATTTAAAACGAATTAATGATGATATTAAGCTAAATGAGTCAAAATATTTTGTTAAATTAAATGAAGCTTTAAAAGAAAATGATCATTTAAAAAGAATTGTTTTAGAAAGAAATGTTGAAATAAATACTTTGACTGAAATAGTCGCTCTTGCTGAGTTTGAAACAAGTAAACTTCAGTCAAAACTTGATAAATGGACAATTTCAGGGACGAAATAAGACGATCAGTGTAAATCACAACGAGGGGCTAGGATTAAAACAGGTTTGGGTTATGAAAATGCTTTAGTTTATCCTCCTCCTAGTACTTACTGTTATTCACCAATGCCAATTCCACATCCTTCAAATGATTTCATTCAAACAGATACTAACAATCTGTCTGGAGGTTTAGAAGGTGTTAATCCTAAGGACGTGCGTGAGGAGTACGGTTATAGACTGACGAGTGGACTTGGATGCTATAGTCTTAGTGCACCTAAACTTCAACATTCTGTTCTAGCTAATAGTTCTAGTTTAAGTAACTTTTTTGTTTCTCAAAAGTCTGTCTCAGACATTAACTCTGTGTATTCAAGTGGTTGTTCTACTTCTTTATTGAATGATTTCAGATGTAATGATGATGTTTCAAATGCTTGTGTGAATGAGGCTGTGAATGATTCTATTATTTATTGTAAAGATAAAACAAAAAATAACTGCTTTGAAAAATTCTTTTCTCATCCCATTCCATTGTTTAATATTTCACAATCTAATGAATGGGTAATGTCATCTTCTTGTACAAGTACAAGTGGTACAAGTACCACATGTACTTCAAATGATGATGCATCAACATTTGATAATCATCATTCCTTAAAAGACAGAGTCAGAACCAGAGTAATGTATGAGACTTACACTGATGATGATTCCAGACTATCTGAGTGTGATGGGGAAATATGTATAGATAAAATTCCTAATTTGTTGCATAACAGACCTAGATTAAAATCCCATTGCTTTAGATGTGGTAAAGATGATCATGTAGTTAAAAACTGTCTTGAGCTTCATTACAGACATGTACATAAGAATTCTTTTCGCAGTAGATTAACTCATCTTGTTAATAATTTCTTTTGCAAAAGATCTTCTGTCCTAAAACCTAATGTTGTTCAGACATGGGTTCCTATTTCAACCGGTTAAATTGGTCATTCTATTTTTACAGGAGTCGTCCACTAAAGCTGTAAATAGTTTCTGGCATGTTAATAGTGGATGCTCTTGACATATGACCGGGTTGAAAGATTTATTGACCAAATATAGTATAATCAATGGAGGGTATATGGCTTTTTCTGGTGACAAAAAGGGTGGTAAGATGACTGGTCAAGGCGAGATATCAAATGGATCACTCATTATGAAGAAAGTCAATTTCATGCCAGAGCTTGCATTCAATCTTTTGAGGCGTCTCTCAGATCTGGGATAAAGACATTCTGGTCTTATTTCTCTCAAATGAATGTTTATTTCTGAGATCCGGGTTTAATATTTCTGACGAGATGTTGCTCATGCGAGCTCTGAGAAAGAATGATACTTATCTTCTTGATATGGGATCTAAAGAATCAACTTCCACTGTCACTTGCCTTCTATCTAAAGCTTCATCTTCTGAATCATTTTTGTGACATCGCAGATTGGGTCATGTTAATTTAAAAATATTAACAAATTGGTTAAAAAAATCTTGTTAGGGGATTACCATTAAAAGACTTTTTTGTTGTTGAGAAATATGGCATGTGCCAAAGGAAAACAACATAAGAAACCTCATAAACCAAAACTTGAAAGTAGTATTTCTAATCCCCTTGAGTTATTGCATACTGATTTGTTTGGCCCAATCAATGTAAAGTCAATTGCTAAGACATCTTGTTGCCTTGTTGTTACAGATGATTTCTCCAGGTATTCATGGGTGAGGTTTTTAGCCATAAAGGAGAAACAGCGGAAGAGTTGCAGAAGTTAATTCTATCAATCGAAATGATAAGCAAGAAGAAGGTCATGGCTATTCGAAGTAACAACGGTACCGAATTCATAAATCACATCTTTGATTCCATCTGTGTAAAAAAAGGATTTTTGAGACAGTTCAGTGTAGCCAGAACACCTCAACAAAACGGTGTTGCTGAGAGAAATAATCGCACACTAATTTAAGCCACTCGTACTATGTTGATCGAATCTTCTTTGCCAATTATTTTCTGGGCTGAAGCGGTGATTTGTGCATCATACGTCCTCAATCATGTTTTGATTGTGAATGATAAAATGAAGACTCCTTATGAATTGTTTCATAAAAGGAAGCCATTAATTGATTTCTTTCGTCCATTCGGATGTTCATGTACCTTGCTAAACACTCATGCACAAAAGAAGAAATTTGGAGTTGTGTCAGATGAATGTTACTTCGTTGGTTACTCATCTTCTCAGAAAGCTTATCGGGTGTACAACAAGAGAACACATATAGTGCAGGAGTCATTCTATGTCGACTGGAAAGAATCTAATTCTTTAGATGACAGAACAGAACCTGCATGTTTCTTTGACTCGAATACTGTTTTCAACTCCTTCAATCTTCCAGTTTTTGATGATGATGCGTCCTTATCCAATGTTCAAACGAACATTATTCCTCCAGATACATTACCTCAACTTCTTCCTAATTCATCATCTGACCATCAAACCTCAGTTGACCTTCCATCTTCGTCTTCATTTGACTATCCACCCCCACCCGTTTCGACATATATTCATTCAACACCAACCTCTACTCCATCTCAATCTTTTCCATCATCCTAACCTACTCAACCACCTTCTTCTCCAAGCTCCAAGGCTTCACACCAAGTCTTCACTGACATAATATGCATGCTTAAGTAGGGTCAGGATTTACACAATCTCAGTCCTTCAGCCCACCTCAATCCAATCCATTACTTTAACCACTGATTTTAAATCATTGAAAGATCATCCTCATGATAACATCATTGGATCCATTACTGATGGTGTTAGGAAGCGGAGTCAATCTGGTTTGATGAACGAATGCTTATTCTCTTGTTTCATATCCCAAATTGTTCCAAAGAATATTCATGCAGCTCTTCAGGATCCTTGCTGGGATGAGTCCACGCAATTGGAACTTTAACAATTTAGGGAACTTAAAGTGTGGAAGCTTATTGATCTTCTTCCAAACAAATTCCCAATTGGCACAAAATGGGTGTTCATGAACAAACCCGATGATTGTGGCATTGTGGTAAGGAATAAGTCCAGGTTGGTGGTTCAAGGATTTGATCAGGAAGAAGGGATTGATTACACGGAAGTCTTAGCTCCCGTAGCTCGTCTCGAAGTAATCTGGATTTTTTTTGCTCATGCTGCTCACAAGCAATTCAAAGTCTATCATATGGATGTTAAGTGTGCCTTTCTTTATGGAGACATTGATAAAGAGATCTATGTGTGTCAACCACCAGGGTTTGAGGATCCAGACATTCCAGATAAAGTACACAAACTTGATATTATGGTTTACATCAAGCTCCTCGTATCTGGTATGAGACTCTAACACAATATCTTCTGAGAAATGGTTTTTCTCGTGGCACTATTGATATGACTTTATTCAAGAAAGAAGTGGATGGTGAGATGTTAATCGTGCAAGTCTATGTTGACGATATTATTTTTGGCTCCACCAACCCTAAGCTTTGCAGAATAAATAACAAAAGTTTATCTGTCTTTCTTGCAGAATAAAGCTTTTGATGCCTAAAAGATTTGAAGGAGGTCAACGGTATTGTGTTGGGATATGCATGATAGGCTCAGCCAGAATGCGAAGTAGATAGTGATCTGTGGCTAAATTAATTCGATAAGAAACTTATTGACTTGGATTATCCCCTTGACATTTTGGCCTCACAAAGTTACAAGTCCTTGTCCAAAATGGATTGAGCGTAATGTCTCTGTTTTAAAATTTTTCAAAGAATTTTTCATGTTCCCTTTCCTTGTTTACTTAATAGTGCTACTTGCTAGCTCTATTTGTGTCAAAGAAGATCTATTCTGTATACTATTACATGCTTATCTCCTCTGCTATGTGTGAACATTGACCTAGAGTGATGATCTCCTCTGTTATACATAAGTATAGACCTGGAGCTCTCATCATCATGTTTTGATGATTTTCTTTGTTATAAGTATGTATAGACCTGAAGCTCTCATCAGTTAAGATCAAATGATCATCTCCTTTGTTATATGTAAGTATAGACCTAAAGCTCTCATCATTTGAAAATGATAAGGTCTGTGCTTCTTATTGAATGATCAATGTTGTGCTCTCCATTGGAAAATCAAGCAGAGTTAATCATGTTATTCAATATATCATGAGGATAGGATGAGTTTCTTTGTCAAATGCCTGTGGGGACCGAGTCACTTAAGTCTTCTCTAAACTAACCGCAAAAACATGATAATGGAAGCCACAGTTTACTTGTTGAAAAGAAGAAGGAATGGGTTTAAAAAGACAGTATATCATCAGTCCCGCCAAACTCTGATATTCCGGAAAACCTCTTCAGTTTATCGTGTTTCAATATCCTTTACTTCCTTTATTATTTTTAAATATTTTATTTCTTTTATATTCCTTACTTCTCTTACATTTCTTTGTGAAATATTGTTAGGTATTGTGGGCGCTTTTCATCTTATATGCTTCTGTATAAAATTTTATTATAAATAACTTAATATTAAAATGTAATAGAAAATTTTAAGTTTTTGGTTCCAGCAAAACTATTGTTTCGCTTTTAGTTTTGTCGAGCGAAACTATAGATTCGCCGGTACTTTCGCTCATTTTAGAGCAATTTTGATCTAAATCTTTACCGAGCGAAACTACAGTTTCGCAGACAATGAAACTATAGGCTATATGATGGGTAATGCGAAATTATTTGCTTATTTTCGCACGACCCATCATACTTTCGACTCTAAGCCCAAATCGACTCTCCCGAACCTAATCGACCATTTGTGATTTTTACACATTTGGATGTTGATTTAAGACTTAGGTGGGTGTTTCGAACCTGTGTATATCCTTTAAGCTGGGTTTCATCCGCTTTAAAAGCGTCTATTTGATTGTGTCGGTTCAATCCCTTCGCAATTCTTTCTGCGAAAGTATTGATGCTTTCTGCGAATTTGAACGAAAGTTCACTTGTTTTCAGCGAAACTGTGATGTTATATTGTCCATGCAAACTTGACTGTATGCCAAAAATATACTTTCTCTTGGCGAAACTATAGTTTTGACGTGCCAACATTACTCATTCGGTAGGCCGAAATTACAAGTGACTGTATGCCAAAAATATACTTTCTCTTGCCGAAACTACAGTTTCGGCCAGTGAAACTACAGTTTCGTCTGGCGAAACTAATTGTATTTTACTTTAATTTTATTTTTTTAATTGTCTTTCTTTATTATTTATTTTTTTACATCATTCTAACTTATTTTATCTACTTCTTTTCATATAAATGGTCAACTTAAAATTCAACGAGAGGAACAACATTACTGCTATCTTGGATGATCAGAATCCAAAACCTGCTGGATTTAGAGATTGTATTCGTTGGCTAAGGAACTCGACCATCGCTTATGCCATTTCTCATTCACCGATGATATACGATCTTCACATCAGATACTTTTGGAGAACAACTAAGTATGATACCAGGGCTAATCCTTAGAGGATTGTAGCTAGAGTGTTGGAGAACGATATTTCTATCACTGTGGAGGGTATTGCTTGTGTGTTGAGACTCAAAGAGGATTATGGAGAAGAGGTTGATTTATCTGATCATGAGGTGTTGAGGCCTTCAGAAGTATTGGGTATGAGGGTCCTCCTTCTGGGACTAGGAAAGAGATAAAGAAATCTTTCCTATCCAAGGAGTGGAGATACATAGCTCATGTGTTTATTATGCGTCTGGACCACAGGAAGGGAGGTTCAGATGGGTTAAATCTTGATTGGGCTGAAGCTATGATTATTTTCTGCAGAGGGCATAAGGTCAATATAGCTAAGCTTATTTTTGACTGTATGGCTGAGAATGTTATGGCATTGAAGAAAGACAAGTGGCTGCTTTATCTTAGATTTATTCAGATGATGATAGAGGATTTGATCCCCAATATGCCATGTCATGGAGAGATAAAGAGGTTTGTACAGATGAATACAAGGATATTTGCTGATTCCTCAGTAATTAGGCATGACTTTAGTAGAAGGATCACTCATCTATGGGAGAATATGTATCTAGCCAAGAGGTGGAACTACATAAGGAGGGTAATAGAATCTTAGAACAAGCATGCTAAAGAAAATAGGGAGAAACAGGCTGAGTCGGTAAAGAAAAGAAAGAGGTACGCGAAGGAGAAGGATTATGACTTTGAGGAAAAAATTGACGAGGTTGAGGAGACTTTGAGAGTTGAGAAGGAAAAAAGGTCGAAGAAGAAGGTAGATCAGGGTGAGTGTTGGATCTAGAAAGGCTGTTGCAACCAAAACCAAGTCACTTAGAAGATTTTGGTACAACAAACAAAGGACTTCCGAAGCTAAGTATGGAACTTCCGAAGGAAGAAGGAGGTCTTCCGAAGACTAAGTGTAAAACACACTTCCGAAGGAAAACTCCAACTTCCGAAGACAAAGAACCTACTTCCGAAGATCAAGACTTAGAGAAAAAGATTTGAAATCAACTTCCGAAGTACAAGAAGTCCTCAAAGCCTCGGGAAGCATAGAAGCATCTTCCAAAGTATAAGTGGCTTCGGAAGAACAAGTTCTTGCGAAGCCAGTTAACCTTCGGAAGACACTTCTATTATCCAGTGGACATAAGTATGGCTTCTCTGACACTCCGCTGCAAATCTCTGAGATACTGCATGGTGTTTTCTCAAAAGCCATGTAGTTGACCATACTTTAATCCACTGTTTACCTTTTTATGTTAGTACAGTTGCCATCTTTAGTTAGTGACAAAAGGTAAGTCATGGACATGTCATGACTATCATATCTTAGATAATACTTTATCTAAGATACCTTATCTTTAGCATTGTAGTATATGCTTTAGTCTTAGGTTTCCAACTGGTATCAAAGTATATCCGGCTGTAGGATCTAGTATATATAATTTCTCATTGTAACTCTTGTTTCATGCTTATAAGTGTCTTGTAATCTTGAGTTGAGAAGTAATATATACAAGTGCCTTGAAAATATATCTCTGCTTGTTCCTTTGTTACTTATTATATTATTATCAACTCTTGTAAAAGACATTGCTTCATCTGATTTGAGTGTTTCTATAAGTGAGTTTGAGAGAAATACAAGTGTTTAAGTGACAAACCTGATCCTGCAATTGGTATCAGAGCTTTTTAGGCTCTTGATTGTGAGATCTTACCATCCTAATCAACCAGTTTTTCACTCCTCCTTATACCTCACTCAAAATGGCCCTCAACAAATCTGAAGTAGAGATGGGAACGATGACCAAAGCTCCCATCATCGCCCCTGAAAACTTCAGGTCTTGGAGCAGAAAAATGGAAGGCTTCATCAGGTATCAAGACAACAAGATGTGGCAATCCATTGTCAATGGCCCGTATAAGCCAAAAGTAGCTGGTGGAAACGGTGCCATGATTGAGAAAGCCATTGAAGATTATTCTGATGAAGACAGGAAGAAGCTTGACATAGACAGCAATGCTATGACTGTTCTTATGACTGCAATCCTAAACTCCATCATGGTGGGGTTTGAGCATTGTAAGTCTGCCAAAGAACTATTTGATGCTCTTGCTCAAATGTACTCAAGCTCGAATGATTCCAAGAAGGACTCACTGAAGCAGCAGTTTGAGAACTTCACCTATGTTGCTGGAGAGACTCTTAGCCAGCAATATTTCAGGTACATGGATCTCATTTCTTCCCTTCAATCTGTAGGAATCACTCATGAACTCAGAGACCTTACTAGAAAGTTTATGAGTGCTCTACCCAATGAGTGGACATTCTACTGTGTCTCTATCAAGAGAACAGAGAATTTGAATACACTCACCATGACCGAACTCTATGGGATCCTTGATGGATACCGTTTGGAAATGGAAAGCAATAGGGGTCATCAGACAAGCAGACCCTTGAGTCTTCCTGCTAGCAACGCTTTAATGGTTGCTGAAGGCTTAGGAATCTCCCAGTCTCAGCAATACCTGACCTACACCTAACAGCCATCTTGTTCCTTTGGGCCTTACATCACATTTCTTGAGACTCCAAGGTCTCAACAAGCTCAGCAAAGCTCCTTTCAGGAGGGCTGTGCATTTGTCTCAAGAAGTGGGCACTCAAATGACTATCAATACTGCTTTGATTATCTAGAGTGTTTTAGCCCGGATGACATAGAGTATGTGGACATAGTCCAACAAATGGCTCTTCTTACCTACAGAGCAAATAAGTTCTTTAAAAGAACTGGAAGGCAGTTCCCTCAGAACCCAATCACCAGCAAATTTGGGTTTGACAAAAGCAAGGCCAAATGTTACAACTGTAACCAACTCGGTCATTTTGCAAGGGAATGCAAGGCTCCCAAGTCCAACCCGGGAACCTCACAGGCCTCCACACATCCCTCTACACCAAAGCCCACCGGAAAGTCAACAGAGACTGCAGCAATGGCTCAAGAAGTTGACTGGAGCTTCATGGTTCAGGATGTGACTCCTGCTCAACCACTCATGGCAGGAACAGATGAAAACAAGGTATATGAACATCTCTGTACCCCTGCTTGTATTGCTAAGGTTAAACTGTATCAGGACTACAATATGGAAATTAAATCTGATATTGAGTCTTTAAATGTTATAAAATCTGACTTTAAAAGGGCTGAATCTGACTAACAAAGAAAAATTGAGGAGTTAGAGAAAACTGTGTCCCTCTTAACATGAACATACAAACTACAAGACTCAAATCAAAGATTTAATATCCAAATTGACTGAGGCTCAAGCCCAGCTTGTCACTGCTGAGGCTCAAGCCAGGAAGTATGCTATTTCCGAGCAAAACTTCCAAGCCATTCTTGCATCATCCTCTCACTCAAAACTTTGTTATCAAAACAAAGGTGGGTTGGGAACCAATGAAATTGCTCCACCACACTCTTATAAGTCTATAAGACAACCAAGGTGTGGTACTGAAGAGCAAGAGGTTCCATCTGTTGACCCACCTTCTCAAGAGTCAAAGAATGATGCAACTATGGAGACCATCACAGGGAAGGAACAGGTAATTATGCCCTCCCCGGCCAATGATGATCAAACCATGACCACCAAAGCCAGAAGAAGCAGAGCTAAGACAGCCAGAAAAACTGCCAAGAAAGTGGCTGAATCCAAGCTAAAGATAGACCCAAAGCAAAAAGGTGTATTCATTTCAGCTGGATTCCAGGTGGTTGGAAATTCTGATTTAGGAAAGGAGTGCAGTACAGTACTCCTATCCTTCCAAAGGATCAGAAATTAAAGGGAAAGGTTGCTGATGAAGAGAAAAAGAACAAGAAACAGCAATCCTCTCATTCCCAGAAAGTTCACATTGCATGCATAATGTGTGGTCTGCAAAACCACATGGCTAAAGATTGTTACTACAATCCTGCTAGCACACATTATGCAAATAATGTTAAAAGAGAAGGAGTCAGGGAAGGTTTCTCATTTGGACCATATCAAATGGTTAAAGTGATGAAAAAGGGAAAGCTTGTTTCCGAAGCAAAGCTTCTCTCGGAAGAAAATTCTTCTTCCGAAAGGAAAAAGGCTTCGGAAGTTAAAGCGGCAAAGACTCAGAAAACCAAAAGAGTCCCCTTGAAACCATCCCAGAAGAAGACTGCTTCGGAAGAAAAGGTGGTGAAGGTTTCTCCCGAAAAGAAAGAAGCTTCGGAAGAATGCCAAGCTACAAAAGCTCCAACAAGCTCATCCTCTATGATCAACCAAGGGATGGAATGGAAGATCAAGAAAGATGCTGTAGCCCAAACCTCTTCTTCAAAGACATCCATTGAACCCCCATGCATAAATTTTGGTTCAATTATGTCACTATCATTCGAAGAACCCAAGACCAATAAGGCTTGGGTTTCCAATCAAAACTAATTATCTCATCTTATGTGCAGGGACATCCGTATGACAAGAATAACAACATTTGGATTGTAGATAATGGATGCTCCAGGCACATGACAGGGAACAGATCTCTCCTTCAACAATTTCAACATTATGATGGAGGTCCTGTCCAGTTTGGAGGTGAGGCCGGAGGATATATTTCTGGCAGAGGAAGTATATCCAATGGAAAGTTAAAAGTTGACAAAGTAAATTTTGTCAAACAGCTTGAACACAATCTGTTAAGTGTTTCTTAATTCTGTGATCAAATCATCAAATGCATTTCACAGAACATGAGTGCATTATTCTCAAACCCGGGATGACAATTCCTCAGGAATTGGTGCTTCTTAGATCTCCTAGGAAAGGGGATATGTACAAGCTTGATATGAACAATGCTTCCCGAATGGGAGAAGTATCATGCTTTCTTTCCAAAGCTGATGGTGATGAGTCAACACTATGGCATAAACGAATGTGTCATGTCAATTTTAAGACAATGAATAAATTGGCTAAAAAAAACTTGGTACATGGTTTGCCTAAAAAGGAATTTTTCTAGCAAAGATAACTGTGTTGCTTGCCTAAAAGGGAAACAACACAGGTCTTCTCATAAATCCAAAGTTGTTAACTCTATCACCACTCCATTACACTTATTGCACATGGATCTATTTGGTCCCACAAGTATAATGAGCATTGGAAGGAAATCATATTGCCTTGTGATTGTTGATGATTTTACTAGATTTACATGGGTATTCTTTTTAAGAACTAAAGATGAAACTGCTGAAACTTTAAAATCTTTTATTCTTAAAATAGAAAATCAAGTTGATCCAAGGTTAAAATAATTATAAGTGATCAAGGGACTGAGTTTAAGAACCTAGTTCTTGACTCATTTTGTAACTCAAAAGGGATTGCCAGACATTATAGTGCACCTAGAACTCCTCAACAAAATGGTGTTGCTGAGAGGAGAAATAGGACACTTATTGAGGCTGCTCGGACTATGTTAGCTGATTCAAAGCTGCCTCTAACATTCTGGGCAGAGGCAGTCAGCACTGCATGCTATGTGCAGAACAGAGTTCTTGTAGTAAAGCCATATGGAAAACCCCCTTATGAGTTATGGAACAAGAGGCCACCGTTCATTGGCTTTCTAAGGTCCTTTGGCAGCAAGTGTACCATACTTAACACAAAAGACAATTTGGAAAAATTTGCTGAAAAGTCAGATGATGCTATCTTTGTTGGATATTCCTCCTACTCTAAAGCATATAGAGTTTATAATATTAAAAACCAACAATTTGAGGAATCTTCCAACATTGTAGTTAATGAGCACACTCCTTGTGTTAGGGGGAATGGCGCTGACAATATCTTTGATTAAGAATTGTTTCCAAACTATTCTAAACAATCTTATGAGAATGTTTCAGCTGGAACAGGTGTTCAAAGTAATTCTGATGAAGATCAACTGTTTGAGCTTCCCAGACCTATTCCAAGTTCTCCAAGAGTTGCAACAAATCAAGTTCCCACTATTGAAAGATCTGAAAGCATAACCATTTCAAGAGATAGTGGTACTTCAACAAGGGATTCACCTACTGATTTTCAAATCTCTTCAGGTGATCCTGCACAACACCAAGCTGATGGAAGCACCATCTTGAAGGAATAGGCAACTGTTAATGATGCTTCACAGCAAAGAAATGATGATGTTTCTCTTTCATTAAATCATTCCTCATTGAATGAGTTTGAAACAACAACTGGACCAAGTATTCAATCTCCTGAGCAAAATATGTCCAACTTGGACTTATCTTTGCAACTGGAGGTGATTCCTAGACTCAGGATTCATAATACTCATCCAGCTGAAAACATCATAGGAGAAGTCTCTGAAGGTGTGAGGACAAGAGGACAAACTCAGAATGGGAATGTCTGCTTGTACTCATGCTTCTTATCCCAAATGGAACCAAAGAAGGTGGAAGATGCCTTGAAAGATAGTAGCTGGGTTGAATCAATGCAAGAGGAGCTGCTTCAATTCAAAATACAAAAGGTTTGGAACCTATGTCCGCTACCATCTGGTCAAGTACCTATAGGGACCAAATGGGTATTCAATAACAAAAGAGATGATAGAGGCTTGATTATCAAGAACAAGGCAAGACTGGTGGTTCAAGGATATACTCAAGAGGAGGGAATCGATTATACTGATGTCTTTGCACCTGTTGCAAGACTTGAGGCAGTTAGGATCTTCCTTGCCTATGCTGCATCCAAGAATTTCACTGTATACCAGCTTGATGTCAAGTGTGCCTTTCTATATGGGGATATAGATAAGGGAAGTCTATGTATGCCAGCCTCCAGGATTTGAAGACCCACTGCATCCAAACTATGTGTGCAAGTTGGATAAAACTCTATATGGGCTGCACCAAGCACCTAGGTTGTGGTATGAGACATTGTCTCAATTTCTCCTGAAGAATGGTTACACTAGAGGTACCATTGATAAGACTCTTTTCATAAGAAAGTCTAGGAAAGACATCTTGCTCGTTCAAGTCTATGTTGATGATATCATATTTGGTTCCTCAAATGACCAAATGTGCAAAGACTTTGAGAGCATTATGAAGAAGAAGTTCGAGATGAGTTCCATGGGAAAAATGGACTTTTTCCTTAGAATTCAGGTAAAGCAATAGAAGGAAGGGTTCTTCATCAATCAATCTAAGTATTTTAATGATATCTTAGAGCGATTTGATATGAAGGATTGTAAAGAAGCAAAGACACGTATACCCAGAACCCACAATCTCTGCCCTGATTCTGAGGGGGAGGATACTGATCAACATCAGTACAAAGCAATTATTGGTTCTCTGATGTATCTCACAGCAAGTAGACCTGATATCATGTTTGCAACTTGCATTTGTGCAAGATATCAGGCTGCTCCAAAGGTGTCTCACCTAATTGCTGCCAAGAGAATACTCAGATACCTCAAAGGAGCACCTAAACTAGGTATATGGTATCCAAGAAATAGTGATTTTAATCTCTATGGTTACTCTAACAGCGATTATGGTGGCTGTAACATCAACAAGAAATCAACATCAGGTGGATGTCAATTTCTTGGTGGAAGGATCATCTCATGGCAATGCAAGAAGCAATCCTGTGTCTCTACATCAACTGCTGAAGCTGAATACATTGCTGCTGCTAGTTGCTGTGCTCAGCTGTTGTGGATTCAAAACCAGATGATAGACTATGGATTCAACTTCATGAGCACTCCTATCCACATTGACAATAACAGTGCTATATCCATTACTGAAAATCCAGTGAAGCACTCCAAGACAAAGCACATTGACATCAGGTATCATTTCATTAGAGATATTCATGAGAAAAATCTTATCAAACTAATCAAAGTTGATTCAAATGAACAATATGCTAATTTGTCCACCAAAGCCTTTGATGAACAAAGATTCAAATATCTCATTACAGCTATTGGGATGATAAACATTGATTAGTTAATCTCATTTGAAAACCTTTTAATGTGTAAAGTCTTATGTCAAAACAATCTAAGCCCTGTTACACAAGATCTTTTTCTAAATTTTATCTATGTATGAATTCTTCCGAAGAGAAATTAACCCTCGGAAGATATCTTGCATATCTTCCGAAGCAAATTTCTCCCAGGATAATTTTCTTCTCGGAAGAGTGTTAAGTCTCGGAAGAAGCGATTGATTTCATATCAGATCTACTTCCGAAGCATTTAACACACTCCACCTGAAAGCAACATATACTCTCGGAAGTAAGCAATTTACCTTCGTAAGTAAATTTGCCTTCGGAAGAACATTACCTTCGGAAATGCTTTATACTCGGAAGAAAGATTTTACTGTGTAACGGAAATCTTTTGGGCCCCACACTGTAAAAAGTAAAGATTTTGTTAATGATGTCGGATTATTTAAATGGTCTAACCTTACCGCCCATGTCACATCATCCACTGAACCCTCACATCATCTTATCCAAAACACCCTTTAAACCGCCATTTCACCCATTTAAATACTTCCGGTTAATCACTTACATCCTTTTTACCCAAATTACTGCCCTAAAAGCTTTCTTCTTCTCCAATTTACCTTATTCCGAACTATCTTTCTGTCATCTTCTTTAATGGCACTAAACCCTCAACACAACCAGGTCGCACTCCTTGATTCTTCAAGGGATGTTGACTTCTCAGATATCATTTCTTTCCAGACCCAATCCTCATACTACACTGCTCTGACTGTAAACCCTACAATCTATTCAAACCAAATGTCCGAATTTTGGGCAAATGGTCGAATTGAAACCCTAAATGGGGTTCGTGTTATAAGGTCGAGCATTTGTGGCCAAGAGTTGGTCATCTCTGAACAGATCATCAGGGAGCATCTCGAGCTCCATGATGAGGGCGCTCCAACGGAATTACCCAAAACAGATTTGGACAGTTCTTATCTCCAAATGGGATACGGTGGAGATGTTAGCAGGTCAACGGTTTACAAATTCAACTTGTCCTACAAGTGGAAGTTCCTGCTGCATGTGGTTCTTCACTGCCTGACTAATAAATCTGGGGGATGGGATCAAATCCCATATAAACTTGGGTGCTTAGTTCATGGGTTGGTACAAAGCCTCCGCTTCAACTATTCAAGGTTTGTGCTGACTAACCTTATGGGAAATCTTCAAAGGGACACATTCTTCATGTATCCCAGGTTTCTCCAGCACATAATCAATTGTAAGCTGGATCAGGGCAAGCTTGTCTGTGCAGCTGCTCTGACTGCTCCCCAAAAGAGGCCGACCATCTTCAAGACCTTGAAGAGAGTGTCTACCAACTTCACTGGAAGAGATACCGCACTACTTCCAGGTATGATTGAGCCAATGGCTCCTGGTGACATCCCTGTTAACCCCACAGGTGATGAACCCACACCAGCAACTACCCTCACCCTACCAAATCTACCTTCTCCACCCATTACTGTTACATATCAGAGACGTCCCAAACGAACCCTTTTTCAATCTACTCTGATTGAACAAGCTCCTCCTGTTCAATCCAAAAAGGCTAGAGTGGAACAAAGGGCTCCCACTCAGTCTGAGGTCCAACCATCCTTCACAATCGACCTCAATATGGGTCTTGAGTCTCCTCAGTCTCAGACCCATGAGCCCAAAACCCAAGCTGATAGCCCTCAGGGAGAGTCTCTATACTCCCCTGAGCAGCCACAAAGGGACAACTCAATGCCTCTTGACATTGATCAAAGTCCCGGGTCATTAGGTCTCAATTCCCTATCTTTTACTGACCTTTTGACTGGAGCTGATGAAGAGATTATGTCTCTTAAAGGCAATGAAGTTGATCCACAACACCCTCTCAAGGATCAACAGAGCCTAGTGAGACCACTTATCTCTAGCCCCCATCAGCAAAGCCTTACTGAGGTGAGTCCCACTGATGTGGAGGGGACTCATGTAGATTCAGCTGCCACTACTGAAGGAGCCTCAATGGATCCTCAGGACATTGGTAACGAAACTGAGACTGAATCTACGGCAACCATGCCCTTTGATGACTCTGAAAGAGACATCATTGTGCAAGGGAAACCAGGGCGCCAAGAAACCACATCTGGTGGTGAGGATGAACATACCAGGTATGTTACCTCATCTCCCCATGATTCTTCAAAAGAAGATGAGGGAAGTATGCAACTCACCATTAAAGACCTACTTTCTAAAGTCTCAAACCTTGAATCAAAGGTTAGGACTTTAGAGGATAGGTCTGCCACTCAGCAACTTGAGATCGAAACTCTCAAGGCCAAACTAGCTGAGAAACAGATTGAGAGGTCTGTTAGGCATGTACCAATTCAGGTCTCCTTGACCTTTTCCTCTAGCTCATCAAGCTCTCAGGATGATGCTACCAAAAAAGGGGAGAGTGTTGAGAGACAAAGTCAAAGATAAGAAACCCAAAGTCAAGCTCTCACTTCTTTGAGCTCAAAGTATCCTATGCAACAAGCTGCTATCTTTCCTGAGCCTCCTCCAGTTGTTTTTCAAGTGGATTAAAGGATGCTCCAGGATCTCAATAGGTTCTTCAACAAGTTCCTATTGGAATCCCTCATAGAACAGCCCAGCCCTGATATGTCTGTGATTTACTTTGGAGCTCAAGAGCTTCAGAGGTTGAATGCACCTTCTACCACTGTCGAGGAAGTTGGTCAACCTAAGGTCCAAGTGGAACCTAAGATTAACTTCGAAGGGGAAACAAGGACTAATGGCCCAGCAACCGAAACAGTTGGGACAGAAAGTGTATTTTCACAGACTTCCGAAGCACAATTCAAAGCCTCGGAAGAACAAGCTCAAACTTCCGAAGCTAAGATTGCTGCTGCGGAAGGACTATTCTCTCTATCCGATGATCTAATAGTCACAGATGCAATTCTGGAACTTGCATCTGAGGTTAATAGGGAGGATTTTCTCACCCAACCATTAGCTCTGACATATGCATTGACTCCAGCTCCCACCTCTACTACCCAACCTGGATCTTCCATCCAAGAACCCCCAAAGTCTAGTACTTCCGAAGACATCAAAGGAAAGAGGAAGATGACTTCGGAAGAGCTTCATGAGGAAGAAAGGTTGGAGAAGCTTAAAAGGAAAGGTAGGCGTCTAACTGGGAAACTGTTAACTGCAAGTACCAAAGCAGCTGCAGCCAACCAGAAGGCAGTCAACAACCGAAGAAGAGTAGAGGTCATTGACAGACTTGTTGGTCTAGGGGCTGCAACTAAAGATGTACTCCTGCTACCATTAGAGGAGTTGATAGAGCTGGAAAAGGAAACCTTGATGCTAAAACAGCAAAAAGAAGAGGCTGCAAGGTTGGCCTTAGAAGAGGAAAGGGAGAGAAAGGAAAGAGAAGCTGATCTACAGCTCAGGAGAGAAAGGATAACCTTCCTACTCTCCAGAGGATTCTCTCAAGAAGAGTTGTCTCCACATAACAGTGATACGATCTTATGGCTCTTCAACAAAGAGCAAGATCAAATGGAGAAGGAGAGAAAGACAGCTGCAAGGGAGAAGCTTGTGCAAAAGAAGAAGAAGGAAGAGGAAGCTGGACTGACTGCTGCCAAGAAGATAGGTGAGAAAGCTTGGATGAAGAGTTATCTCAAAGCTCATGGCTTCTCTGGCAGTCAGGTGGGTCCCATGTCTGAAAAGACTCTCCAGCGACATGTCAGTGACATCAAGGCTGACATTCGCGCGGGGAAAAGGAAGGAGATGTATAGAATGGAACAGGGGATGACCTTCAAAGCAACCTCTCAACCCAAACTCCAAACCCAACCTCAACCTGAACCTATACCCTTTCCATTCCCAATCAAAACCGAACCAACTTCTGAACCATTCACCCCTGAACCCACACCATCACACCTACCAACCTCCTCACCTCAACCACCTAAACTACCTATCCTCCAACCCAAAACCTTAGCAAGAACCCAAACACCTCAACCTACCCATCAACCAATCAAACCATCCCCTCAGCCTTTTAAACATCTCTCCATGGAAGAATTCAAAGCAGTCAAGACTAAGCTCATAAACTGCACTACTCTGAGCGACATCTCCTGTGAGGAGGATTCAGTCAACTTGACTTATGTTGATGGATCCTCAAGTTCCCTCACAAGAGATCAATTTCTTGATCTGCCCAGAGGAACTTTGGACCAAGCTGCAAACCTCCTTGGCCTCAATTCAGACACGTTGAATGAGGAAGAAAAGAAGCTAAGGAGAAAGCTGGTGACTCTACTGGATACAAAGAAAGGAGATAGGGTACCAAGACAACCTCTTGCACCCAGAAAGAAGATATCTAGTGGAGGTTCGAAGACTCTTCTCACAACTTTGTTGTTGAGAGAGAGAATGGAGAGCTCAACAGGCTGAGTGCCTCATCTCTGCTACACTTAAGCAGGTTTGACATTGCTGAGTTAGCAGAGAAACCATTCTCCAACCCTTCAAACTCCGATATAGCTGCCCTCATCAGAAATCATCTAGGCAGCCTTCATATGGCCGAGCTTACTGCTAGAAGCAAGGTTGAAGAGGAGTTGAAACTGAGATAGGAGGAGGAAAGGAAAGGATCAGCAACCAAAGGCAAAGCCTTTTTACAAATGGTTGAAGGTCCTGAACTTGAGTCCATAGTTAGATGGGAGTATGACTATAACTCCCGTCAACTAACTCTCTTCAGGGGGACACAATAGAGGGTACATGTCATTCAAAGCGAAAGACTGGATCTCCTATCAACCAATGACTTGTACAAGCTTCTCAGCACTACTTCAGGGAATAACAAAGAGATAGACAAATACCTTTTGTCCCTGGTGCTGAAGGCTTTGAGAAGCAGAAATAAGTGAAGTTTTGGTAGCATCAGCCTAGGGGGAGTTTGTTGGATCGAGAAAGGTTGTTGCAACCAAAACCAAGTCACTTAGAAGATTTTGGTACAACAAACAAAGGACTTCCGAAGCTAAGTATGGAACTTCCGAAGGAAGAAGGAGCTCTTCTGAAGACTAAGTGTAAAACACACTTCCCAAGGAAAACTCCAACTTCCAAAGACAAAGAACCTACTTCCGAAGATCAAGACTTAGAGAAAAAGATTTGAAGTCAACTTCCGAAGTACAAGAAGTCCTCAAAGCCTCGGAAGCATAGAAGCATCTTCCGAAGTATAAGTGGCTTCGGAAGAACAAGTTCTTCCGAAGCCAGTTAACCTTCGGAAGATACTTCTATTATCCAGTGGACATAAGTATGGCTTCTCTGACACTCCGCTGCAAATCTCTGAGATACTGCATGGCGTTTTCTCAAAAGCCATGTAGTTAACCATACTTTAATCCACTGTTTACCTTTTTTTGTTAGTACAGTTGCCATCTTTAGTTGGTGACAAAAGGTAAGTCATGGACATGTCATGACTACCATATCTTAGATAATACTTTATCTAAGATACCTTAACTTTAGCATTGTAGTATATGCTTTAGTCTTAGGTTTCCAGCTGGTATCAAAGTATATCCGGCTGTAGGATCTAGTATATATAGTTTCTCATTGTAACTCTTGTTTCATGCTTGTAAGTGTCTTGTAATCTTGAGTTGAGAAGTAATATATACAAGTGCCCTGAAAATATATCTCTGCTTGTTCCTTTGTTACTTATTATATTATTATCAACTCTTGTAAAAGACATTGCTTCATCTGATTTGAGTGTTTCTATAAGTGAGTTTGAGAGAAATACAAGTGTTTAAGTGACAAACCCGATCCTGCAGTGAGGCAGAAAGGATGACTGAGAGAAGATCCAAACATAAGCATCAAGCCTTTACTGAGCCCCAAAAGAGAGATGAAAGGGCAAAATTAAATGAAGATGTGATCAGAAATCTTAACTCTTCCCTGGCAAATGAGTTAAGTATGATCAAGACTAAGCTAGTGAATCAGAGGCAGAGGAAGCAAGAGAAGTTGTTACTGGTGAAGATGTTCCAGTCAGTGAGGTCCAACCTAGGAGGAGTATTGAAGATCAAGAATAGGTTGGACTCATCTTAGATTAGTGTTTATATTATCTTTATGTTTAAATGTAATAGGACATATGTTATATTACTTTATGTTTAAGTTGTATTTTGTGTTTCACTGCCCAGCGAAACTATGAGCAAAACTATAGTTTCGCTCATAGTCAGCAAGTCAGAATCACCCGGCGAAACTGTGTTTCGTCGCCGGGCGAAACTGGCCATGGGCCTGGACAGCTTCCAACGAAACTTTCAGCAAAACTAGGTTTACTATATATTGATTTGTTTCTATCATTGTAGGTTAATCTTGCAAAACCCTAATACGAAATATCTTTGTTCCAACTGTGTATTTGTGGCTGGAATTCAAGAAAAATCATATTGAGCCTTTGTTCTTTGTTTGTGTTTGCATTGTTTTGATTATTATTGAACACATTTGATTCTACATCATCATTGTGTGATTATGATTAGTGTTTGTTAGTGATTTTGGATCATTTGGTCAATCAATTGTACTGTTATTCGATCATATGGACCAACATCTTCTTTCTTAGAACTAAGGATGAGACCCCTAAGATTCTGAAGAATTTCATCTTAAAGATTAAGAATCAATTTGATCACAAGGTCAAAAGCATAAGATGTGATCAAGGAACTGAATTCAATAACCAAATCCTTGATACATTTTGTGATGAAAAAGGTATTACAAGACAATATAGTGCTCACAAGACTCCTCAGCAAAATGGTGTTGCGGAAAGTAGAAACGCGACACTAATTGAAACTGCAAGAACTATGTTGTCTGACTCTAAACTGCCCATCACATTCTAGGCAGAGCCAGTGAACACTGCCTGCTATGTGCGAAACAGAGTTTTAGTAGTTAAGAGACATGGTAAGACTACTTATGAACTTTGGCATAAGAGGAAACCTTTTATTGGTTTTCTCAGGTCATTTGGATGTCCTTGCACCATCTTGAATACCAAGGATCAAATTGCCAAGTTTGATGAAAAATCAGATGATGGACATTTTATTGGATACTCCTCTCAAGCTAAGGCTTATAGAGTAAACAATCTCACAACTAGAATAGTTGAGGAGTCAACCAATGGAGGTGGTGACAGTGATCAAGAGTTTCTTGATGCTAACAACCACTCCATTGAAGACAATATCAATGATGTCCCACACTCATTGGATTAAGTTACACTGGATAAGTGTGCTGATGTGGTGGGAGAAACTTCAATGCATGATCTGAATTTCTCTAATTTAGATCTCTCTAAACAACTTGCTGTAATCCCTTAACTAAGGATTCACAAGTCTCACCCACCACAAACATCATTTGAAATGTTGATATAGGAGTAAGAACAAGAGGACAAACCCATGATGCAAATGATTGTCTCCACTCTTGTTTTCTATCCTAGATAGAGCCAACAAAAGTTGATGAGGCTTTAAAGGATGGAAGTTGGGTTGAAGCTATGTAGGAGGAGCTGCTTCAATTCAAAAGGCAAAAGGTTTGGAACCTATGTTTTCTTCCTCAAGGGAAGACTACTATAGGGACCAAATGGGTGTTTAGGAATAAGAAGGATGATAGAGACTTGTCATCAAGAACAAGGCTAGACTAGTTGTTCAAGGATACACACAAGAAGAAGGAATTGACTACACAGATGTCTTTGCTCCTGTTGCAAGACTTGAAATTGTTAGAATATTCTTAGCTTTTGCTGCATCCAAGGATTTCAAGGTCTACGAACTTGATGTCAAGTGTTCTTTTCGTTATAGGGTGATTGATGAAGAAGTGTATGTCAAACAACCACCTGGGTTAGCAGATCCTGATCATCTTGATTATGTCTGCAAGCTTGATAACTCTCTTTATGGGCTGCACCAAGCTCTAAGAAAGTGGTATGAGACTCTATCTCATTATTTTTGTCAACATGGATACAAAAGGGGTACTATAGATGGAACTCTCTTCATCAAAGGAACAGGGAATGACTGAATGCTAGTCCAAGTATATGTAGATTACATTAGTTTTGGGTCAACTTGATTATGTCTGCAAGCTTGATAACTCTCTTTATGGGCTGCACCAAGCTCTAAGGAAGTGGTATGAGACTCTATCTCATTATCTTTGTCAACATGGATACAAAAGGGGTACTATAGATGGAACTCTCTTCATCAAAGGAACAAGGAATGACTTAATGCTAGTCCAAGTATATGTAGATTACATTAGTTTTGGGTCAACCAAACCAAAGCTCTACAAAGACTTTGAGAAGCTGATGAAGAATAGATTTGATATGAGTGCAATGGGAGAACTCAATTTCTTTCTAGGAATTCAAGTGAAGCGGGTTGACAATGGCATCTTCATAAGTCATTCAAAGTATGTGCAAGACATACTTACAAGATTCAACATGACTGACTGTAAGGTTGCTAAGACACTCATAGCAAGAAACCACTCTCTTGCACCTGATCTTGAGGGGGAGCGTGTGGATGAACATCTTTTACAGAGCTATGATTGGGTCTCTTATGTACCTCACAGCTAGCAGGCCTGATATTATGTTTGTCACATGTATTTGTGCAAGATATCAAGCCAACTGTAAGATGTCACACCTGGTCACTGTCAAGAGGTTTTTAAGATATCTCAAAGGTGCCTCAACACTTGGCCTTTGGTATCCAAAGAATTCTGACTTTAATATGTATGCATATACAGATAGTGACTATGGTGGATGCAATATGACTGCAAAGTCTACATCATGGGGATTTCAGTTCCTTGGTGGAAGGATAGTTTCATGGCAATACAAGAAGCAATCCTGTGTATCCGAATCAACTACTGAAGCTGAATACATTGTTGCTGCAAGCTGTTGTGCTCAAGTGCTTTGGATTCAGAATCAGATGTTGGACTATGGATTCAACTTCAAAGAGACTCCCATCAATATAGACAACAGTGCTATCTCCATTATAGAGAATCCTGTGTAGCACTCAAGGACAAAACAGATCAATATCAGGTATTATTTGATTAGAGATCACTTTCAAAAGTGATTAATCAAACTAGTCAAAGTTAACACAAATGAATAATATGCTGATTTGTTCACCACAGCTTTTGATGAGCAGAGATTCGAAAATCTTATATCAGCTATCAGGATGATTAACTTTGAGTAGCTTTTCTTAAAACTAACTCATATTATTTTTAAAACATGTGTGTCCAAAGTTGTCTATTTTATCACCTTCATAAGCCCTTGTTTACTCTAAAAGAAAAATCTTTTAAATGATAGTCCTTAGATTTTGAAATTTTTAATCTTTTTTTTTCTTCGAAAGATATGCATTTACCTTTGGAAGAAATTTATGTCTTTAAAACAAACAACTACTTAAGTGAATTTACCTTCGGAAGAAATTCTCAATATTTCTTCCGAAGCTTAAAACTACTCTTGAATACTTGTATGTTCTAAAGAACAATTTTCTACTGAAAAGAAATTAAGTCTCGGAAGCTTTTTTCTTCTTAGAATAAAATTTCTTAGTCTTAATCTTTTCTAAAGCAAAATTTTCTAAACTCTATGGAATATCTTCTGAAGTCATCTTGGCTTCGGAAGCTTTTTATCAAAACTTCCAAAGTAAAATTACCTTCGGAAGATTTTAGACTTCCAAGAAAACTACTTTTTAGGCAAAAGAAAACTACTTTTTTAGAGGTGGGACCAACATCCGGATTTCAAAGTTTATCCTCTTTCATTAAATTTGTCTCAGATCCATTTCATATATATACCCAACGGTTCCCCCCTCTTTCACTCTCTTCTTCATCTGAACTATTCCTAAAAACCTAAATTCACCCATAAAATGCCTTTGTTTTTATCTTTCTTCACTACTAAGCTCTATAAAATGGCTAACCTCAACCGCAGAAACAACCCAGATTTTTCCATGCAACTCCACATACAACACAATCAGGTTGCTCTGTTGGACTCTGAGAAAGATCCATGTTTCTTAGAGGTTTGCCGTTTCCTTTCTTTGTCAAACTACTTCACCTCCCTAACCATTAATCCTCCACTCTATGAGAATCATCTGTTAGAATTTTGGAAGACCTACTAAGAGGTCATTATGGATAGGGAGAGGGCACTATCTGCCACAGTGGAGAGGAGGACAATCTTTATCACTCCAGCCATCATCAATACTCATCTTCAGATGGATGATGAGGAAGGTGAATTGTCCTTTCCTAAAGAAGTTGTAGACCACTACTTTGAGCAGATGGGCCATGAAGGAGATTTCTTTGTCAAGACCTTCAGGAAATGGAAGGTCTCATCCCACTGGAAGTATCTACTCCATATAGTCATCCACAGCTTGTCCAACAAGCATAGGGGATGGGACCAGATTCCTAAGGATCTCTCCTTCATAGTTCATGGAATGGTCCAAGGGGTCAAGTTCAGGTACTCTCAATTTGTTTACACAAATTTACTTACAAACTTGGACTCCTTAGAGTATTATATGTTTCCTAGATATGTTCAATACATTCTCAACTGTGAACTAGGCTCACAGTTGAGGGAAATAGGTAATATTCTCAAATTGAGACAGATAAAGCCCGGCATCTTTAAGATAATGAAGAAGCCAACTAATGGCTTCTCTGGGGGTAGAAACAGCCCTTGTCCCCAAAATGTTAGAGCTCATTGCTCAAGGTGACAACCTAGCAACACAAGCTAGTGTTGAACCCACACCTTCTACTTCTCAACCCGCTACACAACCTAAAATACTCCTCACTTACCAAAGAAAATCCAAACGAACCCTTGCATTAGCTATTCAGCTTGTGCAGGCCCCCATATCATTACCCATACAGGAAGAAGTGGACACTGGAGCTCCCACTTCTCCTGAGGAGCAAACCACTCCCATCTCATCAAGAATCAATGCTGAGGTTCCTCATGCTCAGCTTAATGAGCTCATTAGCCCATCAGCCTTAAACCTTCACTCTACGTCTCAACACTCAAGTGAACAACCTTCAGAGGAAAGTACAGGATCGGGTTTTGTCACTTAACACTTGAATTTCTCTCAAACTCACTTATACTACACTCTGATAAGATGAAGTAGAATCTCTTCTAAGAGTTAATAATAATATAATAATTAGCAAAGAACACAAAGAAATAATTTTCAAGGCACTTGTATATATTACTTCTCAACTCAAAGTATTACAAGACTCTTACAATTATATTACAAGAGTTACAATGAGAAACTATATATACTAGATCCTACAGCCCGATATACTTTGATACCAGCTGGAAACCTATAACTAAAACATATACTAAAATGCTAAAGTTAAGGTATCTTAGATAAAGTATTATCTAAGATATGGTAGTCATGACATGTCCATGACTTACCTTTTGTCACCAACTAAAGTTGGCAACTGTACTAACAGATTAAGGTGAACAGTGGAATAAAGTATGATCAACTAGATGGCTTTTGAGAAAATGTCATGCAGTATCTCATAGGTCTGCAGCGGAGTGTCAGAGAGACCATACTTATGTCCACTGGTTCATAGTAGTGTCTTCCGAAGGTTAGTTGGCTTCGGAAGAACAAGTTCTTCCGAACCCACTTATACTTCGAAAGAGGCTACTTCTTTCGAGGCTTGAGGACTTCTTAATTTCTTCATACTTTGGAAGTTGAATTCTTATCTTTTCTTCTAAGTCTTGATCTTCGGAAGTGAATACTTTGTCTTCGGAAGTTGGAGTTTTCCTTCGGAAGTTGATCTTACACTTTGTCTTCGGAAGAACTCCTTTTCCTTCGAAAGTTCCACACTTAGCTTCGGAAGTCCTTTATTAGTTGTACTAAAATAGTCTAAGTGATTTGGTTTTGGTTGCACCAGCCTTTCTAGATCCAACAAACTCCCCCTAGGCTGATGCTACCAAAACCACACTTGTTTCTGCTTTTCAAAACCTTCAACACCAGGGACAGAAGATATTTGTCTGTTTCCTTGTTCTTCCCCGAAGTGGTGCTGAGA
Organism: Flaveria ramosissima; assembly: GCA_025215565.1. Taxonomy (NCBI): domain Eukaryota; kingdom Viridiplantae; phylum Streptophyta; class Magnoliopsida; order Asterales; family Asteraceae; genus Flaveria; species Flaveria ramosissima. The sequence goes on from CM046036.1 coordinate 28,023,033, forward strand.
AGTTTGTACAAGTCATTAGTGGATAGGAGATCTAATCTATCACTCTGAATGACATGTACCTTTTGTTGTGCCCCCCTGAAAAGAGTTAGTTGATAGGAGTTATAGTCATACTCCCATGTAACTATGGGTTCAAGTTCAGGACCCTCAACCATTTGAAGAAAGGCTTTTCCTTTGGTTGTTGATCCCTTCCTTTTCTCCTCCTATCTCAGTTTCAACTCTTGTTCAATCTTGGTCCTAGCAGTTAGCTTGGCCAGATGAAGACTGCTCAGGTGATTTTTGATGTGAGCAGCTACTTCAGAGTTGGAGGGGTTGGAGAGTGGCTTCTCTACTAACTCAGCAATATCAAATCTGCTTAAGTGTATCAGAGATGAGGCATTTTGCCTGTTTAGCTCTCCACTCTCTCTCTCAACAACAAAGTTGTGAGAAGAGTCTTCGAACCTCCACTGGATAATCTTCTTCCTAGGCACAAGGAATTGACTTGGTACCTTGTCTCCTTTCTTCGTATCGAGCAGAGTCACCAGCTTTCTCCTTAGCTTCTTCTCTTCTTCATTCAATGAATCTGACTTGAGGCCAAAGAGCTTTACAGCTTGGTCCAATGTTCCACTGGGCAGATCAAGAAATTGATCTCTAGTGAGGGAATATGAGGATCCATCAACATATGTTAGTTTGACAGACTCCTCCTCACAAGAGATATCGCTCCGGGTTGTACAGTTGGTGAGCTTTGTCTTGATTGCCTTGAACTCCTCTAAGGAGAGATGTTTGGAAGGCTGAGGGGATGGTTTAAGAGGTTGTTGGGTAGGTTGTGGTGTTTGGGTTTTGGCGAGTGTTTTGGGTTGGAGGATGGGTAGTTTAGGTGGTTGAGGTGAGGAAGTTGGTAAGTTGATGGTGTAGGTTCGGGGGTGTAAGGTTCAGTGGTTGGTTCAGTCTTGATGAGGAATGGAAAAGGAATTGGTTCAGGTTGTGGTTGGGTTTGAGGTTGGGGTGGAGTGGTTGGTTTGAAGATCATCCTTTGTCCCCTTCTATACATCTCCTTCCTCTTCCCCGAGCGAATGTCAGCCTTTATGTAACTGACATGTCGTTGGAGGGTCTTCTCAGACATAGGACCCACCTGCCTGCCAGAGAAGCCATGAGCCCGGAGATAGTCTTTCTCCAGGCCTTTTTACCTATCTTTCTGGCAGCAACGAGTCCTACTTCCTCTTCCATCTTCTTCTTCAACCTCAGCTTCTCCTTAGCAGCTTTCTTCTCTCTTTCTCCATTTGATCTTGCTCTTTGTTGAAGAGCCATAAGATCGTATCATTGTCATATGGAGATAGTTCTTCTAGAGAGAAACCCCTGGAGGTTAGGAAAGTTATCCTTTCCCTCCTAAGCTGCTGTCAGCTTCTCTTTTCTTCTTCTTCCTTTCTACCTCTATAGCCAACCTTGCTGCTTCTTCCTTTTGCCGAATTTGTAGCAAAGTTTTCTTTCTAACTCAAGTAACTCCTCTAATGGTAGCAGGAGTATATCTTCATTTACAGCTCCTAAATTGACAAGTCTATCAATGATTTCCACTCTTCTTTTGTTTTTGACAACCTCCTGGTTGGTTGCAGCTGCTTTGCTACTAGCAGCTAACAACTTCCCAGTTGGAAGTCTACCTTTTCTTTTGAGCTTTTCTAACCTTGCTTCCTCCTGAATCTCTTCCTCAGTCATCTTCCTCTTTCCTTTGACATCCTCGGAAGTGCTAGACTTTGGGGGTTCTTGGATGGAAGGTTCAAGTTGAGTGGTGGAAACGGGAGCTGGAGTCAATGCTGATGTTTGAGCTAGGGGTTGGGTGAGAAAATCCTCCCTATTAACCTCAGATGCAAGTTCTAGGATTGCATCTTTGAATATTAGATCATCGGATAAATAGAATAGTCCTACCGCAGCTACAATCTCAGCTTTGAAAGATTGTACTTGTTCTTGCGAGGCTTTGACTTGTGCTTTGGAAGTCTGTGAGAATGCATTCTTTGTCCCAACTATCTCATTTATTGGGCCATCTGTCCTTGTTTCCCCTTCGAAATTAATCTCAGGTTCCACTTGGACCATAGGTTGACCAACTTTCTCAATAGTTGTAGAAGGAGCATTTAGCCTCTGAAGCTCTTGAGCTCCAAAGTAAATCACAAACAAGTCAGGACTTGGCTGTTCAATAAAAGATTCTATCAGGAACTTGTTGAAGAACCTGTTGAGATCTTGGAGCATCCTTTGGTCCACTTGAATTACAACTGGAGGAGGCTTAGGAAAAATTGAAGCTTAATGCATGGGGTATCTTGAACTTAGCGAAGGGAGAGCTTGACTTTGTGGTTCCTCTTGTCTTTGGTTTTGTCGTTGAACACTCTCCCCCTTTTTGGTAGCATCATCTTGAGAGTTTGATGAGCTAGAGGAAGAGGTTAACGATACCTGAATTGGTACATGCCTAACAGACCTCTCAATCTGTTTCTCAGCTAGTTTGGCCTTGAGATTTTCAATCTCAAGTTGCTAAGTGGCAGACCTATCCTCTAAAGTCCTAAGCTTAGATTCAAGGTTTGAGACTTTAGAAAGTAGGTCTTTAATGATGAGTTACAGTCTTCCCTCATCTTCTTTTGAAGAATCATGGGGAGATGAGGTAACATACCTAGTATGTTCATCCTCACCACCAGATGTGGTTTCTTGGCACCCTGGTTTTCCTTGCTCAATGATGTCTCTTTCAGAGTCATCAAAGGGCATGGTTGTTGTTGATTCAGTCTCAGTGATGTTACAACTTTCCTAAAGGTCCATTGAGGCTCCTTCAGTAGTGGCAGCTGAATCTACATGAGTCCCCTCCACATCAGTGGGACTCACCTCAATAAAGGCTTGCTGATGGGGGCTAGAGATAAGAGGTCTCTCTAGGCTCTGTTGATCCTTGAGAGGGTGTTGTGGATCAACTTCATTCCCTTGAAGAGACATAATCTCTTCATCAGTTCCTATTAATAGGTCAGTAAAGGATATAGAGGTTAAACCTAATGACCCGAGACCTTGGTCAATGTTTAATGGCATTGAGCCTATGGTGGGGTTGTCCTTTTTTGGCTGCTCAAGGGAGTATAGAGACTCACTCTGAGGGGTTACAGCTTGGGTTTTGGTCTTATGGGTGATGGTGGGATCTCAGACTGAGTGGAAGCCTATTGTTCCACTCTAGTCTTTTTGGATTGAACAGGATGAGCTTGTTCAATCAGAGAAGATTGAATAAGGGTTCGTTTGGGCATCTTTGATATGTGATAGTGATGGGGTGAGAAGGTAGATTTGGCAATGTGAGGGTAGTTGCTGGTGTGTGCTCATCACCTGTGAGGTTAACAGGGATGTCACCGTGAGCCATTGGCTCAGTCATACCTGGAAGAATGGCAGTATATCTTCCGGTGAAATTGGTGGACACTCTCTTCAAAGTCGTAAAGATGGTCGGCCTCATTTGAGGGACAGTTAGAGCAGCTGCACAGACAAGCTGACTCTGGTCCAAATCATAGTTGATTATGTGCTGAAGGAACCTGGGATACATGAAGAATGTGTCCCGTTGAAGATTCCCCAAAAGATTGGTCAGCACAAACCTTGAATAATTAAAACGGAGGCTTCTCACCAATCCATGAACTATGCACCCTAGTTCATATGGGATTTGATCCCATCCCCCAAATTTGTTGGATAAATAATGAAGAATGACATGCAGCAGGAACTTCCAGTTATAAGAAAAATTGAACTTGTAGACGGTAGACCTGCTTACATCTCCACCATACCCCATTTGGATATAGGTGTTTTCCAAATCTGTCTTGGGGAACTCAGTAGGAGCGCCTTCATCATGAAGCTCAAGATGCTCCCTGATAGTTGTTCGGAAATGACCAACTCCTGGCCACAAATGCTCGATCTTATTACCCGAACCCCATTTAGGGTTTTAATCTGACCATTTGCCCAAAATTCAACCATGTGATTTGAGTAAACGGTAGGGTTAACCGTCAGAGCTGTGTAATAAGATGATTGGGTAAGAAAGGAGATGATTTCAGAGAAGTCGGCATCCCATGAAGAATCAAGGAAGTGCGACTTGGTTGTGCTGAGGGTTAAGTGCCATTTTAGAAAGTTGCAGGAAGATAAGTTTGGAATTGGGTGAATTGGGGACAAAGGAAGCTTTTAGGGCAGTAAATTTGGTAAAAAGATAAAAGTGATTAGTCCGGATTATTTAAATGGGTGAAATGGCGGTTTAAGGGGCTTGGATAAGATGATGGGATGTTTCAGTGGAGGATGTGACAGGGGCGGTAAGGTTTAGTCCATTTAAATAATCCGACATCATTAACAAAATCTTTACTTTTTTCAGAGTAGGGCCCAAAATATTTCCGTTACACAATAAAGTCTTTCTTTCGAGAATAAAGCATTTCCGAAGGTAATGTTCTTCCGAAGGCAATTTTACTTCTGAAGGTAGAGTTCTTACTTCCGAGAGTAAAAATTGCTTTCCAAATAGAGAGTGTTATTGTTGGACCAAAAGAACCAATGAGCCTGATTAGAAAAACCTCTAAGTCCCACAGACATTACAACTGCTGAAGAAGATCACAACAGCTGAAGACATCAGCTGATTACAAAGGTCTGAAGACAAAGTCTGAAAGCAAAGAACTGAAGACAAAGTCTGAAGATGAAGTGCTGAAGACAAAGACTGAAGACCAGAGTGATCAGCAGTTGTCACAACAGCTGAAGTTGTTAACTTCAGTAGTTGTGATGGTTTTATTTTTCAGTACTTGTAACTTTACATTTCAGTAGTTTATTGTTTCAGTAGTTATTAGTCAGTAGTTTCATGTATTTGTACTTAGGATTCTCTGAGATGTGATCAGTTGTTGAGAACATCTCAGTAGTTTGCATATTTCAGTTGTTTTGTAAATTCTGTTAGATGTCACTATAAAGTGACATCAGCAGACGTCACATTCCTCTATATAAGGGATGTTGACCTAGCTGTATTCGAACCGAAGCATTACGCGTGAATGAAAACATTCCTTTAACAGAAACATTCTCTCTATAATTGTGATTGAGTGTTTTGCATATTCAGAACTTTTCTTGCTTGAATTCGATCTTAATTCGTGATATTCCGCTGCATAATTCAAATCTAATTGATCCGATCCTATCAAATGGTATCAGAGCAGGTTAATCATTGATCGATCTAACAATTGATCATTGAAACTGTTCTTTTGATAGCGAAGGTTGATCGAATTAGTATTTTTGCAAGAATTGACTATAAAGATTGATTTTCTGTGCTTCCGGTTTATTCTAATTGTGTTTTCTAAGTGTGTTGTTGAGTTTTCAAACTAGACCGATTTTAATCTCATTGAATTCAATTGAATTAGTGAAAATGACTACTTCAATGAATGATCCACACAACACTGGCTCCTCAACTAAGCCTCCAATGCTTGTTAGGAGTGAGTATAACATATGGCAACGCCGAATGCTCCATCAACTGTCTGTTAACAGTTCAGGTTGTTGGAAGTCTGTGGTTCATGGACCATACAAGCCTATGGTGAGTAATCCTGAAACCAATGAGATGGTTCCTAAAAAGAAGGAACAATATTCTGATGAGGATCTAAAACTGTTTGAGATTGATGCTAAAGCCCATGGAATTCTGGCCATGGCACTGCCTAATGAAATCTATTCTGGGCTCATGCATCATGAAACTGCTTATGATCTCTGGGTTGCTCTGAAAGAACAATTTGGAGGAACTGATGAGGTCTTAGCAAACAACAGAGAAATCCTTGCCCAGCAATATGAAACATTCTCTCATAGGAAGTGTGAGACACTGACTCAACAGTTTGAGCGGTTTTCATGTTTAATTTCTGAGCTTAAAATGGTTCAACATGAATACACAAACAGCCAGATGAATAACAGATTCCTCATATCCCTGCCTGAGAGATGGGACACTTACACCATTGTCCTACGCTCTAGTGCAAATCTGGATACTCTATCTCTCACCCAACTTCATGGGAAACTCTTAACATTTGAGAGAGAGATAGAACAGAAAAGGAAACTATCTTCATCTGGAAAGCTCACTGATGACTTTGTACCAGGTAACACTGCTCTGGTTGGTCATGAGTCTGAATATGCTTCATCTGAAAGTTCATATGATGAGCATATTGATTTCTCTTCAAACAGTGGAAATCATGCTTTTGTTGGAGTTGAGGGAAACTCAGGTTTTAATGTTGATAATTTGTGTTTTATGATGGATGATTTAAAAGGAATTGCTGATGATGATCTGGAAGAGATGGATATTCTGAGCCAAATGGCATTGATTAATATCAGATCTCAAAAGTTTTATAAGAGAACATGTAGGAAATTTCCTGGTCTCTCTGGCAAAACCAAGGTTGGTTTTGACAAGAGTAAGTTGAGATGTCACAAGTGCCACAGACTTGGATATTTTGCTAGTGAGTGTAGATCATCTGGATCTAACTTATCTGCACCCTTTGTGACTTTTCCAAGTAATAAATCACAATCCAAAGGGCAACATCCTACCAGTTCTGATCATCATTCACAACATCAATTATCTCCTGCATACTTTGTCCCTCAAAGCCCCATGCCATATCCTTATCCATGCTTTTACATGCCTCAGTCTGGTCAAGTTTCTGTACCCATGGCTCAACAACCACATGCTCTACCTGATCCTCAGCCATCTCAAACAAATCAACAATCTCAACCTCAATCTCATCAGAGCTTTTTCACCCCTGAGGTTGTTGACTGGAGCATCCTACCAGATGATGTCTCTGGTTATTCTGAGCAATTTGTTGGTGCTGGTCAACATGGTGGTGACAATCCTTTTGGAAACCTTGCTTTAATGGCCCTGGAATCTACTGATAACAATCCTTCATCATCACAGGTACCACAGGTATCTTCTGAGGCTAAGGCCAAGATATGTTCTGAATCATGCATAGCTGCTTTTGTTTCTATTAGGGAAGCAAATGTAGCTTTAATTAATCAAAATCTTGACCTAGAAAAAGCAATTTCCAAAAGAAAATCTGAGTTTGAGTCTGTTTTAAAAGAGAAGGATGAGGAGATTTATAAACTTAAATGTCAAATTACTGATGAAAAAGCAAAGGTAGAGGTCATTCTAGAAAATCACAAGAATCTCAAAGAAACACTTGCAGCTACCCAAGTTAATTGTGAACGATGGGTAACATCCTGCAAGGGATTTGAAATGCTTCTCAGTAAGCAAACTGCTTCCAATGTGAAGTTTGGGATTGGGTATAATCATACCATACCTCCCACAGATTTTACTCCCAAGTTAGAAGTACAATCTGAGGTTGAGAGTCATTCCCAAACCACATCATCAGGTGTTTCATCCTTAACTTAAAATTCAAAATCTGAGGATGAAGATAGTGTGAGTATCTCAGGTAATCAAATAACTGATGATCCCACTGCTTCGAAACACTTGATCAAGAAGAGGCTAAGAAATTCAGGTGTTGTTCCACAAGGTACTCAAAGTACTGAAGGGCAAAACACAACACCTGAAGAGCATTTTAAATCAGAGGAAAACAAGCATTCCTTGACAACTGCTGAAGAATCTATCAGGATTCTAAAAAGTACTGATAGAAAACCACTAAAGAAGAAATCTTCAGTTGTTGAAAATCCTTCAGTACTTCCCAAAAGTACTGAAAGGAAGAAAGTACTGAAGAACAAATCTTCAGTAGTTTCATCAACTTCAGCAGTTGATCAAGAAAAGATGAAAAGAAAGCCATGTGAAATATGTGGTTTGTTCAATCATCTGACTGATGAATGCTGGTATAACAAGGGTTTAAAATTCAATAAAGAGAAAATCATTAAGCAGGAAATGCATAAAATGAAAAATGAATTTCAAACCAAGTTTGTACCACAATCATCTCATTCTAATAAACCTAAGCTTTCTCAAAAAGTCACTAAGGAGGAAGGGGTTTTTCAAACAACAGCTGCAAATATTCCTCAGGGAATATTGAAAACTCAGACTAAGTCTGTGTCTTTTCAAAAGAAGGATGTAGTGAATAACAAGAACAAATCATCTACAAGTACTGATGTGTCAACTGAGTTGAAAACTCTGTCAACAAATCAGACACAACTTGTGATGATGGTTCAACATCTATTGGGGAGAGTTAACCAATTAGATGTTTCTGTGATTAAACCACTGAAAAGGATACCTAAGCCAAAATCCAAGGAATCCTTTTCAGCATCATCTACATCTTCAAAAGCTGTTAATCATGCACAACCTGTTAGTTTAACATCTGTTGATGAAAACAGACCCAAAACCAAAAAGGTTTGGGTCTCAAAGGCTAACTAATGTTTGTGATAAATGCAGGGTTCTTCATCATGCCAAAGAAGCATCTGGTATGTGGACAGTGGAGGATCCATGCATATAACAGGGAGCAGCTCTCTTCTTCATGACTATTCCCAAAGGAAGAAGGGATTTGTTTCTTTTGGAAATGATGCCAAGGGTTACATCATTGGGAAGGGTTTTGTCTCAAATGGGGAGATAAGATTTGATGATGTTAACCATGTGGAGAACCTCAAATACAATCTTTTGAGTGTCAGTCAAATGTGTGATAAGGGCATGTTGCACTTTTCACAAGTCAAAACTGTCGGATTCTATCTTCCACAGTTTTGCACAAGATTGACAAAATATTGGATGAGTATACTCTCCTGAAGGCCAACAGGATTGGAAGAGTATATGCTTTAGATCTATCAAATAAAATAGATCTAAAAGGCCATCCATGTTTGTTCTCCAAAGCCTCTCCTCAAGAATCTGAACTATGGCATAGAAGGCTGGGTCATGTGAATTTCAAGAACATGAATCAGCTCATTCATCATGGTTTAGTGAGGGGTTTGCCATTGAAGGAGTTCAAGTGTGATGATAACTGCCCAGCTTGCTTAAAAGGAAAGCAACACAAAGCTTCATTCCCTTCTATAGAAGAACCTAAGTCCACTGCCTGCTTGCAATTACTGCACATGGATCTCTTTGGTCCTGTGAGAGTAATGAGCATGGCAAAGAAAAAGTATTGTCTGGTAATTGTGGATGATTACTCAAGATATGTATGGACTTTCTTCTTGCACTCCAAGGATGAGGCTACTCAAAGTATCATCTATTTTGTGTTACATGTGGAGAAGCAGCATTCACTTCCAGTTAAGTGTGTGAGAAGTGATAATGGGACAGAGTTTAGGAATCACACTCTTGATGAATTCTATTTGTCTAAGGGAATCAAAAGACAATATAGTATTCAAAGAAATCCAGAGCAAAATGGAGTGGTGGAGAGAAAGAACAGGACCCTGATTAAAGCTGCAAGGACAGTGTTGGCTGACTCTGGTTTGCCATTAACCTTTTGGGCTGAAGCTGTCAATACAGCCTGCTATGTTCAGAATAGAGTATTAGTGAATCAGAGGTTGATGAAGACTCCTTATGAGCTCTTACATCATTTGGCTCCTTTGATTTCATTCTTTAGAGCATTTGGGTGTCCATGTTATATTCTTAACACAAAGAGTATACTTCAGAAGTTTGATTCCAAGGTGGATGCAGGGTATTTTGTTGGATATTCATCTACTTGCAAGGCATACAGAGTGTTCAACTGCAGAACAAAGATTGTTGAAGAGACTTTGCATGTCAAGTTTAATGAATCCCCAAAAGACAAGATTCCTCAAAACCCTGTTGACATGTTTGACTTGGACATACTGCAATATGTTCCATATCAGCCTCCACCTGTTGTGGTCTCTAAGTTCCATCCTCTCCAACTGAAGATACAAATGCAAGTTGTAGTGATCATCTGCCTGTTTCTACTACACTTGATGTTCCTGTAGCCTCAGCAGCTCCATCCACAACAAATGCTGATGAAATCTCTGAATCCTCTACTTCATTTGAACTGCCATCTCAGTCTAGGTTTCAAGAGTCTACATCAACATCTGCTGCTGCTGAATCTTCTAGAAACACTTGCACAGATATTATTGCATATCAAGAATTGAAGAATCATCCCATGTCCCAGATCATTGGTGACATAAATGCTGGTGTCTCAACAAGAAGTCAATTGTCCAATTTCTGTCTCTATGCTCTCTTCATCAGTCAGCAAGAGCCAAAGAATTATCATGTGGCCTTAAGGGACAATGGATGGGTTGAAGCCATGCAGCTTGAGCTTCTTCAATTTCAAAAACAGCAAGTGTGGGAACTGGTTCCTCTACCCCAAGGTAAGTGTGCAATAGGCACTAAATGGGTGTTTAGGAATAAAATTGATGAAAAAGGCCAAATTGTCAAGAACAAGGCCAGACTAGTTGTACAGGGGTTTTCATAAGAAGAATGTATTGATTATGATGAAACCTTTGCCCCTGTAGCCAGACTGGAGGCAATTCGATTGTTCTTAGCTTATGCTGCTTTTCATAACCTTAAAGTTTTTCAAATGGATGTCAAAATTGCATTTTTATATGGTAAAATAAAAGAAGAAGTTTATGTGTGTGAAGATCATAAGCACCCTGATTGGGTGTATAAGCTTGATAAGGCTCTTTATGGGTTGAAACAAGCACCCAGAGCCTGGTATGAAACATTTTCTAACTTTCTTCTTCAAAATAATTTCACTAGAGGCTCCATAGATAAAACTTTGTTCATAAAGAAAGCTGGCATGCATAAGCTCCTTGTTCAAATTTATGTTGATGATATTATTTTTGCATCATCTGATCCACAGTTGTGTGATGCATTCACAAAATTGATGCAACAAAAGTTTGAAATGAGTGCAATGGGAGAATTACAGTTCTTTCTGGGTTTACAAATCAAACAACTGATTGATGGAACTTTCATTCATCAGTCAAAATACACAAAAGATTTGTTAACCAAGTTTGACTTACAAAACTGTAAAACCTGTTCTACTCCCATGTGCAGCAACACACAACTGGATGTTGATCAAAAAGGTAATGCAGTTGATGAAACTCTTTACAGATGTATGATTGGTTCCTTGATGTACCTAACAGCTTCTAGACCAGATATTATGTTTGCAACTTGTGTCTGTGCTAGATTTCAGGCTGCTCCTAAGGACTCCCATATGATTGCAGTCAAGAGGATCTTTAGATATTTGCAAGGAACTAAATCTCTAGGACTATGGTATTCCACTGGGCACTCTTGTAAATTGGTTGCTTTTTCTGATAGTGACTATGCAGGGTGTAAGTTAACCAGAAAATCAACTTCTGGTGGATGCCAATTTCTAGGCAACTGTTTGGTCTCTTGGCAGAGTAAGAAACAAACATTAGTTGCTACATCAACAGCTGAAGTAGAGTACATTGCAGCTGCAAGCTGTACATCTCAGGTACTTTGGCTTCAAAATCAGTTATTGGATTATGACATTACAGAGACTAAGACTCCGTTATTAATGGATAGTTCTTCAGCTCTTTGTATTGTTAAGAAATTGTCTAGCATTCTAGGACCAACCATATTGAGATCAGACATCATTTCATTAGGGATTGCTATGAAAAAGGTCTGATTGATCTGAAGTTTGTGCCTAGTGCTGATGAGCTTGCAGATATATTTACTAAGCCTTTGGATAGTGCAACTTTTCATAATCTTGTACTCAGGCTTGGTATGCTGCAACTAGAATAATTTGACAACTACTGATGCTCTTAATTCATAAATACTGATGAGCATTAGTATACTTTTGTCAAAAATAAGTGCTGATAAGTCATTTTATCTTCAGTAGTTTACAACTACTGAAGACTAAATTACTTAAAAGTACTGAAGTACCTTATTTGTTAGAAAATACTGATGTAGTTCAAACTACTGATGTCTTTTATAATAAATAAGTACTGATGACCAATGAAACATCTGAAAATCAGATGATCTGATGAGTAAGTGTCAAGGTCATTGAAACAGCTGAACTTTGTGAATTCACGACAACTACTGTTTCATTTCCAATCAACTGAAGCCAAAACCAAGTCTTCAGTAGTTTAACAACTACTGATGACCAACACCAAGTCTTCAGTTGTTTACAACATCTGAAAGTTAAAACCATGTCTTCAGTTGTTTTCTAACACCTGATTACTAACACCAACACTTTCAGTTGTTTTCCCCTCAGCCGTTTCATAACCTATATATACCTAACCCTAACTTCAACCTTTTCATAACCCACTTTCCAAACGTTCATCTTCCATTAATGGCGACCATGCAAATCAAACCTCGACACACTGTGTTGCTCATCTTACCAAATCACCTTTCTGGAACAAGTTTGATGCTGCTATCGACTTGATGGTTGATTCCCAATACCGCACAACCTTTCTCTTAAATCCTACCATCTACCCTGATACCCTGTGCCAATTCTGGACAAACGTTACTGTTTATACTGCTGAGAATGATGGCACCATCACTCTCCAGTCTTTTGTTAACCAGAAACGGGTGATCATCACTCCTGAGATCATTCGTCAAACCCTAGACCTGAATGATGCCACCTATCCCACCAAGTACCCAAAAGGCACCATTGATCTTTCTTTTGCTAATCATGGTTATGAAGGTGACCTAAGTGCTACTACCATCCTGAAGAAGCACTTCCATGATGCCGAGCGACTCATATTTCACATGATCAATGTCTGCCTTGCTCCCAAAACATCCTCTTGGGATCAAATGTCATCCAGATGGCAACAGGTATTATATTCTATCCTTGAACATCAAAATCTAAATTTTTCTGATATTATCTTTTTGGAACTGAAAGATTTGGCATTGAAACCTGTGGCAAATAGATGGATATTATATCCAAGGTTTCTTATGGCAATCATTTTAAATCAATTAAAATCTGATGGCCTTGTTGGCCTTGGAGTCCCTGCTCTGCTGGTTTTGCCAGAGCTATACTCCAGGCACAACTCAAAGAGGCTGCCAAACTGCTCAAACCCAAGCAGAGGGAACCCACAGCCTCCACCTCCAAATCTAAAGTCCCCTCCAAACCCAAACCAAAGAAAACCAAAAAGGCTACTCAGGGAGTTGAGTCCCCTGATGATGCCCCTGTAGCACAAACGCAGGATGAGACTACAAGCCTTAATCCCCTTGTAGTTTCAATGACTCCACCAGCTGAAACCGCTCAGGTATCCTCTCAACAGGATCCTGATGCAACCAATATTGGGGAAACCACATTGCTGGAATCTATCTCACTTGAGAAGATTGCCATTGAAGAGCACCACTCTCCCCAGGTGCAAACCTTTTCACCACCATCTCCCACTGATACCACCCCTACAAGCCCAACTGCAGTCATTGCACAAGTGCTGACTCAGCTACATTCCTCTACCCCTCCCCAGAAACCTGTTACTACTGGGAAAACCTCAACAGCTGAGGGAGAGGATTAAAATGTAGTTGATAACCAACAACATAGGGATTCTAAAGTTCAGTCTCCTAGTGTAGATGTGGAGACTAGAACATCTGGTGAGGCTACCTCTTCCCCTGTTTCAACACATGAACAGGATGAAGCAGGTATCATCTCTAAGTCCTCACCAGAGGCAACTGTCAATGAAGGACATGCTCCTAAGGCAGGAAGACCCTAGTTCCAAGATGAAGGGGCACATGTGATCACTGATTTACACTCAGCACATGTTCATCCTGATTCACTCAGGAGGTCAGCTGATTCAGTTTATACTGATGATGACCTGGGCTTTTTCTTTGAAGTCTTAGCCCAAAATACTATTCTTGAGGCTGAGGTTTGTAGATTAAAAGATCTGCTTCCCATCATGCCTCAGGAATCAAGTCCATCTGCCCCAATAAACCCACAGATGGCAGCTTCTGTTGAAGCTTCACCAAACACTGAGCCACTCAAATCAAACAAACCACCAGCCTCTGGCTCAGGCACCATTTCTCAGGGAGAGAACCCCTCTGAGCAAATGGTTGCTGCTTTCAAATCTTCCTTACCTCTCATCACCCCCATCATCACATCTATTGTTCATCAAACCATTGATGAGAGGCTCTCCTCAGATATTAAATCCCTTGTGACTGATGCTGTGTTAAAGCACATTTCTGACATTCAAACCCCTGAACCCAATGCAACCAAAAAGGGGGAGTCTAAGTCAGTAAAGGATGATAAAAGGAAAAGAGATGAAGAGGAACAAGCTAAGGAAGAGAATAAAGGCAAAGAGATCATCACCTACAAAAGAAAGAAGAGTATTGGTGAACAAACTGAAGATGAGAAGAGGTTAGCTGAGATGATCAAAGAAACTGATGACCAACATAGCAGATCCATGGACAGGATCATTGATCAGCTCTTTAGGCAAGGTTTTGATACTGCAAAACTTGACTCAGAGATCAGAAGACTTGAGATTCAAGAAATTGAGAATCGATGGGCAAGTTGCAATGAAGAAGAAAGAGAGAGATTAGAGGCTATGGTTAGATTCCTCTCTAAACACTTGGGAAGACCTATCATTGAGATCAAGTCATGGTCCAGAGATAGCATCTTGGAGATAACTACCAAAATATGCTCATCTGAAAGCTTCAACAAAGGCTTAATCATTGAAGCTCTAGATGAAGCTGGTGCTGCGAAGAGAACTGATATGGCCAAGTTATCCAAAGCCACCCTCACCAACAAAATGATAGAGCAGCCCTTAAAATCTCCTTTACCAAAACAATCTTCAAAGCCAACCTCACAACCAAAATAGCCAATCTCAAAACCTTCAAAACAACCAACCTCACAACCATCTAAACCAACCCCTTCACCCAAGAAACCCATCCAAGATTCCACCAGTGAAGCACCCAAAAGAAAAAGAAGGCTGCTGAGGATGGAAGAAGAAGAAGAAGAGGATGAAGAAGACAATCTGCCAATATCTGTTGTTCTTGAAAAGAAGAAACTGAAGCCTAGGAGTCAATCACAAACAATAACTCCTAAAACTCAAAGGCAGATAGTTAAGGTCAAAATTGAAGAAGAAGAACAGCAGGAGCAGCATGATGAGCAATTTCTTAGAATGGTTGACAAGGACTTCCCTCAGTCCTCATCCATTCAAGCTATGAAGATACAAGCTCAGAGGCTGTACACTCTCAGACATACTTTTCAACATCAAAAAGAAAGAGTGAGGATTTGGCTAGATCCCAGGGTAAGTTCTAGAATTCACAAGAAAAACTTACCAAGTAGATATCATGGCCAAGTAAGAAAGACTTTGAATGCTGCAATTATGTTGGCCATTGTAGTCTCACCCTGGGAAATCATTGAAGAATTCAAGAGAGCTCACACATCCAAATCAACCCCTATGTTTATTCTTGAGAACAAAATGATCAAGAAGGGGTTGTTGTACAAAAGACTTGAAGATCTTCAAAAGAGTGAACTCCAGTTGCTGCTCGAAGGCTCTCATCCAGATGAATTCGCATATAGAGAGATAACAACTATTGAGTTGAAGAATGGAAAGACAGTGAGGTATCTGTCTGAATACTATGGGCCTGAGTTCTTCTTTGAGGGAGAAGCAGAAGAACTCACTAAGGAGGAACAACTTGTTCTCCTTGAGGCCTATGCAAGGGAGTCTTTCAGACTCATCAATGGGAAATAGGTTTCATGGTTGGGATAAGACTCTGTGTCCAATTTCCCCAAGACAGAGTTCCCTTCCATACTTAGCCAATCAAAAGATTAGAAACCTTTTTCCTAGCCTATGCTTATCTGTCTACCTCTGAAGCTGATCAAGAGAGTACTTTTGCCAAAGAATAAGTGGGATCTTCAATAAAGTTAGAGGTTTTGGCTGCATTGGTTCAGGGGGAGTTTGTTGGACCAAAAGAGCCAATGAGCCTGATCAGAAAAACCTCTAAGTCCCACAGACATTACAACTGCTGAAGAAGATCACAACAGCTGAAGACATCAGCTGATTACAAAGGTCTGAAGACAAAGTCTGAAAGCAAAGAACTGAAGACAAAGTCTGAAGATAAAGTGCTGAAGACAAAGACTAAAGACCAGAGTGATCAGCAGTTCTCACAACAGCTGAAGTTGTTAACTTCAGTAGTTGTGATGGTTTTACTTTTCAGTACTTGTAACTTTACATTTCAGTAGTTTATTGTTTCAGTAGTTATTAGTCAGTAGTTTCATGTATTTGTACTTAGCATTCTCTGAGATGTGATCAGTTGTTGAGAACATCTTAGTAGTTTGCATATTTCAGTTGTTTTGTAAATTCTGTTAGATGTCACTATCAAGTGACATCAGCAGACGTCACATTTCTCTATATAAGGGATGTTGACCTAGCTGTATTCGAACCGAAGCATTACGCGTGAATGAAAACATTCCTTTAACAGAATTATTCTCTCTATAATTGTGATTGAGTGTTTTGCATATTCAGAACTTTTCTTGCCTGAATTCGATCTTAATTCGTGATATTCCGCTGCATAATTCAAATCTAATTGATCCGATCCTATCAGTTATAAGCTTCGGAAGTAGATGTGATATGTAATCAATCGCTTCTTCCGAGACTAAAAATTCTTTCGAGAAGAAAATTATCCTGGGAGGAATTTGCTTCGGGAGATATGTAAAACATCTTCCGAGGGTTAATTCCTCTTCGGAAGAATTTATACTTAGTGAAAAATTCAGAGAAGGACCTTTTGTAATAGGGCTTAGATTGTTTTGACACAAGACTTTACATATTAAAAAGGTTTTCAAATGAGATAGACTAATCAATGTTTATCATTCCAATAACTGTAATGAGATACTTGAATCTTTGTTTATCAAAAGCTTTGGTGAACAAGTCAGCATATTATTCATTTGAGTCAACTTTGATTAGCTTGATTAGATTTTTCTCATGAATATCTCTAATAAAATGGTACCTGATATCAATGTGCTTTGTCATGGAGTGCTTCACTAGATTTTTAGTAATGGAGATAGCACTGTTGATGTCAATGTGGATAGGAGTGTTCATGAAGTTGAATCCGTAGTCTATCATCTGGTTCTGAATCCACAGCAGCTGAGCACAACAACTAGCAGCAGCAATGTATTCAGCTTCAGCAGATGATGTAGAGACACAGGATTGCTTCTTGCATTGCCATGAGATGATCCTTCCCCCAAGAAATTGACATCCACTTGATGTTGATTTCTTGTTGATATTACAGCCACCATAGTCACTGTCATAGTTGCCATAGAGATTGAAATCACTATTCCTTGGATACGAGAGACCTAATTTAGGTGCTCCTTTGAGGTATCTGAGGATTCTTTTGGCAGTAACTAGATGAGACACCTTTGGAGCAGCCTGATATCTTGCACAAATGCAAGTTGCAAACATGATATCAGGTCTACTTGTTGTGAGATACATCAGAGAACCAATAATTGCCCTATACTGATATTGATCAATATCCTCCTTCTCAGAGTCAGGACAAAGATTTTTGTTTCTGGGTATAGGTGCTTTGCTGGCTTACAATCTTTCATGTCAAATCTTTCTAAGATGTCATTGAAATACTTAGATTGATTGATGAAAAACCCTTCCTTCATTTGCTTCATCTGAATTCCAAGGAAAAAGTCCAATTTTCCCATGGAACTCATCTCAAACTTCTTCTTCATGATGCTCTCAAAGTCTTTACACATTTGGTCATTTTAGGAACCAAATATAATGTCATCAACATAGACTTGAACAAGCAAGATGTCCTTTCCAGACTTCATTATGAAAAGAGTCTCATCAATGGTACCTCTGGTGTAACCATTCCTCAGGAGAAACTGAGACAATGTCTCATACCACAGCCTAGGTGCTTGGTGCAGCCTATATAGAGCTTTATCCAATTTGAATACATAGTTGGGGTGTTGTGGGTCTTCAAATCCTGGAGGTTGGCACACATAGACTTCCCTATCTATATCCCCTAATAGAAAGGCACACTTGACATCAAGCTGGTAGACAGTGAAATTCTTGGATGCAACATAAGCAAGGAAGATCCTAACTGCCTCAAGTCTTGCAACAGGTGCAAAGACATCAGTATAATCGATTCCCTCCTCTAGAGTGTATTCTTGAACCACCAATCTTGCCTTGTTCTTGATGATCTAGCCTCTATCATCTCTCTTGTTTCTAAAAACCCATTTATTACCTATAGGTACTTGACCAGATGGTAGCGAACACAGGTTCCAAACCTTTTTTCTTTTGAATTGAAGCAGCTCCTCTTGCATTGATTCAACCCAACTATTATCTTTCAAGGCATCTTCTACCTTCTTGGGTTCCATCTGGGATAAAAAGCATGAGTACAAGCAGACATTCCCATTGTGAGTTTGTCCTCTTGTTCTCACACCTCCGGAGACTTCCCCTAAGATATTCTCAACTGGATCAGTGTTGTGAATCCTAAGTCCAGGAATTACCTCCAGTTGCAAAGATAGATCCAGATTGGACATATTTTGCTCAAGAGCTTGAACACTTTGTCCAGCTGCTGTTTGAAACTCATTCAATGAGGACTGATTGAATGAATTAGAAACATCATCATTTGTTGGCTATGAAGCAGCATTAACAGTTGCATATCCTTCAAGATGCTACTTCTATCAGCTTGGTGTTGTGCAGTGTCACCTGATGAAGTTTGAGGGTCAACAGGTGAATCACTGGTTGAAGCTCCACTATCCCTTGAGATAGTCATACTATCAGATCTGCCAATAGTGGGAGCTTGATTTGTTGCAGCTCTTGGAGAACTTGGAATAGGTCTGGGTAGCTCAAACAATTGGTCATCATCAGAATCATTTTGAGCACCTGTTCCAGCTGAAACATTCTCACAAGATGGTTTAGAATAGTTTGGAAACAATTTTAAATCAAAGATATGATCAGGGCCATTCCCCCTAACACAAGGAGTGTGCTCATTAACTACAATGTTGAAAGATTCCTCAAATTTTTTATTTTTGATGTTATAAACTCTATAAGCTTTAGAGTTCGAGGAATATTCAACAAAGATAGCATCATCTGACTTTTCAACAAATTTTGCCAAATTGTCTTTTGTGTTAAGTATGGTACACCTGCTGCCAAAGGACCTTAGAAAGCCAATGAATGGTGGCCTCTTGTTCCATAGCTCATTAGGGGTTTTTCCATGTGGCTTTACTACAAGAACCTTGTTCTACACATAGCATGCAGTGCTGACTGCCTCTACCCAGAATGTTAGAGGCAGCTTTGAATCAGCTAACATGGTTCGAGCAGCCTCAATAAGTGTCATGTTCCTCCTCTTAGCAACACCATTTTGTTGAGGAGTTCTAGGAGCACTATATTGTCTGGCAATCCCTTTTGAGTTACAGAATGAGTCAAGAACATGGTTCTTTAACTCAGTACCTTGATCACTTTTAATTATTTTAACCTTGTGATCAATTTGATTTACTATTTTAAGAATAAAAGATTTTAAAATTTTAGCAGTTTCATCTTTAGTTCTTAAAAAGAATACCCATGTAAATCTTGTAAAATCATCAACAATCACAAGGCAATATGATTTCCTTCCAATGCTCATTATACTTGTAGGACCAAATAGATCCATGTGCAATAAGTGTAATGGAGTGGTGATGGAGTTAACAACTTTGGATTTATGAGATGTCCTGTGTTGCTTCCCTTTCAGGCATGCAACACAGTTATCTTTGTAGAAAATTTCCTTTTTAGGCAAGCCATGTACCAAGTTATTTTTAGCCAATTTATTCATTGTCTTAAAATTTACATGACACATTCGTTTATGTCATAGTGTTGACTCATCACCTTCAGCTTTGGAGAGAAAGCATGACACTTCACCCATTGGGGAAGCATTGTTCATATCAAAGATTGTACATATCCCCTTTCCTGGGAGATCTAAGAAGCACCAATTTTTGAGGAATTGTCATCCCGGTTTGAGGATTTTGATGCTTTTGATCACAAAACTGAGAAACACTTAACAGGTTGTGTTCAAACTGTTTGACAAAGTGAACTTTATTAACTTTTAATTTTCCATTGGATATACTTCCTCTGCCAGAAATATATCCTCTGGCCTCACCTCCAAACTGGACAAGACCTCCATCATAATGTTGAAATTGTTGAAGGAGAGATATGTTCCCTGTCATGTGCCTGGAGCATCCACTATCCACAATCCAAACATTGTTATTCTTGTCATATGGATGTCCCTGCACATAAGATGAGATGATTAGTTTTGATTGGAAACCCAAGCCTTGTTGGTCTTGGGTTCTTCCAATGATAGTGACATAATTGAACCAAAATTTATGCATAGGGGTTCAATGGATGTCTTTGAAGAAGGGCTGCATCATCTTTCTTGATTTTCCATTCCATCCCTTGGTTGATCATGGATGATGAGCTTATTGAATCTTTTGCAACATGGCATTCTTCCGAAGCTTCTTTCTTTTCGGAAGAAGCCTTCATCACCTTTTCTTTCGAAGCAGTCTTCTTCTGCGACGGTTTCAAGGGGACTCTTTTGTTCTTTTGAGTCTTGACAACTTTAGCTTCTGAAGCCATTTTCCCTTCGAAAGAAGAACTTTCTTCCGAAAGCAACCTTGCTTCGAAACAAGTTTTCCCTTTTTCATCACTTGAACCATTTGATATGGTCCAAATGAGAAACCTTCCCTGACTCCTTCTCTTTTAACATTACTTCCTGGCTTGAGCCTCAGCTGTGACAAGCTGGGCTTGAGCCTCAAACAATTTGGATATTAAATCCTTTATTTGAGTCTTATAGTTTGTGTGTTCATGTTTTAATAAGGACACAGTTTTCTCCAACTCCTCAATTTTTCTTTGATAGTCAGATTCAGCCCTTTTAAAATCAGATTTTAAAACATTTAGAGACTCAATAACAAATTTAATCTCCATATTGTAGTCCTGATACAATTTAACCTTAGCAATACAGGAAGGAGTACAAAGATGTTCATATATCTTATTGTCATCTGTTCCAGCAATGAGTGCTTGAGCAGGAGTCACATCCTGTACCATAAAGCTCCAGTCAACTTCTTGAGCCATTGCAGCTATCTCCATTGACTTTCCAGTGGGCTTTGGTGTAGAGGGATGTGTGGAGGCCTGTGGGGTTCTCGGATTTGACTTGGGAGCCTTGCATTCCCTTGCAAAATGACCAAGTTGGTTACAGTTGTAACATGTGGCCTTAGTATTGTCAAACCCAAATTTGATGTTGGTTGGGTTCTGGGGAAATTTCCTTCCAGTTCTCTTGAAGAACTTCTTTGCTCTGTAGATTAAGAGAGCCATGCTGGACTGTGTTCACATATTCCACATCATCTGGGCTGAAGCACTCTAGATCATCAAAGCAATACTGATAGTCACTAGAGCGCCCATTACCTGACACAAAGGCACAGCTGTACTGAAAGGAACTTTGCTGAGCCTGTTGAGACCTTGGAGTCTCAGGAAATGTAATATATGGCACAGAAGAACAGGATGGCTACTGGGTGTATGTCAGTTACTGTTGAGGTTAGGAGGGTCCTGAGCCTTCAGCAACCATTAAAGCGTTGCTAGCAGGAAGACTCAAGGGTCTGCTTGTCTAATGGCCTCTCTTGTTCTCCATTTCAAAACGGTATCCATCAAAGATGCCATAGAGTTCACTCATGGTGAGGGTGTTCAGATTTTCTGTCCTCTTGATATAGACACAATAGAACGTCCACTCATTAGGGAGTGCACTCATGAACTTTCTTGTGAGATCTCTAAGTTCAAGGGCAATTCCCACAGACTGAAAGGAAGAAATGAGGTCCATGTACCTGAAGTATTGCTGGCTGAGGGTCTCTCTAGCAATATAGGTGAAGTTCTCGAATTGTTGCTTCAGTGAGTCCTTCTTGGAGTCATTGGAGCTGGAGTACATATGAGCAAGTGTATCAAACAATTCTTTGGCTGACTTGCAATGCTCAAACCCCACCATGATGGAGTTGGGTATTGCAGTCATGAGAACAGTCATAGCATTATGGTCAATGTCCAGCTTCTTTCGGTCCTCATCAGAGTAGTCTTCGACGGCTTTCTCTATCATGGCACCGTTTCCACTTGGTGCTGCCACCTTTGGTTTATACGGGCCATTGACAATAGATTGCCACATCTTGCTGTCTTGATACCTGATAAAGCCTTCCATGCGTTTGCTCCATGACCTGAAGTTTTCAGGGGTGATGATGGGTGCTTTAGTCATCATCCCCATCTCTACTTCAGACTTGTTGAGGGCCATTTTGAGTGTTGTGTAAGGAGGAGTGAAAAACATGTTGATTAGGATGGTAAGATCTCACAATCAAGAGCCTAAGAATCTCTGATACCAATTGCAGGATTGGGTTTTGTTACTTAACATTTGGATTTCTCTCAAACTCACTTATACTACACTCTGATCAGATGAAGTGGAATCTCTTCTAAGATTTGATAATAATATAATAAGTAGCAAAGAACACAAAGAAATAATTTTCAAGGCACTTGTATATATTACTTCTCAACTCAAAGTATTACAAGACTCTCACAAGCATATTACAAGAGTTACAATGAGAACTATATATACTAGATCCTACAGCCGGATATACTTTGATACTAGCTGGAAACCTATAACTAAAACGTATACTACAATCAAAAGTTAAGGTATCTTAGATAAAGTATTATCTAAGATATGGTAGTCATGACATGTCCATTACTTACCTTTTGTCACCAACTAAAGTTGGCAACTGTACTAACAGATAAAGGTTAACAGTGGAATAAAGTATGGTCAACTACATGGCTTTTGAGAAAACGCCATGCAGTATCTCAGAGGTCTGCAGCGGAGTGTCAGAGAGACCATACTTATGTCCACTGGTTCATAGTAATGTCTTTCGAAGGTTAGTTGGCTGCGGATGAACAAGTTCTTCTGAAGCCACTTATACTTCGAAAGAGGCTACTTCTTCCGAGGCTTGAGGACTTCTTCATTTCTTCATATTTTGAAAGTTGACTTCTTATCTTTTTTTTTAAGTCATGATATTCGGAAGTGAATACTTTGTCTTCGGAAGTTTGAGTTTTCCTTCGGAAGTTGATCTTACACTGTCTTCGGAAGAACTCCTTTTCCTTCGGAAGTTCCACACTTAGCTTCGGAAGTCCTTTATTAGTTGCACTAAAATAGTCTAAGTGATTTGGTTTTGGTTGCACCAGCCTTTCTAGATCCAATAGAAAGTTACCATCCCCAGCTTCTAGATCTAAATCCACCCATTCCCAACCTTGAATTCTATGATGATGAAGACATGGGATTCAGTGAGTTCCATGAGTCTCTTTACTCCTCCCCCACTCAAAGAGAGATGAGTGCTCCTGCCTCTCCTTTGTCTAGCCCACATCATTCACCCCTCACTGAGGTGGATCTCTCTGAACTTGTTCAGGAGGTCCATATGGAAGAGGCTCTTACTTCTGCAAATGATTACAATATTAAGACCTCAACCGTGGCAACTCAATCCATTGACACTTCATTTGAAGTTGTAAGTGAGCAGGGGAAATCAGGCAGCCAAGAACATGATGCTGGTGGTGAGAGTGGAGACTTTGGTCCAATTCTCTCATCCCCCAATGATTCTTTTGATGAAGATGAGGGGAACATGAGACTAAAGATGCAGAAATTATCACAAACATGCTCCTATTTAGTCTCTAAGGTTAGTCATCTGGAATCTTAGGTGACTACATTACAAAATAGGGTTAATGATCAGCAACTTGAGATATCTTATCTTAAGGAAAAACTAGCTGGGAGACCTTTAAAGATAGCTCATCCATGAACACAAGAACCTGTGGATGTGATTGACCTAACTCCTAGCTCACCTATGCAAGAGGGTGATGCTACAAAAAAGGAGGAGAAAGTCATAGTAATCACAGAACATTGGAGTTCTTCACAGAGTATGGACATTGAGGCCTCACCATCCTCACTTGCAATTGTCCATACTCAGCAACTTCCACAAGTTCACATTGATGTGGATTCACTAGACTCTCTCATCCAAAGTCTTTTTGAGGAAGGTATTCCAAGGGCTATGTCATCCCCACCACAAGAAACTTCAAACTACATAATTGGGTGGAGGTATGATGCTAATAGAAGAGCCCTCATAATTCAAAGAGTTCAAGGGCAGCAAGAAGTCCTCAACTTTTAGACCTTGAACTACTATGAAGGTCTTGACCTGGTCAACAGGCCACTTGCCAATCCAAGACAATCTAGGCAAGCTGACAGGCTGGCTCAAAGGATTCAAGACATGGTTATTGAAGAGTTCAGTCAAAGAAAAAGACAAAGGCAATCAGGTAATGTCATTAGTCAACTGGATGTTGAGGCAAACCCTGAGATTAGCTTCAAATGGAAAACCTTAACTGAAGGCCCAGTGATAGAGCCTAAGAGCATTGTCACAACTACCACTACTTCAACAATCCATTCCCTCATTGAAACACCTCCTGGTGAAGGTGTATCACAGCCTCTCTCTGGCCAGAGCATGGAAGCTACTCGAAGCAATGAAGGCCAAAGCTCTCTCCACCCTGAGTGACAAAGTTCTGTTGGTGACAAAGGGAAAAGGATAATTACTCCTGAAGAGATTGAGGAGGAGGAGAGAGAGGAAGAGGAAGCTAAGGGGAGAAATCCACTAGGTCTTCAGGCTTCATGGAAGCTGCTATCAAAGCTGCCCCCAGACCAAATACTCAAAATGTTGGGTGAAGGGCAGTCAGGATTACTTACCTGTAGACCAGGAACTATGACATTGATGATATCATTTCTCTCCCCTTAGAGGAATTGAATGAACTGGCAGACATGGAAATGTCTAGAGAGAGGAAGGAAGTAGAGGATGCAAGGTTGCTCCTCCAAATCAAAGAAGAAAGAAGACAGAAAAGAGTGTACAAACATGTTCCTACTCTCTCTCCAGTTCAAGAAAGTTCTGTGCAAGAGACTTTGTCAACTCCACAACCTCATGTAGATAAAGAAACTGATAGGCAAAACATGATCAACTATCTGAGTGCTACAAGACACTACCAGCCAGCTACACTTCTTCCTTTGTACTTTGAGTATATTGAGTTTGAGTATCTCAGACAACTTGAACTTCAAGTACTCAAAGAACAAAAGGCTACAAAGAGAAAGATGAGGGAAGAAGCAGTTAAGTCAATAGCCATCATCTAAAAGAGTCAAAAGAAGTCTTCTGATAGGCAGAGGATGATGAGCTTCTTGAAGCTGTATGGATTCTCCGGAAGGAGATTTGGCCCAATGTCTCTATTCACTATGGATGATCATATAAGGGTGATCAAGAAGATCAAAAGAGGAGAGCTCATTGACTTACACTCTTCACTAAGTAAAGCCCATTAAGAAGTGGAGGTTAAGGTTGAGCAATTTGAGACAACATAACCTGGACCTCCTGCTGAACCTCAGCAAGCTTCATCTTTTGATCCACATCAGGGTCAAACTCCCTCTCCTTATGGACCAGTGAGGGAGGTAGACCCAACTAAGAAAGACAAGACTGAACAACAAGGTGCTGAAGGCCAGTCTTCTCAGTTGAAGATTCCAAATAGGAGGAAAGGATGGCCTCTAAACCAAGTCAAAGAAGAAGAAGAGCTAAGAGTCATCCACCTCCAAGCCTCATTATGAGTCAGAACATCCTGAGGAAATGCAACAAGAGGAAGCTCAAACAACTCTGATTCAAGCACCTCCTCTTGCATCTAGGAAGACCCATCTTGTCCTGGACCTACACTACTAATCCAGAGATATGGCATGTAATTAGAGATCAAGGTGTTGAAGATATCTACACATGGCAGGATATGTTCAACTTACCTCTACATGATCTCTTTGAGATGAGAAGACACTTTGAAAGTCTGAGTGATCCTGACCATTTAATGAAGAAGGGTATGGTCATCATCATGATAAGGACTGTCAACATCTAAGGTCTTCAAATGTTTTGGTAGCATCAGCCTACGGGGAGTTTGTAAGGTTTCACGCAAGGCTGATGCACCTAAAACATCATAAGTCTCTCCTGCGTGCATGCATTAAAGTACAGAGAAGAAATGCTTCAGAAGTTTTGCATCAGAATTGCTCTAAGTGTAATATCTTCTGATGCCAAGACCAACATCTTTTGAAGCTAAAAGTGAAGTCTTCTGAAGCTTCAAAGATAAATTCTTCCGAAGCCAAGAAGTGAAGACTGGTTTCTTCCGAAGACTTTTAACACATGCTTTATCTGATGTACTTTTCCATAAAGCTGAACCACTTTCTGCTACAGCTCTGTTTAGTCACCAACTTACATAAGTTGGTGAAAAGGTCCATGCTTTTGGTGACTGTAGATTGAGGTCTTGAGTCCTTTGCTTTCTACTTTATGTACTTGTATCATTTTTGTAATATATTAGGATGTGAGCTATGGCATGTCATAGTCACTAGTCAAAAAGCAATCTGCCTTTTGACACTATATTTGATTTTGTTGTTGTCTAGTTCAAATGTTTCGAGCTAGCCTTCTAAGTATGGCCGACTGTAGGATGTAGTATAAAGTATCTCAGGTCCTTGTATCTTTTCTTATGGTTTGTAACACTTGTAAAGAACTTGAGAGCAATATACAGCATTCTTGAAAACCAATATCCTTGTGTTGTTCTTGTTCTGTCTTATACTTGCTTGTGCTCTTAGTATCAAACCTTAATTGTTCCCAGTTCCCTATTTGATCTGTTAAGTGTTCTTTAACACTCTCCTCATTGTGTGTTGTGTTGTAAGTGACCATTCCTTAACCGGTCCTGCAAAGTGTTTTATACACTCAATCACTCAAATGTATTGGACATAAAATCAATTAATATTTTGAGACTAATATCAAGTAAAATATAACAAATCATACACACTAATTAATTTTCAATCTTACTTAATAGATTTTAAATTTTAAAACTTGCTCAGTTTTTATTAAAAATTTTGTAAGTGTTTGAACACACACTGTCATAATCAAAATCAAGTTTTAGGAATTTATAATCGCTATGTCATTTACATCTTTTAAATTTATGAATATTAAGAGAATTTTGATGATTAACAGTTGAAATTTTATTAGAAATTCAATTTGTCGATTTAGCTTATTTGTTAATTTTTTATTATTATATTTGACTAATGAACCCACGATCATCAAGAAAGTTTTATGTTGAAATTGAGTTTTGATGATGATAATCTGGTCGAAAACATGTGTTATCAACAAATTCAGGTTCAATTTTGAACATTTTATCACATTTAAATCGTAAATTTCAAATTTCTAAAACCCTTAGGGTTCGAACACCTGAATAGCATTCAGACGCCCAATCAAATGTGTGATTAATGTCTTGAGATTTGATGTTTTGCACTCAATATAAAGTTTAGAATCAAGGATTATACCTAAATATCACAATGATTTCAAGAAATCAGATTAAACTTATCAAAATGGAGATTGTCGGGTGTGAATGAGTAAGAACAGAGTGTTTAAGTGTTGAATTGATATGTAAGGATTCCTGAAGTCTGATGCAACCCAAAACAGCCTAAGTGTCTCAGCAACATGCACTAAGTACTGAAGTGAAGAATGCTTCGGAAGTTTTACACAAAGCATTAGAAAATACTCTAAGTGTAAAATCTTCCGAAGCCAAGACCAATATCTTCCGAAGCCAAACATGAAGTCTTCCGAAGCTTCAGAGACAAAGTCTTCCGAAGCTTCAACCTATGAAGACAGATTTCTTCCGAAGACTATTAGTACACATGCTTTATCTGATGTACTGTTCCATAAAGCACCTTTTCCGCTGCATCTCTGTAAAGTCACCAACTTACATGAGTTGGTGAAAAGGGTCTTGCTTTTGGTAACTGTACATTGAGGTCTTGAGTCTGTAACTTTCCACTTCATGTACTTTATCCTTTTTGTAATGTATAAGGATGTGAGCTATGGCATGTCATAGTCACAAGGTCAAAAGGCAGATATGCCTTTTGATCCTACAATTGATTTTGTTAGTGTCTAGTCAATTGTATCCAGCTGGCTTTCAAAGTATAGCCGGCTGTAGGTTGTAGTATAAGTATTTCAAGTTCTTGTATCTTTCTTTATGCTTTGTAACACTTGTAAAAGAACTTGAGAAAGCAATATACTGCCTCCTTGAAACCCATACTCTCTTGTTCTGTCTCTTGCTTTACTTGTGTTCTTTGTATCACCTTTGGTTACCCAGTTCACTGTTTGATTAAAGTTTAGTTAGTCTCCTCATTGTGTTGTTGTGTTGTAATTGTGTTAAAGCCCTTAAACGGTCCTGCAATTGGTATCAGAGCATTCCAGGCTATTGATATAAGATCTAACCATCTTAAGATCCCTCACACACACAAAAGCTAAACTCTTCAAATGGCTTCCATCTCAAAGACTGATATGGAAACTGGAACCATGAACAAATCCCCACTAATCACTCTTGATGATTTTGACACCTGGTGCATGAGGATGGAAGGCTTCATCAGGTCTCTTGATTCAAGAATGTGGGAATCTGTTGAGAATGGACCTTTCATACCCAGCACCCCCTCTGCTACTGGTGCTGGTATGATTCCTAAAGATGTGGCCAACTACTCAGATGAAGATAGAAAAAGAGTAGAGATTGACAGGAAGGCCATGACTGCTCTTCAGACTGCTCTCCCAAACTCTGTATACAGAGGTTTTAAGAAGTGCAAGACAGCCAAACAGCTGTGGGATGCACTGAAGCTGATGTATGAAGGCTCCTCTGAAGCCAAGGAGAACAAGAAAGATCTTCTGAAGCAGCAGTTTGAGAATTTCACCTTCAAAGCAGGTGAAACCATGACTCAACAATACTTCAGGTATGTTGAGATTGTGGATACCCTAGTGGATGGAGGAGTTCCTCTTGAGAACAGGGACATTGTAAGGAAGTTCATGTCCTCACTTCCTAGGCAATGGACACACTATTGTGTGGTGATCAAGAGGACTGAGAACTTTAAGACTCTTACTCTTACAGAGTTGTATGGGATTCTCAGTGGATACCAGATGGAGATGAACATGCAAGGTTCATCTGGCAACTCCAACAATCAAATGGGTTCAGCCCTTCATGTGGTTGAAAGGGACAGCATAGAACCCCAACATCATCTCATATGCTACCCTGACAACTCATAAAAGGGTCCTTTCATCACCTTCCCGGAGACACTAAGGGAGAACTTTACTCAAGGAAGCTCATTCCAAGAGACAAGTTCTTCTCAAGCCTTTGTGTCTGCAGATGAAAGCTGTGGGAATTATCTTTTCACTCTTGAAGACCTGGACTGTATCCATCCAGATGACCTGGAATACATGGAGATAGTTCAGCAGATGGCTCTCCTCACTCACAGAGCCAAGAAGTTCTACAAGAGGACAAGAAGAAGATTTCCAAGCAATGCTACCAGTGGTAAGTTTGGGCTGGATAAAAGCAAAGTTAAGTGTTACAACTGTAACCTTATGGGTCACTTTGCTAGGGAGTGTAAGGCACCTAAAGCAAATGGGGGCCAAACACAACCCAGACCAAACTACACTGACAAAGCCCCTCAGGCTGAGAAGACAAAGCAACATGCTGCTGTTGTTGTTGAAGAGGGAGGCTTTGACTGGAGTTTTCAGTGGAGGATGCTTCTCCAAACCAAGCACTGATGGCTGACCATGATGAAGCCAAGGTATTGGAACATCTTTGCTCCCCTAAATGCATTGCTAAAGTAAATAGATACAGGTCCTACAACCTAGAGATGAGATCTGATCTTGAGTCATTAAACATATTAAAGTCTGATTTTAGAAAGTCTGAAAATGATTACAAGTTAAAGATAGAGGACTTGGAGAAAACCATTTCAGTACTAAAACATGAACATACAGATTTTAGAACTCAGATCCAAGATCTCATCACTAAGTTGACTGAGTGCCAGGCTGAGCTTGTGATCAGCAAAGCCAAGGCAGAGAAGAGTGTTCTTGAAGAAGAGACCTTCAAGAACATGATATCCTCATCCCTACACAACAAGGTTTGTTATCAAAATAGACAGGGACTGGGATCAAATGAGATAGCTCCTCCACACACAATCTTGTCTGTAAGATCTCCTAGGTGTGGAACTTGTGAAGATGAGCTTCCTCTCATAGATCCTATAAGTGAGGATGATGAAGAAGTGATAGTGAAGAATTCCTCTGAGAAGAGTGAAGAAGAGGATTCTTCCAAGGGCCACTATCCTTCTGAGGAGAAGAAATCAACTGTGATGACCAAGTCCAAGAGAAAGAACTTGATCAGGAAGAGCAAAAGGAAAGCAAAGAAGGCTCAAGAAATCAAGGCTACTTTTGATGCTAAGCAGAAACAAGTGTTTATCTCTGCAGGTTTCAAAGTAGTAAGGACTGAAGACATCAACCAAGACTCCTCAGCTAAGAGTCCTGGTTCTTGTTCAAATCATCTCAGTGCAAAGAAGAAGACTGAGCTGCTGTGTACCACTGCTGCACAGCCTGGACCATCAAACTCCAAGAACAGTTCACAGCCCAAAGGAACTGTCTCAGCATCTACCAAGATGAAGGTGGAGAAGGGATGTGACCAAAGCCAGTCTTGCTCTCAAAGGAGACTTCTTTGAAAAAGAAAATGTTGTGTGTTATGTGTGAAAGTACTTCTCACATTGCTAAGGATTGCCCATACAATCCTAAAAGTACTATCCACATGACCAAAACAAAGACTTCAAAGAGTCTCAAGAAGTCTCAAGCTTCGGAAGGAAAGTCTGTTTCCTTCGGAAGCTCCAAATCAAAGAAGAAGGTAAATGGAAAATTACCTTCGGAAGCAAAGTTGGTCTCGGAAGAAAGGAGTTCTTCCGAAGCACTGAAGTCTGCTGCAGTGACTGTAGATTCTTCCGAAGGATCAGTCATCAAAACTTGTGAAGTTCCAAAAGCTTCTAAGGTTTTGAAGGTCAAGTCCAAGACTCCAAAGGTGGTGTGGAAGTCTAAGAAAGACCAAATGACTGAAGTTTCTCCATCAACAACAGCTGAAGATCCCCATAGTACAACCATAGGATCTATTACTGTTGCATTACCTTCTATTACACTTAATGAGCCCAAGACAAGTAAGGCTTGGGTTTCCAAATGTAACTAATCATTCTCTTTGTGCAGGAACAGCTCAAGACAAACAGGAATGTCTGGATAATTGACAGTGGCTGTTCCAGGCACATGACAGGCAATAGGTCTCTACTCCATAATTTTGAGAGAATTGATGGAGGACCAGTTGCTTTTGGAGGAGATGAAGGTGGTTACATTTCTGGAAGGGGCAAGGTCACAAATGGTAAGCTCAGCATTGAGAAGGTAAACTTTGTTAAGGAGCTTGGGTACAATCTTCTGAGTGTATCCCAATTTTGTGATCAGAGTCATAACATGCTCTTTACTGAGCATGAGTGCATTGTTCTCAAGCCTGGAGTGGTCATTCCTCATGAGCATATCCTGCTCAGAGCCCCCAGGAAAGGGAACATGTACAAGATGGATTTGCAAGAAACATCTCCCTCTGGAGAAGTTTCATGCTTTCTATCTAAAGCAAATAGTGATGAGTCTTTCCTATGGCATAAAAGAATGTGCCATGTAAACTTTAAGAACATGAATAAATTAATTAAACATGATCTGGTAACTGGAATGCCAAAGAAAGAGTTTACAAGTGATGATCATTGTGTTGCATGCCTGAAAGGGAAGCAACACAAGGTATCTCACAAGCCTAAGGAAAAGAACTCCATCACTACTCCCCTACACTTGTTACATATGGATCTCTTTGGCCCCACCAGTGTAATGAGTTTAGGAAGGACCTCTTACTGTCTGGTGATCACAGATGATTTTACAAGATTCACTTGGGTCTTCTTCCTTAGAACTAAGGATGAAACCCCTGAGATTCTGAAGAATTTCATCTTAAAAGTTGAGAATCAATGTGATCACAAGGTCAAAACCATAAGATGTGATCAAGGAACTGAATTCAAGAACCAAATCCTTGATACATTTTGTGATGAAAAAGGTATTACAAGACAATATAGTGCTCCCAGGACTCCTCAGCAAAACAGGAGTTGCTGAGAGGAGAAACAGGACACTTATTGAAGCTGCAAGAACTATGTTGTCTGACTCTAAACTGCCTATCACCTTCTGGGCAGAGGCAGTTAATACTGCTTGCTATGTGCAAAACAGAGTTTTAGTAGTTAAGACACATGGTAAGACTCCTTATGAACTTTGGCACAAGAGGAAACCTTTCATTGGTTTTCTCAGGTCATTTGGATGTCCCTGCACCATCTTGAATACCAAAGATCAAATTGCCAAGTTTGCTGAGAAATCAGATGATGGACATTTCATTGGATACTCTTCCCAAGCTAAAGCTTATAGAGTATACAATCTCAGAACTAGAATTGTTGAGGAGTCAGCCAATGTGACTTTCAATGAGCACACTCCTTGTGTGGCTGGTTCTGGTCCGGATTGGCTGTTTGATCTTGATTTAGTTACCAACTGTTTTAACAAATCTTGTGAGCATGTTTCAGGATCTGCAGAAAATCTAAATACAGGTGATCCTGATCCAAGATTTGAGCTAGGAAGACCTTCAACTCATACATCTTCAGCTCCAGTTGGAACTACTTCAGCAAATGAGGTTTCTATCAGCACAACAATGACAAATTCAGCTGATACATCTGGCATGCCTTCAAATTCCAGCTCAGAGGCCTCTCAACCAGATAAAGACACCTCACTTGTAGAAGACAACAATGGTGATGGTGATAGTGATCAGGAATTTCTTGATGCTAATAACCATACCATAGATGACAACATCAATGATGTCTCACACTCATTGGATCAAGTTAATCTTGATAAGTGTGATAATGTGGAGGGTGAATCTTCCAGACCAGATCTAAATTTCTCAAATTTAGATCTTTCTCAACAACTTGCTGTGATCCCTCAGCTAAGGATCCACAAGTCTCACCCCACCACAAACATCATTGGAGATGTTGTCACAGGGGTAAGAACAAGAGGACAAACCCATGAAGCAAATGTTTGTCTTCACTCTTGTTTCTTATCTCAGATAGAGCCCAAGAAAGTTGATGAAGCTCTAAAGGATGGAAGTTGGGTTGAAGCTATGCAACAAGAGCTGCTTCAATTCAAAAGGCAGAAAGTTTGGAACCTTTGTCCTCTTCCTCATGGGAAGACTACCATTGGAACCAAATGGGTTTTTAGAAATAAGAAGGATGATAGAGGAATCATCATCAAGAACAAGGCAAGACTAGTTGTTCAAGGATACACACAAGAAGAAGGGATTGACTACACTGATGTCTTTGCTCCTGTAGCAAGACTAGAAGCTGTTAGGATATTCCTGGCATTTGCTGCATCCAAGAACTTCAAGGTCTACCAACTTGATGTAAAGTGTGCTTTCTTATATGGAGTGATTGATGAGGAGGTTTATGTCAAACAGCCACCTGGTTTTGTAGACCCTGATCATCCTGATTATGTCTGCAAGCTTGACAAAGCTCTTTATGGGCTGCATCAGGCACCCAGGAAGTGGTATGAGACACTATCTGAGTATCTTTGTAAACATGGATACAGGAGAGGTACTATAGATGGAACTCTCTTCATCAAAGGACAGGGAAATGACTTATTGCTGGTTCAAGTATATGTAGATGACATCATCTTTGGTTCAACTAATCCAAAGCTCTGCAAAGACTTTGAGAAGCTGATGAAAGACAGATTTGAGATGAGTTCAATGGGAGAACTCAACTTCTTTCTGGGAATTCAAGTGAAGCAGGTTGAAGATGGCATCTTCATAAGTCAGTCAAAGTATGTTCAAGACATACTCAAGAGGTTCAACATGACTGATTGTAAGATTGCTAAGACACCCATAGCCAGAAACCACTCCCTTGGTCCAGATCTTGAGGGGGAGTGTGTAGATGAGCACTTATACAGGGCTATGATTGGGTCTCTTATGTATCTTACAGCTAGCAGGCCTGATATCATGTTTGCTACATGTATTTGTGCAAGATATCAAGCCAACCCTAAGATGTCTCACTTAATCACTGTGAAAAGGATTTTAAGATACCTCAAAGGTGCTTCAACACTTGGTCTATGGTATCCAAAGAATCCAAATTTCAATCTGTATGCCTATACAGATAGTGATTATGGTGGTTGCAATATGACTGCAAAGTCTACATCTGGGGGATGTCAATTCCTTGGTGGAAGGGTGGTCTCATGGCAATGCAAGAAACAATCCTGTGTGTCTGCATCAACTGCTGAGGCTGAATACATTGCTGCTGCAAGCTGCTGTGCTCAAGTGCTTTGGATTCAAAATCAGATGCTGGACTATGGATTTAACTTCAAAGAGACTCCTATCCACATAGACAACAATAGTGCTATCTCTATCACTGAGAACCCTGTGCAGCACTCAAGGACCAAACACATCAACATCAGGTATCATTTAATAAGAGATAACTATGAAAAGGGATTAATTAAACTAGTCAAAGTTCATACAGATGAACAATATGCTGATCTGTTCACAAAAGCTTTTGATGAACAGAGATTTAAGTATCTGATATCAGCTATTGGGATGATTAACTTTGAGTAGACTTTTTCTTAAAACTAATTCTAATTATTTCTTCTTAAAATATGTGTGTCCTAAGTTGTCTAGTTCATCACTTTCATAAGCTCATGTTTTCTTTGGATGTAAAATTCTTTTTGAAGACTTTCCTTAGATTCTTGAAAATTTTTGATACTTCGGAAGATAAAATTTTATCTTCGGAAGAAAAACATGTCTTCAAAATACATAACTGTCTAAGAGATTTTACCTTCGGAAGAAGTCAAATTCATCTTCCGAAGCTTAAAATTCTTATCTCAGACACTTATTTATTTTTAAGGACTTTTTCCTTCCGAAGCAAAATTAACCTTCGGAAGCTTTGTTTATTCCTATACAAAGCATTCAAGGGTTTATTTCTCTTCCGAAGCATAAATCTTCAAGACTCTCAGGAAAATCTTCCGAAGCCATTTTAGCTTCGGAAGCTTTTTCAATCAAAACTTCCGAAGACAAATAAACTTCGGAAGCTTTTCGAATTCCAAGAAAACTACTTTTTGAGCAAAAGTAAACTACCTTTTCAGAGGTGGGACCGACTTCCGGATTTCAAAGTTTATCCTCTTTCATTAACTTTGGTTCAAATCCCTTTTCATATAAATACCCAACGGTTCCCCCTCTTTCCCACTATCTTCCTCAATTCTACTGTTTCTCTAACCTAATTCTCTAAACCGCCTTTGCTTTCTACCTTTCTTCACCCTTAAGCTTCTGAAATGGCCAACCTTAACCGCAGAAACAACCCTGATTTCTCCATGCAACTTCACAGGCAACATAATCAAGTTGCTCTGTTAAGCTCTGAGAAAGATGCAAGTTTCTCAGAGATTTGCCAATTCTTGACTCTGTCAAACTATTCACCTCCCTGACCATTGATCCTACTCTATATGAGGATCACTTGCTTGAATTCTGGAAGACCTGCCAAGAGGTCATTATGGATGGGGAGAAGGCACTGTCTGCCACAGTGCAAGGGAGGACAATCTTCATCACTCCGGCCATCATTAATCAACATTTGCAGCTGGATGATGAAGAAGGTGAGGTGTCCTTCCCAAAAGAAGCTGTTAATCATTCTTTTGAGCAGATGGGCTATGAGGGAGATTTCTCTGTAAAGACCTTTAGGAAAGGGAAGGTCTCATCCCAATGGAAATTCCTGCTCCATGTGGTTATCCACAGCTTGTCAAACAAGCATGGTGGATGGGACCAGATTCCTGAGGATCTCTCCTTTATAGTTCATGGAATGGTTCAGGGGGTCAAGTTCAGGTATTCACAATTTGTTTATACTAATTTACTTGCAAACTTAGACTCCTTAGAGTATTACATGTTTCCTAGATATGTTCAACACATTCTCAACTGTGAACTGGGCTCACAGTTGAGGGAAACAAGTAATATTCTTAAATTGGGACAGATGAAGCCCGGCATCTTTAAAATAATGAAGAAGCCAACTGTAGGCTTCTCAGGGGTAGAAACAGCCCTAGTCCCAAAAATGTTAGAGCTCATTGCTCAAGGTGACAACCTAGCAACACAAGCTAGTGTTGAACCCACACCTCTTTTGTCCTTACCTTAAAAAGACCAGAAATCACCCTCACCTACCAAAGAAAATCCAAACGAACCCCTGCTCAGGCTATTGAGTCTGTGCAGGCCCCCAAATACTCAACCTTACAGGAAGAAGTGGACACTAGAGCTCCCACTTCTCCTGAGGAGCAAACCACTCCCATTACTTCACCTATCAGGGCTGAGGTTCCTCAAGCTCACCCTGATGAGCTCACTAGCCCAACAACCTTAAGCCTTCACTCTGAGTCTCAACACTCAAGTGAACAACCTTCAGGGGACAGCTACCATCCCCAGCCTTTGGATCTCAACCAACCAATTCCCAACCTATCCTTACACTGATGAAGACTTAGGATTCAGTGAGTACCATGAGTCTCTCTTCTCCTCCCCTACTCAAAGAGAGATGAGTACCTCTGACTCTCCTCAGTCTATCCCACATCAGTCACCTATTACTGAGGTGGACACTTCTGAACCTGTTCAGGATGTCCATATGGAAGAGGCTCTCACTTTTGAAAGTGATTACATCATTAAGACCTCAACCATGGCAACTCAGCCCACTGGCATCTCAACTGAGGCTGCCAGTGAGCAGAGGAAAACCAGCAGCCAAGAAACTCAAGCTGGTGGTGAGAGAGAGGACTTTGGTCCAATCATCTCATCCCCCAATGAATCTTCTGATGAAGATGAGGGGAATTTGAGACTAAAGGTGCAAAATTGTCAAAAACATGCACCTATTTAGTCTCTAAGGTTAGTCACTTGGAATCTCAGGTGACTACCCTGCAAAACAGGGTCAATGATCAGCAACTCCAGATTTCATATCTGCAGGAAAAAACTAGCTGGGAGACCTTTAAGGAGAGCTCAACCAGGAACACAAGAACCTGTGGAAGTGATTGACTTATCCTCCAGCTCACCTATGCAAGTGGGTGATGCTACCAAAAAGGGGAGAAAGTTGTTACAACCACAGAACCTGGGAGTTCTTCAGAGAGAATGGACATAGAGGACTCACCATCCTCACTTGCTGTTGTGCATTCTCAGCAACTTCCTCAAGTTCACATTAATGTGGACTCTATAGACTCTCTCATCAGGAGTCTCTTTGAGGAAGGTATACCAAGGCTGTCTCATCTCCACCACAAGGAACTGGCAACTACATCATAAGGTGGAGGTATGATGATGACAGGAGAGCCCTTATACTTCAGAGAGTTCAAGGCCAACAAGAAGTTTTTCAATTCCAAAGCCTGAGCTTCTATGAAAGACTGGATTAGTCAACTTGCCACTTGTCAATCCAAGCAATTCAAGACAAGCTGACAGGCTGGCTCAAAGAATCCAAGACAGGATCCTTGCAGAGTTTACTCTAAGAAGAGACTTAGGGAATCAGGGAATGTCATCAGTCAACTGGATGTTGAGGTGGACCCTAAGATTAGTTTCATAGGGGAAACCTTGACTGAAGGCCCAGTGGCAGAACCTGAGACCCCTGTCTCATCATCAACAACTGCTGCAAGAGGTCCAAACTCCATCTGAGACACCTGCTGGTGAAGGTGTTTCTCAGCCTCTCTCTGGCCAGAGCATGGAAGCTACTCCAAGCAATGAAGGCCAAGCCTCAATCCACCCTGAGTCACAAAGGTCTGTTGGTGACAAAGGGAAAAGGATAATGACTCCTGAGGAAATTGAGGAGGAAGAGAGAGAGAGGAAAAGGAGACTAAGGGGAGAAAGTTTACTGGGTCATCTAGCTTCATGCAAGCTGCAATCAGGGCTGCTCCCAGACCAAATACTCAAGATGATGAGTTAAGGGCAGTCAGGATTACCTATCTACAGACCAGGAACTATGACATTGATGAAATCATCTCCTCCCCTTAGAAGAGTTAAATGAATGGCTGACATGGAAGTGTCAAGAGAGTTGAAGGAGAAAGAGGATGCAAGTGATACTTCTCCAACTCAAAGAGGAGAAGAGACAGAAACGACTTTACAAGCATGCTCCCACTCTCTCACCAGTTCAAGAAAGTCCTGCACAGGAAGATGTGGCTCCACAAGAACCTCAGGTAGATAAAGAAGAAGATAGGATCAGATGATCAACACCTGAGGCCACAGGGTTCTATCAGGCCAGATGCACTTCTTCCCTTGTCCTATGACTTCATTGAGTTCGAGTACTAAAGCAACTTGAGCTTGAGTTAGTCAAGGAAAGAAAGACAACTAAAAGGAAGCTAAGGGAAGAAGCTGCAAAGTCAGAGCCATCATTCAAAAGAATGCAAAGAAGTCTGCTGACAGACAAAGAAGGTGAGCTTCTTGAAGCTATATGGATTCTCCGGAAGGAGACTTGGCCCCATGTCTCTATCCACTATGATGAGCATATTAGGGTGATCAAGCAGAAGATTAAAAAGTGGAGAACTTATGACTTGCACTCTCTTCCAAGTCAAGTCCCACCTGAAGTGGAGGTCAAGTTTGAACAACCAGAGACACCTCAACCAGCACCTCCAGCTGAGCCTCAGCAAGCTTCATCTTCTGATCCTAGGCAGGGTAAACTCCCTCTCCTTCTGAAACCTGTGAGGGAGGAACACCCAACTGAGAAAGACAAGATGATCAAACATGGTGCTGCAGGACCAGTCTTCTCAGTTAAAGACATCTAAGAGGAAGAAGAGGATGGCTTCTAAACCAAAGACTAAAAAGAAGAAGCCAAAGTCATCTACCTCTGCACCTCAGGCTGAATCAATCACCTGAGGAAGTGCATGATGAGGCAGCCCAATCAACTCCTATTCAAGTGGCTCCTCTAACTAGTGAGACCCCATCTTGTCCTGGACTACTCTACCAATCCAGAAGATGGAATGTTATCAGAGATCAAGGTGTTGAGAATGTCTACTCATGGCAAGACATAATCAACTTAACTCTGCATGATCTCTTTGAGATGAGAAGATACTATGAGAGTCTTGATGATCCTGACCATCTAATGAAGAAAGGAATGGTCCCTGATTGTTACTGAAGACTACCAACATTTGAAGATCTTCTAAGTGTTTTTGGTAGCATCAGCTAGGGGGGGTTTGTAAGGATTCCTGAAGTCTGATGCAACCCAAAACCCTAAGTGTCTCAGCAACATGCACTAAGTACTGAAGTGAAGATGCTTCGGAAGTTTTTACACAATGCATTAGAAAATACTCTACGTGTAAATCTTCGAATGCCAAGACCAATATCTTCCGGAAAGCCAAACATGAAGTCTTCGAAGGAGCCTGCAGAGACAAACTCTTCCGAAGCTTCAACCTATGAATGAAGACAGATTTTCTTCCGAAGACTTTAGTACACATGCTTTATCTGAGGTACTGTGAATTAAAGCACCTTGTCCGCTGCATCTCTGTAAAGTCACCAATTAAATGAGTTGGTGAAAAGGGGCCTTGCTTTTGGTAACTGTACATTGAGGTTTGAGTCGGTACTTTCCATTTATGTACTTTATTCCTTTTTGTAATGTAATAAGGATGTGAGCTATGGCATGTCATAGTACACACAGGTAAAAAAGGCCGATATTTTGTTTTTTTTTTTTGTTTTTGCCCCTTTTTTGATCCTAAATTGATTTTGTTAGTGGTAGAAATTGTAATCCAGCTGGCTTTCAAAGTATAAGCCGGCTGTAGGTTGTTTTTAGTATAAGTATTTAAGTTATTGTATCTTTCTTTATGCTTTTGTAACACTTGTAAATGAAATTGAGAAAGCAATATACGCCCCTTGAAACCCATACTCTCTTGTCTGTCTCTTGCTTTACTTGTGTTCTTTGTATCAATTTGGTTTTACCCCAGTTCAACTGTTTGATTTAAAGTAGTTAGTATCCTCATTGTGTGTTGTGTTGTAATGTGTTTAAGCCCTACACGGTCCTGCATGATATAAGTGTAAAAACTCTTAGGTGCATGACCACTGTGAAGGCGTATGACCCCTGTTGAGACGCCTGAGACTTAGGCGCATGAGCTCACTTGGTCTGATTTCATCAAAAAGTCTTAGGCGCATTGGCACTGTTCAGGCGCATGGGCACTGTTTTAGGCGCATGAGCACTGATCAGGCACATGACTCAGCCGGAAACGCCTAACACTTAGAACATTTTCATGAACTCTCAGACCATATAGAACTGTTTAGGCGCATGGACTTTCAAAGCGTCTACACTTAGAATATTTTCAACATGGAAAGTCTAGTACTGTTCAGGCGCATGAGCTTATTAGAAAAGCCCAACACTAAACCAATTTTTCAGACTTATGACAACTGTTTAGTCGCATGAGGTTAAACCAAATGCCCAACACTTAAACAAATTTCTAAACCTTCATCATACTCCTGAAATGGACTTATGACCATTGTTCAAGCGTATGAGACCTTTCCATACGTCTAACACTTGGAATGTTTCCATAAAATTCATCCAAACCCTAATATTTCAAATTAACACTGTTCCTCATAAAACTTTCAACCTTGGTCAAATTTTGACTTTAAACAACAATCAAAATCATTTTGACTTAAAAAAATTTAATATTTTATTTTTCAAATAATTTCCCATTATTTTAGTCTCAAAGTTTAAAATTTTCAAAAAATTGCACTTAGTCTCAATTCTTTTATTTTTTATTGCAAGAAGCTTTTCCACATTTCAACTTAATCTGAAATCTTTTCAGGTTCATTTTTGTATCATATCAAACACTGATGTGATCCAAATTATACATATAAAACACATCAATTACACATCAGTTATTCCGTAAACTCTTACTGAAAATGATGATTTGATACTTAAATCGTTCATATTGTGTTTTCAGGCTTGGAAAAGACCATGATGAACAAAAGGAGCTTAAATAAGAAGAAAATGAAGAAAATCAAGTTTTGAGATTCAAACATGGGGCCGTGCTTCATGAGGCACGCCCCCATGCCCATCCTGAAACACACCCCGTGCTTAAATCAACACATCCCCGTGTTTGGTGGCCCGACAGGACAAAAAGTATGTTTCCCCGACCCGAGGCACGGGGGCGTTCCCCAGGAGGAACGGGGCCGTGCCCCACCACAAACACGAGGCCGTGCCCCATTGAACACGGGGCCGTGCTCGACAACCTCTGAGCGTACTAGCCGACCAACTTTTACGTACATTGTACTAGCACGGGGTCGTGCCTTTTAGGCACGGGGCCGTGCTTAAACACTCCAGAAAGCCTATAAATAGGACTTCATTTGCAACTTGAAGATGAGCTTTTGGGAGGTGAAGTGATGGTGTTCCCTTCGGGAACCCAGCCTTTGGAGGTCCTTAGAAGGTTTTGGAGGTTCATTCAACACTTAGAAGAAGCTTGGGATTGTTTAACATCATCCATAATGGATCACCGGTTTGATTGTTCTAATTTACCGATGATTTCATTACTATCTTTTATTTTTGTTGTTATGTTCAAGCTCCTTGTGAGCTAAACTTCATGTGTTATCCTAATTTAATGAAACTTATGTAATTTGTGATGAACTAATGGTGTGATATATATTATGTTAATGTTATGGTGGTCTTGAGAAAACTATTGATGGGTAGCATCTACATTTGAACGGGAAGTTATAACTTTATGGTTTGTGATTGTGATTGTCATACAAGGTTGAAAACCGTTTGATTAACTTTCATTCGCGAAACCTGTCTTCATAATAAATCTATGGCTAATGAACTAGAAATGGTTATTAGAAATCATATCACTTTAACTTTCTGATTATTTGCGGGTTCCCTTTTATTAGTTCGGAAACTTCAGTAATTGTTACGGTTTTCTAAAATTAATGGTATGTTAGAAAGGAACCTGATCAACTCTCTTTTTAACATTAAGTTATGTTTTCAGAAATCGTATGTCAAATAAGACATAAAAGATTTACCAACATTACTAGGGCTTTGATCTGAGCAGTAAACTCAGCCTGACATGATCAAGTCACTACGGCAACAGGATAGACGAGAAATCGCCCCAGCTCATCTTTATAAACATTAACATAATTACATAAATCCATATCTTTAAATCACACCACCAATTCATCACAGTTATATAAGTGTAACCTAAATTTGGATAACAGCCTTACTTCACTGAAAGAATCACCAAAAGTCTCAACCTATCTTTATTTATCTTTATCTATCTTTATTTAATGTTATCATGTTTAACTTATCATTTTCTAAAACATAAAACTAATAGTCAATTATGAGGGTTGTTGAGTAGGCTTAGTGTGTCCACGGATTTATACTCGGTTCTTACCAACACTATATTACCATACGACAGGTACACTGCCTTTCGTGTGTGTGGTTTAGTATTAGTAATAACCATTTAAAACTTAATATGTGCAAAGAATCTATATCAAAATATATACACTATCCGCACCCATCAAACACACACATGCTTGAACATTTTAGCTTCATCCTTTTTATCCAAATATTTATTTTGATTATTTCTTTTACAATCTTTACTCCCTCTAAACTTTCAATTTCACAAACTTAGAAGTTTATTTATGTTGCAAAATAGATAAAATAATCATTATTAACATGCCTGCACATAGAAAATCATGCAAAACTCAAAATAAAGCATAATAAAACTCTACTATATACATAATGAATCATATGCCTACAGTGAGATCATATCAGTTAAAAATCAGCACACTAAAACAAAAAAATATGTGGATAGTCATAGACAAAGAAGACACCAGATCTAAGAACATACAAAAAAATATGTGGATAGTCATAGACAAAAAAATATGTGGATCAGGTGTGTTCCAGGTCAGCGTTCCCGCGGCAAAGAAGACACCAGATCTAAGAACATACAATGAGTGCTTTGGCAAAAGTATTAGCACACTTACTTTTTCAATTCTTGGATTGATTAAGGTACGATTAGATATGACAATATGTAATCCACACTTAGACTAAGAGAGCCCGACCCTCGCCAAGGTATGCAAGCAAGCACTTTTACTCAACTTAAAAACCCGACATATATGTATAACCAGGTCTCATGTTTAGGTCAATGAGAGAATTATCATGGTTAAACCATTTGATAATCTCCGAGAAAACCACCATGGACGAACCACTAGGTAATCTCCGAATCTATTTCATAAAGAAATAGATAGAGATGATTCATAAAGAATCATAGGGCATCCATTTTGGACTTTTGAAAGGATTGTGCATATTGGCATCTTTTGCATCAGGTGATAAATCCAGGTCTGTAATGACTTACAACAGAGGATACCTCGTCAATCCTAAATTAAGAAATGGACAACTAACTATATTTTTGTATTTTCATTTTAGATTTTTTCTTTTGATCTTTCAAATTTCTAGTTTTGTATTTGCTTTTTCTTTCAGCACACACACACAATACATACAATTAGGCAGACAACTTCGACAGTTTCTCTTTAAATTTTCTTACTAAAAGAAGAGAGAGTTATATTCATTTTGATGATTAAAAATAAATTTTTAATCATGATTAATTAGACCAATTGACTCAACCAAATACTCAAACTTTCATGGTAGAAAGGCTTTTGTAAAGAGGTTAGCCAACTGTGTTTTAATTGATATTTGAATCAAAATGATTAAACCATTTTCAGAGTTATCTCTGAGAAAATGATATCGAATTTTTATGCTTTGTTTTTTAATGTTGGATAGGATTAGTAGTTATAAGCATAGCAACGGTGTTATCAATGTAAATAGGGGTTTTAAGAAAATTGAACCCATAATCCAGTAGTTGGTTTTGTAACCAAAGGATTTGAGAACATCCTGCTGATGCAGCTATGTACTCAGCTTCTAGAGTTGAGAGAGAGACATTTGTTGGTTTCTTACATTGCCATGAGACTAATCTGGGACCCAAAAACTAACAACCACCCGTCACAGAATTATGATCATGGCAACATCCCTTGTAATCACTATAAGTATATCCATGTAACTAGAAGTTTCCTTCATAAGGATACCATAACCCTAGAGCCGGTTTTCTTTTGAGATATCTGAATATGCATTTGACAGCGATAAGATGAGATTCCTTCGGGTCTGATTGATACATGGCAAAAACACAAACAGCATACATTATATCAGGTCTAGATGCAGTAAGATACATCAAAGATCCAATCATAGATCTGTATAGAGTTTGGTCAATTGATTTTCCTTTCGGATTAGGATCAATCTTGGTATTAGCGTCAGTTGGAGTTCTGATAGATTGACAATCTTGCAGTTTAAACTTTTTCAAGAGCTTATCAACAAATTTCTCCTGATTGATAAAAATTCCATATGCAGACTGTTTCAGTTGTAAACCGAGTAAAAAATATTTTTCTCACATAAAACTCATTTGGAAACGAGATTTCATGATATATTCAAATTCTGAGCACAATTTCTGACTTGTAGAACCGAATAGATATCATCCACATACACTTGAACACATAAGAGATCATCAGCATCCTTCTTTATGAATAAAGCCGGAACAATTTTCCCTCTTGTGTATCCATGTTGGATCAGATGCTGTGATAATGTATCATAGCATATTCTAGAAACTTGATGTATACCATACAAAGCTTTACTCAGCTTGTACACACGATGAGGGTATTCATAATCTTCAAAACCTTGAGGTTGTTTGACATACACATCATAGGACCATGGTCCATACAAAAAGGCACCTTTGACGTCCATTTGGTACACCTTGAATTTCATATAGGAAGCATATGCTAGGAAGACACGAATTCTTCAAGTCTTGCAACTGGAGCAAACACTTTATCATAATCAATTCCTTCCTCCTGGCTGTAACCTTATGCAACTAGTCTTGCTTTGTTACGAACAACAATTCCTCTATCATCTGATTTGTTTCTAAACAACCATTTTGTGCCAATGGCATTTTCTCCTTCAGGCAAATCCACAAGCTTCCCCACTTCGTGTTTATG
Source organism: Flaveria ramosissima (assembly GCA_025215565.1). Lineage (NCBI taxonomy): Eukaryota > Viridiplantae > Streptophyta > Magnoliopsida > Asterales > Asteraceae > Flaveria > Flaveria ramosissima. The sequence continues at coordinate 28,067,736 of CM046036.1, forward strand.
GAACTGTAGTAACTCTTCTTGCATAGCCTCAATCCAACTATTGTCCTATAATGCTTCAGTGATATTTTTAGGAACAATTTGAGATAGAAAACACGAGTATAAGCATAGGTTTGCTTGTTCTACATGACTCCTCGTTGTTCTCTTATTCAATGGACCAATAATTAGTGACGTAGGATGGTTCTTGTGAACACGAGACGTTGGGATCTCATCTTCTTGAACATTCACATCAAGATTAGTCTGGTTCAAGTCGGAAAGCTAATGCAATAAGTTTGAAGAATGTGGAGTGAAATTTGAAACTTGAGTCGGTGAGTTGATAAAATAATCTAGTTTATCATTAACATCTATATCTCCAGATACATATGATGTTCCAAACTCAGGTTGTATAATTTCAGGTCCATCATTAGGAATAGGTTGTGAAACATTTGAATTTTGAGAAATAGGATGTTGTTCTTGTGCTTGTTGATCATGAGATTCAGAACGAAATACAAGATCTTTTACAAATGAGAAAAATGGATAATCTGGGCTTGAATCATCCATATCATCAGAATCTGAATCATCACTGAAAGATCTAAGATCTTCTACCTGTTTCCTGTTAACACGAGAAGATTCAAACAAGTTAGAATTGAATGAGTTTGACAAAGAGTCTAATCAAGCTGGACCATTTGCAACTGATGGAAATGAGTTTTCAAGGAATTTAACATAGAAGGTTTCAATGATAACATTCGTCCTAGAGTTATACACTCTAAATGCTTTTGAAACAAATGAATATCCAATGAAAAATCCATTATTAGATTTTGCTTCAAATTTTCCAAGCTGATCATTTGAGTTCAGAATCAAAACAAGACAACCAAAAGATTTAAGAAAATCTATATTAGATTTCCTGCCAAACATCAACTCATAAGGAGTTTTCTGTTTATCTTTCACCAATAATGTATGATTCTGTACAAAACATGTAGTGGATATGGCTTCATCCCATAAAGTGATTCGAATCTTTGCATCTGCTAACATGACACAAGCAGCCTCAATCAAATTTTTGTTCTTCCTTTCTGCAACTCCATTTTGTTGTGGAGTTCAAGGAGCACTGAACTAACGAGCAATTCCTTTTTCTGCACAAAACATATCAACATTAGCATTTTTTAAATTCAGTTCCATTATCACTTCTAATTATATTCACTTATTGATTTTCTACTTTAATGATAAACTCTTTTAACAATTCAGCCGTTCTAGATTTAGCATGCAAAAAAGAAAACCCATGAAAATCTTGTAAAGTCATCGGTGATAGCTAAACAATAAGACTTCTTTCCAATACTTTGCACGTTTACTGACCAAATAGATCCATGTGCAACATCTGTAGAGGCTTGGAATTTGAGTTTATCAGCTTGGACTTATAAGACACTCTGTGTTGCTTCCCTTTCAAACATTCTTTACAGAGATCTGATGTAGCAAACTTCTTTGTTGGAATGCCTACTACATGGTTTCCTGCACAAGCTTGTTTATATTTTTGAAATTTGAATGCCCGAGACGTTTATGCAAAAATTGACTTTCATTATTTGATGCTTAAGCAATTAGGCAAGTTGTTTCTGTTGAAGGATCTAGTTGAGACATATCTAATTTGTATACATCTTGATCACGAACTGCTTTAACAACTACCCATTCCTTGCTAATCTGAAAACCTGGCTTTAAACTATAACAATAAGAGTCATCAAATAAAGCAGAATATGATTTATCACAAATTTAGGAAACGCTTAAAAGATTAAAGTTCCTTTTCTAGTAATCTTTCCACCTGCATCACCTCCAAATGCAACATGAGTACCATCTTTTGTCTTAAAGTCTTGAAGTAAGGCATGATTGCATGTCATATGTCGGCTACACCCACTATCAACATACCACGTGTTTATTGGTCTTCTTGGGCGTACCTTCATTTCAAAGACATTTAAGTTGAGTTATCAACCCAAGCCGAGATGGTATTGGGCTTGCCATACTTATCAACAATGGTAAATTGCTTAAAATGAAGTTTATTCAAGTCAGGTTTCTTTTGATATTTCGGATTATCAATTCCTCTTCTGAAAAATTTTTGATTATCTTTACTTTGTTTAATCATCAAAGCATTGAAATGTTTTTCAAGATCATCATCAAGAGAATTTGAACCATCAACTGAAACATTCTTAGAAAAATTTTTCTTGTTAAATGTTCCATTGTTCATTCTCACAGGTCGTGGAATGATATTTCCTTGGTTATACTGCTTTGGTCTCACAGTATAATAATCATCAAAATCAAACTTGATTCTTCTGAAAGATCTCAATCCAAGGAAGGTTGTTGTGATAAACCTTGAAAACCATAATTCTGATTTCTTTGAAATCTTTGATTACCATATTCTTTCCTTGGAGAGTTCTTTCTAAAGTAACAATCCTCAGTATTATGATTCCTTTCATCACACAAGGCATAATATTTGTTGAAATAACAATCAACAGTTGAATGATTGTTCATATCACAAATGTGACAGTACTTGTTAAAGTAGCATTTAGATGTGTTATGATTATACATATCACATATGTCACAATACCTTTGTGGAGGTTTGAACAACTGTTGATTAATCGTAGATATGGAAGCCACATTTGATCCTTGTTTTGATTTAGGAGTATTCAGGTTAATCTGTTGTTTTTTATTTGTGAGTTTGTTCTTTTGAGTTTTAGGTTTTGACTTTTGCATATTTTCACAATTCCTTGACTCCTTAGACACAAATCTTTCATTGACAGCGGAAGACTTAGGACCTGAACCTGTTTTCAGATCAGAGTTAGATTTGTTCTTTGGTTTTGATGTCATTTCAGGAATTGTGTTCATGTCAAAAGTTCCTGCTGACACAAACTTCACTGGTTTAAATTGAATTGATTGATTGGTTCTTTGATTTTGAGAATGTTTAGTTTTAGCAGTTGTTTTTCTCCTTCTTTGATTTCTTGTTCTTGATGATGTTTTGTTTCTTTGGAGTTGAATTGAATGTTGAGAAGATTCTTTTTTCAATTTTTTTAACTTTATGATCATTTTGATTTAATTCATAAGATCATGAATCATCAGAACATAAACTATCTGATTTTAATTCCTCTTCTTTGGTTTTCCCTTTCTTCTTGTCATTGATTTCAATGACTTCTTCAACACATTGATCGTGTTCACATTTTTCAACAACATATTCATTAGATCCTATTGGAACAAACAGCTTCTTGTTCTTTGGTCGAGGTTCATACGATTTAACTTTTATCGGATGACCATTTTTTATCATTTCTGAGTCTTGTTCCTTAAACATTTCAATATTTATCTTTTCTATTTTACTTTCTACAGTAGATTGCACACTCTTTTTCTTTTCATGAAAGGCTTTGAGCTTTGTTTTGTTTTTAGGTGAGTGATCATGAGTGTTAAAGTTCTCAGGTAAGGTGTTGGAGATAGATTCAGGCATAGTTTTTGAACTTTTAACTTTGGCAAGATCAACCTGAGTGGCAGCATGAGCTAATTTCTCTTGTTCTAGATTTTTGGGTCATCTCTTCAAGTTGCTTCTTTACTAGTTTAAGTTCTTTGAGGGTTTTGTTCGATGTTTGAAGAGATATAATCTTGTGATCAGAGATTATATGATCAATTTTGAGTTTATTGTGCATTAATTCTTCTTGTTTGAGTTTATCACATATTTTGAATGAGTATGTTTTGTGGTGTTCAACTTGCTCAAAACATGCTTTAGTGCATATTTTTTCTCTGACTTCCAATGGAGTTTCTGGATAAGAAGGTGAAGTCTTAGTATCAGTGATGAGTGTTAAACCTTAGGTTGTTTTGACTGTGCCATGAGAGCAAGTTCTTCTGAATCTTCCTTTGGATCAGATTTGTCACTCCAATCATAGTCTTCATCATTGTCTGAATCACCATTTGCCTTGTGCAGGACCGTTGAAGCGTATGCACTTACAACACAACAACACAATGAGGAGAGTTGCTTAGAACACTTAACAGATCAAATAGGGAACTGGTTAACATTTACTGAAAGATGCTAAGAACACAAGTAAATATGAGACAGAACAAGATGGCAAACAACACAAGCAATTGGTTTTCGAGAATGTTGTATATTGCTTCTCCAGTTCTATAACAAATGTTACAAAGCATCGATAGAAAGTTACAAGTACTTGAGATACTTTATACTACATCCTACAGCCAGCCATACTTTGAAAGCCAGCTGGATACAATTGACTAGACAACTACAAAATTAAATGTAGAGTCAAAAGGCAGATTTGCCTTTTGACTAGTGACTATGACATGCCATAGCTCACATCCTAATATATTCCAAAAAGGATAAAAGTACAAAAAGTAGAAAGCACAGACTCAAGACCTCAATGTACAGTTACCAAAAGCATGGACCTTTTCGCCAACTCATGTAAGTTAGTGACTTTACAGAGTTGCAGCGGAAAAATGGTCCAACTTTATGGTAAAGTACATCAGATAAAAGCATGTCTCTAAAAGTCTTCGGAAGAAATCTGTCATCACTCTTTGGCTTCGGAAAACTTTGTCTTTGAAGCTTCGGAAGACTTCACTTTTGGCTTCGGAAGATGTTGGTCTTGGCTTCGGAAGATTTTACACTTAGAATATTTCTAGTGCATGGTGTTAAACTTCCGAAGCATTTCTACTTATGTTCTTCAGTGCATGCATGCAGAGAGACTTTGGATGTTTTGGTTGCATCAGACTTATAGGATTACAAACTCCCCCTAGGCTTATGCTACCAAAACATTTGAAGATCTTCAGCTGTTGACAGTCCTTATAGTGATGATGACCATGCCCTTCTTCATCAGATGGTCAGGATCACTCGGACTCTCATAATATCTTCTCATCTCAAAGAGATCATGCAGAGTTAGGTTGAATAAGTCTTGCCATGTGTAGACATTCTCAACACCTTGATCTCTGATCACATGCCATCTTTCTGGATTAGTTGTGAAGGTCCAGGATAAGATGGGTCTCTCAGCTGCAAGAGGAGCCACTTGAATTGGAGTCGATTGGGTTGCCTCTTCATGCACTTCCTCAGGTTGATCTGACTCAGCCTGAGGTATAGAAGTGGATGATTTAGGCTTCTTCTTCTTCTTTGACTTTGGTTTGGAAGCCATCCTCTTCTTCGTCTTAGAAGACTTTAACTGAGAAGACTGGTCTGTAGCACCTTGTTGATCAGTCTTGTCTTGCTCAGTTGGGTGTTCCTCCCTCACAGGTTCAGAACGAGAGGGAGTTTGACCCTGCTGTGGATCAGAAGATGAAGCTTGTTAAGGCTCAGTAGGAGGTCCGGGTTGTGTTGTCTCAGGTTGGTCAACCTTAACCTCCACTTCAGGTGGAGCTTGACTTGGAGGGTAGTGTAAGTCTATTAGCTCTCCACTCTTGATTTTCTGCTTGATTACCCTGATATGCTCATCCATTGTGGATAGAGACATAGGGCCAAGTCTCCTTCCAAAGAATTCATATAGCTTCAAGAAGTTCATCATCCTTTGTCTGTCAGCAGACTTCTTCATACTCTTTTGGATGATGGCTCTTGACTTTGCAGCCTATTCCCTCATCTTTCTCTTTGTTGTCTTTTGTTCTTTGAGCACTTAAAGTTCAAGTTGTTTGAGATACTTAAACTCAATGTACTCAAAGGACAAGGGAAGAAGTATAGATCCCTGGTAGAGACCTGTGGCACTCAGGTAGTTGATCATGTTTTGCCTATCTGTTTCCTTGTCTACCTGAGATTGTTGTGTAGCTGCCACAGCCTCTTGCACATGGGTTTCTTGAACTGGGGAGAGAGTAGGAACATGCTTGTATAACCTTTTCTGTCTCTTCTACTCTTTGAACTGGAGAAATAGCCTTGCATCCTCTGCTTCCTTCATCTCTCTTCACACTTCCATGTCAGCCAGTTCATTTAATTGCTCTAAGGGGAGATATATAGTTTCATCTATTTCATAGTTTCTAGTCTGCAGGTAAGTAATCCTGATTGCCGGCAACTCATCATCTTGAGTGTTTGGTCTGGGGGCAGCCCTGATTGCAGCTTGCATAAAGCCTGAAGACCCAGAGGAACTTTCTCCCCTTAGCTTCCTCTTCCTCTCTCTCTCCTCCTTCTCAATCGCCTCAGGAGTTAGAATCCTTTTCCCTTTGTCACCCACAAACCTTTGTGATACAGGGTGGAGAGAGCTTTGGCCTTCATTACTTGGTGTACCATTCAAGCTTTGACCAGTGAGAGGTTGTGAGACACCTTCACCAGCAGGTGTTTCACTAATGGAATGAATTTTTGAAGCAGTTGTTGGTGTGACAAGGCTCTCAGGCTCTATCACTGGGCCTTCAGCCAAGGTTTTCCCTTTGAAGCTAATCTCAGGGTTTGCCTCAACATCCATTTGACCAATGACATTACCTGATTGCCTTTGTCTCCTTGTAAGACTGAACTCTTTAGTAATTCTGTCTTGAATCCTGAGTACTAACCTGTCAGCTTGTCTTGATTGACTTGGGTTGATAAGTGGCATGTTGATCAGGTCAAGACCTTCATAGTAGTTCAAGGTCTGAAAATTGAACACGTCTTGTTGCCCTTGAACTCTTTGAAGAATGAGGGCTCTTCTATCAGCATCATACCTCCATCCAATAATGTAGTTTGAAGTTCCTTGAGGTGGGGATGACATAGCCCTTGGAATGCCTTCCTCAAAGAGACTCCTAATGACAGATTCTATAATGTCCACATCAATGTGAACTTGAGGAAGTTGTTGAGTATGCACAATTGCAAGTGAGGATGGTGAGTCCTCAATGTCCATACTTCCTAAAGAACTCCTAGGTTCTGTGATTGTAATGACTTTCTCCCCCTTTTTAGTAGCATCACCCTCTTACATAGGTGAGCTAGGAGTTAGGTCAATCACATTCACAGGTTCTTGTGTTCCTGGTTGAGCTCCCCTTAAAGGTCTCCCAGCTAGTTTTTCCCTGAGATAAGATATCTCAAGTTGCTGATCATTGACCCTTTTTTATAGGGTAGTCACCTAAGATTCAAGGTGACTAACCTTAGAGACTAAATAGGAGCATGTTTTTGACAGTTTTTGCCCTTTAGTCTCAGATTCCCCTCATCTTCATCAGAAGAATCATTAGGAGATGAGATAATTAGACCAAGGTCTTCTTTCTCACCACCAGCTTCAGGTTCTTGGCTGTTGGATTTCCTCTGCACATTGACAGCCTCAGTTGATGTGTCAATGGGCGGAGTTGCCATGGTTGAGGTCTTAATGATGTAATCACTTGCAGAAGTGAGAGCCTCTTCCATATGGATATCCTGAACAGGTTCAAAAGTATCCACCTCAGTTATGGGTGACTGATGTGGGCTAGACAAAGGAGACTCAGGAGTACTCATGTCTTTTTGAGTAGGGGAAGAGTAGAGAGACTCATGGTACCCAATGAAACATAAGTCTTCATTAGTATAGAATGAGAGGTTGGGAATGGGTTGATTTAAGTATAAAGGCTGGGGATGGTAACTGTCCCCTGAAGGTTGTTCACTTAAGTGTTGAGACTCAGAGTGAAGGCTTAAGGCAGTTTGGCTTGTGAGCTCATTAGGGTGAGCATGAGGAACCTCACCACTAATTCTTGAAGAGATGGGAGTGGTTTGCTCCTCAAGGGAAGTGGGAGCTCTAGTGTCCACTTCCTCCTGTATGGGTGAGTATATGGAGGCCTGCACAGGCTCAATAGCTTGAGTAGGGGTTCGTTTGGATATTCTATGATAAGTAAGGGTGATTTGTGGTCTTTATGGTGGTTGGGAGGTAGAAGGTGTGGGTTCAACACTAGTTTGTGTTGCTAGGTTGTCACCTTGAGCAATGAGCTCTAACATTTTTGGGACAAGGGCTGTTTCTACCCTTGCGAAGCCTACTGTTGGCTTCTTCATAATTTTAAAGATACCGGGCTTCATTTGTCCCAATTTAAGAATATTATCTGTTTCTCTCAACTGTGAGCCCAGTTCACAGTTGAGAATGTGTTGAACATATCTAAGAAACATATAATACTCTAAGGAATCGAAGTTAGCAAGCAAATTGGTATAAACAAACTGAGAGTACCTGAACTTGACCCATTGAACCATTCCATGTACTATGAAGGAGAGATCTTCAGGAATCTGGTCCCACCCTCCATGCTTGTTTGACAAGCTATGGATAACCACATGAAGCAGGTATTTCCAATGGGATGAGACCTTCCTTTTCCTAAAGGTCTTTACCGAAAAATCTCTCTCATAGCCCATCTGCTCAAAGAAATGATTGACAACTTCCTTTGGTAAGGACACCTCACCTTCTTCATCATCCAGCTGTAGGTGAGTGTAGATGATGGCCGGAGTGATGAAAATTGTCCTCCCCTACACTGTGGCAGACAGTGCCTTCTCCCCATCCATGATGAACTCTTGGAAGGTCTTCCAAAATTCAAGTAGATGATCCTCATAGAGAGTATGATCAATGGTTAGGGAGGTGAAGTAGTTGGATAGAGCTAAGAAACGGCAAATCTGTAAGAAACTTTCATCTTTCTCAGAGCTTAACAGAGCAACCTGGTTGTGTTGCCTGTGAAGTTGCATGGAGAAATCAGTGTTGTTTCTGCGGTTTAGGTTGGCCATTTAAGAAGCTTAAGGTTGAAGGAAGATGAATAACAAAGGCGGTTTGGGAGAATTTAGGTTTAAGGAATAGTGTAATTGAAGAAGATAGTGAAAGAGGGGGGAACCGTTGGGTATTTATGTCAAAAGAATTTGAGACAAAGTTAATGAAAGAGGATAACCTTTGAAATCGGGATGTCGGTCCCACCTCTAAAAAGTAGTTTACTTTTGCCCAAAAAGTAGTTTTCTTCGAAGTCGAGAAATCTTCCGAAGGTTATTTGTTTCGGAAGTTCTGAAGAAAAAGCTTCTGAAGGCAAATTAGCTTCGGAAGATATTTCAAAGGTTTTTGAGAATTTTGCTTTGGAAGAGAATTTACACTCAAAGATTTTTTTTTCTAAGGAGAATAAAAACTTTCAAATGTAAATTGCTTTCGGAAGAAACTTGTTCTTTAAAAACGTACAGAGTACTTAAGTTGATTTTAAGTTTCGGAAGATATTTCAGAAATTTCTTCCGAAGGTAAAATTACAGAAGTAGTTAATTGTTTACTAAGATATAAATTTCTTCCAAAGGTAATTTTAAATCTTCCGAAGAGATCAAAATTTTCAAAAATCTAAGAAAAGTCTTTTGAAAAGATTTTCTTCCAAAGAAAACAAAGGCTTATGAAGGTGATAAAATAGAAAACTTAGGACACATAGGTCTTAGAAATAAATATGATCAAGTTTTAAGAAAAGCTATTCAAAGTTAATCATCCCAATAGCTGATACAAGATATTTAAATCTATACTCATTAAAAGCTTTGTTGAACAGATCAACATATTGTTCATTTGTGTTACTTTGACTAGTTTGATTAATTCCTTTTCAAAGTTATCTCTAACTAAATGATACCTGATATTGATATGCTTTGTCCTTGAGTGCTGCACAGGATTTTCTATGATTAAAATAGCACTATTGTTGTCTATGTGGATAGGAGTCTCCATAAAGTTGAATCCATAGTCCAGCATCTGATTTTGAATCCAAAGCACTTGAGTACAACAGCTTGCAGCAGCAATGTATTAAGCCTCAGCAGTTGATACAGACACACAAGATTGTTTCTTACATTGCCAAGAGACTACTCTTCCACCGAGAAATTGACATCCCCCTGATGTAGACTTTGCAGTCATATTGCAACCACCATAGTCACTATCTGTATAAGCATACAGATTAAAGTCAGAATTCTTTGGATACCAAAGGCCAAGTGATGGAGCACCTTTGAGATATCTTAAAATTCTTTTGACAGTGACCGGGTGTGACATCTTGGGGTTGGCTTGATATCTTGCACAAATACATGTCGCAAACATGATATCTGGCCTGCTAGCTGTGAGGTACACAAGAGACCCAATCATTGCCCTGTAGAGATGCTCATCAACATACTCCCCCTCAAGATCAGGTCCAAGGGAGTGATTTCTGGCTATGGGTGTCTTAGCAACCTTACAATTAGTCATGTTGAACCTTTCAAGTATGTCTTGTACATACTTTGACTGACTTATGAAGATGCCATTGTCAACTTGCTTCACTTGAATTCCTAGAAAGAAATTGAGTTCCCCCACGGCACTTATTTCAAACCTGTCCTTCATCAGCTTCTAAAAGTCTTTGCAGAGTTTTGGATTAGTTGACCCAAAGATAATGTTATCTACATATACTTGAACTAGCATTATGTCATTTCCTATTCCTTTGATGAAGAGAGTTCCATCTATAGTACCCTTTTTATAGCCATGTTGATAGAGATACTGAGATAGAGTCTCATACCACTTCCTTGGTGCTTGGTGCAGCCCATAAAGAGCTTTATCAAGCCTGCAGACATAATCAGGATAATCAGGATCTGCAAACCCAGGTGGTTGTCTGACATACACCTCTTCATTAATCACCCTATAAAGAAAAGCACACTTGATATCAAGTTGGTAGACCTTGAAGTTCTTGAATGCAGCAAAAGCTAGGAATATCCTAACAGCTTCAAGTCTTGCTACAGGAGCAAAAACATATGTGTAGTCAATTCCTTCTTCTTGAGTATACCCTTAAACAACTAGTCTTGCCTTGTTCTTGATGACAAGTCCTCTATCATCCTTCTTATTCCTAAAAACCCATTTGGTTTCTATGGTAGTCTTCCGTTGAGGAAGAGGACATAGGTTCCAAACCTTTTGCCTTTTGAATTGAAGCAACTCCTCTTGCATAGCTTCAACCCAACTTTCATCCTTTAGAGCCTCATCAATTTTCTTTAGCTCTATCTGGGACAAGAAACAAGAGTGAAGACAAACATTTGCTTCATGGGTTTGTCCTCTTGTTCTCACCCCTGATTCAACATCTCCAATGATGTTTGTGGTAGGATGAGACTTGTGGATCCTTAGCTGAGGGATCATAACAAGTTACTTAGACAGATCTATATTTGAAAAATTATGATCTGGCAAAGAAGATTCACCCTCCACATCAGCACACTTATCAAGATTGACTTGATCCAATGAGTGTGTGACATCATTGATGTTGTCTTCAATGGAGTGCTTATCAGCATCAAGAAATTCCTGATCACTTTCACCACCACCATTTTCTCCAACATTTGAAGCTCCTTCCTCTGAGTTTGTGCCTCTAAGATGGAATTTGAAGGCACCCCAGAAGCATCAGCAGGATTTGTCATTGATGTGCTGGTAGAAGCTTTATTTGCAGGATTAGTTACCACTGGAGCTGAAGATGTGTAACTAGAAGGTCTTTTTAGCTCAAATCTTGGATCAGGATCACCTGTAGGTAGTATATCTGTAGATCCTGAAACATTCTCATAAGATTTGTTAAAACAGTTGGTAACTAAATCAAGATCAAATAGCCAATCTGGACCAGAACCTTTCACACTGGGAGTGTGCTCATTGAAAGTCGCATTGGCTGACTCCTCAACTACTCTAGTTCTGAGATTGTATACTTTATAAGCTTTAGCTTGAGAAGAGTATCCAATAAAATATCCATCATCGAATTTCTCAGCAAACTTGGCAATTTGATCTTTGGTATTCAAGATGGTGCAAGGACATCCAAATGACCTGAGAAAACCAATGAAAGGTTTTCTCTTGTACCAAAGTTCATAAGGAGTCTTACCATGTGTCTTAACCATTAAAACTTTGTTTTGCACATAGCAAGCAGTGTTCACTACCTTTGCCCAGCAGGTGATTGGCAGTTTAGAGTCAGACAACATTGTTCTTGCAGCTTCAATTAGTGTCCGGTTTCTCCTCTCAGCAACACCATTTTGCTGAGGAGTCCTGGGAGCACTATATTGTCTTGTAATACCCTTTTCATCACAAAATGTATCAAGGATTTGATTCTTGAATTCAGTTCCTTGATCATATCTTATGGTTTTGACCTTTTGATCACATTGATTCTCAATCTTTAAGATGAAATTCTTCAAAATTTCAGGGGTCTCATCCTTAGTTCTAAGAAAGAAGACCCAAGTGAATCTTGTAAAATCATTTGTGATCACCAAACAATAAGAAGTCCTTCCTAGACTCATTACACTGGTGGGGCCAAACAGATCCATATGTAATAAGTGTAGGGGATTAATGATGGAATTTCTTTCTTTTGGCTTGTGAGATACCTTGTGTTTCTTCCCCTTTAGGCATGCAACACAGTGGTCATCACTTGTAAACTCTTTCTTTTGGTATTCCAGTTACCAAATCATTCTTAATTAATTTATTCATGTTTTTAAAGTTTACATGGCACATTCATTTATGCTAGAGGAAAGATTTATCATTATTTGCTTTAGACAGAAAGCATGAAACTTCTCCTGAGGGAGATGTTTTCTTGCAAGTCCATCTTGTACATGTTCCTTTTGAGGCTCTGAGCAAGATGTGCTCATGAGGAATGACCACCCCGGGCCTGAGAATAATGCATTCATGCTAAGTGAAGAGCATGTAATGACTTTGAGCATAAAATTAGGATACACTCAAAAAATTATACCCAATCTCCATGACAAAGTTTACCTTCTCAATGCTGAGCTTACCATTTGTGACCTTGCCCCTTCCTGTAATGTAACCTCCTGGATCTCCTCCAAAAGCAACTGTTCCTCCATCAATTCTTTCAAACTTTTAGAGTAGTGACCTATTGCCTGTCATGTGCCTGGAACAGCCACTATCAATGATCCATACATTTTTGTTTGTCTTGAGCTGTTCCTGCATAAAGAGATGATTAGTTACATTTGGAAACCCAAGCCTCATTGGTCTTGGGCTCATCAAAAAAAATTTGAAGACAATGAAACAGTAATTGATCCTATAGTCATGCTAGAAGGATCATTTGCTGATATTGATGAAGAACTTTAAGCCACTTGGTCTTTTTTTGACTTCCACACCACCTTTGGAAGCTTAGACTTGACCTTCAATACTTCGGAAGTTTTAATGACTTCGGAAGTTTTGATAACTGGACATTCGGAAAATCTTGCTTTCACTGTAGCAGGCCTCAATGCTTCGGAAGTATTCCTTTCTTCCGAGACCAAATTTTCTTCCGAAGGCAAGTTTTCACTTGTCTTCTTCTTCATTTTGGAGCTTCCGAAGGAAACAGATTTTCCTTCCGAAACTTGCTTCTTCTTTTCTAAACTCTTAGAAGTTTCTTTCTTGGTCATGTGGAGAGTACTCTTTGGATTGTAAACACAATCCTTAGCAAGATGAGAAGCACTCTCGCACATAACACAGTCCATTTTCTTCCTTCTAGGAGTTTTCCTTTGTGAACAAGGCTGAACTTGATCACTTTCCTTCTCCATCTACATCTTTGCAGATGCTGTGGCAGTTCTTGTGGGGATAGAACTACTTTTGGAGCTGGATGGTTCAGGTTGTACAGCAGTGATGCACAACTGATTAGCCTTCTTCTTGATGATGTGATGATTTGGACATGAACCAGAACTCTTGTTGATAGAGTTCAAGTTGGTGTCTTCAGCCTTCACCACTTCAAATCCTGCAGAGATGAAGACTTGTTTCTGTGCAGAATTGAAGGTGGCCTTGATCTTTTGAGTCTTTTTGGACTTTCTTTTGGCCTTCCTGATCAAGTTCTTTCTTCTTGACTTGGTCATCCCAATAGCTTTGCTCTCCTTAGAGGGATGGTGACCCTTCTTAGAATGCTCTTCTTACTCTTCTCACAGCCATTCTCCACCATCTCCTCTTCATCCTCTTCAGTCACAGGATCTATGAGGGGAAGCTCATCTTAACAAGTTCCACACCTAGGAGATCTTACAGACAAGATTGTGTGTGGAGGAGCTATCTCACAAGATTCTTGCTTATTTTGATAACAAACTTATGCATGCAAGGATGAGGATATTATGTTCTAGAAGGTCTCTTCTTCAAGAACACATGTTTCTGCCTTGGCTTTGCTGATCACAAGCTCAGCCTAGCATTCAGTTAACTTAGTAATAAGGTCTTTGATCTGAGTCCTGTAGTTTGTATGTTCATGTTTAAGAGTTGAAATGATTTTCTCTAAGTCCTCTATCTTTAGCTTATAATCATTATCAGCTCTTTAAAAATCAGCTTTTAAGATATTTAAGGACTCAAGATCAGATCTCATTTCTAAGTTATAGGACCTGTATATATTGACTTTAGCAATGCATTCAGGAGTACAAAGATGTTCCAATACCTTGGCTTCATCGTGGTCTGCCATGAGTGCTTGGTTTGGAGATGCATCTTCTACCTGAAAGCTCCAGTCAAAGCCTCCTTCTTCAATAGCAACTACAGCTTGCTGCTTTGGCTTCTCATTCTGGGGGGCTTTCTTAGTGTAGTTTGGTCTGGTTTGTGCTTGGCCACCATTTGTCCTTGGTGCCTTACACTCTCTTGCAAAGTGTCCCATCTGGTTACAGTTGTAATACTTTACTTTGCTTTTATCCAGCCCAAACTTTCCCACTGGCTGCATTGCTTGGAAACTTTCTCCTTGTCCTCTTGTAGAACTTCTTGGCTCTGTGAGTGAGAAGAACCATTTGCTGGACTATCTCCATATACTTCAGATCATCTGGATGGATACAGTCCAAATCTTCAAGGGTGAAGAGAAAGTTTCCTGAATTTTCATCAGCAAAGACAAAGGCATGAGAAGAACTTGTCTCTTAGAAAGGACTTCCTTGAGTGTAGCTTTCCCTTGGAGTATCTGGGAAGGTGATGAAAGGGCCTTTTGTGAGTTGTTAGGGAAGCATATAAGATGATGCTGTGGTTTAATGCTTTCCCTTTCAACCACATGGAGGGCTGAACTCAATTGATTGCTGGAGTTACCAGTTGAGTTTTGCATGTTCATCTCCATCTGGTAGCCACTAAGAATACCATACAACTCTGTAAGAGTAAGAGTCTTAAGGTTCTCGGTCCTCTTGATAACAACACAGTAATGTGTCCATTGTCTAGGAAGAGAGGACATAAACTTCCTTACAATGTCCCTGTTCTAAAGAGTTACTCTAACATCCATTAGAGTATCCACAATCTCAACATACCTGAAGTAATGTTAAGTCATGGTTTCACCTAACTTAAAGGTGTTTTCAAACTGCTGCTTCAGGAGATCCTTCTTGTTCTTCTTTGCTTCAGTAGACCCCTCATACATCAGCTTCAGTGCTTCCCATAGTTGCTTAGCAGTTTTGCACTTCTTGAAGCCTCTGTAGATGGAGTTTGGAAGAGCAGTTTCAAGGGGTGTCATGGCTTTCTGATCAATCTCTATTCTTTTCCTGTCTGCTTCAGAGTAATCAGCCACAGCCTTAGGAATCATACCACCACCAGTAGCAGAAGTGGTGCTTGGTATGTAAGGTCCTTCAACAACAGAATCCCACATCCTGGAGTCTTGAGACTTGATGAAGCCTTCCATTTTTTGACACCAAGTATCAAAGTCTTCAGGAGTGATCAGTGGAGACTTTGTCATAGTTACAGTTTCTATATCAGCTTTGGTAATAGTTGCCATTTGAGTTGTTAAGTATTTTGTGTGTGTGACGGATCTTAAGATGGTGAGATCTTATATCAAGAGCCTAAAATGTTCTGATACCAAATGCAGGACCAGTGAAGGGTATGCACTTACAACACAACATCACAATGAGAAGAGTTGCTTAGAACACTTAACAGATCAAATAGAGAACTGGTTAACTTGTTAATAAAAGATGCTAAGAACAGAAGTAAATATGAGACAGAACAAGATGGCAAACAACACAAGTAATTGGTTTTCAAGAATGATGTATATTGCTTCTCAAGTTCTATTACAAATGTTACAAAGAATAAAGGAAAGTTACAAGTACTTGAGATACATATACTAAATCCTACAGCCGGCAATACTTTGAAGGCCAACTGGATACAATTGACTAGACAACTACAAAATCAAATGTATAGTCAAAAGGCCGATTTGCCTTTTGACAAGTGACTATGAAATGCCATAGCTTACATCCTAATATATTACAAAAAGGATAAAAGTACATAAAGTAGAAAGCATGGACTCAAGACCTCAATGTATAGTTACCAAAAGCATGGACCTTTTCACCAACTCATGTAAGTTGGTGACTTTACAGAGTTGTAGCGGAAAGATGGTCCAGCTTTATGGTAAAGTACATCAGATAAAAGCATTTCTTTAAAAGTCTTCGGAAGAAATATGCCTTCACTTTTTCGCTTCGGAAGACTTTGTCTTTGAAGCTTTGAATGACTTCATTTTTGGCTTCGGAAGATGTTGGTCTTGTCTTCTGAAGATTTTACACTTAGAATATTTCTAGTGCATGGTGTAAAACTTCCGAAGCATTTCTACTTCTGTTCTTCAGTGCTTGCATGTAGAGAGACTTTGGATGTTTTGGCTGCATCAAACTTATAGGAATCCTTACAATCAGCTTTTAAGATATTTAAGGACTCAAGATCAGATCTTATTTCTAAGTTATAGGACCTGTATCTATTGACTTTAGCAATGCATTCAGGAGTACAAAGATGTTCCAATACCTTGGCTTCATCGTGGTCTGCCATGAGTGCTTGGTTTGGAGATACATCTTCTACCTGAACGCTCCAGTCAAAGCCTCCTTTTTCAATAGCAACTGCAGCTTACTGCTTTGGATTCTCATTCTAGAGGGCTTTCTCAGTGTAGTTTGGTCTGGTTTGTGCTTGGCCACCATTTGTCCTTGGTTCCTTACACTCCCTTGCAAAGTGTCCCATCTGGTTACAGTTCTAACACTTTACCTTGCTTTTATCCAGCCCAGACTTTGTATTGGCTGCATTGCTTGGAAACTTTCTCCTTGTCCTCTTGTAGAACTTCTTGGCTCTGTGAGTAAGAAGAGCCATCTACTGGACTATCTCCATGTATACCAGATCATCTGGATGGATACAGTCCAAATCTTCAAGGGTGAAGAGAAAGTTTCCTGAGGTTTCATCAGCAGAGACAAAGGCATGAGAAGAACTTGGCTTTTGGAAAGGACTTCCTTGAGTGTAGCTTTTCCTTGCAGTCTCTGGGAAGGTGATGAAAGGGTCCTTTTGTGAGTTGTCAAGGTAGCATATAAGATGATGTTGTGGCTCAATGCTTTCCCTTTCAATCACATGGAGGGCTAAATTCAATTGATTGTTGGAGTTACCAGATGAGTTTTGCATGTTCATCTCCATCTGGTAACCACTAAGAATACCATACAACTATGCAAGAGTAAGAGTCTTAAGGTTCTCAGTCCTCTTGATAACAACACAGTAATGTGTCCATTGTCTAGGAAGAGAGGACATAAACTTCCTTACAATGTCCCTGTTCTCAAGAGTTACTCCAACATCCATTAGAGTATCCACAATCTCAACATACCTGAAGTATTGTTTAGTCATGGTTTCACCTACCTTAAAGGTGAAGTTTTCAAATTGCTGGTTCAGGAGATCCTTCTTGTTCTCCTTTGCTTCAGTAGACCCCTCATACATTAGCTTGAGTGCTTCCTATAGTTGCTTGGCAGTTTTGCACTTCTTGATGCCTCTGTAGATGGAGTTTGGAAGAGCAGTTTGAAGGGCTTTCATGGCTTTCTGATCAATCTCTATTCTCTTTCTGTCTTCTAAAGAGTAATCAGCCACAACCTTAGGAATCATACCAGCACCAGTAGCAGAAGTGGTGCTTGGTATGTAAGGTCCTTCAACAATAGAGTCCCACATCCTAGAGTCTTGAGACTTGATGAAGCCTTCCATTCTTTGACACCAAGTATCAAAGTTTTCAAGGGTGATCAGTGGAGACTTTGTCATAGTTCCAGTTTCCATATCAGCTTTGGTAATAGCTGCCATTTGAGTTTTTATGTATTTTATGTGTGTGAGGGATCTTAAGATGGTGAGATCTTATATCAAGAGCCTGAAATGCTCTGATACCAAATACAGGACAGTTGAAGGGTATGCACTTACAAAACAACAACACAATGAGACGAGTTGCTTAGAACACTTAACAGATCAAATAGGGAACTGGTTAACTTTTAGTGAAAGATGCTAAGAACACAAGTAAATATGAGACATAACAAGATGGAAAACAACACAAGTAATTGGTTTTCAAGAATGATGTATATTGCTTCTCAAGTTCTATTACAAATGTTACAAAGCATCGATAGAAAGTTACAAGTACTTGAGATACTTTATACTACATCCTACAGCCTGCCATACTTTGAAAGCCAGCTGGATACAATTGACTAGACAACTACAAAATCAAATGTAGAGTCAAAAGGCAGATTTGCCTTTTGACTAGTGACTATGACATGCCATAGCTCACATCCTAATATATTACAAAAAGGATAAAAGTACATAATGTAGAAGGTACAGACTCAAGACCTCACTATACAGTTATCAAAAGCATGAACCTTTTCACCAACTCATGTAAGTTGGTGACTTTACAGAGTTGCAGCGGAAAGGTGGTCCAACTTTATGGTAAAGTACATCAAATAAAAGCATGTCTCTAAAAGTCTTCAGAAGAAATCTGTCTTCACTCTTTGGCTTCGGAAGACTTTGTCTTTAAAGCTTCGGAAGACTTCACTTTTGGCTTCGGAAGATGTTGGTCTTGGCTTCAGAAGATTTTACACTTAGAATATTTCTAGTGCATGGTGTAAAACTTCCAAAGCATTTCTACTTCTGTTCTTCAGTACATGCATGCAGAGAGACTTTGGATGTTTTGGCTGCATCAGACTTATAGGAATCCTTACACCTTGGGATCATTGTCTTCAGACTAGTCTTAACTATTAATCTCAGCAATAAGTGCTAAACCAAAAGTGAGATCAGCTGTAAACTGTTCAGCATAAGCATTCTCGTAACCATCCTTAATGCTAACAACAAGAGCTTTCTTTGGCTCTTCAGTTGTTTTTTATTCTTCTTTCAGTTCTGGCATAGGAAGACTTTGATACGTCTTCTGAAAGGTCTTCTGAGACTGTTGATGATATCTTTGACTGCTATAGCTAGTTTGACCATTGCCTCCTTGATTTCTTGGAGCTTTGCATTCTCTTGAAAAATGGCCATAGCTATTGCAGTTGAAACACCTTGACTTTGACTTGTCAATGCCAACTGTTTTGTTTGCAATTATCTTAACTCGTGTAATTGATACATATCAAGATCATACACCAATGT
The DNA here is from genome assembly GCA_025215565.1 of Flaveria ramosissima. Classification (NCBI taxonomy): domain Eukaryota; kingdom Viridiplantae; phylum Streptophyta; class Magnoliopsida; order Asterales; family Asteraceae; genus Flaveria; species Flaveria ramosissima. The sequence continues at coordinate 28,086,851 of CM046036.1, forward strand.
GTGCATAAATATGATAGAGGCATTAGGATTGAACCATTTGTTTAAACCTTTTTTTTCAATTCCATACCAACAAAATCTTCCTATAGATACCACATTGAGCCCGAACTTGTCGTTTCAAAGCCAAAACAATAAACCTAAAAGCCTTAGCCTTTTTATGAAACCTTAGGGAATGAAGTCCAATTCATAACATATTTAGAAGAGTGATGACAATAATAGTTCAATAATAGTAAGCTTATTTTCTTTATTATTAAAAATAGAAAATGAAAAAAATACAAAATATGAGGTCAAAATGACTAAAATATGCAGCAACCGAAAATAGTGGGAGAAATTGTACGAGTAGTACAAGCAGAAGAATAAAAGTGATAAATGAGACACCTAAAGTGTTTGAATTGGATTTCATTCTCCGTTAGCCACTCTAAAATCTATTTCAATCCCACCTTAAACCCTAGCCTAACCTTACCATCCAAGAAAGACCTCTTGATTTTTTTATTCTATTGTGTCAATTGATGGCGATTTGATTAATATACGAGCTTATGATTAGTATGTGCATTCGTGGTTTGAGAGCTCCATAAACACTAGTATATCATCACTAGTCCACAAAATAACCTGAGAGGAGTGTTTATTGTGAGGAATGTGAATGCATGAATGTTTGAAGCAAAAGGTAAGTATATGCCAACCAAAGATTTCAAATGCAAATAGTATTGAATGATTATATTATGAATATTACATCATGAAGTTGAAAACTAAGCATGTCTTGGGATCTTACTTGTTCAAGGTAGTGATAATTTGGCATGTGTGCTTAATTAGGGAGAAGTGTGCCAGTAAGTTTGTTTAAGGATAAACAAAAGGTTAAGTGTGGGGATGTGATCACGTGTCAATAATTTGGTATTTAATTGATATAAATGGTTGATTTTACATCAGAATTATGTTGGAACGAGTTCAAGTTGTTTGTGTTTTAAATTATAGGTGTTTGGAGCTAAAGGAGGCTTATTTTGGATGAAAAAAAGCAAAACGTGCAACTACAAGAACTGAAGATGTAAATATCACTATTTACAAGAAAATGCACAAATTTAGGTGTACCGGCGTATGATGCGCAGAATTTGGGCGTATAATACGTCGGGCGGCATATCAGCGCGTATCAGTGGGCGCATTTCGAAGAAAAGGCAGAAAGTTGGGCGTATGAAGGCTGTGTTGGGCGTATTATACGCCCATGTGGGCGTATGATACGCCCATGTGTTGAACAACATGTCGAATTTTATGGTTTTCAACTTTATTTAAGCCAAATCAACCCTAATTCGATCTAGAACTTCTTGGTGACAAAAAGTGATAAACGTTAGGTGATTTTTGGTGTTCTAAGGCTCCTTAAATCATCCACAAACATTCTTCAAATCAAGATTGAAGATTCAACGAAAATGATGTGTGGCTAGGTTTTCTTAATTGCTTTCGGGAGTACAATTCTTGTTAAGTGAGACATTTGGTAAGTTTGATTAGGTTTTTGTAATGAACATGGATTGACTGAATGAAATTTTATGTTTTGATTAATTTAAACAAGTTACTTATAATAAAGTTGTTTGCTTGATTATCAGTTTTCGGTTTCCTTGCATCGTGAGCTCATTAAGAAAAGTAGGCAACGTGATATAAGTGAATTGGTACATTGTGAATGAACGAGTCTTAAAGGATTGTTTCTTTGTTATCACTTTAATCAAAAGTTAAATCTTTAAGTATTTTTTCTTACAAACCCTAATTTAGAAGTACCAATTGTTGATCTTGTAGAATTGAAATCCGGAAGTAATTGTTTTTCGTTATTTAAGTAAATTTGTTTCAAAGTTTCTTGCTTTATGCAATTGTGATCATTATTTCATTCTAAAGTTTCAATTTTTAGTTATAAAGTTTGAGTCTATAAGTTAATCAAGTCGTATTCGTTAAACACTTTCCACATATTCCCCGTGGAGACGACCTTACTTACCCTTACACAATAAAGGTAGCTAAGACCGATAAATTAACTTGTTTTTGATCGAGTCTCGACAACCAGATCAGTACCCTTGGGTAAATAATATCCAGTTCTATGGACTTCGACTGGTCATGAGCTTATGTTGGTTGCTATGACTTCTATGTTTTCATACACACATATTTTTTACATGACTTACATGGAAACTTATTTGTAATTTTAAACTTGTGAAACTCACTAGCATATGTTGCCTTTATAGAGCATGTATTATCAGGTAATAATGCTTAAGTACATGAACAGTGGACTTTAAACGAGACTGCTCCTAGAAGAGTATTAGACATTTAGGATATTGGTTTTGGACAATATGTTATTGTTGGATTTGTAATTGGTTTGAATTGAACTTGTACTGGTGGTTCTGATTTTAAACTTCTGGATTATTTGTGTATTTATGGAATAACGTTATGGTATTGATTGTTATTGACATTTGTTCTTTTGTGATGGGTGACGTCATGACCCATTGACAGAGAATTCCTCTAGAGATTCTCTTACACCCCCAATTTGTTATAACGATCTCGTCCGTCGCATAATCATGTTTCCGTTACTAGTGGGGGTGTGACTGATTATACAAGAAACTTGAAGTAATTCAATGTTACTCCTTTATTGTTCTTATTATATTCGTGAGAGTTTTAACATTGATTAACATTGTTTATCTTTGTTCATAAATCTAAATATTTACTAATCAAGTGACTTTAACCCCTGATAGCGATGTTTTGACAACCAGACCGAACAACGAGCCCGTCGACATACAAGTTCACTAATTGTATCGGTCAACCCGTCGAAAAGGATTATATAACGTACTAGACGCCATCATAAATAAACTTATTTATTTTTAGTAAAAAGTTTATGAAATTCTAATAAGAAAAATTAGCAATGAATCGTTTACAGTACCTATAATTGGTTGGTCCACGTGGCCAACTTTTCTATTTCTTTTTTGGCGCATCCTATTTGGTTGTCCTCTTATCTTGCTGCCTACAATTAATTTTTAACCTTTCCACTAAAGCAATGTAATATACTATAAAATAATGGACGAACTAATTTGCTATTTGAAAGGTATTTACGTAATTTTATCATTTAGAACTTCCAACACTTCTTAAAGCTATAAATGTGCAATACCACAAGCTTAAACCCATATGACACAACAGACTTCGCTTCATTGTTTTAATATTAAGTTTTATGTATTATTAACACTCCTATCGTAACACGTTAGAAATTTACATACTTATTTTTAATAACATTTCAATTCCAGAAATTTTACGAATTATTGTTGCCACCGTAACGCGGGGTCATAATAACTGTTTTATAACAAAAGTCATATTAACAATAGTTGTGATTTCTAACAATCTCTTTAATTAAAGCAAAGAGATTTCAAACACAAGTGTGTTGCTAGCACAGTTGGGTTCTTACAAACCAATTCACTTGAGTAAAATTCATGGTGTTGGCGATTGTATTATATATTGATTTTCCCTCCACATATATCCTTTGCTCTCAATTTGTAAGTGTCCCAATTCGGCTCCATAGAAGTATTTTAATCCCATTTCCACTCTATAAATAAAGCGAGCTCCTCAAAGTTCTTAATCAGATACAAGTGGTATGCACGTACTGTTCTAGCCCAATTCCCAATTGGACCCGGTTGCGATCAAAACTGTCCGGTCTAACAACTATCCACTTAATACCGAACCAAACCGGTGAAGGGTTTGGGTGGTCCGGTTTGGTTGTCAAAACATTGTTTAATTATACACTAGTTAATAGTCCTTTCATTTCGCTATTTCTAATGAAAAATCACATAGATTGGTAATAAACTTCTCTTATTAGTTCATATGAATTATTACTGTTTTTGTATTCAATAACCCTAATTATACTTTTCGTTTTTAAACTACCTTTCTGTGAAACTATTGATGATAACTTTTAATCTCTTTTTTTTATATACAATTAGATCATGTGTAGTGATTTATTTAGTTAAAATATAATATGGACAAACATAAATTATTAAAGTCTTTTTTAAAACAACTGAAGTGGGTTTAAAACTCTATTTAGTTAAAGATTGTTAAAACGGAGAAAAATAAATCCAATCACCTTCTTTAAAATATGTTAAGTGTTTGGTTAAATATAGGTTTAAAGTCCTCTAAAAATAGTATGTAGTAGCTTTAGAGCCCAATTTGTGTCCAAATCAGCAAATTTACGTCCAATCTTCTTGGTAGATCAAATATTACTAAACCGAAACGTATAGAATAGTTTTATACGTTTTAGTATATATATTTTGATGATAGCTTGTTTTATAATCGCTTAACTCATATTTTTTTTTTACTTTTATATCGTACATTACTCTTTATTACGAGACTAAAACCTTTAGGTCTACATTATTCTTTAATTATACGTTTTTGTCCACCAAATAAAATACCGCTACGAGCTTCAAACAAAATAATATTATGATTACCGAAACTGGTAAACAAATTATCGAAATGTATTTGTTTAAACATTTTTATCTTTTGATTATGAAATAAAATCATCATTAATTGACTTTGTTTTCCCTTCTTGTGAGTTCTAAACGTATTAATCACCGGCCTTCTCGATTAGTTGAGTCAATTCAATAATTGAAAAAAAAAATGCAGAAAATTTAGAAAATCAGACATCACAATATCTCATAAAATAATAAGAAAATATAAAACACAAGTGATATAGAGGATTGCATGTGGACATGACCCATCTGAGTCTAACGTCACAGTGCTCCTAATGAGACACGGTTTGGCTTTTTCATTACAAACTCGTATATGAGAACTTACACGTATTTGAAACTCCATTGACATCTCATACGTGCATGTTTCTTTTACAATATGATAATTTATGTCAACACACCAGTAGAAAACAATGAGATATATACCCAGTTTCTTTTATAAATTTTAATTCAGTTTTAAAACAAAATGGAATCTAAAGTTCTAAACTCAAAATAAGAACCCAAAATTTTTAACCAAAAAAGTTGTTCCCTAACATTATCAAGGTATGTAGTAAAAATTGTATTTTGTAAAAATTGTATTTTGTAAAAATTGTTGAGAATTCTAATGTCACATAGACATTTTGTAGATTTAGGAAAAGAGAATAAGGGCGTACGAATTAGCTGATTTGTTACAACACTCAATTATATGTTTATCGCTAGGTTTTTATCAAAGGTCCGTCTAAGATACCTTTTAAATAAAAACACTCAACACTTTACTAATTGTTTTTGGTGTGCAAAATAAATACCAGATTCTCTATTGAAAATAATTATTTTTTGTTTTGTACTTTGTCAAATGATAAATGTTTCATTTAGAAAATGCAATTTAGACGTGTATAAATATAATTCAGGAAAGGTTTTTAGATAGATAAAAAGACAATTAAATAAATAAATAAACACACTTGTGGTTGCGATCGGGTCACGGGCTTCACTTGACTATTGCAGACCCACATAAAAACAAAAAAAAGGTACACTCCACAACGAAATTCCACACATCCTTGCAAACTATCTCCATGTTTCTAGCTATTTTTAATTTAAAAAATTTAGATATCATCTTTTTATGAAAATTTATTTGCCATATAATCTTAATTAATGTTACTCAAAAATGAAAACATTAAAAAAATAAATCATATTTTCTATAGTCATCCGGTCGTTTGATTGCTTAATTTCTATTGGACTATTGCATATGTTATTTAAAAGCATTGTTCACTCTTCATATGACTTGGAGAACAAACCAATGCAGATTGGAAACTATGACAGAAAATGAAAAATAAATAAAAAAAAACTATTCAGATGATTAAATAACTAAATTAAAAGTAAATGTTAGAATAAAGAAAGGTCCAAACCCACCGCTAACGGGTAGTGTCCACCCCTCTTGATCTCCTTTTGAGATGTCATTTTCTATCTTAAGCCACCCCTACATGTAGCCCCACAAAACTTGTATAGATCTTTCTTTTGATTTTCTATTATTAACCACCACCAAAACTGTAAATGAGTGAATCGTTTGTCTATAGATTAATTCGTTAATAGTTTGTATAGAGCTGAGTTTAAACACGATCGAGTTGAGCACTAGCTTGAACCTAATTTAGAGTTTATTTAATAAACGGTTGAGCCTGGGTTTTATACATTTAACTTCTTACAATACATTGAGGCTATGTTTTTCATATTAAAATTAAAGTTTAAGTCATACAACAAAAATAACAAGATTGGTAAGAACAAAAAGTATTATTATTACATTTTTGGTCTAGGACCAAATATAGCAAGTTCCAGTGAACTTCATTAGCTCATGTTTGCATAATTAAGGTTTTTAGGGTAAACTTAACCTCTTCATTTACTCATTTAGCATTAGGCTAAGACATAGCATGTGTAGAAGCCCTTGTTCTCCTATTGGCAACCAGTGGCCTATTGGTATTAACACCATTAGCATCGCTTCTGGTTCATTTCTTACCGGCCTATCTTATCTTTCCTACAAGATATGTATCACCAACATTTTCATTCAAGGTAATAGTTTAAATCATTAAGTATTTAGTAACAATGTTAGTTGTGATTAACTACTTACTTTACCATTCATGTCTTAAACATTTTCTATTAGGAATAATGATGCATAGACACTACAAGAATTTGACCCTACGGTGACTACAAAAGTCGTCGCCATAGACCCCACTTGTCGCCGCCATAGGCTATGGCGACGACATGTCCTCGCCATAGCCTTAGTAGCCACAAACTCGTCGCCATAGGTCTATTTTTTGTCGTCGCCATAGATGTAAATTCTTGTAATGAGATACCTTTAGTTGTATCGTATTTATTTATAACACATTGAGCACATATGAAATATAAAACATATTTAAACGTCTACCTTTGACCTTACATGGCATGAAGCTACCCTTTTTACTACTATCTTTCTCAATGGTCATTTTCAATTTAAGTTTAAGAATTGGGGTGCACAAATCTCTTAAACTATGGCTTTAATACCAACTTGTAAGACTCTGTATTTAAGAGAGATGATGGTTGATTTCATACATACTATAATTCTCAAACTAAACTTTCATTGACATAGTAGGGTGGAAAATTTCAATAGTTCAACAATACTCAAAAAGATAAATATGCATTTATACATCACTATAAATATTGTCTTAAACATGAAAACTAAACATACTCAAGATGCTAGTCTTCAAATGCCTTAGTAGCTAACATCTTATGCCATTCATTTCACCTAGTTTTACAATTTTTATAAAATTATAAAAAATCAGCATTGTCATGTGTGTTTTGGTTTTCTATTAAACATAACTTGATACATATGTTACATAGCAAAAACCTTGATTGCATTAATAATTCTTGTCACATCATAATCATATCATTAGTAATTACACATGTAATAATGAATTTTCAACCCTATCTTTTACTATTTTTGGTTGTGAGCTCATCGATGTAGACATTTATTTTTATTTATTTAAATGTTATAGGCTTGCTAGGGAACTTCATTATTTTTATAGAAAAACATAACATTTGGTAAATTTTTAACGATAAAAACTTACTAACATGCATGTGTCCAGAATGGACAAGACCAAGTCAAACAAGCTGAGATTTTTACGACCTAACGCTCGACATGCCCATGTTAGTTATGGACACGCTCATGTTCGGCCCAGATTCAGGATTCATGTTCAATTCTCTCCCATTTGAGACATATCTAACATTCTACACCAAACGCTAGTTCTATCAAGTCTTTTAAGTGATTTTAGTCGGATCTTTTAAGATTCAAGGCCAATACTTAAGATCGAGCGTTTTCAAGAAGAATCTAACACCACACAACCCACCTTCACTTATTTTCTTGGTTTGATTTCTAATTTACTATGATTTCTTCCATCTCTACTAAAGTCTTATGGCCCAGATTCAGGATTCATGTTCATGTGATTTACTATTATATTAGTTTTAAATTTCACACATTTTTCTACTAAGGATACTCACATTGAAGTCTTTATAATCATTATTGTCCATAAAATATAAAAAAAAAACTTTCAAAAAAAATCACTTCATCTTATGATTAATAAATTCTCTTATTCATAAACTATTAATATTATATATATATATATATATATATATATATCAAATCATTTTTCATCCATTATAATTTTGTTGTGAGTAAAAGAGAGAATATAAATAGTAAAATTTGATTAAAAGATATTATTAACCGAATAAAGATAAAGATAATAAATGAAATGTGAGTGGTTTTTGAAAGATAAATAAATTCAAATATATATATATATATATATATATATATATATATGATATTTAGAGATTATAAGAATAAATACAAAAAACTTAATTATAAAATTATATATTTTCTCAAATAATGTTTGAAGCTTATTGTATATTATATATTAAAGACCGGTGTATTCGGAATATATGCAATTACTCAAGTTTACAAGTGGATATTTGTAGTTCTTCATATCCTTTAATACTTATTATTCTGATTTTCGGTTAATATCAAATTGAAATTATTCTTATAAACGTTACTTTGAATTACAAATTATTTCAATTTACCACTCATGTTTCTTAGTTTCTTTTAAAAAGGAGTCAATAAATTATTAAGTATTTTATTATTATTTTTAAGGAGTCTATACATTAATAAGTTAATTTCAGGTCTTTTATCATCACTGAAATTTTTTTATTGTAAGTTTTATAAGATATGACCGGCTGATATATTATGAATCATATATGTCTGTATATGTGTCTATATATGTTATTTATATATTATTTAGTAGACCTACCAATGGATAAGTTCGTTGGTATTTAGCATATTTTTCACAAAGTTATTTGTTGTAACAAGACCACAAAATTCAGAAAAATACAAAAATAAATCTATAATATCATTTATTGCCTACAGAAAAATAAATATAGAATTTCTAAATTATAAATTTTAAAATGCTGTATATAAATGTATATCCACATATTAGCATTTCATCGTAGTTCACCATTACATATACATGTGTACTTCCTTCGGTTTTAACCAATAAATTTGTCTTGGTATTTTTAACAAATACGAAATTTTTGTCCCCAAATAATAATATTAATAAAACAAAATACAAGCTGTTAAACAAAAATCAAGTCTTCAAGTCTCCAACTAGCTAGTCTATTATTAATTTGTATATATATGGGTAAATAAAACGAAATGAGGTGTATATATATATATGAGGCTATGAGCAATATATATTATTAATAATTGGGAGTTTATTATAAAAGGAAAGAGAATGAGTAGGGTGGAGAAATTAAAATAATGATATGATGAACCAACAGCAGGAAGAAGAGATCATGAGTAACAGTAAGAATAAGCAAGGAGATGAGTTATTGGAAGATGATGATGATCATGAAAACGACATGGTGATGCCGGGGTTTAGATTTCATCCAACGGAGGAAGAGCTTGTTGAGTTCTACCTTCGCCGTAAGGTAGAGGGCAAGAGATTCAATGTCGAACTTATCACTTTTCTTGATCTTTATCGTTATGATCCTTGGGAGCTTCCTGGTACGTACTACCAACGCACTTTTTATATCTTCAAGATAATTTTCTGTCTTTTTATCATTCGTCTATCTATTTTGTTCACTACCATCAATATGTTATATATGATTTTGATGGCATATATTATCCTTATATATTTCACTTGGATTCTTCCACAAGTTTGACCTAAAGTCCTGAGTTCAGAACCATGACCATCATATCTTCAGATTGCTATCATCTACTTGATTTGGTGATGATGAAGATGTGGGTCTATAGTTTTCTTTTTGCAATTTTGTGGGTATTTGCTAAGTTTTTGTGGGTTACTGTTCTTTTAGGTTTTTTCTCACTGAAGTATGCAAAATGATGAGTTCTTCATAATCATCACCGTCTTCTTCAGTCTGATGTCCTCATGAATTTCTGAGAATATCTACTTTATTTTCGGGCTCGAATTTGGTTGTTTTGATTAACCATTTTCTGGGTATTCGCTACAATTAAATTGGTGGTCACTTGTGGTTTTAAGTTTCTTTTGTAGTTGTTTTTGCAAAATTTTGTATTCATCATCATCATCATCATCATATTCACAAAATTTCCATGACTGTCTACTTTTCCAGTAAATGTAGTTTTTCTTGCCTATTTGTATGGGTGTATCGTAAAAATTAACAAGTGGGTTGTGGTTATTTTTGATTCTTTTTTATTTTAATTTGCAAAATCATGTGTTCATAATCGGGATATATTTTCATGATCATCTTCTTCACCATTTCTGCAATTTGCAAGAGTTGGGTTAATGTCATTCTTTTTGAATATTTCAAGATTTTGTGTGAGGCGTGGGCTTTGTTTACTTGCTGATTATCACACTTCAGTTCTTTAAGGAATGTAACCAAAGTTGAAACATTCATCATCTTTTCAAGTTCAAAGATCATGTTTGTGGTTTCTATATAATTTGTGGGTATTTGTAATATCTTAATGGTTATGGGGATCTTGATTTCTGTTTGTTTGAATTATAGAAAACATGTGTGTGGTGTTTGATTACCAGATATAAATTTCTGCTTAAATTTAAACATAAAATGTCTAAAGACACGAGTCATATTCTTCTTCTCCTTCAATTCCACATATGTTAAATTCTTCATATCTATTTGTTTTCATTCATTTTATAGGGATCATATCAAGAAACAACTCAATTATTTATTCAATACACATTAAGTTTAATTAAATAGAGATGTTTATCATTCAACTTGTTATGCCTAGATGATGATTTATGATTTGGTTGTTTTAATTTAGCATTGGCAGCCATTGGAGAGAAAGAATGGTTTTTCTATGTTCCACGAGATAAGAAGTACCGAAATGGGGATCGCCCAAATCGCGTGACAACTTCGGGTTATTGGAAAGCTACTGGAGCAGATAGAATGATACGGACCGAGAACTTCAGGTCCATCGGGTTAAAGAAAACCCTCGTTTTTTACTCCGGAAAAGCTCCCAAAGGCATTCGAACAAGTTGGATCATGAATGAGTATCGCTTGCCTCAACATGAAACTGAAAGGTTACAAAAGGTACACCAACTTCTCTTAATAACTTTTTAAAGATCTACTCCTCATCTTGCTAAGTAAAAGAAATGGTTTTTACCAAAAATAAACCAAAGCAACCATATTGATCTAACACTTTGTAATCCTAGAAACCACAAACCCTAATGCTTTCAACATACTTTTCACATCAAAACTACTATGAAAACATCAATTTAGAGAAAATGAAAGACAACCCTCTTTACTAGAAAATTAAGTGTTTTCAATCGTTTTACAATCAAAATTACAGTTGCAAAGACCTAGTTTTCTGGCTCAAAACAAGGTAGCTAGTAGTTCTATGAAGTGCATGATGAATATATTGAACTTATTTTACAATCCACTCAACAAGAATATAATGATTTCCTACTATTATGTTATTATTATAGTTTGTGGGGATATATGTCTCAAATCATCACAATATTTAAAGTGAATCTTGACCAATGACCAACATCACCGCTAGCTTTAAATGCTTGTCTAATTATATTCATCTTCATCACCGCAAGTTATTAATGCGAGTTATAAATAGTAATCAATGAAGTTATCATATTTTTTTATTCTGCAGGCTGAGATTTCACTTTGTAAGGTTTACAAACGACCTGGAGTAGAAGATCACCCATCAGTCCCCCGTAGTACCCTTGCAACAACTAGAGCTACATCATCATCAAGACCATCATCTTCTAATACAGATAAAAGACAACATTCCAATAATAACTTATTGAGCTTCCACACAACTATTGAAGGCCAAAGTTCCAATCAAAATGATGACAAATTGAGCGAAACAAGTGGTAGTAGCACCACTGACATTGTTGGCACTGCTCTAGGTCTTTCAAGCACCATAACACCCTCTTACAGCAACTATATTGCCTCTTTTCCAACCATCACCGCCACGCTTCCGCCACATGCGCCCTCGTTAGTCCCCACAACCACCTCATCCTCCGTGTTCCCGAACACCGTTGATGATCTCCAAAGAATCATAAGCTATCAACAAGCTTCGGTTAACAATCAGGCTTTTCATTTTCAGAACTATCAACATAAACTTTCTAATAATAATAATATGCTTTTACAACCGCAACTGCAACTGCAACCACACTCGCAACAGCAACAAGCGCTTCTCGCGCTTAATAACTTGGCCGGAGAGGTTCAAGTGAGTTTTCCGGATAGGTTATGGGAATGGAATCCAATGCCTGGTGAAGGAAGCAAGGATTACAACAACCCTTTCAAGTAATTAATTATATAAATCAATGATGAAACTTACTTAGTAATATTATTTAAGAGACAAGCATTATTATATATATATTGAGATTCATATGTCCATGTGTTATATATTTGAGAGGAATATGTCTAGTTAAGCTAATTGCATGTACTTAATGTAGCATGTCTTAGCTGACAAATTAGTACTAATTCATAATATAATGTAAAGACAGATTTGGCATCCTAGGGTTTAGAAGTTTGATGTTATATAGATGCCTTCAGCACCCCAATTGTAGTTTGTGTTGCAGCTATTAATTAATGTTATTCTGTCTACAAACTCTACACACATGTAAGCTTGTTTATTTCAAAAAGAATATGATGTTGAATATATAAGCATCAACACCAAATTTTTTAATTATAAGTGTAAAAACTAAAACAATAATTTTGAATTCTCTTCCACAAGTATTGTTTGATGCTGTATACTATTTTGAATTATGGTAAATTATGTCACTACAATAAAATATCAGCCGTTAGATCCAGCCGCTAATCAACGATCAGATTGCATCCTGTGGCCGCAGATAGATTAATAGATATTAATGTTGACAACACATCGTTATTGAGTCGCCGCTATTGATATTGCCGCTAATAAACCATGACGCCGCTATAGATGTTGCCCTGGCCTATTGCCCACAAGCAGAAAAAATGCTAAGAATACCATATTTTTTAAAAATAGAATTAAATACATTGAAAGTCACATGCATTCAAAATAATTTGTATACTAATTGTAAATGAGTAAAAAATAATTACTCAAAGCTTTTACGCATGTTATTGATTAATATTGATTATAAAAGAAAATTGAAACTAGATAAAATAACAAACAGCTGGTTGTCAAAGTTATGAGTTAAATGAATGTTTAAATTTTCACTTTATACCAAAACCCTTTTTTTTTCTTTATTACATACACCCACATATAATTTGGATCATATACATTTTCTAGAATGACAAATCTATACTACTAAATTACTTAATTACTAACAGGTTTGATTTTGAATTTACTTAAAAAAAACCTTTAAGTCTACTACTTGTCTACAACCTAAGTTACATTTGAATAAAAAACATAATAAGACTAATCCAAAATGTAGTCTATGATATACACCTTTTATCAATATTAATCATTAATTAAGATGTCATAAGTGCTACATGTACACAATGGAACAAATTAAGTGGGCTGGAAAGGATAACATGGAAACCCCACCATTATTAACATCTCGTGTAATTATTTTAAGCAAATGTTCATGCTATGTATTTTGTTATATCCTAATGTAAACATTTATTTGTCTCTTATAGTTTGCACATGTAAGTATTTTGTGTTAAATCTTTACATTTTTTGATATGTGTTTGAGTTAGTATTGTTTTTCAACCTTCTAAATACATTCACATGTCATATTTTTGATAGGTATTTGTTGGTGATATGAGTGTTATCACTATTTTAGTGATATCAGATTTACTTTATGATTACAGGAGAAGTCATAAGAAATATCAAATAAGTTGGTAAGTGTTGAGTATATATTTGCGTGTGATCTTATGATTTTTGGTGGTGTAGATCCGTTATGGTATTTCAAAAACTCACTGAATCATGAGGGTCCGATGGTAGTTCCCCTATTTTGCAAAGTCTTAGGGGTAGTAGTAATTTCAAAGCAAGTTTGCTCTTCATAATCATATTTGTTCTTCTAAAGTAAGTTGTCTATTTCTAATACTTTGAAAGAAGTCTACACTTTGTAACGAAGATGTTTACTTCCGAACCAGTTATGCAAAGTTTTAGCGAGTGAGACTAACTGTTAAATCGTTTTCAAGCTATTGCGATGGTTGGTGGTCTCATTTTCCCTAATGCATAAAGGCAATCTATAGCTATGAATATCAATAGATTATTGTTCTTAATCTTTGATTCATTAAATATTAAGTACTCACAAAATAATACAATGTATAAATAAGTTTGATGTATTTATCAGAGAATCAAAGCAATCAACCAACACTCGACCAACAGATATTTTCAAGTCTTTTCTCTCGCAATTTTTCCTAGAAAATTCCCTCTTTTCTAGTAGTAATGCATATCATAAAATAAGATACTTAGTAAAAAGTTGCATAAATTTTTTGATGGGAGAAGACAGAAGGTAGAAAAACGGAGCGAAAAGAACTACAATTTATAAATTTTCCATTTATTGAAATATAATTAATACTAAACCAATAAGCATAGTTGAATCTTGGCTAGAAGTGGTTATTGAGTAAATATATCTAAACTTGATTTATAAGTTATAACTTAGTGTTTGGAGTTGAGTTACAAAACTGTATATCAAAAGTGAAATATTATTGAAGCTTGGTGAAGTGAAGACATAATGCATACAGAAAAGTTGTAAGAAGAATTGAAAGTAAATATGTGGGGAGTATGAGTGTGTGTTTGTCAGTACGTCTTAGTTGACAACTACTGGTACATTCTTTCTAGGGATCTGGTCTAGTTTAATGCGGGGAAGCAGAGCTGAAAGTCTTCTGTAAGTTAGGGTGGGGTGGGCCTCACAACCATTATTATTATTATTGCTTCCTACGCTGGGTCCCCATGCCGCATGGTTGCGCTCGTGCTTCTTCTTCCCATATTATTTTATGTTAAAAATGACAAAGGTGTATTGATATATAAATAACTAGGTTTAGTAAAACGTGTATTAAACATGTTAAATAAATAAAATTAGTCTTAAGACTCATACGTTGCAGCGGGGGCGGAAAACCATATCGAGTAGCATCAATGACTCACTATCGTCAATAACCACTAACATCCAAAAAGCTCGTAATAAAAAATAAAAATAAAAACGACGAAAGTAGGTGTAAAAATGTTAAACCGCGTAGGCGGAACGTAAAACATATAGGTAGACCTAGAACCAGCGCGTTGCGACGGGATCGTTAAATGGGAAAAATATAAGGGAAAAAACTTTGAACCACACTCGCACGTTGTGCTGAGCTAACTTGCAAAATTTAAACTGAACCGTAAAATAAAAAGTTTATAAAATATGAAAAATAAAGGAGATTAAAGTTGAAAGTAAAAAAAATATCGGGATCAAATGATAAACAATATAAAAGTGATAGATTAAAAATAAGAAATAAGTTAAGTATTAAAAAAAAGACAAAGGTGTGTACAACCTATTAAATATATATTTTACAACACACTAAGCATAACAAAGTTGGTAATTAGTGTTGGATCAAGTAAGGCTGGTGCAACCAAAACAAACACTTAGACAATTTTTGGTGCAACTGATGAAGAACTTCCGAAGGCAAATGCTGAACTTCCGAAGGCAAATTCTGAGCTTCCGAAGGTCAAGTCTGAAAGAGCTTCTGAAGAGGAACTCCAACTTCCAAAGACAAAGTCTTCCATCTTCCGAAGTTCAACACTTAGAATTAATCAAGACAATAACTTTCGAAGTATGAAGGTCTGAAGAATGTCTCAAGCCTTGGAAGAAGTA
This sequence comes from Flaveria ramosissima, assembly GCA_025215565.1. NCBI lineage: Eukaryota > Viridiplantae > Streptophyta > Magnoliopsida > Asterales > Asteraceae > Flaveria > Flaveria ramosissima. The sequence goes on from CM046036.1 coordinate 28,102,593, forward strand.
GCATCTTCCGAAGTATAAGTGGCTTCAGAAGAACTTGTTCTTCCGAAGCCAATTAACCTTCGGAAGAACCTACTATGAACCAGTGACATAAGTATGGTCCTTCTGACACTCCACTGCAAATTTCTGATACACTGCATGGTGCTTTCCCACACCCATGTAGTTGACCATACTTTATTCCATTGTTCATTCCTTATCAGTTAGTACAGTTATCAACTTTAGTTGGTGACAAAAGATAAAGTCATGGACATGTCATGACTACCAAATCTTAGATAATATTTTATCTAAGATACCTTATCTTTAGCAATATAGTATTTGCTTTAGTCATAGGTTTTCAACTGGTATCAAAGTATATCCAGTTGTAGGTAGTAGTATATATATTTCTCATTGTAACTAATGTAGTATAATTGTAAGAGTCTTGTAATACTTTGAGTTGAGAAGTAATATATACAAGTATCTTGAAAAAATTTTCTTGTGTTCTATCTTACTTAATATATTATTATCAACTCTATAAGGATTCTACATCATCGAACCGAGTGTGAGTTAGTGACTTTGAGAGTTAATATATGTGTTGAGTGATAAAAACCGATCCCGCAATTGGTATCATAGTTTTTTAGGCTCTTGATTGTGAGATATTACCATCCAAATCTACCTCTTTTACACTCATACTTTCACCCCACTCACAATGGCCCTCAACCAAAACTCATCTGAAGGTGAAAGGGGAACAATGTCTAAAGCACCCAACATCACACCTGAAAACTTCAGATCTTAGAGCAGACATATTGAAGGCTTCATTAGATATCAAGATAGAATGATGTGGAAATCTATCACCAATGGCCTTTACAAGCCAAAGGTGGCAACACCGGCTGGAAATGGTGCTATGATAGAGAACGCTATTGAAGACTATTCCGATGAAGACCACAAGCGACTAGAGATTGATAGAAAAGCAATGATTGTTCTTATGACTGCCATACCCAGCTCCATTATAGTAGGTTTTGAACATTGTCAGTCAGCCAAAAAAAATTTTTATGCCTTGTCTGAGATGTATGCCAGCTCCAATGACTCCAAGAAAGATTCACTGAAGCAACAACTTGAAAACTTTACTTACATTATTGGAGAGACCCTTAGCCAGCAATACTTCAGGTATATGGATGTTATTTCATCACTTCAGTTTGTGGGAGTGACTTTTAAGATGAGAGATCTCTCAAAAAAGTTCATGAGTGCACTCCCAAATGAGTGGACATTTTACTGTGTCTCTATCAAGAGGACAGAGAACTTAAACTCTCTCACAATGACTGAACTATATGGCATCCTTGATAGATACTGTGTAGAGATGGAAAACAAGAGCGGCCACCAGGTGAGCAGAACCTCAAGACTTCCTGCTAGCAACGCTTTAATGGTTGTTGAAGGCTCAAGATCCTCAAACCTCAGCAGTACCTGACTTACTCACAACAGCCATCCTGCTCTTCTGGGCCTTACTTACCTTTCTTGAGACTCCAAGACTCCAAGGTCTCAACAGGCTCGGTCAAGTCCTTTCCAGGATGGCTATGCCTTTGTCTTAAGAATTGGACATTCTAGTGATTTTCAATTTTGCTTTGATTATCTAAAATGTTTCAGCCAAGATGATGTGGAGTACATGGATATTGTCTAACAAATGGCTTTGTTAACTTACAAGACGAAGAAGTTCTTCAAGAGAACTGGATAGCAATTTCTCCAAAACCCAACTAACAGCAAGTTTGGGTTTGAGAAGACAAAGGCCAGATGTTACATCTGTAACTAACTTGGAAAATTTTCAAGTAATGTAAGGCTCTTAAATCAAATCCGGGAACCTCTCAAGCCTCCATACATCCTACCACACCTAAAACAACCGGAAAGCCAACTGACAACACACAACTGCTATTGCTCAAGAAGTAGAATGGAGCTTCATGGTGCAGGATGTAACCCCTGCTCAAGCATTGATGGCTGGAACTGATGACAGCAAGGTATTTGAACACCTCTGTACTCCAGCTTGCCTTGCTAAAGTTAAATTATATTAGGACTACAATATGGAAATTAAGTATGATATTGAGTCTTTAAATATCCTTAAGAGTGATTTTAAAAGGGCTGAATCTAACTATAAAATGAAAATTAAAGAGTCAGAGAAAACCGTGTCCTTTTTAAAACATGAACACACCAACTATAAGACTCAAATCAAAGATTTAATCTCCAAATAGACTGAGGCTCAAGCCCATCTTGTCACAGCTGAGGCTCAAGCCACGAAGCATGCAATTTCTAAGCAAAACTTCCAAGCCATTCTTGCATCATCCTCCTACTCCAAAATTTGTTATAAAAAAAAGGTGGGTTGAGAACCAGTGAATTTGCTCCACCACACTCTTATGAGTCCATTAGACAACCAAGATATGGGACACCTGGCTCTGCGCATTCACAAGGACTCGTTTCTATGTCCAAACATCACATGCCAGCAGATGTGGTCACCATCATAGGTACTCAAGATATTGTGTCTGGAGAGGTCTGAAGAGCAAGAGGTTCCATCAGCAGACCCACCTTCCCATGAGTTGAAGAGAGATGCAACTATGAAGACCATCGCAGGGAAGGACTAGGTAAATCAACCCATTCTCACCAGTGATGATCAACCCCTAATCACCAAAGCCAGAAGAAACAGGGCTAAGACAGCCAGAAAAATTGCCAAGAAAGTGGTTGAGTCTAAGTTGAAAATTGCCCTAAAACAGAAGGGTGTATTCATTTTAGCCGGATTCCAAGTGGTTGGAAACTCTGATCTTGGAATGGAGTGTAGTACCAACACCCCTGTCCTGCTGAAGGATAAGAAGTTAAAGGGAAAGACTGTTGATGAAGACAAGAAGAGCAAGAAACAGTAGTCTTCAAATCCCTCAAAGGTTAACATTGCATGTATAATGTACAGTCTGCAAAACCATATGGCTAAAGATTGTTACTACAATCCTGCAAGCACACATTATGCAAATAATGTTAAAAAAGAAGGAGTCAAGGAGGGTTTCACATTTGGACCCTATCACATGGTCCAAATGATGAGGTAAGGAAAGCTTGTTTCCAAGACAAAGTTGCTTTCGGAAGAAACTCATTCTTCCGAAGGGAAACTAGCTTTGTAAGATAAGGCTAAGAAAATTCAAAAGAATAAAATAGTTCCTTTGAAACCTTCCGAAAAGAAGACTGCTTTGAAAGAAAAGGTGAGGAAAGCTCCTTCCGAGAAGAAAAAAGCTTCGGAAGTATGCCATGCTGCACAAGCTATATCAAGCTCATCTGCTCTGATTATCCAAGGGATGGATTGGAAGGTCAACAAAGATGTTGTAGCCCAAACCACTTCTTCACAAACATCTATTGAACCCCTATGCACATACTTTGGTTCAATTAAATCCTCATCATTGGAAAAGTCCAAGACCAATAAGGCTTGGGTTTCCAATAAAAACTAACTCTTTCACCTTATGTACAGGGACATCCACATGATAAAAATAACCATATGTGGATTATAGATAGTGGATGCTCCAGGTACATGTCTGAGAACAGATCTCTTCTTTAACAATTTTAACATTTTGATGGAGGTCCTATTCAATTTGGAGGTGAGGCTGGAGGATACATTTCTGGCAGAGGAAGTGTATCCAACGACAAGTTAAGAATCGACAAAGTAAACTTTGTCAAACAGCTTGATCACAATCTATTAAGTGTTTCTTAGTTTTTTGATCAAAAACACCAAATGCTTTTCACTGAACATGAATGCATTATCCTCAAACCCGGGATAAGAATTCCTCAGAAATTAGTGCTTCTTAGATCTCCCTAAAAGAGGATATGTACAAGCTAAAAATGAACAATGTTCTCCATTGGGTGAAGTATCATGCTTTCTTTCCAAAGCTAATGGTGATGAGTCAACTCTATGGCATAAACGAATGTGTCATGTCAATTTCAAAACTATGAATAAATTGGTTAAAAATAACTTGGTACATGGTTTGCCTAAAAAGGAATTTTTCTACAAAGATAACTATGTTGCATGTCTGAAAAGAAAAGCAACATAGAACATCTCATAAATCCAAAGTAGTTAACTCTATCACCACTCCATTACTCTTATTTCACATGGATCTATTTGGTCCCACAAGTATAATGAACATTGGAAGGAAATCATACTGCCTTGTGATTGTTGATGATTTTACTAAATTTACATGGGTATTCTTTATAAGAACTAAAGATGAAACTGCTGAAACTTCAAAATCTTTTATTCTTAAAATAAAAAATCAAATTGATCACAATGTCAAGGTAATTAGAAGTGATCAAGGGACTGAGTTTACGAATCAAGTTCTTGACTCATTTTGTAACTCAAAAGGGATTGCCAGACAATATAGTGCACCTAAAACTCCTGAACAAAATGGTGTTGCTGAGAGGAGAAACATGACACTTATTGAGGCTGCTCAAACTATGTTAGCTGATTCAAAGCTACCTCTAACATTCTAGGCAGAGGTAGTCAGCAGTGCATGCTATGTGCAAAACATAATTCTTGTAGTTAAGCCACATGGAAAAACCCCTTATGAGTTATAGAACAAGAGGCCACCGTTCATTGGCTTTCTCAGGTCCTTTGGCAGTAGGTATACCATACTTAACACAAAGGAAAATTTGGCAAAATTTGCTGAAAAGTCGGATGATGCTATCTTTGTTGGATATTCTTCCAACTCTATGCCTATAGAGTTTACAACATTAAAAATCAACAATTTGAGGAATCATCTAACATTGTTGTCAATGAGCACACTTCTTGTGTTAAGGGGAATGGCCCTGATCATATCTTTGATTTAGAATTGTTTCCAAACTATTCTAAACCCTCTTGTGAGAATGTTTCAGTTGGAATAGGTACTTAAAGTGATTCTGATGATGACCAACTGTTTGAGTTACCCAGACCTCTTCTAAGTTCTCCAAGAGTTGCTGAAAATCAAGCTCCCATAATTATTAGATTTGATAGTGTAACTATCTCAAGAGATAGTGGAGCTTCAACAAGTTGTCAATTAAATGAATCTCAAAACTCATCCCATGACAATGCATAACACCAAGCTGATGGAAGTAGAATTCTGAAGGAACAAACAGCTGTCAATGTTGCCCCACAGCCAACTGATACTGATGATGTTTCTCCTTCATTCAATCAGTCCTCATTGAATGAGTGTGAAACATCAGCTGGACCAAGTGTTCAACACCCTGAGCCAAACGTTTCTAATCTAGATCTATCCATGCAACTGGATGTGATCCCCAGGCTCAGAATTCATAACACTCATCCAACTGAGAACATCATTGGAGATGTCTTTGAAGGCGTGAGAACAGGAAGACAAACTCACAATGGGAATGTCTGCATGTACTCATGATTCTTATCTCAGATGGAACCCAAGAAAGTAGAAGAAGCCTTGAAAGAGAGTAGCTAGGTTGAATCAATGCAAGAGGAATTGCTTTAATTCAAAAGACAAAAGGTTTGGAACTTATGTCCGCTACCATCTGGTCAAGTACAAATAGGCACAAAATGGCTATTCAGGAACAAGAAAGATGATATAGGCTTGATCATCAAGAACAAGGCAAGACTGGTAGTTCAAGGATACACTCAAGAGGAAGGAATTGATTACACTGATGTCATTGAACCCGTTGCAAGACTTGAGGTAGTGAAGATCTTTCTTGCTTATGCTGCATCCAAGAATTTTACTGTTACCAACTAGATGTCAAGTGTGCATTTCTATATGGGGATATAGATAGGGAAGTCTATGTGTGACAGCCTCTAGGATTTAAAGACCCACAACACCCCAACTATGTGTGCAAACTGGATAAAGCTCTCTATGGGCTGCACCAGGCACCTAGGCTGTGGCATGAGACATTGGCTCAGTTTCTCCTAAAGAATGGTTACACAAGAGGTACCATTGACAAGACTTTATTCATAAGAAAGTCTGGGAAAGACATTTTGCTCGTACAAGTTTATGTTGATGACATCATATTTGGTTCCTCAAATGACCAAATGTGCAAAAACTTTAAGAGCATTATGAAGAAGAAGTTTGAGATGAGCTTCATGGGAAAAATGGACTTTTTCCTTGGAATTCAGGTAAAGCAGATGAAAGATGGGTTCTTTATCAGTCAATCTAAGTATGTCAAAGACATCTTAGAGAGATTTGATATGAAAGATTGCAAGCCAGCAAAGACTCATATACTCAAAAATCACAATCTTTATCCTGACTCTGAGGGGGAGGATACTGATCAACATCAGTATAGGGCAATTATTGGATCTCTGATGTATCTCACAGCATGTAGACATGATATTATGTTTGCAACATGCATCTGTGCAAGATATCAGGCTGCTCCAAAGGTGTCTCACCTAGTTACTGCCAAGAGAATCCTTAGATACCTCAAAGGAGCACCTAAACTGGGTCTCTTGTATCCAAGGAACACCAATTTCAATCTCTATGGCTATACTGATAGTGACTATGGTGGCCGCAACATCAATAAAAAATCAACATCAGGATGATGTCAATTTTTTGGTGGAAGGATCATCTCATGGAAATGCAAGAAGCAAGTTTGTGTCTCAACATCTACTGCTGAAGCTGAATACATTGCTGCTGCTAGTTGTTGTGCTCAGCTGTTGTGTATTCAAAACAAGGTGATAGACTATGGATTCAACTTCATGAGCACTCCTATCCATATTGACAACAAGAGTACTATATCCATTATAGAAAATCCTGTCAAGCACTTCAAGACAAAACACATTGACATCAGGTATCATTTCATTAGAAATATTCATGAGAAAATCTGATTAAACTAGTCAAAGTTGATTCAAATGAACAATGTGTTGATTTGTTCATCAAAGCATTCGATGAACAAAGATTTAAGTATCTTATTATGGCTATTGGGATGATAAATATTGATTAGCTTATCTCATTTGAAAACCTTTTTAAAAAGTGTGTTGTCTTTGTCAATATAATCTAAACCGTGTTACAAAAGGTTTTTCTTCAAAAAATTTACTAAGTGTAAGTTCTTCCGAAGAAAGATTAACCCTCGGAAGATATGTTATTCATCTTTTGAAGGAAAATTCCTCCAAGGTTAGTTTTATCTTTTGAAGGGCTTTTTGCCTTGGAAGAAAATTTGATGTTATATCAAATTTATTTCTGAAGATTGAAAATCTCTTCTCGCGGAAGATCTTCTTACTCTCGGAAGTAAATTTCTCTTAAGATAAATTTACTCTCGAAAGTAAGATTGGCTTCGGAAGAAGAATACCTTCGGAAGAACATTTACACTCGGAAGAAAGCTTTACCGTGTAACTGAAATCTTTTGGGCCCCACTCTGTAAAAAGGTAAAGATTTTCTTAATGATGTCAGAATATTTTAAATAGATTTAACCTTACCGCCCTTGTCACATCATACCGCAAAACCATCACTTCACCTTATCCATCCACCACTTTCACCCATTTAAATACTCTTGACTCATTCCCTTTAATCTTTCTACCGATTTTACTGCCCAAAGCTTCATTCGTCTTCAATTTACCCAAATTCAAACTCATTTCTCTGCAACTTTCTCTAAAAAATGACACTAAACCCTCAGCACAACCAAGTCGCACTCCTTGGCTGCCCAAATCATCTCCTTTCTTACCCAATCCACCTACTACACTGCCCTAACTGTTAACCTCACCGTTTATTCAAACCACATGGCCGAATTTTGAGGAAACGGACAGATTGTAACACTGAACGGAGTTAGGGTTCTTAGGTCAAGCATTTGTGATCAGGAATTGATCATATCTAAACAGATCATCAAGGAGCATTTAGAGCTTCATGATGTAGGCTCTCCTAAAGAGTTCCCCAAAGCAAACCTGGATGATACATATACCTAGATGGGATATGGTGGTGATGTAAGCAGGTTAACTATGTACAAATTCAACTTCTCCTACAACTGGAAGTTCTTGCTGCACATAGTCATTCACTGCCTGTCAAACAAGTCTGGGGGATGGATCAAATCCCTTATGAACTAGGATGCCTAGTTCATGGGTTGGTAAAAGGCCTTCGATTCAATTATTCCAGGTTTGTGTTGACCAATTTGATGGGGAACCTTCAAAGGGAAACATTTTACATGTATCCCCGGTTTATTTAGCACATCATTAATTGTGAGGTCGGACATCTTCAATTATTACCAGAGCAAGCTTGTCTGTGCAGCTGCTCTACCTGTCCCTCTCAAGGTGCTGAAGAGGATGTCAACCAACTCACCGGAAGATACACACCGCTTATTCCAGGTATGATTGAGCATATAGCTTCTGGTGACATCCCTGTTAACCCTACAGGTGATGAACCCACACCAGCAATAACCCTCTCAATGCCAAATCTACCTTCCCAACCCATCAAAATCACATATCAGAGACGATCCAAACAAACCCCTGTTCAATTTCTTCTGATTGAACGAGTCATGGGCTCCCACACAGTCTGAGGTCACACATTCCTTCACATTTGACCTTAATATGGGCATTGAGTCTCCTCAGTCTCAATCCCATGAGCCCCAAACCCAAGCTGAAACTCCTCAGGATGAGTCACCATACTCTCCTGAGCAACCAAAAAGGGATAGCCCTATCATAGGCTCAATGCCATTAGACATTGATCAAAGTCCCGGGTCATTAGGCATAACCTCCATATCCTTTACTAACCTTTTAATAGGATCTGATGAGGAGATTATGTATCTTCAAGGCCATGAGGCTAATCCACAACACCCATCTAAGGATCAACTGAGCCTAGAGAGACCTCTGATCTCTAGCCCCCATCAGCAAGCCCAAACTGAGGTGAGTCCCACTGGTATGGAAGGGACTCATGTAGATTCAGCTACCACTACTGAAGGAGCCTCATTGGACCTTTAGGACAGTGGTAACATCTCTGAGACTGAATCTACAGCAACCGTTCCCTTTGATGACTCTGAAAGAGACATCATTAGGTAGGGGAAATCAGGGTGCCAAGAAACCACATCTGGTGGTGAGGATGCACATAATCGGTATGTTACCTCATCTTCCCATGATTCTTCTAAATAAGATGGGGGAAGTCTGCAACTCACCATAAGATACCTACTTTCTAAAGTCTCAAACCTTGAATCCAGGGTTAAGACTTTAGAAGATAGGTCTGCCACTCACCAATTTGAGATTGAAAGTCTCAAGGCCAAACTAGCTGAGAAACAGACTGAGAGATCTGTTAGGCATGTACCTATTCAAGTCTCTTTGACCTCTTCGTCTAGCTTATCAAGCTATCAAGATGATGCTACCAAAAAGGGGGAGAGTGTTCACAGACAAGCACATAAGGAACCATAAAGTTTAGCTCTTTCTACTTTGGCTTCAAGATATCCTGCTCAACAAGCAATAGTTTTTCCTGAGCCTCCTCCAATCATTCCTCAAGTGGACCCAAGGATGCTCAAAGATCTAAACAGGTTCTTTTCCAAGTTCCTGATGGGATCTTCTATTGAACAGCCAAGTCCAGACGTTGTTGTGGTATACTTTAGAGCTGAAGAGCTTCAAAGGTTGAATGCACCATCTACCACTGTCAAGGAAGTTGGTCAACCTAAGGTCCACATTGAACCTGAGATTCAATTCGAAGGGGAAATGAGAACTGATGGCCCAACAACTGAAGAATCTCAGAAGAATCTCTTCAAACTTCCGAAGTAGAAGTCAAAGCCTCAGAAGAATCTCTTCAAACTCCCAAAGCTGAGATAGAAGCTGCGGAAGGGTTATTTTCTCTGTCTGATGATCTAATTATCACAGATACAATTCTTGAACTAGCATCTGAGGTAAGTAGTGAGGACTTTCTCAACCTACCCCTCACTCAAACATCATCATTACCACATGCTCCAATCACCACCTCTCAACCTGAAACCTTTACACACGAACCTCCCAAGTCTTAAACTTCCGAAGACACAAAAGGGAGAGCAAGATGACTGCGGAAGAACTACTAGAGGAAGAAAAGTTGGAAAAGTTAAAAATAAAAGGTAGACTCCCCACTGGGAAGCTACTAGCTGTAAGTAGCAAAGCAACTATAACCAACCAGGAGGCTATCAACTATAGAAGAAGGGTGGAGATCATTGAGAGACTTGTCATCTAGGAGCTGCTAATGAAGATGTGCTCCTGCTATCACTGGAGGAGCTGGTTGAGTTAGAAAAGACAACCCTGCTGCGGATTGAACAAGAGAAGAAGCAACAAGGTCGGCCTTAAAGGAATAAAGGAAAAGAAAGGAAGAAGAAGCTAACCAACAGCTTAAGAATAAGAGGATAGCTTTCCTTAGCTCCAGGGGATTCTCTTTTGAGGAATTAACTCCTCACAACAATGATACGATCTTGTGGCTTTTCAAGAAAGAACAAGATCAAATGGAAAAAGAGAGAAAGAAGACTGCTAAGGAAAAGCTAAGGAAGAAGAAGAAGAAGGAGGAAGAAGCTGAACTTGCAGCTGTCAAGAAGATGGGTGACAAAGCCTGGATGAAAGATTATCTCAGGGCCCATGGCTTCTCTGGCAGGCAAGTGGGTCCCATGTCAGAAAAGACCCTGCAGCGACATGCTAGTGACATCAAGGCTGCCATTCGCGTAGGAAGAAGGAAAGAGATTTACAGAAGAGTACAGGGGATGACTTCCAAACCAACACCTCAACCTCCACCTCAACCACAACCACAACCTCAACCTGAACCAATCCCTTTCCCTTTCCCTATTAAAACCAAGCCAACCACTGAGCCATACACTCCTGAACCCACACCATCAACCTTACTCTCTTCCTCACCCTCTCAATCATAAAAACCACCTCAACTACCCATCCTCAAACCCAAAACACTCCCTAGAACCCAAACATCATTACCTACCTAACAACCACCCAAGTCATCCTCTCAGCCTTCCAAATCTCTCTCCTTAGAAGAATTCAAGGAGATCAAGACAAAGCTCATTAAATGTATTACTCTGAGCGATATCTCTTGTGAGGGGGGTCAATCAAGCTAACCTATGTTGATGGCTCCTCATGTTCCCTCACTAGAGAACAATTCCTTGATCTGCCAAGAGGAACACTGGACTAGGCTGTTAAACTCCTTGGCCTCAACTCTGACTTGCTAAATGAAGAAGAGAAGAAGCTAAGAAGAAGGCTTGTGACTCTATTGGATTCAAAGAAATGGGACAAGGTACCAAGTCAGTCTCTTGCGCCTAGAAAGAAAATAATCCAGTAGAGGTTCGAAGACTCTTCTCACAACTTTGTTGTGGAAAGAGAAATGGTGAGACCAACAGGCTAAATGCCTCCTCCCTGCTACACTTAAGCAGATTTAAGAGTTAGCAGGGAAACCATTCTCCAATCCTTCCAACTCTAAGATAGCTGCTCACATCAGAAATCATCTGAGCAGTCTTCATCTGGCCGAGCTAACCGCAAGGGCCAAGATTGAAGAAAGCAAAGCCTTTTTTCAAATGGTTGAAGGTCCTGAACTGGAGTCTATAGTTAGGGGAGTATGAGTACAACTCCCGTCAACTAACTCTCTTCAGAGGACCACAACAGAGGGTACATATCATTCAAAGTGACATACTGGATCTTCTGTCCACGAATAATTTGTACAAACTTCTCAGCACCACATCTGGGAATAACAAAGAGACAGATTCTCTTCCTGGTGCTGAAAGTTTTGAGAAGTAGAAACAAGTGAGGTGTTGGTAGCTTCAGCCTAGGGGGAGTTTCGTGGATCAAGTAAGGCTGGTGCAACCAAAACAAACACTTAGACAATTTTTAGTGCAACTAAGGAAGAACTTCTGAAGGCAAATGATGAACTTCCAAAGGCAAATTCTGAGCTTCCGAAGGCAAAGTCTGGAAGAGCTTCTGAAGAGGAACTCTAACTTCCGAATACAAATTCTTCCTTTTTCCGAAGTTCAACACTTATAAGAAATCAAGACAATGACTTCCGAAGTATGAAGGTCTAAAGAATGTCTCAAGCCTTGGAAGAAGTGGCCTCTTCCGAAGTATAAAGTGGCTTCGGAAGAACTTGTTCTTCAGAAGCCAATTAACCTTCAAAAGAACTTGTTCTTCAGAAGCTAATTAACCTTCAAAAGAACCTACTATGAACTAGTGGACATAAGTATGGTCCTTCTGACACTCCGCTGCAAATCTTTGATATACTGCATGGTGCTTTCCCATGCCCATGTAGTTGACCTTACTTTATTTCACTATTCATTCCTTATCAGTTAGTACAGTTACCAACTTTAGTTGGTGACAAAAGGTAAGTTATGGACATGTCATGACTACCAAATCTTAGATAATATTTTATCTAAGATACCTTATCTTTAGCAATGTAGTATTTACTTTAGTCATAGGTTCCCAGCTAGTATCAAAGTATATTCGGCTGTATGTAGTAGTATATATAGTTTCTCATTGTAACTCATGTAGTATGCTTGTAAGAGTCTTGTAATACTTTGAGTTAAGAAGTAATATATACAAGTATATCTTGAATATTTATTTTCTTCTGTTCTGTCTTACTTAATATATTATTATCGACTCTGTAAGGATTCTCCATCATCAAATCGAGTGTGGGTTAGCAAATTTGAGAGTTAATATATGTGTTGAGTGACAAAAACCGATCTTGAAATTAGTAATATATAAATAGTTTAAGCCCCCGCGTTACATCAGGGGACGTAAAACCGTGTCAAGTAGCACCAATGACACACCACCGCTAGTGACCAATTACACCAAAAAAGCTCGTATTAAAAGATAAATAGGAAACGAAAAAATATAACCGAACAAAGTAGAAATAAAAACTTTGAACCACGTAGGCGAAACATAAATCATATAAAACAATGCGTTGCGGCGCTGCCGTTGAACGGGAAAAAATGAGCTTGAAACTTTGAACCTCACATGCACGCTGCGATATTTTAACTCACAAATTTTATGCAGAAACGTAAAAGGGAAATTTTACAAAAATATAAAAAGTATAGGAGAAAAAGTTGAAAGTAAAAAAATATTAAGATTAAATTGTAAAATATGTAAAATATTTGTTTAAAATAAAAAGGTTAAATATTAAAAAAAAAGAAAAAAAACAAAAGATGGGTACAACCCCATTAAACACAATGTACAACCCATGATGCATGACTATTTTGGTAATTTGTATATATTAAATATTAATATAATTATATTTAAAAAATATAAAACGATATTTCAAGATATGGTATAATTAAAATTACATATAATTAAAAACTATGAGTAATAAAATGGTGATATTAAATTTTTAAAATTTTGTTTTTAATTTTTTTCTAAAAAAATAAAAAATATTTTCTAAATTGAACTGTATAAAAATATTATTTTTAAAAATTTTCTAATTATAACTCCTAAATTTTGTTATTTTTGGTTTTTAAATAATTTACTTTTTTAAAAACATAAATTTTATAATATATCATATTTTTAAAATTTTTTGATGTTTTAGAAAAACATATTATTTATAACAATTTTTTTATTTAGAGATAACATTAATATATATATATATATATATATATATATATATATATATATATTTATATGTGTGTGTGTGTATATATCATATATATATATATATATATATATATATATATATATATATATATATATATATATATATATATATATATATATATATATATATATATATATATATATATATATATCCTTTTCTTATTAAAAATATTAATTTTAATCTAAAAAATATTAAATAGTATTATTAGTAATTGAGGTAATTATTTTATAGAAAAGAGAGAAAAATTTTGGTAAGAATGACTTTGGTGCTGCCATGTGTCATCGCAAGTTACTATTTTATCAGAGTAGAAAGATAACAAATTAGTAAGGACATTATATTAGACTATATTATTATTAGGTTAGAGCCCATGTATTACATGTGTGGAATAAATAAAATATGTCAAAATCATTAGTTTTATGAATATTTTATTTTGTAGATGTTATTATTCATTTTTGATATAAAATTATAGTGAATATTTATAATTATAACAAATAATAAATTTAGAAATTATTACTTTATATTTAAAGATAATATATGTTTGAAATCATATAATTTAGTATGTACAAATAAATTATTAAAATAAGAATATTTATATTTTTAATATTTGATAGTTTAGTTTACTTATTTAAAATAATTATCAATTAATATGAAATAGACAATAAATATAAGTACTAATATCTTTGTTTTAACATCTTTTAGCAAAAAAAAAAATTAAAATTGATTTTGTGTTATAATTTTTGTATTTATAATGAGAAAGAGTTGGTAACTAATTGTTTTGATATGCTAAAATGATGACACATATCATTTGATATACTAGAAAATAACACGTGTTTAAAAAAATCTTCTTTTATGATATGTTATAGATTCGGGTTTAGTAATTAATGATTATTATTAAAGTCTAATAATAATAAAGTCTAATAAAACCCTATTAATAATCATTACTTAACCCTAATAATAATATAGTCTAATACATTATTAAGTATAAAATTTATAAGAAACCATTTTTAATCTAAGAAATATTAAATAATATTATTAGTAATTGAGTTAATTATTTAATAGAAGAGAAAGGGTTTTAAATGTTGGTATGAAAGATTGTACTGCTGTCACGTGTTATCTCAAGTTACTATTTTATTAAATTAGAAAAATATTCATAAAACAAATTTTTTTTATGACTTTTATGAGGTATTACAGATAGTGTTTGTACAAATTAATATAAATAATATTCACAAAACATATTTTAAATATGAATTTTGTAAGGTATTACAGATAGTGTTTGTCCAATTAAAAGCAGTTACTTAATGTATGCTATCATTAGTGTTATTAAAAAAGGTGTGGGTTATGCGGACACCCTTTAAGGTGTTATACAGAAACCGTTGACTTTTCTTCACGCCTCGTGAAAACCCTTACGGGCAATAGGGGGCCTGCAAAATATTAAATACGGATTTAGTCACTCACGACCATGACGTTGCCTAACGACACGTAAAAATTTACCCGTGACATACTTTACGGCCCGTGAAGTTACTAATTCATGGCCTGTGTAATGTTTCACAGTTCGTAAGGGTTTTCTAAGTTTTTTTGGTTTTATTAATTATTTCTCAGTTTAGTGATTATTAGTTTTTGATTGGATATAATATTCTATATTATTTGATTGGAGATAACTAAATTGTCAGATCGTGGAAATAATAGAAGGCGTGCGTATAAATTGGATATAATATTCTATATTTAACGATATATATAGGAATCAGTTATTTGATTGGATATAATATTCTATACTTAACGATATATATAGGAATACATGTTAGTTTTTTTAACGAAACAATTTGAATCGAGATAACTAAATTGTCAGATCGTGAAAATAATAGAACGCGTGCGAATGAATTTGCTTCTAACTCATATGTAATTGTTGACAGTATTGGAACCAATTGATAACCATAATTGGCAGAATAACAAAAATTGATCTCGGAATATTATGCAGTTTTTACCTAATGAAGATGCTCAATTATGTAGGATGTATTACATGGGTGTGTGGGTCTCCACTTACGATTTTGGCGAGTGCTATTTGGGAACATAGCTTTATGTTCAGATGTAAGATTTTAAATGAGTAATTATAAAAAAAATTAATTGTACAATATATATTTTATTGTTATTTTACAGCATATTCGGGCGTGGACAAATAGACTGATTATTTGGCGATTTGAAAAAATAAGTAGAACATAAGAGTTGTTGGGTATTGATCATTGGACAATTATATCATTTTAGTGGTTTAACTTAGTATACATGGTTTAACTTTATATATATATATATATATATATATATATATATATATATATATATATATATTTATGATTTTATTTTTATAAGTGTACGTACCAATTAGTGGTTATGATAAAAATTGGTATCTTTTTAAGATTTTTATGGAGTCACTACAAGTTCATATATTCTTTCCATATGAATGTCATCCAAATACGTGTGATTATTCGTGGTGCATTAATCATAATGTTCGGGCGATTATTGTGCAATTTTAATCATATTTCCTTTATTTTCTTGCATGTATACAATATTGGCAGCACTCTGGGTAAGAAGATATTGAAGAATTGTTAGTGTTTAGTGAAACTGGGAGGCCTTCTAATGGAGGTCATATTGGTAGAGATTCAAGAGTTGTTATTTGTATGTTATTACATAGACTGGTTCAAAATAGATCTTTCGAGTGACATGAAAATAATTTACAAGATGCTTGCCTTAGATTCCGACGATTTATGCCAGATGAACTGTATTCAAGACGAATAATGTAATTATTTAATATATAATATTTTTATTTGATTATTAATAATATTATTCGTACAATCTAATAACAATAACATAAAACTAGCTCGAAATACAATATTTAATCTTGTTGGTTTTTTTAGAAAGTTCCAAGCCGCAACATGATTACAAGATGTTTCGAGTCTTCGCTGATATTGTTCTTGAGCCCTTTCCATAATGTCTGCATCATTCCATAGAGTGTTTTGGTTGTCGTAAACTTTATCATATATTGAGTGAAATATCGTGATCTTTCTCCTCAAATCAAACCATTTGCTGATAAGTTCTTGAGTGGTCCGATACTCATCACGTTCTAGAATGTGTTAAAAACGCATTGATATCTGGTTCCAATAAATTGAACACTCCCTGAAAATACCAGACATAATTTTGCTAAAGTGACCTCTTCTTCGTCCGTCCAAGGATTTTGATGTTGTGGAGTACGCTATGGTGAACTTGATGTAGAACTTGTCGAAATCATATTGTTTGATCGCATTTTTTGTGTGTAAATATGTTAATATTTATAGATGAAAAATAATTTAATTTTTGATTTTTTTAAAAAACATAACGGGTCGTGAAGTACTTCATGGGCCGCTAAGACCAAGGGCTATGTTTAAGGAGTTAATGCTTACGACCATGTCAGTGTTCACGGGCCGTTAAGACCAACGACTATGTTTTGAATTTTAAATGATAACGACTGTGATGTCCCTCAGGGCCCGTGAAAGTTTAGTGGTTATAATATTAATTACGAAATAATTTACGGCCGTGAGACATTTCACAGGCCGTAAATAATATCTTCACGGGCTGTGAGATATTTCACGGGCCGTCAAGCTTTTACTATATAAGTTTCACGCCCTATAAGTCCATTTACGCCCACTTTCACTATTACGTGCTGTGAGATATCTTCATGGGCTGTGAGATATCTTCACGGGCTTCACGCCCTGATTTTTAGAAATATTTAATTACAGATTATGTCGTCGCTTAAGCGTGCATGCCCTGAGACCGAGCCCAAGGGTCAGGGTGATCTCTTAGACCCTCACTCGCACCTTCAGGTTCCACAAGAGACCACACCACATAGACGGCTTTGGAGGTTGTTAAATCTGCCCCTAATGGGGACCCGTTCTATCGACTGGAATGTGTTGGATTTAGTGGATGATTTGGAGCGTGCTGAGGCGCTCATAGCTGAGGACGAGACACCGTGGCGAGCGTTGTTCGACCTTGGATATGGGAGGGCCCACCAGGAGCTTATACTGGAGTTCTTGTGTACATTTTTATTCAGTCACGCTACCTCTACAAATGATCCCCTCGTCTTATTACCATTACGTTCACCTTGGGAGTCGGAGATTTAAGTTTGCTATGAGGGCGTGGGCAGTCGTCCTCGGATTTTACACAAAGGAGAAGGTAGCTGACGTCCGTTTCCTCACTAACGAGGTTCGATCCGAGCCAGGACCTTTGGTGGGATGATGGCCGACTATTCGTTCCACTTCTATCAGAGATCCTTTGCACCATTATCTGCATCGATGAATTGTCAGCACCATTGTCGGGCACGACCAGAGCACCGAGCAGGTGTCACTCGGAGATGCTTTGTTTTTACGAGCTCTGATTAACCCTAGGAGGGTTAATCTTGCTCACTATATGCCAACTTATCTACTTTCTTTTGTTACGTGGAAGGTAAATATCATTTACCTTGTTTTATTTACTTATTATTTAATTATTAATTGTTACTAATATTAATTAATTAATTTATTTATTTCTTATTTGATTATTTACAGATAGATATCCCTATAGTTTGCGGGGTATTATTGCGGACACCCTTCTTACGGCCTGTAAGAGCCTTTACGGGTCGTATAGGTCTACAGCCCATCGAATCAGTTAGTAAACCAATTAATGGGTCATGACGCCCTTCACATGAATAGTTTCCACGTGTCATGAAAATATTTACGGGCTGCTAATGTTTACATATACTTCCCGTGAAGTCTCTCACGGGCCGTTAGCTGTGTCAAATATTTTATACTATAGATACATGTGTACCTAGTTTAGGAGCTCAAATGTAAAATGTCTTTCATTGCTTACATAGATGTAATAGAATGGGTACTGAATGAAATACAATGTGTGATTGTGCTTATAATGTTGAATATTTCATTGCTTATTATGTAATAACGCATGTTTGAACTTGTAACATCTCGTATTTTCGTTAACTTTGTTATTCTTGTAAGGACTAAATAGGTCATTTGTGAAACTTATGGGTTATCTATATTTTTTTTCTTTGTTGGCATTACATTTTAAATTATGAAAGTTAGTAATTAAAGTATTAAATTATACAATAATAATCATAATAACAACAATAATAAAAATAATAATAAAACTAATAATAATAATAATAATAATAATAATAATAATGATAATAATAATAATAATAATAATAATAATAGTAATAATATTAATAAGTCCTAATAATAATAATAATAATAATTAATAATAATAATAATAATAATAATAATAATAATAATAATAATAATAATAATAATAATAATAATAATAATAATAATAATGATAATAACTAGAACAATAGTATTAATACTAATAATATTAATTGATTTATAAAAAAATACTAATCTTAGAAATGTTTAAAACTTAAAATAGTTAAGGGGTTAGTTTTGTCATTTTTAAAGCTTTAAATGGGAGTATTGTGCATAAAATAATAAAAACAAAAACTACAGGGACCAAAGTTGTAATTAATTGAAACTTGTTCCCTCTTTCTCTCCTTAGGCCCGCTTTTCCGGCCAAACCTCCGGCCATCTCCGGCCAATCGCCGGCGAACCCCAAAACAACCGAATTCACTCGGTTTTAACACCCAAATCGACCCAAATCACTTCGGTTACATGATTCGAACCTGTAAACATCAATTAACCACATTAAAACATCTGTTTCTAGCCTAAACAATGCATAACCGAAATCATCATTAAATCATAGCCGTTCGAAGCATTTAACTCTAATAATAACCTAATTAAACGAACCTAATCAATTATCTATTCCTTCCTAAACGAGTATCGATGCTAATTTCTCCTGAAAACACACAAACTACCCGATTCAATCAATCATTTCATCGCACGCTACAACCCATTCGAAGTCGACATTCCGAGCTTTCTAATTTACAATTGGAAGAGGGCTTTTCATCATCGAGGTTATTGGAAGCTTTCTGCAAAGCGAATTTGATTATCAACATCATTTGCTATCTGAACCATCTACGACTTGGTCGCGACCTGTTCTTTAATCCAATCATCTTCATTCAGCACCGAATCGGGTAATTGAAACCACCCACAAATTCGTTTCACCATAATGAACAAAAGCCCTATGGTTCCAAGCTCTAAACTAATCGATTTGATCTTCAATTTAGCATATTCCGAACCTAGGGTTCATGGGAATTGGGTGGGGTTTTGTGTTTGGTGTTTTTGATAATTTGAAACCATAACAAACCGCGACTGAGGCCATTGGTTCACTGGTAAGACATAAGCATTCTTAACATGAGGTCCCGGGTTCGAACCCTAGGAGCCTCATGTTTTTGTTTTAAGGCTTTTAGGCCATCATTTAAATCCAATTTTTTTTTAAAATTTATAAAAATCAGTTTATAAACTTGTTTAATTTTAAGACACCATATTATTTTCTGTAAATTTATTTTATGAAATATTTCAATATTTTTTATTAAATATTTTTGACAAGTAATATATCTAGTTTATTTCTTATAAAATAGACTTTAAATAGTGGGTTAAATCACTTAATTAATTATTCAAACAATATCTATATATTATTGTTAAATGATGAATATTTTAAAAGTTATAAAAGCTTATTTAACTAAAGTTTATTACTAATTATTTTTCCTTTGCATTTCTTTATACAAAAACGCTCAATTAGTATATTCTATTTTTCTCATTGAAACAAAGCATAATTAATTATTTTATTTTAATTAATTTAGTTAAGAAAACCCCCAAATACCAACTTGAAACCCTAAATCATGTTTAAACGTTAATCTAAAACTTAAATCTTGTGAATATATATATTTAGGTACGTTGTGAAGAAATACGTTGGAACGTTGCTTATTATATTCTTATTAATCGTCATTTATATACATTTGATCATGTGAGTATTTCTATACCCCTTTTTCATATTTTCACACTTTGGGGTGAAACATGTTACTTTATAATCATTGCACTTGTAAACGTTTGATTCTTGTAAATTTATGGCAATTTACTTGTGTGTTGTGGTTAGTTGAACCTTGTAGCTACCATGTAATCTCGAATATATGTACAATCATTAACTATTGCTAGCCTAGCGAAGTCATAGATCTATGGGCCAGACAAGCCTGCTTGGTTGATCCAAGTACACTTCGCTAATCGTATATACTATTAAACGTTTGAGACTTGTAAAACTTTGTCGAGGTTTGATTGTGCATTCTGTCTTACATCCCTAGTTACTTGTTCTCTAACTTACAACATGAATTGCCATCTTTTATATACTTATATATCAAAAACTATGGAAAACTCACCAACATTATGTTGACCTTTTATTTTTAACATGTTTCAGGAAATACTCAAGCTTGATTTCTACACTTTGAAGCCTACACATCTAGCAATGGACCTAGTTAAATAAATAGAATAAAACAACTTGTTACAACTTATGTTATGCTTTTTAATTTCTTTGAGACTTATGATTGTAATGGTACAATTGAAACTTATGATTATTATATATTTGGGTAATTAATAGCGTTATGTGGCTGTGAACGATCTTAACCCTCACACCTCGACGTTTCCGCCGTCAAGGTTGGGGTGTGATAGAACTAACTATATAGGTTTGTGGTTGTTTACATAGGTCGTAGTCAAGAATTGTTGAGAAATATGTTTAAACTTAGTCATGTGAAGTTCTTATGCGAATGGCCCATGCTAATGGACCATACGCATGAACAACTTCATGCTAATAAACCAGTCTCACGACTGAACCAGGAGACTGGATCAGTTGCACGATTGTGACATGATATTGACTCAGTCGCACGACTGAAGCCTCAGACATGCGGATGGAACAATCGTATGACTCAGTCGCACGACTGAACCATACTAATGGTTCAGTCGCACGAAGAGAAACCCTAACCTATAAATACCACTTAATTCGTGGAAAAACGTAACATTTCGAATCCCTACGTACTAAATCGTACCCTAGCCGTCCAGAGACCTCAGAGAACCTTTTCCAAGTTCATAGATCGCACTAAATCGTATTGCAATCGTTCTTAACATTTACATTCATTCTAAGATCGATTCTACGTGCGTTCTCACTGATTGGATCGCCAATCAAATAGGATTCCATACTATTTGAGTTGGTATACTTATTAGGACCGTGTAAGGGACGGACTACTAACTGATTTACGCGTATACCAACTCAAATAGTGCGAAATCCTATTTGATTGAAACAGGTTCTCTGACGTCTCTGGACGGCTAGGGTACGATTTAGTACCTAAGAATTCGAATTGTTATGTTTTTCCATGAATTAAGTGGTATTTATAGATTAGGGTTTCTTATTCGTGCGACTGAACCATTAGTATGGTTCAGTCGTGCTAATGAGTCATACGATTGTTCCATCCGCACGACTGAGTCAATCTCATGTCAGAATCGTGCGACTGATCCAGTCTCCTGGTTCAGTCGTGCGACTAGTTCATTAGCATGAAGTTGTCCATGCGTATGGTCCATTAGCATGGGCCATTCGCATAAGAACTTCACATGACTAAGTTTAAACATATTTCTCAACCATTCTTGACTAAGACCTATGTAAACAACCACAAACCTATATAGTTAGTTCAACAATACGTTATTACATAATAAGCAATGAAATATTCAACATTATAAGCACAATCACACATTGTATTTCATTCAGTACCCATTCTATTACATCTATGTAAGAAATGAAAGACATTTTACATTTGAGCTCCTAAACTAGGTACACATATATCTACAAACTCCCCCTTGAACCTAATTTACTCTATTTTTTAACATTCTTCATCAGTTCTTCAAACTTCTTGCACTTCTCCTCTCTTGTAGCTCCAACATGTATCTCAAATGCGAAACAAAGCCTTATAACATTTTGAAACTGGAGGGCTTGTACAATGTCTTGCGCGTCATAGAATAGTGGCCACTTGTATAAGGTGTAAACATCATTAGCTGACAAGTTAGTGAGCCAACATTGGGTCAAACACCCTGATTGTTTCCATATTTCCAGCTTTGTTTAAAACTAGACCGCATCACCTGTTCTCCAATCATAGTACCACCATTTAAAGTGTGGAGTGAAGTACTGAGGCATTTCCTTTAGAGGGATTCTCGACATTGTGCGTGAGGACTCCACTTCAGCGCAATCTTTGGCTTCCCAGTAATGGCATCAACTTCTGATCTTCTGATATACCTCGTTGGTTGTTGAGGTTTGAAATTGACCCACTTGGTGTGGTACTCTCTCTTCAAAGCTGCTTCAAACCAGCCTGACATCTTCCGAGGGTCAGCATATAAGAGCTTCAATTTGGCCAGCTGGTTAAGCTCAAAACCGGGTAGAGTCTTCAGATCATGTGGGAATCTGAAGTACTCGATTCCCTTCTCTCTCTTGATAGCATAAACATTTAGATCATCAAAATATGCCCACGCTATAATCTTTCCTGACACCTTCATATGCTTCTTCACTTTATAGAGCTTGGTATAGGTACTAGGCTTTGGAGCACTGCGTTGGGCTCTGATCTCTGCAAAACATGTCGCCCATTCAGCCTTTTTGATGTTGACATCGGCGTCTGAGGCTTGGGCTTGATCTTCCTTCTTTTCCGATTCCTGCTCCATCTTATCCAGTGTTTCAAATGTATCACTGACAAGAGTGTCAACCAGATTGGGGACTACATTTCCCTCGTTGTCAGCATACTCTGGATAATGTTGTGCCTTGACGTCTTCAATCTCAATCTCATCCACATCATTAAGCTCATCGTCACTATCCATGTCAACTGTAGGAGCATCCTTCACAATCTCATCTGGATTCATTCGGAACATTTCAGCCAGTTGCTCATTAGTAAGATCGTGAACTATTTCTCCTTCTTCATGATTGTAACTCACAGACCTCCTAACGATCCCTTGCAGATTCAAGTATCATTATGAGTTGAGACTTGATCTGCTGAAGGGGAGCAACATCGTATTCATCTCGCTGATATTGTGGATCTGCTTAATTTAAAACATGTAACACATTAGTCATTAGTAGATATTCAAGACAGTTAAATAATCAATTATATAAATAAACATTCATTTCATAAGTTTTAATACATGATTCAATTACACAAGAGTTCAAAATACAAAAACATCTAATCATTACTTTTGTCTTGAATCAGATGCTCTTCTGCAATCGGGGCTGATGTTGAGGTACCCTGATCTTGATTTTTCTTAGTCCGCCTCTCTCTTGCTTCTGTGGCACCCGATGAAGATGCATCCCCTCCTTCTTCATCATCTTCTCCATCTCCTGCACTCTCATCCTCTCCTCCCTCTGTCTCATCGTCTTCATCATCATCATCATCATCATCATCATCCTCATCATCCTCACCATCATCTACATCATCTTCTCTGATCTTCAGAGGCTCTTCTTTTGATCCCTTAAGCTTGAGCATGATAGACCTGTTAGATGTCTCCAACTCTGCAATCTTCTTTGCTGATTCGGCTTTATGCTCTTTGAGTTGGGCGATCTCTTGAGCCTGCTGAGAGATCTGCTGTGATAGGGTTGCAGTTAACTCCATTAGCTGTCGTAGCTGAGTAGTCTTCTCGTCATCGGCAGCCAACAGCTTCAGCACCATACGATTCGGTGCTGACAGCTGTTCCTCAACTCCACTGGAGGGTAGAGTAGATCCAGTAGTGAATGTGGTGTGGGAAGAGGGACCGACTTGGTGGCTAGTGGTGGTGGTGGTGGCTGTGGTGAATATGGGTGGTGGTATATGTGTGGGTGGTGATAGGTAAGCTGTAGTGGTGGTGGAAGTGGTGTAGATAGGTGGTGGAGTGGCTGTGGTAGTAATGGTGGTGGGTGGAATGGTGGTAGTGGTGGTTGTGGTAGATATGGTGGCAGTGGTGGTGGAGGTGGGAATCAGCGTGAACCTCCGTCTTTTCGGCTTCATCCCGTGGGGCTGAGCCATCCTCTTCTTCCTCGAACCCCTCGAGGAGGATGCTCCCCCTAGGATGCGGAGCTGGTCTAGGATATAAGTAGGATCTTTAGTGGTCTCCCCAGACTCAGCTTGGCGTCCTCCAACCGTCTCTATCCCATGTTCGGTGGCAACCACCCTGCTGCGCACCCTTCTCGTTAACGGCTCATCATCATTCTCCTCCTCCTCATCAGGTCTGTAACAAGCATACTTGATTACAAAATAGAGATGATTGAAAAGTTGAAGTTATTGAAGACTGATTCGTATTTAAACTCTAAATTTAGAGAATCTGTTGAAGAGAATCGTGAAGCTTTAAGAGTCGACAATGACAGTAAACCAGAGTCTATGAGAACCGATGATGATAAGGCTGGAAAAGCTGATAAAAGAGAGAAAGAGTCTAAGGTTGACAAGATGCTGAAGGTCAAAGAAGAGGAACAACAAGAAATCACATTGGTTTGCAATTGTGAAAAGAGCTTAGCTGCAGAACGAACTATCATGGGTCTTCCTTATGAGACTGTTCAGGATATGTGTTCTTCGTCATGCAAAATCCGGTTATTTGGGATTTATAAGGCAAACAGATTGTTATTGGAAAATGAAAAAGAATTAAAAACAATCAATCAGGAATTAAAGAAAAATGAAATTCCTTTTTCAAGAAAACTTAATAAAGCATTGGTTGAAAATGATCTTTTAAGAAGAACCATTTTGGAGCGTAACGTTGAAATTAATATTCTGAGAGAAAGGGCTGTTTTAGCTCAATTTGAAACGACAAAGCTTCAAACAAAGCTTGGTAAATGGACCCTTTCACACATGAAAAAGGATGAGCTTATTGCTAAACAACAAGGGGCGAGGGTGAAACATGGGATTGGATATAAATCTGATAGTGAAACTGTATTTAATTCAGTTCCACCTCCTTCTACTTTATGTTATTCACCAATTCCCAAACCTCATCCTAAAAATGATTTGTTTGAACAATCTAATAGTAGTTTGCATGCAGGTTTGAGCGGTGTGAATCTTAAAGAGGTGCGAGATGATTATGATTCTACATCTGGTATGGGATACAATAAATCAAATCCTGACAGTCAAGCTAACGATTGTTCAGTCCCGGTTGTTTGTAAACCTATATCTTCTACTTCTTCTAACTTCTTTGATAAGTTTAAAGCAAGTGAAATTCCTACTTTTGAGCCTGTCAGGGTTGTGAAAGAAGAGATAAATCCGAAATCACCCAATCATCAAGTTCCAACAACAACACTTCCTATTCCTGTCAATCAAGATCCATTGGAAGCAGATCTATGTATACGAGACTGGACAAGCTCAGATGATGAATCAATCACAGAGGTGCGTGTTGGTTCCTCACAGATCAAGATGTCTCCTAACATTGTCAAGTCACAAAAGCTTTCAAAAGCTGAATCAAGACCAATACGGATGTCTTCTCCAATTGCAAAGCAACCCAGTCAATCAGTGAAGATCTTATTCCCTATTCAGCAAAGCAAATGTCAAAACAAGCAAGAATCTGCTACAAGCTCCAAACAATCCTCATCCACACCTGCATCACACGGGACTACAAAGAATCAAAAGCCATTCAAGGCTTGTTTTGAGTGTGGAAAAGAAGGTCATGTGGTAAAGAAATGTCCTCAAAGACTTGTTTCGGATGGTAAAGGCAAACCGAATTGCTTCTCCGGATCACAGTCCACAAAGAATATTCCAGACGGTAAAGGCAACACGAGTTGCTTCTCTGGATCAAGAGGTAAGAAGCACACATCTTTGAATGGTTGGATGAGAAACCCTCTATCCAAACCTTTTCATGTGAAGCCGGTTTCACACGATTCAAAGATGAAAATAACCAAAGGTTCAAAACCAAATTCTTTTCCTTTTGGTCTTAAACAAAAAATGTTTTCCAAATTTAATTCATTCAAATCCAAATTAATTGAATCAAAACAAATTTCGCAAATTAAAAAGAAGGATACAGATATCCCAGATTGTTTAAACAATTGTGTGCAGAAGCTTATTACTCATCTTAATGAAAAAGGAACTTCCAGGACTATGATAGCCTGGGTTCCCCTTTCAAACTAATCTGTTTATGAGGTGCAGGAACAATTCAGGAGGACTGTTAGTAATCCGGTTTATTGACAGCGATTGTTCCTAATTCAAATTTGAGGCGGAACAAACAGGTTAAGATCATGGTATTATATCCACAATCTGGATTTTTATCTGCATTATCACAGTTCTCACTTCACAGTCACTGCATATTTCTTGAGAATTCATTTCTTATCTTCATATCAGTGTAGTTTGGAAGACCTTCTTTGATAAATTTTTATTTTTGTACAGTTTAAAAAATTAAAAAAATAAAAAAAATTAAAAAAAAATTAAAAAATAATAATAATAAAAATAAAAAAAATAAAAAAATAAAAATAAATATAAAAATAAAAGTTTGCCAAAAAAAAAAAATTTAGGGGGAGAGTATAAGTAAATAAAAATGAAAAGAGAACTGGGAACTTGATTTTAGATGATTAAGAAATGATTGTATATTTTCTTGCAATGCTTGTTTTTGCATAACTTGCGTTTTTAAAATGAGAAATGATAGTAACTGATGCTGTTATCTGATTTACATCTTATTTTTAATTGTAAATAAAAGAAAAACAATCAGATTCTTTAATGATATGCTTGGTAGACTCAGCCTGAAGAATAAAGTAGACAACAGTATGATGATTTAAATTAAAATATATGTTTAAGAATGTCTGGATTTACGCAATCATTTTGGCCTGCACAAAAACTGAGTCCTGACAAAAATTGGATTGAGAATTGATCTTTCTCCCACCATGATACAAATCATATAAGCAATATCTTTGAGCCGTGATTGGTGTATTTATGTGTCTTGTGTTTGTGCTAATCTCCTCTGCTGTATGGAAGTACTGACCTGGAGTGATGATCTCCTCTGCTGTACGATAGTACTGACCTGGAGCTCTCATCGGCACATGATTAAATGGTCATCTCCTTTGTTATACGTGAGTATAGACCTGGAGCTCTCACCATTTTGGTCTAAGTAGTGTCAAATCATCTAAATGATGAATTCATC
The DNA here is from genome assembly GCA_025215565.1 of Flaveria ramosissima. Classification (NCBI taxonomy): domain Eukaryota; kingdom Viridiplantae; phylum Streptophyta; class Magnoliopsida; order Asterales; family Asteraceae; genus Flaveria; species Flaveria ramosissima. The sequence continues at coordinate 28,130,137 of CM046036.1, forward strand.
ACAGAATGTAATATTCTGTCAATAATCACTTGCACACTAATGTACAAGCCTTGCTCTGTAAAGATCGTTACAAAATTCAAGAAATCCTGAGGTTGGGTGAGGGTTTTTGCCAAATGATTGTGGGATCCTAGCATTCTAAAACATTTAATCGAACCTTAACGAATCATCTTCTGCTTGTTGAAAAAGATAGGGCATGAGTTTAAGTGGACAAACATACCAGCAATCGTTATTGATCTGTTTGACAATTTCAAAAATCATTCAAAGACTGTTATTAGATTCAGTTATTAGTGTGATCTCATTGCTTGTCGATGATTAAATTCATCTTTGTGCTAAAGTATATCTTGAGGATGTGATCTCATGATCGATTCAGTTCTCGGTTATAAAAAAATATAGATAAAAAAAAAGAAATGTTATAATAAATGTATATAATAAAAATAAAAAATATAATAAATTTTTACTTCAAAATTTCTTTTAGGTCTTCCATATTATGTTGTTACAATTTTATCATTTTTCAAGCATTTCACAGAAATTGCGTACAAACGAACACGGATTCGCTTGTTTTTCACACACAGATAAACACGGGTTTATTTTGTTAAAATGAAATGATCTAATTAGAAATGTCGAGATTGTGTTTGAGAATGTGTTTCAGATTTTTGCTGTAAGTGATGGCCGATCATCAGTTGAGCAGTGTACCTGATCAGAGAACCTGTTCCTCAAGTTTGTAGAAGATACCGAGCTAGGAATCCTCCTCCTACATCTTCTAAAGCACTCAAGATTAGAGATTTGGGAAACTTGTTCCAATATCCTTGTAAAGTTTGCACTCGAAAAGGGGGTGCATATAAATAGGGGGAGCTTATGAGATGAAAAATCTTTCTCATCAGATTCAGAGAGATTCAAATTGAAGATTTTTCTACTGTTGACTTCTCGATGCTGATTTCGTTTGAAGACGTTGATAATGATAGACTAAGGGGGAGTATTGTTGGAGCTGTAAAAGATAGTCTATATTATCAACACAGTGAAAGTCAACCAAAGTCAACGTCACGGTCAAAGTCAACAAAAGTCAAACCCGACACGTTCGAGACGAGTAACCGAGACGAGACGTTGAAGATTTAGATGACTAGGAGTTTTATTGTAATAAATATATTTTGTGTGAACAAAATATATTTTATCTTGTTTTTAGTCATTTTATGCTTAATATGTAATTTTGTATTAATTAACCTAAGTCTAGGGGGTTAAGTGCAATTAGTGATATTAGTCTAGACTATAAATAGGTTATTTGTCATTAGTGTTGTTGATGGTTGCATGACCAATTGATTGAGGGATTTACTTTGTACAAATTATATGCAAGCAATAGAGATCAAGGGGTTTTCATTGTGTTCATCTTTATTTTGATCTAATTCTTCATGATTTGATTTAAGTTTGATCATCCTGGAGTTACAGAAATCTTGATTGAAACTGGCTGTTGTGGCATCTCCATGAGTGGGTGGTGGAGGTGTAACATGTGCAGTGGTGGCCCTAGATGAAGCGAGGCCAGATTCTCCACCATCGCCATTGTCATCATCATCGGAGTCATCGGATGGAAGAGCAATCTGCTCAACATCTGAGTCACTCTCCTCATGACGCCACTTACGCCTTGCCGGCGCCACGTAATCCTTCCGGGCCAGGTGCCCGAACAGTCTCCTCACAGGGGGCTTAACCTGCTTTTCTCTGTACACCTTCATGCGGCCCAATGTGGTGTCATCCATCACCTCAAGTGATACAGCATCATGGCTCTCCTTAAGCAACGAAGGAAGCTTCTCGTTGATAATCATCTGCAGAAATCTCGAGTACATGCAAAAGCCCTCTTTGCCTTTTGCCTCTATATTCTCGATCAAGTAGGAGAAAATCATGTTGGAGAAGCTGAAGGGATGATTCAGCACCAGTGCCACGTAGGCATTCTGGATTTGGTCCGATAAGTCATCAAATCCGCCCCTTCTCGAAGCAATGCACTTCAATATAACGTGAGCTAGGTACTTGAACTGGGACACAGATTGCTTTTATTGAGCACACCTGCGTTGATGTCCCCGGTGTACTTCATCCGAAGAAAGCATCCCCTTACGGTAAGAGGATGTAGTCTGGTGGGGTAAGCAACATCATCTCCCAAATCAAGAACACGTCTCAGATCGGCTGCGGTGTTCTCAATCTTCTGGCCAAATATGGAGCTACGTATACTGTAGGGCTTAGTCGATCGGTCAACGGAAGCACCTTCCCAGAAGGCCTACTGTATCGACCTAGAGGGTGTGCAAGGTGTAGATATCGCTCTATATATCCTCGATCTCTTTAGGAATGCTATAATACCAGCAAACTCGGCAGCATTCCGAGAGGTGGCATCCAAGTAAGCACAAATATTGTGCTTGGTGTATATGATCCACCGATCTACCATGAATCTATAACACAAGACACATACATATTAGATCAGCACATAACAGAAACCATTTCACTTTAAACTGTTTGAGATCAGTCTGGTTCAATCGTGCGATTGATCATACGATTGAGTTCAGTCTGTTGATTTGGCATGCGACTGACTTCAGACATTCGACTTAGCATGCGACTGGGTTCAGTCGGGCGACTGAGCCTGCGACTGAGTTCAGTCGGGCTACTAAGCCTGCGACTGGGTTCAGTCGGGTGACTGAGCTCATACGCCTCGTTCATTCGGCCGACTGAGTCATTCGCCCAGCTTAGTCGTACGATTGAAGTTCATCAGGGTCTCCATTCGCATGACAGACTGTCTGTTCAATTCAAATTCCAGTTTTAGAGCAAAATTTAGTGTTAGACATCGTGGTTTGGCTCATTTGTCTCGCAAGTGACCGATATAACTCCTAATAACTGTCTATTTCACAAAATGCTTAGTTTTATTAGTTAATTAGTCAAACTAAGTCTCGGTTCTATTTTTGGGTTGAATTCAGTCATTTTGGGTACTCATCGATTGCCATTTGAGTAGATTGCACCGCATTATACCTGTATAAACACTGGCAATCGTCAGAATATAGCAATTTGTAGTCAAGCAAGGTCAGTAGAAAATCAGGCAGAGTAACGACACTATCGGGCGATTTTAGGGCGAATGAGGAGTGACGAGCATATGCGATCGAGTTTAGCCCTATTTATACTGAATCTGGTATCAATTGGGCGACTGGATCCATTCGCTCTTTTCATTGATGCGATTGGATCTCAGTCGTGTGATTGGTTCAGTCGGTCACATTCAGTCGGTCGACTGGGTTTTAGTCGGGTGACTGACTCATTCGGTCAACCCCATTCAGGCGACTGGCTCATTCTTGGACTCTAGTCGGGTGAATGGTTCATACTCATGCTCCATTCGGCTGACTGGTTCATAAGTATAATTCAATCGTACGACTGGTCCATACTTATGGTCCAGTCGTGCGAATGGTTCATACTTATGAGTTTGACCTCATCACATTTCAACACTTAGCCCTTGTTAACTTTTGAATAAACATTTTGAGCATTCGATCATCTCAGACATGATCATTTTAACTTAGAAAACCTTTGATCACCTCAGTCTTGATCCTTTTAAACAAAAACTTTTGTCACCTCAAATGTGACCCATATTACATTTAAAACACGTGTGTTCACCTCAGACGTGACCCTTTTTAAGTGATTAAATCCCAGATTGAATTCCACGGCATAGTCCGACGTATAAAACTAAATTGACTAAAAAGTTAAACAAAATAAAACAACAATAACTAAGAGATAAAACTGAACATATTTTTGTGATTTTGTGTGAGGTTGAAATTTTAAGATAGATATCTAGTAGATTTCTTTCTATAACAGTACAACTTCAAGTTATTGTGACCATAGCTGGAACAATTCATTATGGAATCATACAGGTAATCAAATGATTTGGGACATGTTACCAAAGCCTTTTGATGCTAGATTCTTGTTTTCATCGAGAGTCATTAGCAAGTTTAGGAAATCATACTAGAGCTATAAGATGCACACACTGATTTGGACTGTTACTGCTCACGATGATTGTCAGTATACTTGTCCTCTTAAATCCATGCACATATTTTTGAAACTCATTGGTGATGAATTAAGGTTTAATTATTTCAAGAAATATTTGTGGATCCCATGCTTATATGGTAATCAACATTCCTCAGGAGATTTTTTTTGAGCGGTCTACGAGTGTTTTGACAAGAAGAAACTATTCTAAGAGCTTTCAAAGAGATGCCAAGCCTCAGGTCAGTGCCATCGCACAACAGAGAGGTGCAAACAACAATGAATTCTAGAATATTTAGGTTATGCTTATCCTCAGGTCAGTACCATCGCACAGCAGAGAGGCACACAACCTATCTTCTTGTGAGAGCATTTTTCTTTTCTTTTTACACGTAACGCACCAACAACATTTGTTATCAGCTTGATAGCGCTTACACATTTTGTTTTTCGTGCTTTGCTCTTTTTATGGTCATCGACACATATTTGTGGCGTTTATTTGCTCGATACCCCTTATTGGAACTACGTTGATTGTGTTAACCAGGGATAAGATGGGAACCCACAGCAAGTTGAACAATTTAGTTTGAATGTAAGTCACCAAAGAGGTCTACTCATCTATTTTGTTGAATCTACCGACACATCATCTAATGAACATGCACTCTCTGGGTCTACTTTCTTTATGTTACCTTATTAGCATACTAGTTTTACTATCGTTTTTCCTTTTATTTTGCTTAGACTACTCAGACTTATACTTTGAATTTTGCATCTTAATTAGTTAAGTTCTTTTAAAGTCCCAAACTCTTTGTTCCTGTGTACTATCATTTTCCATAAACATTGAATCAGTATCACATATACGATCTCATTTCTATTGTCTAGACTGTCCTTCTTCCTCGTTTTTTAAGTACTGAAATTAAAACAACTAATTTAATACAAATTTAACCTATTCTCCCCCTAAAATTCTAAAACCAAAAATATTTTTTGCGTTTTTGGATTTTAATGAGACAGAAAATTAAAATAAGAAAAATAAAAGAAAATAAAAAGAAAACGTTGTCGGACTAAGCAATTTCATCCTCTGGAATGACATCGCTTTTCTTTTTAATGCCGTTGACCTCTAACAAATATAGAAAACATGGTTTATCAAAGACTTTTGTGTAGAGGTCAGCGCGTTGAAAATCCGTATTTATTTTAACATCGATTAAATTCTTTTCAAAACATTCACGTATAAAGTGATATTTAATACCGATGTGTTTGGTCTTAGGATGTTGGACCGGATTTTTTGTAACGGTTATTGCAGCAGAATTATCAATAAATATAGGAGTGTTAGAAAATTTCAAACCGTAGTCCCGCATCTGGTGTTGAATCCGGATGATTTGAGAACAGCAGCTTGCTGCAGCAACATATTCAGCTTCACAAGTTGACAATGCAATTGATGTCTGCTTCTTACACTGCCACATGACTAATCTTCGCCCAAAGAATTGACAGCCTGCTGAGGTGGATTTGTAGTTCATTTTGCAGCCGCCATAATCAGAGCCATTGTACGCGGTAAGCTCAAAATCATCGTCATGAGGATACCACAACCCAAGTGTTGGTGTACCCTTTGCAGGATCGGGTTTGTCACTTGAACACTTGGATTTCTCTCAAACTCACTTATGGAAACACTCAAATCAGATGAAGTAATATCTTTTACAAGAGTTGATAATAATATAATAAGTAGCAAATGAACACACAAAAATAATTTTCAAGGCACTTGTATATATTACTTCTCAACTCAAGATATTACAAGACTCTTCCAAGCATTTTACATGAGTCACAATGACAAACTATATATACTAGATCCTACAGCCGGATATACTTTGATACCAGCTGGAAACCTAATACTAAAGCATATACTACAATGCTAAAGTTAAGCTATCTTAGATAAAGTATTATCTAAGATATGGTAGTCATGACATGTCCATGACTTACCTTTTGTCACCAACTAAAGATGGCAACTATACTAACATAAAAAGGTAAACAGTGGATTAAAGTATGGTCAACTAAATGGCTTTTGAGAAAACGCCATGCAGTATCTCAGAGATTTACAGCGGAGTGTCAGAGAGACCATACTTATGTCCACTGGATAATAGGAGTGTCTTCCGAAGTTAAGTTAGCTTCGGAAGAACAAGTTCTTCCGAAGCCACTTATACTTCGGAAGAGGCTTCTATACTTCCAAGGCTTGAGGACTTCTGTACTTTGGAAGTTGACTTTAGATCTTTCTTTCTGAGTCTTGATCTTCGGAAGTAGGTTCTTTGTCTTCGGAAGTTGGAGTTTTTCCTTCGGAACTAAGTTTTACACTTTGTCTTCGGAAGGGCTTCTTCTTCCTTCGGAAGTTCCACACTTAGCTTCGGAAGTCCTTATTTGTTGTATCAAAATCTTCTAAGTGACTTGGTTTTGGTTGCACCAGCCTTTCTAGATCCAACACCCTTCAGATAATGAAATATTCTCTTGACCCTATAAGATGGTTAACTTTCGGTTTCGCCTGATATCTTGAACATAGACACGTCAGTTACATGATATCAGGTCTTGAGGCGGTGAGGTAGATGAGGGATCCAATCCTTACTCGGTACATGGTGGCATCGACCAGATCACCATTCTCGTCAGGTGCTACATCATGGTTTGTAGCAAGTGGAGTCCCAGCTGCGGAAGCATTCTCCATGTCAAACCGACTGAGAATATCCCCTACATACTTGGTCTGATGTAAAAAATATCCCCTTTGGTGTTTGATCCACCTATACCCGAGAAAGAACTTCATCTCTCCCATGGCACTCATTTCAAATTCTGCCCTCACTACTGCTTCAAATTCCTTACATAAGTCTTTGTTCTTGGAACCGAAGATTATGTCATCAACATAAATCTGAACAAGCAGTAGATCACCATCCTTTTCTTTAATGAATAGTGTACAGTCAAAATCTGCACTCACTACTGCTTCAAATTCCTTACAAATTCCTTACATAAGCTCTTTCTTCCTTCGGAAGTTTCACACTTAGCTTCGGAAGTCCTTATTTGTTGTATAAAATCTTCTAAGTGACTTGGTTTTGGTTGCACCAGCCTTTCTAGATCCAACAAACTCCCCCTAGGCTGATGCTACCAAAACCTCACTTATTTCTGCTTCTCAAAGCTTTCAGCACCAGGGATAAAAGGTATTTGTCTGTCTCTTTGTTCTTCCCTGAAGTGGTGTTGAGAAGCTTGTACGAGTCATTGGTGGATAGGAGATCCAGTCTATCACTCTGAATGGCATGTACCCTTTGTTGTGTCCCCCTGAAAAGAGTTAGTTGACGGGAGTTATAATCATACTCCCATCTAACTATGGATTCAAGTTCAGGACCTTCAACGATTTGTAGAAAGGCTTTGCCTTTGGTTGCTGATCCCTTTCTTTCCTCCTCCTCTCTCACTTTCAACTCTTCTTCAACCTTGCTTCTAGCAGTTAGCTCGGCCATATGAAGGCTGCCTAGATGATTTCTGATATGAGCAGCTACATCAGAGTTTGAAGGGTTGGAGAATGGCTTCTCTGCTAACTCAGCAATGTCAAAGCTGCTCCAGTGTAGCAGAGATGAGGCACTTAGCCTGTTGAGCTCTCCATTCTCTCTTTCAACAACAAAGTTGTGAGAAGATTCTTCGAACCTCCACTGGATGATCTTCTTTCTAGGTGCAAGAGGTTGTCTTGGCACCCGGTCGCCTTTCTTGGTATCCAGTATGTTGATGCATGTATGTCCCTAGATCATGATTTGTAATGTAATAGATCTTGTCTGTCTGTTTATGATGTAATATGTAATGATTAATGAAATGATATGGATTGTTTGTGATTTGTAATGTTTAATATTTCATTAATGAGTCGTAATTGAGTTAATTAATTGGGTTTATGATTGTTTGAATGGTTACACATCAAGTTATATTAATAAAAACATTCAAACTTAAATTAATGAAGTTCTCATGCGAATGGCCCATGCGAATGGACCATACGCATGAATAACTTCATACGATTGACTCAATCGCACGACTGAACCAGGAGACTGGATCAGTCGTATGATTGACACATAAGATTGGCTCAGTCGCACGACTGAACACTCAGTCGTGCGGATGAATCAACCGCATGGTTCAATCGCACGACTGAACCATACTTATGGCCCAGTCACACGATTGAACAATACTAACCTATAAATAGACCAAATTCGTGGAAAAACGTAAGCATTCATACCATTACGATTCCAGACGTACCCTAGCCGTCCAGAGACCTCCCAAATCGTTCTCCAAGTTCACAGAACACATTAGATCGATTTCTAATCGACTTCTAACGTTAGATTCAATTCTTGATTGATTCTTCGTGTGTTCTCACTGATTGGATCACTAATCAAATAGGATTCCGCACTATTTGATTGGGTTAACACGCTAATCACTAGGTATTTCGTTCAAATACCAAGTCCTAACAAGTGGTATCAGAGCTTTGGCTCTTGATTATGTGTTGATTCAATCAAGATTGCATAAAAGTTTGTGTTTTTGCACTAAAAACGCAATCTTTGGTGTCAAAAGTGATCTTGGACGTTCCCTGCTCATCGAAGTTTGGTTTCTACGGACTTAGGCGATTAGATATTGCGAAATTTCGAATTTTTACGGCTGAAACACGTCAAACCTAGAAAATTTCGCAAAACAGCAGCTTCAGTCGCACGAGTGACCCATTCGCACGACTGGACTCCATTCGCGTGACTCATTCGCACGATTGGACCTAGTCGCACCTTCATTCGGCCGACTGAACCGTTCGTTCGCATAGCTCATACGCATCAGATTCATTCGCACGACTGAACCAACCGCCCAGTTCAGCCGCACGATTGAACCAGTCGCAGAGTTCATACGCATGACTAGACCATTCGCATCCTTCAGTCGTATTAGTGAAAGTTTGTTTGATTAGACTTAAAGTTATTCTCCATGGAAGATCAGATGTCAGCCTTTACTGCTGGGAAGGACTCTAGGATACAGAACCTGCTGCTGCTTGAAAGTGAGGTGGGTAATCACAATAAACCACCAAAGCTCTTGACTTTAGATGAGTTTCCCCACTGGAAACAACGTTTTGAGATCTACCTCAATGGAGTGGATCCTAATCTGTGGGAAGCCATCGAGATTGGTTATAGTACACCGGTGGGAGCTGATGGAGTTAAGCTAACGTTAGGTGGGATGACGGACGCGTAGAAAGTTAAGTACAATGCAGAGAAAAGGGTTTATGCATTGATTACACAGTCTATCCCCAAAGACATATTCCACCAGTATTCAGAGAATAAGCAGCCCAAGAAACTGTGGGATGAGCTAGAGAAGAGGGATGATGGGAATGCTTCGTTGAAGGCAATCAAGGCCAAGGAGTTAAAGAAGGAATTTGATAACTTCTCATCGATTGGTAATGAAAGTTTAGACGATGTCATCGATAGATTCTACCATTTGATGAGCGAACTGCATACACATGGAGTGGAAACTACCATGGAAGAGAAAGTTAGTAACTTTGCAGACGGATTGCCTGACAAGTGGGCTTCATTCGTGTCTAACCTGAGACAGAATGGAATGCTTGCAAAGCTGGATATTAGCGACTTCATTCTTAAGTTGCGAGAAGAAGCACTAAGGATGAAGTACAGAGCTCAGAAGTCGTCGTACACACAAAATCCAGCTTTGTACAACGCCACGCCTCAAGCTAAGACTTCTGGACCACCTCTCCAGACTGCATTTGTGTCTAGCTCGTCAGGTCCTTCACATGCTTCTCCTTCTGGATCAGACATGTCAGGGTCTTCTTGTACCCATTATATTGGATCAGAAGCAAGTGCTACTAAACTGAAGACTGAGAACCTCGGTAATGTGACTGTGGAAGTAGCTCGAGAGCATATGGATCTTTTAGCTGCAGTGGTTCATTCATATGATGGACTTGTTGCTGGGAAGATTGGAAACTGCCATCTGGTAGACGAGGACTACGAGCAGGTGGACGAAATGGAGCTTGAGAGAATGGATATAATGTGGGCCTTAGCTAGTGCTGTCCGGAAGGCGAAGAAGTTTGTTAAAAAGACCGGACAGAACTTGGTAGCTACTAAGGATACCACATTTGGCTTTGACAAGAGCAAAGTGACCTGCTTTAACTGTGGAGAGAAGGGGCACTTCAAAAGAGAATGTGTCAAGCCAAAGAAGACGGGTAACGGGAACCCGTTCTCGTCCTTTACTCGCCAAGACAAGCAAGCTTCCAGTTCTACTTCATCAAACAAGGATCCAAAAGCCTTGACTGCTCATGATGATGAAGGACAGGATTGGAGTTTTAGGTTTGTCTCACCAGGGGAATCAAACATTGCCAGTGTAGAAGATATTGATGATGATTCTGCGAGTGAAGGTGATCTAGCAGTTGAGATAGCGATGTCACACAGTGAGGAAGCAACTGCAGCCGAGGTCAGTTACAAGCCTAAAGAGGAGACTTCCACGTCAGAGACAGAGAAGACAGAATCACCAGAACAAGAGACATCTGATGCTGCGTTGATGGCTAGCTCCTCTGAACCAACTCAGGTAAGTACTACTGACCAAATGTTTAATAATCATGCTTGTTCTGATTGTGATACTTTTAGGAATAGCATAGATGAAAAATTTGCTAGGTTATTAGATCATAATGATAACTTAGTAAAGGATTTGCAACTGTGTACTGAGGCTAATAGAGTATTAAAACAAAATGAGCATAGTTATAAAGAAAAGATAGACCTATTGACTAAACAACTTAGGGAAACCGAAGTAGTTGCCTTTAACCAAGCTAATGACATTAGGTACTATCTAAACTCCCTAGAAGACACTAAGAAGCAGAAGGCAGTTTTAGAAGTAGAAGTAAATTCATTAAAACAGAAACTGCATAGTTGGACTAGTTCTTCACACATAGTTCAGCACTTAGTGAGAGAAAGGAATAACGGGGAGGGATTGGGTTACAAAGTGGTTCCACCACCACCTGAGACCTTGATGAACACTAAGACTAGACCAGTAAACAATAACCCCATCAAGGATCACGTGGTGTCTACTCCTCTTGTTAGTGATCCAGACACCTCATGTTCATCTACTGAATCTGGACACAAACAAAAGGAGGCCACTTCAAAGGCAAAGAGTAAATTGCCTTGTGTTAATCTGGAAAAGGAATTTGATAAAATTAACTTAAAGTCAGGGTCAAACAGAGTCAAATCAGAACCTAAAAAGACTTCTAATGTTAATTTTTCACATGCTTCAAGTCAAAAACCAGTTAACCAAAAAGAGAAAGATGTTAAACAGATTAAAACAGTTAACCTTGTTAAACCAGAGAAAACATCAAAAGAACAAGAGTCAAAACCTAAAGTGATTGATGTTACTAGAGTGTCACGCACTTCTCCACAAAGAAAGTTTACTCATAAAGTTGATAGCCGGTCATGCTACAACTGTGGAGAATGTGGACACATTGCTTCCTATTGTCCTTTCTATCAGACACCTAGGAAGAAGATTGACCTTCAGGACTCTAAGCCTAGATCTTCTAAGAGGAGCTCTCTGACCCCACCTAGAAGAACTAGTGAACCTAAAGTTCAACCTGTAAGCCAGTCGACTGTTTATCATAAACAGGCCTTGCACAAATCTGGCTTATGGAAAGAGAAGTCATCCTGCGTGTCTGATACTGATGACAAGAAGGAACCTGAGACACCCTCACCCTCTAAGGGTCAATGGGTGGAGTTTATGATGTGTGATGCCTCTGGGAAACCCAAGCCAGTAAAGGCTTGGGTTCCTAACCTAAACTAATTATTTACTTTGTATGTGCAGGGTGTTCGATACAGTGCTGAGACTAACACGTGGATTGTAGACAGCGGAGCATCCAGGCACATGACAGGAAATAGGGCCCTTTTATCAAACGTCAAGCAAATAAAAGGAGGGCATGTTTCCTTTGCTGGAAACAAGGGAGGCTATATCACAGCTCAGGGAGAAGTGGGAAATCAGAAAGTTAAGTTTGATAAGGTGAACTACGTTCAACAACTTCAAAATAACTTGCTTTCTGTTTCCCAAATCTGTGATAAAGGATTTAAGGGCATCTTCGACAACAAGAAGTGTTACGTGCTGAAGAAAGACTACGTGATCCCAGAGGACCAAGTTCTGATGACTGCTTCAAGATATAAAGACCTTTATGTCTTGGATCTGTCAACAGCTGCTACAACGGATCATGAGGTTCAGTGCTTTCTATCTAAAGCTACTGAGAAGGATTCCATCTCCTTGCATAGGAGAATGGGACACATTAGTCAAAGGAAGATGAATCATTTGATTCAGAAGGATTTGGTGAGAGGAGTTAATGTCAAGAACTTCCAGCTTCCTGACTTTTGTGTAGCTTGAAAGAAAGGCAAACAGACGAAGAAGTCTCATAAGGAAAAGAAAGTTCATTCAATAGAACTTCCTCTTGAACTTCTTCACATGGATCTGTTTGGTCCAGTCAGTACAAAGAGCATTGCAGGCGACTTGTACTGTTTTGTGGTCACTGATGACTACTCAAGGTTCACTTGGGTAATGTTTCTAAATCCAAATCAGAAACATTTGAGTCATTCAAGGAGTTAGTAACCACACTGGAATCTCTCTACAAGCTAAAGGTTAGACAAGTACGCTCAGACAACGGGACAGAATTCAAGAACCAATGGATGGAGGCAACTGCAAGGAAAAGGGAAATGTGCATCAATTCACTTCTGCCTACACGCCTCAGATGAATGGTGTTGCTGAGAGGAAGAACAGAAGCTTGATAGAGATAGCACGGACTATGCTGGCAGACTCGAAACTGCCTATCCAATTCTGGAATGAGGCAGTGGCAAATGCATGTTATACACTGAATCGAGTCCTGATAGTCAAGCGCCACGGAAAGACATGTTACGAGCTACTACAAAGACGCAAACCGAATTTGGAGTATCTTGAACCTTTTGGCGCGCCGTGCACACTTTTGAAGAAGACACAAGAAGGAAAATTCAGCGAGAAGGCGGATGAAGGAATCTTTCTAGGATACAACATACCGAACAAGCGAGTTTACAACAACTCAACGGGTCTTGTAGAAGTGTGGTGTAATGTTGACGTTCAGCGATATACCACACCACCTACAGGCAAAGGACCCGCCTACTTCTTCGACTATGATGGATTCTTCAAGTCCTTCAACATCCCTCTCTCTCCCTTGGATGATGAGTTAGCTACTAGGATGATGTATGATATCCTGAATACACCATCTAGTTCACAGGGAAAATCATCTACTCAGTCAGGGGGAGTAGTCGATGACAGTGACTCCTCCTCTGAAGATGAAGCTGAAGTAGACGACCAGAACAGTCAGGAGGAACAGGTTCTAGTTCCTGAAAGTCCACAAGCATCTACCAGTGATGCACTTCGACTTCGGAACCTCAAACTCCAACTACCTCAGATGCAGAACCAAATGTTCATAATCTTGGCTCTGAGGTAGCTGTTCCCACTACTCCAGGATCACGATTACACGTCTATCATCCCCTTGACAATGTCATTGGGGATGTCAGATCAGGAGTACAAACCCAAAATCAGCTATACTCAGCTGATTACGCCTCAGTTATGGAGAAAGGTTACATTCATGATGATGCTTATCGGTGTTTTGTCTCGCAGTTTGAGCCAAAATATGTCAGTGATGCACTTAATGATGAGGCGTGGGTGAGTGCCATGCAAGAAGAACTTCTGCAGTTCAAGAAGTTAGGTGTATGGACTCTGGTTGATAGACCCAAAGGTGCTAAAGTCATTGGCACCAAATGGGTACTGAAATGCAAGAAGGATGACCAAGGGGTCATTATCAGGAACAAAGCTCGATTGGTGGTTCAGGGTTTTCGCCAAGTCGAGGGGATTGACTACAATGAGGTGTTTGCACCCGTGGCAAGGATGGAAGCTATTCGTATCTTCCTTGCCTATGCATCGTACATGAAGATTAAAGTCTACCAATTAGATGTGAAGAGTGCATTCCTTCATGGGGAAATCAGAGAAACAGTCTATGTAAGTCAACCCGAGGGATTTGAAGATCCTTATCATCAGGATAGAGTTTACAAGCTCGACAAGGCTTTATACGGGCTTCATCAAGCTCCTCGAGCTTGGTATGAGAAACTCTCGACTCATCTTGTGAAACACGGCTTTCGCAGGGGAGTCATTGACTGCACGCTGTTTATTAAAGAAAAGGATGGCGACCTACTGCTTGTACAGATCTATGTTGATGACATAATCTTCGGTTCAAAGAACGAAGAGTTATGCAAAGAGTTTGAAGCAGTGATGAAGAAAGAGTTTGAGATGAGTGCTATGGGGGAGATGAAGTTCTTTCTCGGGTTACAGGTGGATCAGACTCCAAATGGGATTTTTCTACATCAGACCAAGTATGTAGGAGACATTCTCAGTCGCTTTGACATGGAGAATGCTTCTGCTGCTGGGACTCCACTTGCTACGAATCACGATATAGCACCTGATGAAAATGGAGATCTTGTAGATGCCACGATGTATCGAGGAATGATTGGATCCCTCATGTATCTCACTGCCTCAAGACCTGATATCATGTATGCTACATGTTTATGTTCTAGATATCAGGCTAAACCTAAGGTCAACCATCTGATCGGGGTCAAGAGGATTTTTCGTTATCTGAAGGGTACACCCACACTTGGATTGTGGTACCCTCATGATGATGACTTTGAGTTACCGCGTATAGTGACTCGGATTACGGGGGCTGCAAGATGAACTACAAGTCTACATCAGCAGGGTGTCAATTCTTTGGGAGAAGATTAGTTACCTGGCAGTGTAAGAAGCAGACATCGGTTGCATTGTCAACCTGTGAAGCCGAATATGTTGCTGCTGCAACTTGCTGTTCACAAATCTTCTGGATTCAACAGCAAATGCGGGATTACTGTTTAAAGTTCTCTTCTACTCCTATTTTTGTTGATAACTCTGCTGCAATTGCAGTAACTAAAAATCCGGTTCAACATCCAAAGACCAAACACATCGGTATTAAATACCATTTCATAAGAGACTGTTTTGAAAAGAACTTAATTGATGTGCTTAAAATTAATACTGATTTTCAACGCGCTGACCTCTATACTAAAGCCTTTGATAAACCACGTTTTCAATATTTGCTAGAGGTCAACGGAGTTAAAAAGAAAAGTGAGGTTATTCCTGATGATGATAATGTGTAGTCCGATGTAGTTTAGTTAAAGTTTTTTATTTTATCTTATTTTATCTGTTTATTTTCGTCTGTTTAATTTAAACTCATGTTATTTTGCTGTTTATTAAATCCTAAAATAATTAAACCAGTAATGATTTTAGTATTTTAGGGGGATAATATGTCAGCAAGTTAACATTAAAAAAAAAAAACGAGGGAGAAGAAGTGGATAGCTGATATAAGGTAGATCGTATCTGTGATACCGATTCAAAACCTTTGGAAAATGATAGTACACAGGAACAAATCAAGAGGGACTTTAAAAATTTAAGTTTTGAAAAGATGCAAAAATTTAAAGTATAAGTCTGTGTAGTCTAGGCAATACAAAAGAGAAGATGATAGAAAACTGGTAACTCCTAAGGTAACACAAAGAAAGTAGACCTAGAGGTTGCTAGACCACAAATGATATGTCGGTAGATTCAACACAATAGATGATTAGACCTGACTGGTGATCTCAAGATCAAACTAAGTTGTTCAACTGACTGTGGGCTTCCATCTTATCACTGGTTAACACAATCAACAATATTCCAATAAGGGGTAATGAGCATGTAAACACCACAAATGTGTGCGGATGACCATAATTAGAGCAAAGCAAAGAAAAATGAAAGACAAATGCTATAAAGCTAATGACTTATGTTGTTGGTGCATTTTGTGCAAAATAAAATAAGCTGCTCTAACAAGGAGATAGGTTGTGTGCCTCTCTGCTGTGCGATGGCACTGACCTGAGGATAAGCATAACCTAGATATTCTAGAATTCATTGTTGTTTGCCGCCTCTCTGTTGTGCGATGGCACTGACCTGAGGACTGGCTTCTCTTTGAAAGCTCTAAGAATAGTCTCTTCTTGTAATAATACTCGTAGACCGCTCAAAAGCTCCTGAGGAATGTTGATTACCATATAAGTGTGGGATCCACAAATGTTAGTTGAAATAATTAAACCTAAATCAGTCACCAGTCTGTGTCAAAAATCTGTGTATGGATTTAAGTGGACAAACATATTGACAATCATTGTGGCTGCAATTCTCAAAAGTTCAAATCAATGTGACAATCTAAGAGTTCCAGTATGATTCCCTAAAGTTGCTAATGACTCTGGATGAACACCAAGAATTGAGCATCAAAAGATTTTGATAACAAGTCCCAAATGATTTGACATGCCTGTATGATTCCAAAATTGAATTGGTCCAGATGTGGTCAATCCAAGTTGAAGCTGTTTATTCCAGAACCAAATCCTGTAGATGTCCATCTTAGGATTTATCTCTCACAAAAAGCCAAAAACAAGTTTGTTTTTAGTATTTAGTTTAAATTTTCTAAGTTAGTTTGTAGTTTTTAAGTTTGTTAGTTTGTCGGACTACATCAGGAAATCAGTAAGGAATCAACTCACTAAAAGGGTCATGTCTGAGATGACCACATGTCTTTGAAAGTCTAAAATGGTCACGTCTGAGGTGACTAAATTGTTTAAAAGGATCACGTCTGAGGTGATCAAAAGGTTGTCAAGTTAAAATGATCATGTCTGAGATGATCAAAAGCTCATAATGTCAATTTAAACAATGAAAAGGGGTTTTAAATGTTAATATTCAAAGTGGCAGAAAAATTTAATAAGTGTGACCCATTCGCACGAATAGACCATACGTATGGACTAACCATACGAATGGAAGCCATTCGCACGAATGAACCATGAGTATGGACCATCCAACCGAATGGCCCATACGATTGGCCCAGTCGGATGCTTAAGGGCGAACGAGTGAGTCAGTCGCACGACTGAAATCCAGTCGGACGACTGAAGAAGGGCGACTGACCCAATCGCACGACTGAGTCCCACTCGCACGACTGAAAGGTGCGTATGAACTCAGTCGCACGATTGAATCTAGGGTTAGTATAAATAGAGGGGGAGTCGGTCGCAGAGACTCATCACCCTCAAAGAAACCCTAAATCGCACGACTTAACTACACTCTGCCAAAATTTCATTTGATTCCTAAAACACCCGTTTCTTGATTACTGATCATTTCCATCGACTTTACAGGTAATTTGCGGTGAAGAGAAACCAAAATAACGGTCAACTTGATTCTAGATCTGCAAAACCAGACCCGAAAGCAAACCGAGACTTAAACGGCCTAATAACCTAACTTAACTACTCAAACAGATGAAATTAAGTTTGTTAGGGGTTATAAGAACGTATTGCGAGTCAAATGAACCAGATAACGATGTCTAACACTCAAAAATGGTGAAAAAAGTAAATTTGAATTGAACAGACAGTACATCATGCGATTGGACAGGCTGATGAACTCCAGTCGCACGACTGAAGGATGCGATTTGCCTAACCGCACGACTGAACCATGCGTATGAAGCTCAGTCGCACGACTGGTGTAATCGCATGAGATTACATGCGCATGAGTCCAGTCGCTCACTCAATCGTACGCATGAGATCATTCGCACGTCTGAATCTCAATCGCACTGTTCAGTCGCACGACTGATCTCAGTCGCACAACCTCAATCGCATGACAGAAACATTTTATTCAAGTTTAAGTGTTTCATGATGTTCTCAGCCAAAGGTACTAATGTTTATGTTGTTATGTGTTACAGATGGCGAGTCGATGGACCATGAGCACGAAGCATAACATATGTGCTCATCTGGATTTGACATCTAGGAACGCGGCTGATTTCTCAGGCATCATCACATTTCTACTGAGATCGAGGATTGCGCATGCTATCTCTACCCGTGTACCCCTTATAGATCAGTTCAGCAGGCCTTCTGGGAAGGCGCTACCGTTGATAGATCCTCTGAGCCTCATTGCATCAGGAGTATGATCTTTGGTGAGGCTATTACCATCTCAGAGGAGGATCTAAGGATCGTTCTACAGTTAGGGGATGACGCTGATTGTCCTACTCGTTTACACCCCCTCACGGTCAGAGGATGTTTCCTGAGAGCCAAGTACTCTGGGGACATCAATGCTGGGGTACTCAACAAGAGTAACCTCTGTCCCCAGTTCAAGTATCTTGCGCATGTTCTACTGAAGTGCATAGCGTCGAGGAAGAGAGGATTTGATGAGCTGTCGGATCAGATCCAGAATGCATATGCTGCGTTGGTGCTGAAACACCCGTTCAGCTTCTCCAAAATGATCTTCACCTACCTGGTGGAGAACATTGAGGGGAAAGGGAAGGAGGGCTTCTGCATGTATCTGAGGTTTATGCAGATGATTATAGATCAGAAGCTTCCTTCCTTGCCGAAGGAGAAGGAGGATGCGGTAGTGCTCGAGGTCATGGATGACACTACGTTGGGGAGGATGAAGGTGTACAGGGGGAAGCAGGTGAAACCCCCTGTCAGGAGGTTGTTTGGGCATCTGGCCCGTGCTGACTTCGTGGTGCCAGCCAAGAGAAAGTGGCGCCACGATGATAGTGATTCCGTTGTGGAGCAGATTGCCCTACCAGCTCATGATTCGGATGATGATGATAGTGGAGATGCCGGGGACGATACGCCTGCTCTACCGAGAGGCACTGAGTCTGATGTTATTCCCCCGGTGTCTGCCCCTGCCGGAGATGTTGCTGAGACAGCCGGATTTCATCAGGAGTTTGTTGTTGGTGCTGAGGAGGAGGAGGAGTCTGATGAGGAGCCCCTCACGCGAATTGTGGGAAGCAAGGTTGTTCCCACAGAACACGGGCTACGGGTGGTTGGTGAACACCCTAGAGACTCTAGAGAGACTGAGACTGACTCGAGTTATGCTCCGGGTTCAGCAGGCAGGGCAGTAGGGGGGGCATCCACCTCCACAAGGACGAGGAGGAAGAGGATGGCTCAGCCACATGGACTGAAGAAGAAGAAGCGTCGACTGACCTTCGTTACTACTGTAGCCTCTACATCCACCACCACAGCCACCACTACCACCTCCACTGATATACCATCCACCACCACAGCCACCACATCCACCACTTCCACCACTGCTACCACAGCCACCACCATACCTACCACTACAGTACATTTCCCATCCACCACCATACCATTTACACCCACATCACCTCCACCATTTTACCGACCCATCTTCACTACAGCCACCACCACCACCACCTCACATCATGCAGGACCGTCAGCCCAGTCCGCACACATGTATGGATCACCTCTACCTCCAATCGGGGTAGAGGAACAGCTGTCGGCGCTAAACCGTATGGTGATGCGCTTACTAGCTGCCGACGAGGAGAAAGCTGCACAGATACGCCAGCTTACCAACCTGACTGCTGCCCAGTCTCAACAGATGGCAGAGCAGGCTCGTGTTATAAAGCAGCAGACCCAGCTGATGGATGCACAGAGAGTAGAGATGTCCCAACTCCAGGAGCAGCATGCCCAATCAGCCAAACGGATAGAGGAGTTGGAGACCACCAATAAGACCATCATGCTGCGGTTAAAGGGATCAAAGGATGAGGCCTTAAAGATCAAGGAAGGGGATGGAGATGATGGAAATGGTGATGACGATGATGAAGATGATGATGAGGATGAGGAGGATACTGAGGATGAGGAGGAAATAGATGAAGAGAGGACAGAGGGAAAGGATGATGATGACGAAGCAGAAGGAGGGGATGCGGCTGCATTGGCCTCTGCTTCAGGTCAAGAAAGAAGATCGAAGAATAGACAGGACCAGTCAGCTACCACCTCTGCTCCTCTGAGCGATGAGACCTTGATTCAAGATAAAAGTACAGACTAGATGTTCTATGTATTTAATTATTTTTGTGTTTGAATCATGTACTGAAAACAATGTTTTGAATGTTTATATATTAAGTTAATGTACTTCTGTTTGATCACTTACTAATGATTTATGTGTTGAATGTTTAAATCAAACAGATCCAAATTTTCAAAGAGATGAGTTTGATATTGCTCCCCTTCAACAGGTCAAGACTCAACTAACCATGATTCTTGATCTGCAAGGGATTGTAAGAAGGTCTGTGAGTTATACCCCTGAAGAAGAGGAAATAATTCATGACCTATCTAACGAGCAACTCGCAGAGATATTCAGGCTCAATCCGGATGAAATAGTTAAAGATGCTCCAACAGTTGATTCGACTAGTGATGAAGAGCTCAACGATGTTGATGAAGTCGAGGTCGAAGATATCACTGCAGAGGAGTACCCTCAGTATGCTGACAACGAGGGTAATGTGGTCCCCAATCTGGGTGAGTCCCTCGTCAGTGATACTTTTGAGGTGCTGAACAAAATGGAGCAGGAAACTGAGAAGGTAGAAGGAACAGCCCAAGCCTCAAATGATGATGTTGACATTAGAAAGGCTGAGTGGGCTGCATGTTTTGAAGAAGTGAGAGCCCAACGTGCTGCACCAAAGAAAGATGCCTACACCAAGCTCTACAGAGTCAAGAAACACCACAAGGTGTCAGACAGGATTATAGCATGGGCTTATTTTGATGATCTTAATGCGTATGCAGTTAAGAGAGAACAGGGCATAGAGTACTTCAGATTCCCACATGATTTGAAGACTCTACCAGGTTTTGAGCTCAACCAGCTGGCTAAGCTAAAGCTTTTGTATGCTGACCCGAGGAAGATGTCAGGCTGGTTCGAGGCTGCCCTTAAGAAGGAGTACCACACCGGATGGGTTAACTTCAGACCCCAACAGCCTACTAGGTACATAAGAAGGTCTGAGGTTGATGCCATTACTGGCAAGCCCAAGATTGTGTTGAAGTGGAGTCCTCCGCGCACAATGTCAAGAATCCCACTCAGGGAAATGCCACAGGACTTCACTCCACACTTCAAATGGTGGTACTATGATTGGAGAACAGCTGAAGCGGTCATAGTCCTAAGCAGAGAGGGACAAATGGATACGATCAGGGTATTCGACCCGATGTGGCTTACTAACTTGTCGGCTAATGATGTCTATACATTATACAAGTGGCCACTGTTCTATGACACGCAAGATATTGTACAAGCCCTCCAGTTCCAAAATGTTATACGACTCTGCTTCGCGTTTGAGATTCACGCGGGAGTCACCAAAGAGGAGAAGTACAAGAAGTACAAGGAGGTTATGCAGAAGACAAGAGATTAGAGAGATCTAGGTCCAAGGGGGAGTTTGTTGATGCATGTATGTCCCTAGATCATGATTTGTAATGTAATAGATCTTGTCTGTCTGTTTATGATGTAATATGTAATGATTAATGAAATGATATGGATTGTTTGTGATTTGTAATGTTTAATATTTCATTAATGAGTCGTAATTGAGTTAATTAATTGGGTTTATGATTGTTTGAATGGTTACACATCAAGTTATATTAATAAAAACATTCAAACTTAAATTAATGAAGTTCTCATGCGAATGGCCCATGCGAATGGACCATACGCATGAATAACTTCATACGATTGACTCAATCGCACGACTGAACCAGGAGACTGGATCAGTCGTATGATTGACACATAAGATTGGCTCAGTCGCACGACTGAACACTCAGTCGTGCGGATGAATCAACCGCATGGTTCAATCGCACGACTGAACCATACTTATGGCCTAGTCGCACGATTGAACAATACTAACCTATAAATAGACCAAATTCGTGGAAAAACGTAAGCATTCATACCATTACGATTCCAGACGTACCCTAGCCGTCCAGAGACCTCCCAAATCGTTCTCCAAGTTCACAGAACACATTAGATCGATTTCTAATCGACTTCTAATGTTAGATTCAATTCTTGATTGATTCTTCGTGTGTTCTCACTTATTGGATCGCCAATCAAATAGGATTCCGCACTATTTGATTTTGTTAACACGCTAATCACTAGGTATTTCGTTCAAATACCAGGTCCTAACACAGTAGAGTCACCAGCCTTCTCCTTAACTTCTTTTCTTCCTCATTCAAAGTGTCTGAATTGAGGCCAAGGAGATTTGCAGCTTGGTCCAACGTTCCTCTGGGCAGATCAAGAAATTGATCTCTAGTGAGGGAACGTGAAGATCCATCAACATAAGTCAAATTGACTGAATCCTCCTCACTGGAGATATCACTTAGAGTTGTGCAATTGATGAGCTTTGTCTTGACTTCCTTGAATTCTTCTAAGGAGAGATGTTTAGAAGGCTGAGGGGATGGTTTGATGGGTTGATGGGTAGGTTGAGGTGTTTGGGTTCTGGCTAGAGTTTTGGGTTGGAGGATGGGTAGTTTAGGTGGTTGAGGTGAAGAGGTTGGTAGGGGTGATGGTGTAGGTTCAGGGGTGTATGGTTCAGTGGTTGGTTTGGTTTTGATGGGGAATGGAAAAGGTATAGGTTCAGGTTGTGGTTGGGTTTGGAGTTTGGGTTGAGTGGTTGCTTTGAAGGTCATCCCCTGTCCCCTTCTATACATCTCCTTCCGCTTCCCCGCGCGAATGTCAGCCTTAATGTCACTGACATGTCGCTGGAGAGTCTTTTCTGACATAGGACCCATCTGCCTGCCAGAGAAGCCATGAGCCTTGAGATAGCTTTTCATCAAGGCCTTCTCACCTATCTTCTTAGCAGCAGTCAACCCTGTTTCCTCTTCCTTCTTCTTCTTCTGCAATAGCTTTTCCCTTGCAGCTCTCTTTTTCTCTTTCTCCATTTGATCTTGCTCTTTGTTGAAGAGCCATAAGATCATATCATTGTTATGTGGAGATAATTTTTCTTGAGAGAAACCTCTGGAGGTTAGGGAAGTTATCCTTTCCCTCCTGAGCTGCAGATCAGCTTCTCTTTCTTTCCTCTCCCTTTCTTCTTTTAAGACCAACGTTGCAGCTTCTTCTTTTTGCTGTTTTAGCAGCAAGGTTGCCTTTTCCAGCTCTATTAACTCCTCTAATGGTAGCAAGAGTACATCTTCAGTTGCAGCTCCTAGACTAACAAGTCTATCGATAATCTCTACTCTTTTTCGGTTGTTGACTGCCTCCTGGTTGGCTGCAGCTGCTTTGGTACTTGCAGCTAGCAGTTTTCCAGTTGGAAGCCTACCTTTTCTTTTGAGTTTCGCCAACCTTTCTTCCTCCTGAAGCTCTTTCGAAGTCATCTTCCTCTTTCCTTTGATGTCTTCGGAAGTACTAGACTTTGGGGGTTCTTGGATGGAAGATTCAGGTTGAGTATAGAGATGGGAGCTGGAGTTAATGCTGATGTTAGAGCTAAAGGTTGGGTGTGAAAATCCTCCCTATTAACCTCCGATGCAAGTTCCAGGATTGCATCTGTGACTATTAGATCATCGGATAATGAGAATAGTCCTTCCGCAGCAGCAATCTCAGCTTCAGAAGTTTGAAATTGTTCTTCCGAGGCTTTGAATTGTGCTTCGGAAGTCTGTGAAAATGCACTATCTGTCCCAACTATGTCAGTTGCTGGGCCATCAGTCCTTGTTTCCCCTTCGAAGTTAATCTCAGGTTCCACTTGGACCTTAGGTTGACCAACTTCCTCAATAGTGGTAGAAGGTGCATTTAACCTCTAAAGCTCTTGAGCTTCGAAGTAGATCACAGACATATCAGGACTTGACTGTTCTATAAGAGATTCCAATAGGAACTTGTTAAGAACCTATTGAGATCTTGGAGCATCCTTTGATCCACTTGAATTACAACTGGAGGAGGCTCAGGGAAAATTGAAGCTTGTTGCACAGGATACTTTGAGCTCAAGGAAGTGAGAGCTTGACTTTGGGTTTCCTCTTGTCTTTGACTTTGTCTCTGAACACTCTCCCCCTTTTTGGTAGCATCATCCTGAGAGCTTGATGAGCTAGAGGAAGAGGTCAAGGAGACCTGAATTGGTACATGCCTAACAGACCTCTCAATCTGTTTCTCAGCTAGTTTGGCCTTTGAGAGTTTCAATCTCAAGTTGCTGAGTGGGAGACCTATCCTCTAAATTCCTAACCTTGGATTCAAGATTTGAGACTTTAGAAAATAGGTCTTGAATGGTGAGTTGCATTCTTCCCTCATCTTCTTTTAAAGAATCACAGGGAGATGAGGTAACATACCTTGTATGTTCATCCTCACCACCAGATGTGGTTTCTTGGCGCCCTGGTTTCCCTTGCACAATGATGTCTCTTTCAGAGTCATCAAAGGGCATGGTTGCTGTAGATTCAGTCTCAGTGATATTACCACTGTCCTGAGGATCCATTGAGGCTCCTTTAGTAGTGGCAGCTGAATCTACATGAGTCCCCTCCACATCAGTGGGACTCACCTCAGTAAAGGTTTGCTGATGGGGGCTAGAGATAGAGATCTCTCTTGGCTCTGTTGATCCTTGAGAGGGTGTTGTGGATCAACTTCATTGCCCTTAAAAGACATAATCTCTTCATCAGCTCCAATTAAAAGGTCAGTAAAGGATATGGAAGTGAAACCTAATGACCCGGGACTTTGATCAATGTCTAAAGGCATTGAGCCTGTGATAGGGCTGTCCCTTTTTGGATGCTCAAGGGAGTATAGAGACTCTCCCTGAGGGCTATCAGCTTGGGTTTTGGGCTCATGGGTCTGAGACTGAGGAGACTCAAGACCCATATTGAGGTCAATAGTGAAGGATGGTTGGACCTCAGGCTGCATGGGAGCTCTTTGTTCCACTCTAGCCTTATTGGGTAGAACATGAAGAGCTTGTTCAATCAGAGAAGATTGAACAAGGGTTCGTTTGGGACGTCTCTGATAAGTAAAGGTAATGGGTGGAGAAGGTAGATTTGGTAAAGTGAGGGTAGTTGCTGGTGTGGGTTCATCACCTGTGGGGTTAACAGGGTTGTCACCAGGAGCCATTGGCTCAATCATACCTGGAAGAAGTGTAGTATCTCTTCCGGTGAAGTTGGTGGACACTCTCTTCAAAGTCTTGAAGATGGTCGGCCTCATTTGAGGAGCAGTCAGAGCAGCTGCACAGACAAGCTTGCTCTGGTCCAGCTCACAGTTGATTATGTGCTGGAGAAACCTGGGATACATGAAGAATGTGTCCCTTTGAAGATATCCCATGAGATTAGTCAACACAAATCTTGAATAGTTGAAGCGGAGGCTTTTCACCAACCCATGAACTAGGCACCCAAGTTCATATGGGATTTGATCCCATCCCCCAGATTTATTAGACAAGCAGTGAAAAACCACATGCAGCAGAAACTTTCATTTGTAAGAGAAGTTAAATTTGTAGACAGTTGACCTGCTAACATCTCCACCATATCCCATTTGGAGATAAGAATTGTCTAAATCTGCTTTGGGGAATTCCGTTGGAGCGCCCTCATCATGAAGCTCTAGATGCTCCCTGATGATATGTTCAGAAATGACCAACTCCTGGCCACAGATGCTCGATCGAATGACACGAACCCCATTTAGGGTTTCAATCTGACCATTTGCCCAAAATTCAGACATATGGTTTGAGTAAATCGTGGGGTGGGTTTACTGTTAGAGCGGTGTAGTAAGAAGATTGGGTTAGAAAGGAAATGATGTCTGAGAAATCAACATCCCTTGAAGAGTCAAGGAGTGCGACTTGGTTGTGCTGAGGGTTAAGTGCCATTGAAGAAAATTACAGGAAGATAGTTCGGAATATGGTAAATTGAAGATGAAGAAAGCTTTTAGGGCAGTAATTTGGGTAAAAAGGATGTAAGTGATTAACCGGAGGTATTTAAATGGGTGGAATGGCGGTTTAAAGGGGGGTTTTGGATAAGACGATGTGAGGTTTCAGTGGATTATGTGACATGGGCGGTAATGTTAGTCCATTTAAATAATCCGACATCATAAAAAAAATCTTTACTTTTTACAGAGTGGGGCAAAAAGATTTCCGTTAAACAGTAAAATCTTTCTTTCGAGTATAAAGCATTTCCGAAGGTAATATTCTTCCGAAGTCAAATTTACTTCCGAAGGTAAATTCATTACTTCCGAGAGTATATGTTGTTTTTCAAGTGGAGTGTGTTATAAGCTTCGGAAGTAGATCTGATATGATATCAATCACTTCTTCCGAGACTTAACACTCTTCCGAGAAGAAAAATATCCTGGTTGAAATTTGCTTCGGAAGATATGTGAAATATCTTCCGAGGGTTAATTTCTTTTCGGAAGAATTCATTACTTAGATAAATTTAGAAAAAGATCTTTTGTAACAGGGCTTAGATTGTTTTGACATGAGACTTTACACATTAAAAGGTTTTCAAATGAGATCAACTAATCAAGGTTTATCATCCCAATAGCTGTAATGAGATATTTAAATCTTTGTTCATCAAAGGCTTTGGTGAACAAGTCAGCATATTGTTCATTTGAGTCAACTTTGATTAGCTTGATAAGATTTTTCTCATGAATATCTTTAATGAAATGATACCTGATATCAATGTGCTTAGTCTTGGAGTGCTTCACTGGATTTTCAGTAATGGATATAGTATTGTTGTTGTCAATGTGGATAGGATTGCTCATGAAGTTGAATCCGTAGTCTATCATCTGGTTTGAATCCACAACAGCTGAGCACAGCAACTAGCAGCAGCAATGTATTTAGCTTCAGCAGTTGATGTAGAGACACAGGATTGCTTCTTGCATTGCCATGAGATGATCCTTCCACCAAGAAATTGACATCCACCAGATGTTGATTTCTTGTTGATGTTGTAGCCACCATAATCACTGTCAGAGTAACCATAGAGATTGAAATTACTATTTCTTGGATACCAGAGACCTAGTTTAGGTGCTCCTTTGAGGTATCTAAGAATTCTCTTGGCAGCTATTAGGTGAGACACCTTTGGAGCAGCCTGATATCTTGCACAAATGCAAGTTGGAAACATGATATCAGGTCTACTTGATGTGAGATACATCAGAGAACCAATAATCGCTCTATACTGATGTTGATTAGTATCCTCCCCCTCAGAATCAGGACAGAGATTGTGGTTTCCGGGTATAGGTGTTTTTGCTGCTTTACAATCTTTCATATCAAATCGTTCTAAGATATCATTGACATACTTAGATTGATTGATAAAGAACCCTTCCTTCATTTTCTTTACCTGAATTCCAAGGAAAAAGTCCATTTTTCCCATGGAACTCATCTCGAACTTCTTCTTCATAATGCTCTGAAAGTCTTTACACATTTGGTCATTTGAGGAACCAAATATGATATCATCAACATAGTACCTCTAGTGTACCTCTAGTGTGACCATTCTTCAGGAGAAACTGAGACATTATCTCAGGAGAAACTGAGACATTATCTCATACCACAGCCTAGGTGCTTGGTGCAGCCCATATAGAGCTTTATCCAATTTGCACACATAGTTGGGATGCTGTGGAACTTCAAATCCTGGAGGTTGGCATACATAGACTTCCCTATCTATATCCCCAATAAAAAGGCACACTTGACATCAAGCTGATAGACAGTGAAATTCTTGGATGCAGCATAAGCAAGGAAGATCCTAACTGCCTCAAGTCTTGCAACAGGTGCAAAGACATCAGTATAATCGATTCCCTCCTCTTGAGTGTATCCTTGAACCACCAGTCTTGCCTTGTTCTTGATAATCAATCCTCTATCATCTCTTTTGTTTCTGAAAACCCATTTAGTGCCTATAGGTACTTGACCAGATGGTAGCGGACATAGGTTCCAAACCTTTTGTCTTTTGAATTGAAGCAACTCCTCTTGCATTGATTCAACCCAACTACTATCTTTCAAGGCATCTTCCACCTTTTTGGGTTCCATTTGGGATAAAAAGCATGAGTACAAACATATATTCCCATTGTGAGTTTGTCCTCTTATTCTCACGGCTTCGGAGACTTCCCTTATGATGTTTTCAGCTGGATAAGTGTTATGAATCCCGAGTCTAGGAATCACCTCCAATTGCAAAGATAAATCCAAATTGGAAATATTTTGCTCAGGAGCTTGACTACTTGGTCCAGCTGTTGTTTCAAACTCATTCAATGAGGACTGATTGAATGAGAGAAAAACATCATCGTTTGTTTGCTATGAAACATCATTAACAGTTGCCTGTTCCTTCAAGATGGTGCTTTCATCAGCTTGGTGTTGTGCAGGGTCATCTGAAGAGATTTGAAAGTCAGCAGGTGAACCCCTTGTTGAAGTACCACTATCTCTTGAGATGGTTATGCTGTCAGATCTTTCAATAATGGGAACTTGATTTGCTAGAACTCTTGGAGAACTTGGAATAGGTCCGGGAAGCTCAAACAGTTGATCTTCATCAGAGTCACTTTGAGCACCTGTTCTAGCTGAAACATTCTCACAAGATGGTTTAGAATAGTTTGGAAACAATTCTAAATCAAAGATATGATCAGGGCCATTTCCCTTAACACAAGGAGTGTGCTCATTGACTACAATGTTGGAAGATTCCTCAAATTGTTGATTTTTAATATTATAAACTCTATAAGCTTTAGAGTAAGAGGAATATCCAACAAAGATAGCATCATCCGATTTTTCAGCAAATTTTGCCAAATTGTCTTTTGTGTTAAGTATGGTACACCTGCTGCCAAAGGACCTTAGAAAGCCAATGAACGGTGGCCTCTTGTTCCATAGCTCATAAGGGGGTTTTCCATGTGGCTTTACTACAAGAACTCTGTTCTGCACATAGCATGCAGTGCTGACTGCCTCTGCGCAGAATGTTAGAGGCAGCTTTGAATGAGCTAACATAGTTCGAGCAGCTTCAATAAGTGTCCTATTCCTCCTCTCAGCAACACCATTTTGTTGAGGAGTTCTGGGAGCACTATATTGTCTGGCAATCCCTTTTGAGTTACAAAATGAGTCAAGAACTAGGTTCTTAAACTCAGTCCCTTGATCACTTCTAATTATTTTAACCTTGTGATCAACTTGATTTTCTATTTTAAGAATAAAAGATTTCAGAGTTTCAGCAGTTTCATCTTTGGTTCTTAAAAAGAATACCCATGTAAATCTAGTAAAATCATCAACAATCACAAGGCAATATGATTTCCTTCCAATGCGCATTATACTTGTGGGACCAAATAGATCCATGTGCAATAAGTGTAATGGGGTGGTGATGGAGTTAACAACTTTGGATTTATGAGATGCCCTGTGTTGTTTGCCTTTCAGGTAAGCAACACAATTATCATTGCAGAAAAATTCCTTTTTAGGCAAACCATGTACCAAGTTATTTTTAGCCAATTTATTCATTGTCTTAAAATTTACATGACACATTCGTTTATGCCATAGTGTTGACTCATCACCATCAGCTTTGGAAAGATAGCATGATACTTCTCCCATTGGGGAAGCATTGTTCATATCCAGCTTGTACATATCCCCTTTCCTGGGAGATCTAAGAAGCACCAATTCCTGAGGAATTGTCATCCCGGGTTTGAGGATAATGCACTCATGTTCTATGAAGAGCATTTGATGCTTTTGATCACAGAATTAAGAAACACTTAACAGGTTGTGTTCAAGCTGTTTGACAAAATTAACTTTGTCAACCTTTAACTTTCCATTGGATATACTTCCTCTGCCAGAAATATATCCTCCGACCTCACCTCCAAACTGGACAGGACCTCCATCATAATGTTGAAATTGTTGAAGGAGAGATCTGTTCCCTATCATGTGCCTGGAGCATCCACTATCTACAATCCAAATGTTGTTATTCTTTTCATATGGATGTCCCTGCACATAAGATGAGATAATTAGTTTTGATTGGAAACCCAAGCCTTATTGGTCTTGGGTTCTTCCAATGATAATGACATAATTGAACCAAAATTTATGCATGGGGGGTTCAATGGATGTCTTTAAAGAAGAGGTTTGGGCTACAACATCTTCCTTGATCTTCCATTCCATCCCTTGGTTGATCATGGAGGATGAGCTTGTTGAAGCTTTTGTTGCTTGGCATTCTTCCGAAGCTTCTTTCTTTTCGGAAGAAGCCTTCACCACCTTTTCTTCCGAAGCAGTCTTCTTCTGGGATGGTTTCAAGAGGACTTTTTTGCTTTTCTGAGCCTTTACAGCTTTAGCTTCCGAAGCCTTTTTCCTTTCGGAAGAAGAATCTTCTTCTGAAAGCAGCCTTGCTTCGGAAACAAGCTTTCCCTTTTTGATCACTTGAACCATTTGATATGGTTCAAATGAGAAACCTTCCCTGACTCCTTCCTTTTTAACATTATTTGCATAATGTGTGCTAGCAGGATTGTAGTAACAATCTTTGGCCATATGGTTTTGCAGACTACACATTATGCATGCAAAGTTAATCTTTTGGGAATTTGAGGATTGCTGTTTCTTGTTCTTTTTCTCTTCATCAGCAACCTTTCCCATTAACTTCTGATCCTTTGGTAGGATAGGAGTACTGGTACTACACCCCTTTCCTAAATCAGAATTTCCAACCACCTGGAATCCAGCTGATATGAATACACCCTTTTGCTTTGGGTCTATCTTTAGCTTGGATTCAGCCACTTTCTTGGCAGTTTTTCAGGCTGCCTTAGCTCTGCTTCTTCTGGCTTTGGTGGTCAGGGTTTGATCATTATTTGCAGGGGAGGGCATAATTACCTGGTTCTTCCCTGTGATGGTCTCCATAGTTGCATCATTCTTTGACTCATGAGAAAGTGGGTCAGCAGATGGAACCTCTTGCTCTTCAGTACCACACCTTGGTTGTCTTATATACTCATAAGAGTGTGATGGAGCAATTTTATTGGTTCCCAACCCACCTTTGTTTTGGTAACAAAGTTTTGAGTGAGAGGATGATGCAAGAATGGCTTGGAAGTTTTGCTCGGAAATAGCATACTTCCTGGCTTGAGCCTCAGCTGTGACAAGCTGGGCTTGAGCCTCAGTCAATTTGGATATTAAATCCTTTATCTGAGTCTTATAGTTTGTGTGTTCATGTTTTAATAGGGACACAGTTTTCTCTAACTCCTCAATTTTTCTCTGGTAGTCAGATTCAGCCCTTTTAAAATCAGATTTTAAAACATTTAAAGACTCAATATCAGATTTAATCTCCATATTGTAGTCCTGATACAGTTTAACCTTAGCAATACAGGCAGGAGTACAGAGATGTTCATTTACCTTGTTTTCATCTGTTCCGGCCATGAGTGCTTGAGCAGGAGTCAGATCCTGTACCATGAAGCTCCAGTCAACTTCTTGAGCCATTGTAGCTGTTTCTGTTGACTTTTCGGCGGGCTTTGGTGTAGAGGGATGTGTGGAGGCCTGTGGGGTTCCCGGGTTGGACTTGGGAGCCTTGCATTCCCTTACAAAATGACCAAGTTGGTTACAGTTGTAACATTTGGCCTTGGTTTTGTCAAACCCAAATTTGCTGTTGATTGGGTTTTGGGGAAATTGCCTTCCAGTTCTCTTAAAGAACTTCTTTGCTCTGTAGGTTAGAAGAGCCATTTGTTGGACTATGTCCACGTATTCCACGTCATCCGGGCTAAAACACTCTAGATCATCAAAGCAGTATTGATAATCATTTGAGTGTCCACTTCCTGAGACAAAAGCACAGCTGTCCTGAAAGGAGCTTTGCTGAGCTTGTTGAGACCTTGGAGTCTCAGGAAATGTGATGTATGGCCCAGAAGAACAAGATGGCTGCTGGGTGTAAGTCAGGTATTATTGAGGCTGGGAGATTCCTGAGCCTTCAACAACCATTAAAGCGTTGCTAGCAGAAAGACTCAAGGGTCTGCTTGTCTAATGACCCCTCTTACTTTCCATTTCCAAACGGTATCCATCAAGGATCCCATAGAGTTCAGTCATGGTGAGTGTATTCAGATTCTCTGTTTTCTTGATAGAGACACAGTAGAATGTCCACTCATTGGGTAATGCACTCATGAACTTTCTTGTAAGGTCTCTGAGTTCATGAGCAATTCCTACAGATTGAAGGGAAGAGATGAGATCCATGTACCTAAAATATTGCTGGCTAAGAGTCTCTCCAGCAACATAGGTGAAGTTCTCGAACTGCTGCTTCAGTGAGTCCTTCTTGGAGTCATTTGAGCTTGAGTACATTTGAGCAAGCGCATCAAAAAGTTCTTTGGCAGACTTGCAATGTTCAAACCCCACCATGATAGAGTTTGGAATTGCAGTCATAAGAACAGTCATAGCATTGCTGTCGATGTCAAGCTTCTTCCTGTCTTCATCAGAATAATCTTCAACAGCTTTCTCAATCATGGCACCGTTTCCACCAGCTACTTTTGGCTTATACCGGCCATTGACAATGGATTGCCACATCTTGCTGTCTTGATACCTGATGAAGACTTCCATTCTTATGCTCCAAGACCTGAAGTTTTCAGGCGTGATGATGGGTGCTTTGGTCATCGTCCCCATCTCTACTTCAGATTTGTTTCCATTTTGAGTGAGGTATAAGGAGGAGTGAAAAATAGGTTGATTAGGATGGTAAGATCTCACAATCAAGAGCCTAAAAAGCTCTGATACCAATTGCAGGATCGGGTTTGTCACTTAAACACTTGGATTTATCTCAAACTCACTTATGGAAACACTCAAATCAGATGAAGTAATGTCTTTTACAAGAGTTGATAATAATATAATAAGTAGCAAAGGAAGACACAGAAATAATTTTCAAGGCACTTGTATATATTACTTCTCAACTCAAAATATTACAAGACTCTTCCAAGCATTTTACATGAGTCACAATGAGAAACTATATATACTAGATCCTACAGCCGGATATACTTTGATACCAGCTGGAAACCTAAGACTAAAGCATATACTACAATGCTAAAGTTAAGGTATCTTAGATAAAGTATTATCTAAGATATGGTAGTCATGACATGTCCATGACTTACCTTTTGTCACCAACTAAAGATGGCAACTGTACTAACATAAAAAGGTAAACAGTGGATTAAAGTATGGTCAACTACATGGCTTTTGAGAAAACGCCATGCAGTATCTCAAAGATTTGTAGCGGAGTGTCAGAGAGACCATACTTATGTCCACTGGATAATAGGAGTGTCTTCCGAAGGTAAGTTAGCTTCGGAAGAACAAGTTCTTCAGAAGCCACTTATACTTCAGAAGAGGCTTCTATACTTCCGAGGCTTGAGGACTTCTGTACTTCGGAAGTTTACTTTAGATCTTTCTTTCTGAGTCTTAATCTTCGGAAGTAGGTTCTTTGTCTTCGGAAGTTGGAGTTTTTCCTTCGGAACTAAGTTTTACACTTTGTCGTCGGAAGGGCTCCTTCTCCCTTCGGAAGTTCCACACTTAGCTTAGGAAGCCCTTATTTGTTGTATCAAAATCTTCTAAGTGACTTGGTTTTGGTTGCACCAGCCTTTCTAGATCCAACACCCTTCAGATAATGAAATATTCTCTTGACCCCTATAAGATGTTTAACTTTTGGTTTCGCCTGATATCTTGAACATAGACACGTCACGTACATGATATCAGGTCTTAAGGCAGTAGGTACATGAGGGATCCATTCATTTCTCGGTACATGGTGGCATCGACCAGATCACCATTCTCGTCAGGTGCTACATCATGGTTTGTAGCAAGTGGAGACCCAGCTGCGGAAGCATTCTCCATGTCAAACCGACTGAGA
The DNA here is from genome assembly GCA_025215565.1 of Flaveria ramosissima. Lineage (NCBI taxonomy): Eukaryota > Viridiplantae > Streptophyta > Magnoliopsida > Asterales > Asteraceae > Flaveria > Flaveria ramosissima. The sequence goes on from CM046036.1 coordinate 28,163,673, forward strand.
ATATCCCCTACATACTTGGTCTGATGTAAAAAATATCCCCTTTGGTGTTTGATCCACCTATACTCGAGAAAGAACTTCATCTCTCCCATGGCACTTATTTCAAATTCTGCCCTCACTACTGCTTCAAATTCCTTACATAAGTCTTCGTTCTTGGAACAGAAGATTATGTCATCAACATAAATCTGAACAAGCAGTAGATCACCATCCTTTTCTTTGATGAACAGTGTACAGTCAATTACACCTCTGCGAAATCCGTGTTTCACAAGGTGAGTTAAGAGTTTTTCATACGATGCTCTAGGGGCTTGGTGAAGCCCGTAAAGAGCCTTATCCAGTTTGTAAACTCTGTCCCGATGATATGGATCCTCAAATCCTTCGGGTTGACTAACATACACTGTTTCTCGGATTTCCCCATGAAGAAATGCACTCTTTACATCCAGTTGATAGACTTTAATCTTCATGTAAGAGGCATAGGCTCAGAAGATACGGATGGCTTCAATTCTCGCCACAGGTGCAAATACTTCATTGTAATCAACTCCCTCTACTTGTCGGAATCCTTGAACTACAAGTCGAGCCTTGTTCCTTATTATGACACCTTGGTCATCTTTCTTACATTTCAAGACCCATTTGGTGCCAATGACCTTAGCACCTTTAGGTCTATCAACCAGTGTCCATACACCTAATTTCTTGAAATGAAGAAGTTCTTCTTGCATGGCACTTACCCATGCCTCATCATTTAGGGCTTCACTGACGTATTTTGGCTCAAACTGAGACACAAAACAACGATATGCACCATCGTGAAAGTATCCCTTTTCCATTACCGAGGCATAATCAGCTGAATATAGCTGATTTCTTGTCTGAACTCCTGATCTGACATCCCCAATGACATTGTCCAAAGGGTGATAGACATTGAGACGTGATCCTGGAGTGGTGGAAACAACTACCTCAGAATCAAGATTATGGACATTTGGTTCCAGATCTGAGGCAGTAGGAGTGTGAGGTCCGAAGACTCAAAGGCATCAACGTCAGATGCTTGTGGACTTGCAGTAGTAGGAACCTGTTCCTCCTGATTGTTTTGGTCATTCTCCACGGCTTCATCGTCAGAAGAGGAGTCACTTACCTTGAGTGCTCCCCCTGAATGGTTAGAGGATTCACCTTGTGAACCAGATGATGAATGGTGTGTTTAAGACATCATACATTATTTTGGTTGCTAACTCATCGTCAGAAGTGGAGAGAGGGATGTTGAAGGACTTGAAGAATCCATCATAATCGAAAAAGAATGCGGGTCCTTTTCCAGCAGGAGGGGTGGTGTATCTCTGAACGTCAACGTTACACCACACTTCTACCTGACCCGTTGAGTTGTTGTAAACTCTCTTATTCGGTATGTTGTATCCTAGAAAGATTCCCTCTTCAGCCTTCTCGCTGAACTTGCCTTCCTGAGTTTTCTTCAATAGGGTGCAAGGTGCACCAAACGGTTCGAGATACTCTAGATTTTGTTTACGTCGTTGAAGTAACTCGTAACACGTCTTGCCATGACGCTTTACCAATAGATTCGATTGAACGTGTAACACGCATTGGCAACAGCCTCATTCCAGAATTGGATGGGTAGTTTCGAGTCTGCTAGCATTGTCCGTGCGGTCTCTATCAAGTTGCGATTCTTTCTCTCAGCAACGCCGTTCATTTGAGGAGTGTAGGCGGAAGTGTACTGGTGCACAATTCCCTTTTCTTTGCAGAAAGCCTCCATCCATTGGTTCTTGAACTCGGTTCCGTTGTCTTAGCGTACTTGTCTGACCTTCAGCTTGTAGAGTGACTCCAGTGTAGTTACTAACTCTTTGAATGACTCAAATGTTTCTAATTTTTATTTCAGAAACATCACCCAAGAGAATCTTGAGTAGTCATCTGTAACTACATAGCAGTACAAGTCGCCTGCGTTGCTTCTTGTACTGACTGGACTAAACAGATCCATGTGAAGGAGCTCAAAAGGCAGTTCAATGGAATGAACTTTCTTTTCCTTATGAGACTTCTTCGTCTGTTTGCCTTTCTTGCAGGCGAAAAAATAATCCGAGAGTTGGAAGTTTTTGACGTTTACTCCTCGCACTAGATCATTCTGGATCAAGTGATTCATCTTCCGCGGATTGATGTGTCCCATTCTCCTATGCCAGGAGATAGAATCCTTCTCAGTAGCCTTTGACAAGAAGCACTGAACTTGATGATCCGTTGTAGAGGCCTTTGAAAGATCCAAGACTTAAAGGTCATTATATCTTGAAGCAAACATTAAGACTTGGTCCTCCGGGATTACATAGTCCTTTTTCAGGACATAGCACTTCTTGTTGTCGAATACTACCTTAAATCCTTTGTCACATATTTGGGATACAGAAAGTAAGTTGTTTTGAAGTTGTTGAACGTAGTTTACTTTATCAAACTTCACTTTCTGATTCCCCACTTCCCCTTTTGCTGTGATGTAACCTCCTTTATTTCCCGCAAAAGAAACATGACCTCCTTTAATTTGTTTGACGTTTGACAGGAGTGCCCGATTTCCAGTCATGTGCCTTGATGCTCCGCTATCTACGATCCAAGTGTTAGTTTCAACACTATAGAGAACACCCTGCACATATAAAGGAAATGATTAGTTTAGGTTAGGTACCCAAGCCTTAACTGGCTTGGGTGACCCAGAGGCATCACACATCATAAATTCAACCCACTATCCATTTGAAGGCGAGGGTATATCATGCTTCTTAATGCTCTCAGTATCAGACACTTTATTAGATTTTTCTTTCCACATGCCAGTTTTGTGCAAGGCCTGTTTGTGATAAACAGACGACTGGCTTATGGTTTGAACTTTAGTTTCATTATTTCTTTTAGGTGGAGTAATAGAACTCCTTTTAGAAGAAATCTGTTTTGCATCATAAAGTTCAACTTTCTTTCTTGGTGTTTGATACTTAGGATAGTTTGAAGCAATGTATCCTCTCTTTCCACAATTGTAGCACGATCGACCTTCAACATGTTGGGAAAGACGTCTTTGTGGGGAAGTGTGTGAGACTGGGGTGACTTTGGGCTTGTTGGGTTTTGTCACTTCTTGTTTAGATGTTTTATCTTCTTTAACACAATTAATTGTTTGAACCTTTTTAACATCTTTACCCTTTTGTTTATTTGGACTTAGACATGAATCACATGATTGGTTAACTTGTTTGGTCTTTTTGTGTTCATTATTAGACGTTGTTGAACCTGAATTAACCTCAACCTTCTCAAATTGCTCATCCAAACAAACGATAGGCATTTTACCCTTAGATTTCAAAGTGTCCTCCTTCAGTTTAGTGACAGATTCCACCGTTTGACAAGTGGAATCTGGATCACTAACTAGTGGAGTGGTCACCACATGAACCTTAATAGGATTGTTATTTACTGGTCGACATTTAGTATTTAACAAGATCTCATGTGGTGGTAGAACCACTTTGTAACCTAATCCATCCCCGTTATTTCGTTCTTTCACTAAGTTTTTTAACTATGTGAGAAGAACTAGTCCAACTGTGCAGTTTTTGTTTTAATGAATTTACTTCAACTTCCAAAACTGCTTTTTCCTTTTTAGTTTCTTCAAGGGAGTTTAAATAGAACTTAATGTCATTTGCTTGGTTAAAAGCCACAACTTCGGTTTTCCTAAGTTGTTTATTTAACAATTCTATTTTTTCTTTGTAACTGTGCTTATTTTGTTTTAAAACGCGGTTTGCTTCTGTGAACAGTTGCAAGTCCTTTACTAAGCTATCGTTATGATCTAATAACCTAGAAAATTTCAAATCAATGCTTTCCCTAAATTTATTACATTCAACACAAGCATGATTATCAAACAATTGGTCTTTAGAACTTACATGAGAAGATTTAGTTGAATTCGCCATCAGTGCAGAGATTTTCTCTTCAGCTGCTGGAGATTTTGAACATGTAGTTTTGTCATGTTCTTCAATCACAGGCTTGACCACTTTCGCAGCTTCTTCAGTTTCTGACATGGCTATTTTGACTGCGATATCGTCTTCACTTTCAGTATTGTCATCCAACACCTCGACATTTGCAATGTTGGATTCTCCCGGAGACACAAACCGAAAGCTCCAATCTTGTCCTTCGTCATCCTGAGCGATCAAGGCCTTAGGATCCTTGCTTGACGAAGTAGGTGTGGGTTTATCCTGACGATTGAAAGATGAGAATGGATTCCCATTGTCACACCCCCGCTAAAAGCGGAAACACGGGGATGTAACGAGATCGGGATCGTCATAACACATGGTAAGCGATAGAGAGCAATATAAATAAATGATGACATGCGTGTCATGACGACACCCGACAACAAGGGGACTTGTGTCGTGTTTAGTCAATGTTCACGACAACATAGCCATAAGCAACATGATAATGATAAAACATATTCACATAAAGATGAAAATGTAAATGTTAATTCCCACAACCCGGGAACAAGTTTCAAAAGTTGATAATTGTTTACAAGCGTTAACATTGTTCAAAAAGATTGTTTATCAAAATGAGCTAAGTCCCAAAAATGCATCCTAGGGTCTCCACTAAGGCAGCACACCTAGATTCCTGGACTTGCATGATCACCTGAAAAGATATGCTTAAAACGGTCAACATAATTGTTGGTGAGCTCGTAAGGTTTATGTAATGAAAATGTAAGTGATGCTGTACAAGTAAGCGCGTCGGAATACCGTGAATACAGTTATATACACAAGTAAATATCACATGACATGAGCTTTGCAACCAAACCTAGCTACGTAGACAAAGAAATTGTCGGCATATATTCACCCAAGGGCCCGTTCCTGGCCACTGATGGTACCAACTAGTATACCATCGAACGAGGGTGGGGGTGTCAACCCAGTAGTACTACTAATACCTAACCGTCGGTTCCCACACTAGAATTAAATAGTTGCAAAGATAGAACCACACAGCAGACCCAAGCATGTATCAAATAGTACTTGCAACACAGTATCACGTTGATTCTTTGTATGTAAAATGTATGTAAGTTGTACAGCATAGAAATTGTGTAAGCATACTTTTCCCCCAAGTTGTAAATGATTGAAATATTGTATAAGCGTAAAAAGGGGCCACGAAACTCACTTGTTAGGTGGTAAGTATGTATGAGCAATGAATCCCAAATGTTGAATGCAAATAAACAGTCAAACACCTATTGACAGTTATTGTATAGCATTAATGATATGATATATATATAAGCGCGTCATAATGATGGGTCGGTTCGGGTCGTATCGGCTGGGTCGCGTATAACGCACACAGACTGACACACGTACTAGATCTTATGTAGATCCAAGTACAAGACATTGTCGCCATTAATAATGATGTTTGAATAAAAGTCTCATTGTTATTGAAGAAGCATTGAATAAGTGTCAATAGTTATAAGTCAATTGATCGTTGTAAAACGTTAGCTCAATTTGTTCAAAATGGTATGTGTGCCCTTTCTCGCGTTGACTTTAATATTTTTGGCCGAACAATGGCATTATTGTGTTAATGTTACCTCAACATCACACGACTTTCTCACACCACGCACAAGGAATCAAACACAACAATTTCAGTCGCATAACAAGGTCAGACGCACGACTCAACCTCCATTCGTGCGAATCAACCCTCAATCGTGCGAATCAGCTTCATTCGTACGATTAAGCCTTCATTCGTATGACTGGCATTCAGTCGCACCACACAACACCCAATCGCACGACTCAACCTCCATACGCACGAATCAACCTTCAATCATGCGAATTAGCTACTTTCGTACGATTGAACCTTCATTCGTGCGATTGGACTCCAGTCATGCGAATCACGCACATTCGCACACATTCAGTCAGTCACCTGACTCAATCGCACACAGACACTCAGTCGCACAACTCAGTCGCACGACATGCCTAGTCGCACAACTCAGTCGCGCGATTGACTCAGACGCATGATCCAGTCGCACGACCCACTCAGTCGCACGGCTCAATCGCATGGATGACCCAGTCGCCTGATCTGCAGAATCGCGACTGTGGTCGGGATGAGCAGCCCCCGAGCTGCTCTAAACACGGGTTTTACACCACAAGGACCTCCAGAAACACTCAACAAACGTACACAAGCATGAAACACAAGCAAAGAGAGCTCACACGCACCCATACGACCTTGTGTGCTCGGGTTGAACCCGAACACCCGAAACCCTAGTTTTGGACAGCCGTGAAAAGGCTAGAAAACGGACAACGAAGGACAACTACCTGCTAGAGAGGGGTAGTCTAAGCTGTAGACGGTGTCAAGACGAAGAAAACGAGACCTCTCGGGTTGGATTTGGTGCAAGAATGGTGATTTTGTGTGTGAAGAGGATGAAGATGGTGATAATAAGGATTAGGGCTGGTATGAGGGTATTTATACCCAGCCCAAGTTTGCAAAAATTACAAGTTTAGTCCTTGCACTTAACCCCCGAGTTTTCCGAAATTTGGTTCGGTTGAAAAACGACTTTATTGGATGTTTTATTATAATTGTAAAAGTTCATTTAATGTTGTTATGACTTAAGAAATGGTTATATTAAAACATTTAATATATTTATAAAATGATATATTTGACGTTTTCAAAAATGAAAGTTTTAAAAGTCTTTTTAAGGTTAACACATGGTTATAACGAATACACACACAACGATAATAATGCACACATGATATCCACATAAAGAGTCAAATAAAGATGAGGAATGACCAATCATAGAATAGATGACAGACAAACACGTTAATTGACGGACATTAAGGTGACGGATGTCACACCCATTTCATGTCTTCTTGGGCTTCACACATTCACGCTTGAAGTGCCCCTTTTTCCCACAGTTGAAGCTGGTAACTTTGGTCTTGTCAAAACCAAAAGTTGTGTCCTTAGTGGCAATCAAGTTCTGTCCGGTCTTCTTGACAAACTTCTTAGCTCTCTGGACATCACTTGCTAAGGCCCACATGATGTCCATTCTCTCCAACTCTATCTCGTCTACCTGCTCGTAGTCCTCATCTACCAGATGACAGTTTCTAATTTTCCCAGCAACTAGTCCGTCATAGGAGTGAACGACAGTTCTAAGAGATCCATATGCTCCTTTGCTACCTCTACTGTCACATTCCCGAGATTCTCAGTCTTTTGTTTTGTAGCATTGGCTTCAGGTGCTATGTATTGGGTACAAGACGACCCTGACGTGTCAGATCCTGAAGTAGTAGCTTGAGATGTAGCAGTTGAACTCAACACAAATGTCGTTTGAAGTGGTGCTCCAGACGTTTTAGCTTGTGGAGTTGAGGTGTACAGTGACGGATTCTGATCATATAAAGACTTTTGGGCCCTATACTTTATCCTCAACTCTTCCTCTCTCAGCTTCAGAATGAAATCATTGATATCTAACTTCGCCAGCATCTCATTCTGCAGGACCGGTGAAGGGTGGTCACTTACAACACAACAACAAAAATAGGAGTTTAACCAAACTTTAATCAAACTGTAAACTGGATTAACCACAAGAACGATACTAAAAACACAAGTAATGAGTAAGAGACAGAACAAGAGAACACAAGATATTGGGTTTCAAGGATGCAGTATATTGCTTTCTCAAGTTCTATTACAAGTGTTACAAAGCATAAAGAAAGATACTAGAACATGGAATACTTATACTACAACCTACAGCCGGCTATACTTTGAAAGCCAGCTAGATACAATTGACTAGACACAAACAAAATCAATTGTAGAGTCAAAAGGCATATCTGCCTTTTGACTTGTGACTATGACACGCCATAGCTCACATCCTAATATATTACAAAAAGGATAAAAGTACATAAAGTAGAAAGCATGGACTCAAGACCTCAATGTATTGTTACCAAAAGCATGGACCTTTCACCAACTCATGTAAGTTGGTGACTTTACAGAGTTGTAGCGGAAAGGTGGTCCAGCTTTATGGTAAAGTACATCAGATAAATGCATATCCTTAAAAGTCTTCGGAAGAAATTTGTCTTCACTATTTGGCTTCGGAAGACTTTGTCTTTGAAGCTTCGGAAGACTTCACTTTTGGCTTCGGAAGATATTAGTCTTGGCTTCGGAAGATTTTACACTTAGAATATTTCTAGTCCATGGTGTTAAACTTCCGAAGCATTTCTACTTCAGTTCCTTAGTGCATGCTTGCAGAGAGACTTTGGATGTTTTGTGTTGCATCGGACTTATAGGAATCCTTACAAACTCCCCCTAGGCTGATGTTACCAAAACGTTTAGAAGATCTTCAGATGTTTGTAGTCTTCAGCACAATGATAAACATACTCTTCTTCATTAGATGGTCAGGATCATTCAAACTCTCATAGTATCTTCTCATCTCAAAGAGATCATGTAGAGGTAAGTTGATTATGTCTTGCCATGTATAGACATTCTCAACACCTTGATCTCTGATCACATGCCATCTCTCTGGATTAGTAGTGAAGGTCTAGGATAAGATGGGTGTCTCAGCTGCAAGAGGAGCCACTTGAATTGGAGTTGATTGGGCTGCCTCTTCATGCACTTCCTCAGGTTGATCTGACTCAGCCTGAGGTGTAGAGGTAGATGATTTAGGCTTCTTCTTCTTAGACTTTGGTTTAGAAGTCATCCTCTTCTTCCTCTTAGAGGACTTTAACTGAGAAGACTGGTCTGCAGCACCTTGTTGATCATCTTTGTCTTTCTCAGTTGGGTGTTCCTCCCTCACAGGTTCAGAAGGAGAGGGAGTTTGACCCTGCTGTGGATCAGAAGATGAAGCTTGCTAAGGTTCAGCAGGAGGTCCGGGTTGTTTTGTCTCAGGTTGTTCAACCTTAACCTCCACTTCAGGTGGGACTTGACTTGGAAGAGAGTGTAAGTCAATCAGCTATCCACTCTTGATCTTCTGCTTGATTACCCTGATATGCTCATCCATTGTGGATAGAGACATAGGGCTAAGTCTCCTTCCGAAGAATCCATACAACTTCAAGAAGCTCATCATCCTTTGTCGGGTCAGCAGACTTCTTCATACTCTTTTGGATGATGGCTCTTGACTTTGCAGCCTCTTTCCCTCATCTTTCTCTTTGTAGCTTTTTGTTCTTTGAGCACTTAAAATTCAAGCTATTTGAGGTACTCAAACTCAATGTACTCAAAGGACAAGGGAAGAAGTGCAGATGCCTGGTAGAGACCTGTGGCACTCAGGTAGTTGATCATGTTTTGTCTGTCTGTTTCTTTGTCTACCTGAGGTTCTTGTGTTGAAGCCATAGTCTCTTGCACAGGGCTTTCTTGAACTGGGGAGAGAGTAGGAGCATGCTTGTAGAGTCTTTTCTGTCTCTTCTCCTCTTTGAATTGGAGAAGTAACCTTGCATCCTCTTTTTCTTTCATCTCTCTTGACACTTCCATGTCAGCCAGTTCATTTAGTTGCTCTAAAGGGAGAGAAATAATCTCATCTATGTCATAGTTCCTGGTCTGCAGGTAAGTAATCCTGACTGCCCTCAACTCATCATCTTGAGTGTTTGGTCTGGGAGCAGCCTTGATTGCAGCTTGTATAAAACCTGAAGACCAAGTGGAACTTTCTCCCCTTAGCTTCCTCTTCCTCTCTCTCTCTCCTCCTCCTCAATTTCCTCAGGAGTCAAAATCCTTTTCCCTTTGTCACCCATAGACCTTTGTGACTCAGGGTGGATAGAGGTTTGGCCTTCATTTCTTGGTGTAGCATCCATGCTCTGGCCAAAGAGAGGTTGCGAGACACCTTCACCAACAGATGTTTCACCGAGGGACTGAATTTCTGAAGCAGTTGTTGGTCTGACAGGCTCTCAGGCTCTATCACTGGGCCTTCAGCTAAGGTTTTCCCTTTGAAGCTAATCTCACGGTCTGCCTCAACATCCAGCTGACCAGTGACATTACCTGATTGCCTTTGTCTCCTTCTTAGGCTGAACTCTTCAGTAATTATGTCTTGAATTCTGAGTGCCAACCTGTCAGCTAGTCTTAATTTGCTTGGATGATAAGTGGCATGTTGACCAGATCAAGACCTTCATAGTAGTTCAAGGTTTGAAAATCAAATACTTCTTGTTGCCCTTGAACTCTGTGAAGAATAAGGGCTCTTCTATCAGCATCATACCTCCACCCAATGATGTAGTTTGAAGTTCCTTGAGGTGGGGATGACATAGCCCTTGGTATACCTTCCTCAAAGAGACTCCTGATGATAGAGTCTATAGAGTCCACATTAATGTGAACTTGAGGAAGTTGCTGAGTATGCACAATTGCAAGTGAGGATGGTGAGTCCTCAATGTTCATACTATGTGAACAGCTCCCAGGTTTCGTGTCTGTAATGACTTTCTCCCCTTTTTTGGTAGCATCACCCTCTTGCATAGGTGAGTAAGAGGTTAGGTCAACTACATTCACAGGTTCTTGTGTTCCTTGTTGAACTCTTCTTAAAGGTCTCCCAGCTAGTTTTTCCATGAGATAAGATATCTCAAGTTGCTGATCATTGACCCTGTTGTGAAGGGTAGTCACCTGAGATTCAAGGTGACTAACCTTGGAGACTAAATAGGAGCATGTTTTGATAGTTTTTGCACCTTTAGTCTCAGATTCCCCTCTTCTTCATCAGAAGAATCATTGGGGGATGAGATGATTAGACCAAAGTCCTCTCTCTCACCACCAGCTTCAGGTTCTTGGCTGCTGGATTTCCTCTGCTTATTGACATTCTCAGTTGAGATGTCAATGGGCTGAGTTGCCATGGTTGAGGTCTTAATAATGTAATCACTTGCAAAAGTGAGAGCCTCTGGATATCCTGAACAAGTTCAGAAGTATCCACCTCAGTTATAGGTGACTAATGTGGGCTAGACTGAGGAGACTCAGGAGTACTCATCTTTCTTTGAGTAGGGGAAGAGAAGAGAGACTCATGGTACTCACTGAAACCTAAGTCTTCATCAGTATAGAATGAAAAGTTAGGAATGGGTTGATTTAGATATAAAGGCTGGGGATGGTAACTGTCCCCTGAAGGTTGTTCACTTGAGTGTTGAGACTCAGAGTGAAGGCTTAAGGCAGTTGGGCTTGTGAGCTCATCAGGGTGAGCATGAGGAACCTCGGCCCTAGTTGAAGAGATGGGAGTGGTTTGCTCCTCAGGGAAAGTGGGAGCTCTAGTGTCCACTTCCTCCTGTAAAGGTGAGTATATGGGGACCTGCACAGACGCAATAGCTTGAGCAGGGGTTCGTTTGGATTTTCTTTGGTAGGTGAGGGTTACTTGAGGTCTTTTTAGTGGTAGAGAGGTAGAAGGTGTGGGTTAAACACTAGCTTGTGTTGCTAGGTTGTCACCTTGAGCAATGAGCTCTAACATTTTGGGGACAAGGGCTGTTTCTACCCCTGAGAAGCCTACAGTTGGCTTCTTCATGATATTAAAGATGTCGGGCTTCAAATGTCCCAATTTAAGAATATTATCTGTTTCCCTCAACTGTGAGCCTAGTTCACAGTTGAGAATGTGTTGAACATATCTAGGAAACATATAATACTCTAAGGAGTCCAAGTTAGCAAGCAAATTTGTATAGACAAATTGAGAGTACCTGAACATGACCCCTTGAACCATTCCATGCACTATGAAGGAGAGATCCTCAGGAATTTGGTCCCACCCACCATGCTTGTTTGACAAGCTGTGGATAACCACATGAAGTAGATATTTCCATTGGAATGAGACCTTCCCTTTCCTCAAGGTCTTTACAGAGAAATCTCCCTCATAGCCCATCTGCTCAAAGGAATGATTGACAGCTTCCTTTGGGAAGGACAACTCACCTTCTTCATCATCCAGCTGCAAATGAGTGTTGATGATGACCGGAGTGATGAAGATTGTCCTCCCTTGCACTGTGGCAGACAGTGCCTTCTCCCCATCCATGATGACCTCTTGGCAGGTCTTCCAAAATTCAAGCACATGATCCTCATAGAGAGTAGGATCAAGGTTAAGGTTGGCCATTTGAGAAGCTTAAGGATGAAGAAAGGTGAAAAGCAAAGGCGGTTTAGGAATTAGGTTTGAGGAATAGTAGAATTGAAGAAGATAGTGAGGGAGAGGGGGAACCGTTGGGTATTTATGTGAAAAAGGATTTGAACCAAAGTTAATAAAAGAGGATAAACTTTGAAATCCGAATGTCAGTCCCACCTCTTAAAAAGTCGTTTACTTTTGCTCAAAAAGTAGTTTTCTTGGAATTCGAAAAGCTTTCGAAGGTAAATTGTATTCGGAAGTTTTAATGAAAAAGCTTGTGAAGCTAAAATGACTTCGGAAGAATTTCTTGAGAATCTTGAAGATTTTGCTTCGGAAGAGAAACAAACACTTGAATGCTTTGTATATAAAACAACAAATCTTCCAAGAGTTAATTTTGCTTCGGAAGGAAAAAGTCCTTAAAAACAAATAAGTGTCTGAGACAATTATTTAAGCTTCGGAAGATAGATTGAAACCTCTTATGAAGGTAAAATTACTTAGACAATTATTTATTTTGAAGACATGATTTGCTTCCGAAGGTAAAAATATATCTTCCGAAGGATCAGAAAATTTTCAAGAATCTAAGGAAAATCTTCAAAAAGGATTTTATATCCAAAGAAAACATGAGCTTATGAAAGTGATGAACTAGACAACTTAGGACACACATATTTTAAGAAATAATTAGAATTAGTTTTAAGAAAAGATCTACTCAAAGTTAATCATCCCAATAGCTGATATTAAATATTTAAATCTCTGTTCATCAAAAGCTTTTGTAAACAGATCAGCAAATTGTTCATCTGTATGAACTTTGACTAGTTTAATTAATCCCTTTTCATAGTTATCTCTTATTAAATGATACATGATATTGATGTGTTTGGTCCTTGAGTGCTGCACAGGGTTCTCAGTGATAGAGATAGCACTATTGTTGTCTATGCGGATAAGAGTCTCCTTGAAGTTAAATCCATAGTCCAGCATCTGATTTTGAATCCATAGCACTTGAGCACAGCAACTTGCAGCAGCAATGTATTCAGCCTCAGCAGTTGATGTAGACACACAGGATTATTTCTTGCATTGCCATGAGACAACCCTTCCACCAAGGAATTGACATCCCCCAGATGTAGACTTTGTAGTCATGTTGCAACCACCATAATCACTATCTGTATAAGCATACAGATTGAAGTTAGGATTCTTTGGATACCATAAACCAAGTGTTAAAGCACCTTTGAGGTAACTTAGAATCCTTTTGACAGTGATGAGGTGAGACATCTTAGGGTTAGCTTGATATCTTACACAAATACATGTAGCAAACATGATATCAGGCCTGCTAGCTGTAAGATACATAAGAGACCCAATCATAGCCCTGTATAAGTGTTTATCTACACACTCCCCCTCAAGATCAGGTCTAAGAAAGTGGTTTCTGGCTATAGGTGTCTTAGAAATCTTACAATCAGTCATGTTAAACCTCCGTATGTCCTGAACATACTTTGACTGACTTATGAAGATACCATCTTCAACTTGCTTCACTTGAATTTCCAGAAAGAAATTGAGTTCTCCCAATGCACTCATTTCAAATCTGTCTTTCATTAGCTTCTCAAAGTCTTTGCAGAGCTTTGGATTAGTTGAACCAAAGATAATGTAATCTACATACACTTGAACTAGCAGTATGTCATTTCCCTGTCCTTTGATGAAGAGAGTTCCATCTATAGTACCTCTCCTGTATCCATGTTTGCAAAGATACTCAGACAATGTCTCATACCATTTCCTGGGTGCCTGATGCAGCCCATAAAGAGCTTTTTCAAGCTTGCAGACATAATCAGGATGATCAGGGTCTACAAAACCAGGTGGCTGTTTGACATACACCTCTTCGTCAATCAATCCATACAGAAAAGCACACTTCACATCAAGTTGAAAGACCTTGAAGTTCTTGGATGCAGCAAACGCCAGAAATATTCTAACAGCTTCTAGTCTTGCTACAGGAGCAAAGACATCAGTGTAGTCAATTCCTTCTTCTTGTGTGTATCCTTGAACAACTAGTCTAGCCTTGTTCTTGATGATAATGCCTCTATCATCCTTCTTATTCCTAAACACCCATTTGGTTCCAATGGTAGTCTTCCCATGAGGAAGAGGACAAAGGTTCCAAACTTTTTGCCTTTTGAATTGAAGCAACTCTTGTTGCATAGCTTCAACCCAACTTCCATCCTTTAGAGCCTCATCAACTTTCTTTGGCTTTATCTGGGATAAGAAACAAGAGTGAAGACAAACATTTGCTTCATAGGTTTGTCCTCTTGTTCTTACCCTTGTGACAACATCTCCAATGATGTTTGTGGTGGGGTGAAACTTGTGGATCCTAAGCTGAGGGATCACAACAAGTTGCTGAGAAAGATCCAAATTTGAAAACTATAAATCTAGCATAGATGATTCACCCTCCACATTACCACACTTATCAAGATTGACTTAATCCAATGAGTGTGTGACATCATTGATGTTGTCATCTATGGTGTGGTTATTAGCATCAAGGAATTCTTGATCGCTTTCACCATCACCATTGTTGTCTTCCACAATTGAGGTATCTTTATCTGGTTGTGGAGCCTCTGAGCTGGAATTTGAAGGCACCCCAGATGTATTAGCTGAATTTGTCATTATAGTGCTGATAGAAACCTCATTTGCTGAAGTAGTTCCAATTGGAGCTGAAGATGTGTGAGTTGAAGGTCTTCTTAGCTCAAATCTTGGATCGGGATCACCTGTATTTAAATTTTCTACAGATCCTGAAACATTGATAGGATCGGATCAATTAGGTTTGAATTATGCAACAGAATATCAAGAATTGAGATCGAATTCAAGCAAGAAAGGTAATGAATATGCAAGACAATCAATCACAATTATAGAGAGAATATTTCTGTTAAAGGAATGTTTTTATTCACGCATAATGCTTCGGTTGAGAATACAGCTAGGTCAACATCCCTTATATAGAGGAATGTGACGTCTGCTGATGTCACTTGACAGTGACATCTAACAGAATTTACAAAAACAACTGAAATATGCAAACTACTGAGATGTTCTCAACAGCTGATTACATCTCAGTGAATGCTAAGTACAATTACATTAAACTACTGACTAATAACTACTGAAACAATAAACTACTGAAATATAAAATTACAAGTACTGAAAAGTAAAACCATCACAACTACTGAAGTTAACAACTTCAACTGTTGTGACAACTGCTGATCACTTTGGTCTTCAGTCTTTGTCTTCAGCACTTCTTCTTCAGACTTTGTTTTCAGTTCTTTGCTTTCAGACTTTGTCTTCGGTTCTTTGCTTTCAGACTTTGTCTTCAGACCTTTGTAATCAGCTGATGTCTTCAGCTGATGTGATTATCTTCAGCAGTTGTAATGTCTGTGGGACTTAGAGGTTTTTCTGATCAGGCTCATTGGTTCTTTTGGTCCAACAAACTCCCCCTGAACCAATGCAGCCAAAATCTCTAACTTTATTGAAGATCCCACTTATTCTTTGGCAAAAGTACTCTCTTGATCAGCTTCAGAGGTAAACAGATAAGCACAGGCCAGGAAAAGGTTTCTAATCATTTGATTGGCTAAGTATGGAAGGGAACTCTGTCTTGGGGAATTTGGACACAGAGTCTTGTCCCAACCATGAAACCTATTTCCCATTTATGAGTCTGAAAGACTCCCTTGCATAGGCCTCAAGGAGAACAACTTGTTCCTCCTTAGTGAGTTCTTTTGCTTCTCCCTCAAAGAAGAACTCAGGCCCATAGTACTCAGACAGGTACCTCACTATCTTCCCATTCTTTAGCTCAACAGTTGTTATCTCTCTATATGCGAATTCATCTATATGAGAGCCTTCAAGTAACAACTGGAGTTCACTCTTCTGAAGATCTTCAAGTCTTTTGTACAGCAACCCCTTCTTGATCATTTTATTCTCAAGAATAGACATAGGGGTTGATTTGGATGTGTGAGCTCTCTTGAATTCTTCAATGATTTCCCAGGGTGAGACTACCATGGCCAGCATGATTGCAGCATTCAAAGTCTTTCTTACTTGGCCATGATATTTACTTGGTAAATTTTTCTTGTGAATTCTAGAACTTACCCTGGGATCTGGCCAAATCCGCACTCTCTCTTTTTGATGTTGAAAAGTATGCCTGAGAGTGTACAGCCTTTGAGCTTGAATCTTCATAGCTTGAATGGATGAGGACTGAGGGAAGTCCTTGTCAACCATCTTAAGAAACTGCTCATCATGCTGCTTCTGCTGTTCTTCTTCTTCAATTTTGACATTAACTGTCAGCCTTTGAGTTTCAGGAGTTATTGCTTGTGATTGACTCCTAGGCTTCAGTTTCTTCTTTTCAAGAACAGCAGATATTGGCAGATTGTCTTCTTCATCCTCTTCTTCTTCTTCTTCCATTTATCATCCTTTGCTGACTTAGACTCCCCCTTTTTGGTTGCATTGGGTTCAGGGGTTTGAATGTCAGAAAGGTGCTTGGACACAGCATCAGTCACAAGTGAGGTAATATCTGAGGAGAGCCTCTCATCAAAAGTTTTATGAACAATGGATGTGATGATGGGTGTGATGAGAGGTAAGGAAGATTTAAATGCAGCAACCATTTGCTCAGAGCGGTTCTCTCCCTGAGAAATGGTGCCTGAGCCAGAGGCTGGTGGTTTGGTTGATTTGAGTGGCTTAGTGTTTGGGGAAGCTTCAACAGAAGCTGCCATCTGTGGGTTTGTTGGGGCAAATGGTCTTGATTCCTGAGGCATGATGGGAAGCAGATCTTTCAATCTACAAACCTCAGCCTCAAGAATAGTATTTTGGGCTAACACTTCAAAGAAATAGCCCAGGTCATCATCAGTATAAACTGAATCACCTGACCTCCTGAGTGAATCAGGATGAACATGTGCTGAGTGTAAATCAGTGATCACATGTGCCCCTTTGTCTTGGAACTGGGGACTTCCTATCTCAGGAGCATGTCCTTCATTGACAGTTGCCTCTGGTGAGGGCTTAGAGATGATACCAGCTGAAACAGGGGAAGAGGTAGCCTCACCAGATGTTCTAGTCTCCACATTTACACTAGGAGACTGAACTTGATAATCCCTATGCTGTTGGATATCAGCTACATTTTGATCCTCTCCCTCAGCTGTTGAGGTTTTCCCAGTAGTAACAGGTTTCTGCGGAGGGGTAGAGGAATGTAGCTGAGTCAGCACTTGTGCAATGACTGCAGTTGGGCTTGTAGGGGTGGTATCAGTGGGAGATGGGGGTGAAAAGGTTTGCACCTGGGGAGAGTGGTGCTCTTCAATGGCAATCTTCTCAAGTGAGATAGATTCCAGCAATGTGGTTTCCCTAAATTTGGTTGCATCAGGATCCTGTTGAGAGGATACCTGAGCGGTTTCAGCTGGTGGAGTCATTGAAACTACAAGGGGATTAAGGCTTGTAGTCTCATCCTGCGTTTGTGCTGCAGGGGCATCATCAGGGGACTCAACTCCCTGAGTAGCTTTTTTGGTTTTCTTTGGTTTGGGTTTGGAGGGGACTTTAGATTTGGAGGTGGAGGCTGTGGGTTCCCTCTGCTTGGGTTTGAGCAGTTTGGCAGCCTGTTTGAGTTGTGGGGTTGAGTTGTGCCTGGAGTATACCTCTGGTAATACCAGCAGAGCAGGGACTCCAAGGCCAACAAGGCCACTAGATTTTAATTGATTCAAAATGATTGCCATAAGAAAACTTGGATATAAAATCCATCTATTTGCCATAGGTTTCAATGCCAAATCTTTAAGTTCCAAAAAAATAATATCAGAAAAATTTAGATTTTGATGCTCAAGGATAGAATATAATACCTGTTGCCATCTGGATGACATTTGATCCCACGAGGATGTTGTGGGAGCCAGGCAGACATTGATCATGTGAAATATGAGTCGCTCAGCATCATGGAAGTGCTTCTTCAGGATGGTAGTAGCACTTAGGTCACCTTCATAACCATGATTGGCAAAAGAAAGATCAATGGTGCCTTTTGGGTACTTGGTGGGATAGGTGGCATCATTTAGGTCTGAGGTTTGACGAATGATCTCAGGAGTGATGATCACCCGTTTCTGGTTAACAAAAGACTGGAGAGTGATGGTGGCATCATTCTCATCAGTATGAACGGTAACGTTCGTCCAGAACTGGCACAGAGTATCAGGGTAGATGGTTGTATTGAGGAGAAAGGCTGTGCGGTATTGGGAATCAACCATCAAGTCGATAGCAGCATCAAACTTGTTCCTGAAAGGTGATTTGGTAAGATGAGCAACACAGTTGTGTCGAGGTTTGATTTGCATGGTCGCCATTAATGGAAGATGAACGTTTGGAAAGTGGGTTATGAAAAGGTTGAAGTTAGGGTTAGGTATATATAGGTTATGAAACGGCTGAGGTAAAACAACTAAAAGTGTTTGTGTTGGTCATCAGGTGTTAGAAAACAACTGAAGACATGGTTTTAACTTTCAGATGTTGTAAACAACTGAAGACTTGGTATTGGTCATCAGTAGTTGTAAAACTACTAAAGACTTGGTTTTGGCTTCAGTTGTTTGGAAATGAAACAGTAGTTGTCGTCAATTCACAAAGATCAGTTGTTTCAATGACCTTGACACTTACTCATCAGATCATCTGATTTTCAGATGTTTCATTGGTCATCAGTACTTATTTATTACAAAAGACATCAGTAGTTTGAACTACATCAGTATTTTTGAATAAATAAGATACTTCAGTACTTTTAAGTGATTAAGTCTTCAGTAGTTGTAAAACTACTGAAGATAAAATGACTTATCAACACTTATTTTTGACAAAAGTGTACTAATGCTCATCAGTATTTATGAACTAAGAGCATCAGTAGTTGTCAATTTATTCTAGTTGCAGCATACCAAGCCTGAGTACAAGATTATGAAATGTTGCACTATCCAAAGGCTTAGTAAATCTATCTGCAAGCTCATCAGCACTAGGCACAAACTTTGGATCAATCAGACCTTTTTCATAGCAATCCCTAATGAAATGATGTCTGATCTCAATATGTTTGGTCCTAGAATGCTGGACAGGATTCTTAACAATACAAAGAGTTGAAGAACTATCCATTAATAATGGAGTCTTAGTCTCTGTAATGTCATAATCCAATAACTGATTTTGAAGCCAAAGTACCTGAGATGTACAGCTTGCAGCTGCAATGTACTCTTCTTCAGCTGTTGATGTAGCAACTGATGTTTGTTTCTTACTCTGCCAAGAGACCAAACAGTTGCCTAGAAATTGGCATCCACCAGAAGTTGACTTTCTGGTTAACTTACACCCTGCATAGTCACTATCAGAAAAAGCAACCAATTTACAAGAGTGCCCAGTGGGATACCATAGTCCTAGTGATTTCGTTCCCTGCAAATATCTAAAGATCCTCTTGACTGCAATCATATGGGAATCCTTAGGAGCAGCCTGAAATCTAGCACAGACACAAGTTGCAAACATAATATCTGGTCTAGAAGCTGTTAGGTACATCAAGGAACCAATCATACATCTGTAAAGAGTTTCATCAACTGCTTTACCTTTTTGATCAGCATCCAGTTGTGTGTTGCTGCACATGGGAGTAGAACAGGATTTACATTTTTGTAAATCAAACTTGGTTAACAAATCTTTTGTGTATTTTGACTGATGAATGAAAGTTCCATCTGTCAGTTGTTTGATTTGTAAACCCAGAAAGAACTGTAATTCTCCCATTGCACTCATTTCAAACTTTTGTTGCATCAATTTTGTGAATGCATCACACAACTGTGGATCAGATGATGCAAAAATAATATCATCAACATAAATTTGAACAAGGAGCTTATGCATGCCAGTTTTCTTTATGAACAAAGTTTTATCTATGGAGCCTCTAGTAAATTATTTTGAAGAAGAAAATTAGATAATGTTTCATACCAGGCTCTGGGTGCTTGTTTCAACCCATAAAGAGCCTTATCAAGCTTATACACCCAATCAGGGTGTTTATGATCTTCAAAACCTGGTGGTTGACACACATAAACTTCTTCTTTTATTTTACCATATAAAAATGCACTTTTGACATCCATTTGAAAAACTTTAAGATTATGAAAAGCAGCATAAGCTAAAAACAAACGAATTGCCTCCAGTCTGGCTACAAGGGCAAAGGTTTCATCATAATCAATACCTTCTTCTTGTGAAAACCCCTGTACAACCGGTCTGGCCTTGTTCTTGACAATTTGGCCTTTTTCATCTGTTTTATTCCTAAACACCCATTTAGTGCCTATTGCACACTTACCTGGGGGTAGAGGAACTAGTTCCCACACTTGCTGTTTTTGAAATTGAAGAAGCTCAAGCTGCATGGCTTCAACCCATCCATTGTCCCTTAAAGCAACATGATAATTCTTTGGCTCTTGCTGACTGATGAAGAGAGCATAGAGGCAAAAGTTGGACAATTGACTTCTTGTTGAAACACCAGCAGTTATGTCACCAATGATCTGGGACACAGGATGATTCTTCAATTCTTGATATGCAATAATATCTGTGCAAGTATTTGTAGAAGATTCAGCAGCAGCAGATGTTGATGTAGATTCTTGAAACCTAGACTGAGATGGCAGTTCAAATGAAGTAGAGGATTCAGAGATTTCATCAGCATTTGTTGTGGATGGAGCTGCTAAGGCTACAGGAACATCAAGTGTAGTAGAACCAGGCAGATGATCACTACAACTTGCATTTGTATCTTCAGTTGGAGATGATGGAACTTCAGAGACCATAACTGGTGGAGGCTGATATGGAACATATTGCAGTATGTCCAAGTCAAACATCTCAACAGGGTTTTGAGGAATCTTGTCTTTTGGGGATTCATTGAACTTGACATGCAAAGTCTCTTCAACAATCTTTGTTCTGCAGTTGAACACTCTGTATGCCTTGCAAGTAGATGAATACCCAACAAAATACCCTGCATCCACCTTGGAATCAAACTTCTGAAGGATACTTTTTGTGTTAAGAATATAACAAGGACACCCAAAAGCTCTAAAGAATGAAATCAAAGGAGCCAAATGATGTAAGAGCTCATAAGGAGTCTTCATCAACCTCTGATTCACTAATACTCTATTCTGAACATAGCAAGCTGTATTGACAGCTTTAGCCCAAAAGGTTAGTGGCAAACCAGAGTCAGCCAACATTGTCCTTGCAGCTTCAATCAGGGTCCTGTTCTTTCTCTCCACCACTCCATTTTGCTCTGGAGTTCTTTGAATACTATATTGTCTTTTGATTCCCTTAGACAAATAGAATTCATCAAGAGTGTGATTCCTAAACTCTGTCCCATTATCACTTCTCACACACTTAACAAGAAGTGAATGCTGCTTCTCCACATGTAACACAAAATAGATGATACTTTGAGCTGCTTCATCCTTGGAGTGCAAGAAGAAAGTCCATACATATCTAGAGTAATCATCCACAATTACCAGAAAGTACTTTTTCTTTGCCATGCTCATTACTCTCACAGGACCAAAAAGATCCATGTGCAGTAATTGCAAGCAGGCTGTGGACTTAGGTTCTTCTATATAAGGGAATGAAGCTTTGTGTTGCTTTCCTTTTAAACAAGCTGGGCAGGTATCATCACACTTGAACTCTTTCAATGGCAAGCCTCTCACTAACCCATGATTAATGAGCTGATTCATGTTCTTGAAATTCACATGACCCAGCCTTCTATGCCATAGTTCAGATTCTTGAGTAGAGGCTTTGGAGAACAAACATGGATGGCCTTTTAGATCAATTTTCTTTGATAGATCTAAAGCATATACTCTTCCAATCCTGTTGGCTTTCAGGAGAGTATACTCATCCAATATTTTGTCAATCTTGTGCAAAACTGTGGAAGACAGAATCCGACAGTTTTGACTTGTGAAAAGAGCAACATGCCCTTTATCACACATTTGACTGACACTCAAAAGGTTGTATTTGAGGTTCTCCACATGGTTGACATCATCAAATCTTATCTCCCCATTTGAGACAAAACCCTTCCCAATGATGTAACCTTTGGCATCATTTCCAAAAGAAATAAACCCCTTCTTCCTTTGGGAATAGTCATGAAGAAGAGAGCTGCTCCCTGTCATATGCATGGATCCTCCACTGTCCACATACCAGATGCTTCTTTGGCATGATGAAGAACCCTGCATTTAACACAAACATTAGTTAGCCTTTGAGACCTAAACCTTTTTGGTTTTGGGTCTGTTTTCATCAACAGATGTTAAACTAACAGGTTGTGCATGATTAACAGCTTTTGAAGATGTAGATGATGCTGAGAAGGATTCCTTGGATTTTTGCTTGGGTATCCTTTTCAGTGGTTTAGTCACAGAAACATCTAATTGGTTAACTCTCCCCAATAGATGTTGAACCATCATCACAAGTTGTGTCTGATTTGTTGACAGAGTTTTCAACTCAGTTGACACATCAGTACTTGTGGATGATTTGTTCTTGTTATTCTCTACACCCTTCTTTTGAAAAGACATAGACTTAGTCTGAGTTTTCAATATTCCCTGAGGAATATTTTCAGCTGTTGTTTGAAAAACCCCTTCTTTCTTAGTGACATTTTGAGAAAGCTTAGGTTTATCAGAATGAGATGATTGAGGTACAAACTTGGTTTGAAATTCATTTTTCATTTTATGCATTTCCTGCTTAATGATTTTCTTTTTATTGAATTTTAAACCCTTGTTATACCAGCATTCATCAGTTAGATGATTGAACAAACCACATATTTCACATGGTTTTCTTTTCATCTTTTCTTGATCAACTGCTGAAGCTGATGAAACTACTGAAGATTTGTTCTTCAGTACTTTCTTCCTTTCAGTACTTTTGGGAAGTACTGAAGGATTTTCAACAACTGAAGATTTCTTCTTCAGTGGTTTGCTATCAGTATTTTTTAGAATCCTGATAGATTCTTCTGCAGTTGTCAAGGATTGCTTATTATCTTCTGATTTAAAATGCTCTTCAGCTGTTGTGTTTTGCCCTTCAGTACTTTGAGTACCTTGTGGAACAACACCTGAATTTCTCAGCCTCTTCTTAATCAAGTGTTTCGAAGTAGTGGGATCATCAGTTATTTGATTAACTAAGATACTCACACTGTCTTCATCCTCAGATTTTGAATTTTCAATAGAGGATGAAACACCTGATGATGTGGTTTGGGAATGACTCTCAACCTCAGATTGTACTTCTAACTTAGGAGTAAAATCTGTGGGAGGTATGGTATGATTATACCCAATCCCAAACTTCACATTGGAAGCTGTTTACTTACTGAGAAGCATTTCAAACCCCTTGCAGGATGTTACCCATCGTTCACAATCAACTTGGGTAGCTGCAAGTGTTTCCTTGAGATTCTTGTGATTTTCTAGAATGACCTCTACCTTAGCCTTTTCATCAGTAATTTGACATTTAAGCTTATAAATCTCTTCATCCTTCTCTTTTAACGCAGACTCCAACTCAGATTTTCTTTTAGAAATTGCCTTTTCTAGGTTAAGATTTTGATTAATTAAAGCTACATTTGCTTCCCTAATATAATGTAACACCCGGAAATTTATTATTTTGAAGCCGGCGAAGAAAGAAAAGAAATAAAGTCCAAAGTCGAGGGACCAAACTCGCCAACGAAGAAAAGTTGGGGAAGGTGGTGTTATGTGTAGGGAGAGGGCAGCCCACTCTCCCCACACTTCTCATATTTTCAGCTCACAAAGAAGAGAGAAGAGAGAAAGAGGAAAAAAGGGAGAAAAGTGGTGTTTCGGGTGATTCGGGTGTCCAAATCCGTCGAGTAGCAAGCCAAATCGAAGCTCTTGACTTTGTGCTCGATTGTGTGAGTTCTAGGACCCCACTTTTACTTGTTTTCAACCGATTTTTGGGGCTGGAAAATGTGCAAAACCCGTTTTTGTGTGTGTGTGTGTGTTTGACCCATTTGGGTGTGATGTGTATGATGTGTTTAGAGTATGTTTTCGGGCTTGGGTGTGCTTGTATGGTGTTGGGGTATGCATTCCTAAGGTCCAGGAGGGTTGATTTAGGCTTAGAATGGGTTTGGATAAGCTTGGAGGCCGAAAATGGCAGATTGGGTTCGGGATGGACTCCATTCTGCATCAGCTAGGGCTAGGCGACCGAATGAAGGCCATACGGCCGAATGAGGGCGATTGAAGGTCATTCGCACGATTGGGATTCAGTCGCATGACTGGGAGTCCAGTCGCATGAGGGTTGTACGACTGAGGGTTCAGTCGCATAGATGCTTAGTCGCATGAGTCCATTCGCATGAGGTTAGTCGCATAGGTGCCCATTCGCAGTAATCCCATTCGCACAAGGTCCATACGCACGATTGGATGTTCATTCGCCTAGATGACCATCTGCATGAGTTCAGTCGCATGATGTCCAGTCGCATGGAGGCCATGCGACTGAAGGGCATTCATACGCCCAAATAGGGCTGTTGTACTCGAAGGAATGTGTAGTTTGACTTCTGGCCTTTGGGGAAAGGTGCAGGTGTAAGTTTGACGTAGGGTAACCCGTAAGAGCATGTAAGAGAATGGTTATGGCCTTAAAGAGCATGTAGGACATGATGGTGATGATGTTGCATGTTTATGCATATTATGAATGTATGATGTTGCCCTGTATGATGATGATGATGAATGTGTATGATATGTTCCTTATTACGATGTATGATTATCTTTCTTATGGCTTCACGTATTATGATGAATGAAATGAAGTATTACGTAACGTAAAGTGGGAGAAATGACACGTCTTGCATGCATCGGATAACGGGTCCTTCTTTGTGATTGACCATTATGTGGAACCTCTACCGCTTACCCTTAGTACTGTGGCATACGTTTAGCTGTTCATTTATTGACTTCGGCCCAGTAGCTAAGACTGATCGGTTACCCCTAGTACCGTGGCATACGTTTAGCTGTTCATTTATTGACTTCGGCCCGGTAGCTGAGACTAATTGGGGTGTAGCATATGGTATTGGTATGGATGATGTCCGATGCGCAAGTAAGTTAAAAGGAACGAATGAACGAATGAATGAATGAAGAAGATAATAATGATATTATCTATGCGTACGTATGATGTGTGACCATGTTAAAGTAACGAATGGTTTTATATGAAAGTAAAGTATGTTTTATAATAAAACTAGAACTCACCCAGCAACGCTGACTTTTATTACATTTTCCAGTTGGCAGGTAAATGATTGCTGAGGATGGCACGGCGAGGCTACTCGGCTCTTTTGGGATGGCATCCAATTATATAGCTTTTGTGATGTAATGCAAACATGAATTTTGTAACCGGATAATGATGTATTATTTGGCAAAAGTAATTATAATGAAACGTGATGTCATTTTTGAATGTTTCCGCTGCAATGATTTCTTAATGTAATGTAATTATATGTTTTATATGCGATGAATGACCAACTGTAAGCGTCCCGGGAACGGGGCCTTACAAGTTGGTATCAGAGCCAAAGTTTAAGTGAAATGGGTAAATTTTCAAAATAAACCTTAACTTAAACTGAGAATGGGACGAATGGGGAATGGGATGCCAAACTGAGTAGCTGCGTGCCATCAGGTATTTTCTTAAAGTTAACCGGTTTATGTGCGCATGGTATATGTTATGTGTTGTATGTAGATTTGAATACTGATGTAGTCAGGACAGGTAATACTTGGGGTATGAAGAGTACAGTAAGTGGCTAATCACAACTGGCCACTGTAATTAGGGACTTACTATACTTGACATAAACTGAGTTGTTTCCTTGAATAACCGTGTTGGTGTTTGAATCTTTCAGTGTGATAGAGAATGGCTGGTGGTAGATCTTCTAGAGCTTCTAGGGGTGGAGGTCGTGATGGCCCTGTTGCTGAACCACGCCCTAAAAGAGGAAGGCCTAGAGCTGAGAAAGAGGTTCCTGCAGAACCTGAGACCCCTCATCCAGAAGCTGGGGATGAGAGTGCGAATCTGAGGGCCTCGGTAAAGGAGGCTGTTGTTGAGGAAGTACATCAGGTCATGCAGACAATCTTACCGTCTGTGGTGACCGAAGTCATCAAGGCTGTGAAGGAAGGGGAAAGGAAGGAGAGAAACCGGGCCTCGGGGGAGCAACCGGAGCCTGAAACGATTTTCTCCGATAATGAGGAGGAAGAGGAAGAGGAGCCTGTGCGGGAGGTGGCACGAGGCTGTAACTACGGGGTGTTTATGAGATGCAAGCCCCCTACCTTTGACGGAAATGGCAATGCTGCTGCTGCTCACCGATGGGTGAGAGAAATGGAGGCTGTTCTCGACATCAGCGAGTGCCGAGAGGATCAGAAAGTCAAGTTTGCCACCCACTCCTTCGTGGACTCGGCACTATGCTGGTGGGAGAACATTGTCCAAGCAGAGGGTAATCGGGCGATCGGGAGAATAAGGTGGCCCGAACTGAAGAAGATGGTAATTGAGGAGTTCTGTCCTCACAGGGAAATGGATAAGATTGAGAGGGAGTTCCTGCAGCTGGAGGCGGGATCCATGACACACCAGCAATACACTACCAAGTTCAACGAGATGGCACGGTTGGTGCCGGATCAGGTGACGCCTCTTTCTCGGAAGATCAAGAGGTACATTCAGGGTTTACCGGTGGATGTCCGCCGGCATATGATCGCCGCCCGGCCAAGTACGTTTAGGTCGGCGGTTGATTTGGCCGGAAGACTTTATGATGAGAGGGGAGCGGTGGTGGTTGAATCGAATAGGAAGGGTGGTGGTGATCGAAGCTGGAACGGGAAGAGGTTTGGTCAGGGTGAGGCCTCGACGGGTAACAAAAAGGCACGGGTGGATGACCGCCGCGTGGCCACACCGGGAGCAGGGTCGAGGAGATGTGGTAAGTGTGGAAAGGAGCATGCGGGAGAATGCAGGCTGGGTTTGAATGTGTGCTTCAAGTGTGGGAAAACGGGGCATATGGCGAAGGATTGCCTGACGGGCAAATGTTTTAACTGTGGGGAAACTGGTCATATGAGCAGGGATTGTAAGAAGCCGAGGGCTGAGAGTTCAGGGGCGAAGAGGACGGGAGGTGATGGACCAAGGGCGAGCGCCAGGGCATTCACCCTGACACAGGAGGAAGCTAGAACGGACCCTGATGTCGTGTCCGGTACGTTTCTGGTGAACCA
Source organism: Flaveria ramosissima (assembly GCA_025215565.1). Taxonomy (NCBI): domain Eukaryota; kingdom Viridiplantae; phylum Streptophyta; class Magnoliopsida; order Asterales; family Asteraceae; genus Flaveria; species Flaveria ramosissima. The sequence goes on from CM046036.1 coordinate 28,190,724, forward strand.
AACTTTAGCTTCTGTGTTATTTGATTCTGGTGCTAGTAGGAGTTTTATTTCTGCTGCTTTCTGTGCTAAGCTGCCTGTTAGTAGTAGATGTGTTGATGCGCCCTTTGATGTAGAAACTGCCATAGGTAAGTCTACCAGGATTTCTGTGAGGATAGAGAATTGTGATGTGAAACTCGAGGGTCATAAGTTTCCGGTTAGACCGTTCGTGATGGCCTTAGGTGGTTTTGATTTGGTTCTTGGGATGGATTGGTTAGCGGACTTCGAGGCGAACATTGTGTGTCGCAAGAAGATGATTCGGTTGTTGGCGCCTGACGGTAGTTCAGTGACAGTTTATGGTGATCGGGTTACTACGATTCCGAAGGTGATCTCGATGGCAGTGGCGGGAAAGTGTATGAGACGTGGATGTAGTGCCTACTTGGCCTATGTAAAGGATGTGGATACGCCAACACCACAACTAGCCGATGTACCGGTTGTGTGTGACTTTCCCGACGTGTTCCCGGAAGACTTATCAGGCGTGCCACCTAACAGAGAGATTGAGTTTCAGATTGATCTGATACCGGGTGCCCAACCTGTCGCCAAGGCACCGTATCGGTTGGCTCCGACCGAGATGAAAGAGTTGATGGAGCAGTTGCAAGAGTTGCTTGATAAGGGGTTCATTAGACCGAGTATCTCTCCTTGGGGTGCTCCGGTCCTGTTTGTAAAGAAGAAGGACGGTAGTATGAGGATGTGCATCGACTACCGCGAGCTGAACAAGTTGACAGTGAAGAATCGATACCCCTTACCGAGGATAGATGATTTGTTCGATCAGCTCCAGGGTGCCAGTTGGTTTTCAAGGATAGATCTTCGATCTGGTTACCATCAGTTGAAGGTGAAGGAGCAAGACATTCCTAAAACAGCTTTCCGTACGCGCTATGGTCACTACGAGTTCCTCGTCATGTCTTTTGGTTTGACCAATGCGCCAGCTGCTTTTATGGATTTGATGAACCGTGTGTGTCGGCCTATGTTGGATAAATCAGTGATTGTGTTTATTGATGATATCCTGATTTACTCGAGGAGCGAAGCAGAGCATGCCGGTCACATTCGGGAAGTTCTAGAGACGTTGAGAAGGGAGAAGTTGTATGCTAAATTCTCCAAGTGCGCGTTCTGGTTGCGCGATGTTCAGTTCTTGGGTCACGTGGTGAATCCCGATGGGATTATGGTGGACCCGGCGAAGGTGGAGGCGGTTATGCAATGGAAGTCACCAAAGACGCCATCCGAGATTCGCAGTTTCTTGGGTTTGGCGGGCTACTACAGAAGATTTATTCAAGACTTCTCCAAGATTGCTTCTCCACTGACTAAGTTGACCCGAAAAGAGGTGAAGTTCGTATGGGGTCAAGCTCAAGAGAAGGCGTTTGAAGAATTAAAGGCGAGATTGACTCAAGCTCCTGTTCTGTCGTTACCCGATGGAAGTGAAGATCTGGTAGTTTATTCCGATGCTTCTTACTCGGGTTTGGGGTGTGTGTTAATGCAGAGAGGAAAGGTTATAGCCTATGCATCCCGACAGTTGAAGGTTCATGAGGTCAATTATCCTACTCATGACTTGGAGCTAGCAGCTGTGGTCTTTGCATTAAAGATTTGGAGGCACTATCTCTACGGGACGAAGTGCACCATATTCACTGACCACAAGAGTCTGAAGTACTTCTTTGAGCAGAAGGATTTGAACATGAGGCAGAGGCGGTGGTTGGAACTTATAAAGGATTATGATTGTGAGATCCACTACCATCCGGGCAAGGCCAACGTGGTGGCTGATGCCCTTAGCCGAAAAGAGAGGCCCGAGCCGATTCGGGTGAAAGCCTATCAGTTGATCATGACCTCCGATGTGATGAAACAGGTTAAAGAGTTTCAAGATGAGGCATTGAAGGAAGATCATCTTAACTCTGAAAGAATGAGAGGTCAGGTTGGAGAATTGGGTGAAAACACGTTCGGTGTCAGAACCCGATTTGATCGTGTGTGGATTCCTCGTTTTGGAGATCTACGGGTGAAGATTATGGATGAAGCTCACAAGACTCGGTACTCCATTCACCCTGGTGCCACGAAGATGTACCATGATATGAAGAAAGATTATTGGTGGCCGGGTATGAAGCGCGACGTGGTGGAGTATGTGAGTAAATGCCTTACTTGCTTACAGGTGAAGGCCGAGCATCAAAAGCCGTACGGGAAGATACAACCTTTGGATATACCGGAATGGAAGTGGGAGCACATCACCATGGATTTCATTACAAAGCTGCCGCGTACCCCGAAAGGGTACGATGCCATATGGGTGATAGTTGATCGTTTGACGAAGAGTGCTCACTTCCTACCGATTCGCGAGACATATTCATCTGAGAGGTTGGCTGACCTGTTCATCAAAGAGATTGTGACTCATCATGGTGTGCCAGTGTCTATTGTGTCGGATCGCGACACTCGTTTTACATCTAAATTCTGGAAGAAGTTCCACGATGCTATGGGGACGAGGTTACATATTAGCACGGCTTATCATCCCCAGACTGATGGTCAGTCAGAAAGGACCATTCAGACGCTGGAAGACATGCTTCGGGCATGTGTGATCGATTTTGGTGGAAGTTGGGATGACCACCTACCGTTAGCCGAATTCTCATATAACAACAGTTATCACGCCAGCATTGGCATGCCTCCATATGAGATGCTATACGGTAGGAGATGCAGAACACCCGTTTGTTGGGGTGATATTGGTCAGAAGGAATTGGGGAGCGTCGAGGTAATCGAGGCTACGACTGAGAAGCTTGAGAAGGTCAAAGCCTTCATGAAGGCAGCCAAGGACAGACATAAGTCGTATGCTGATAAAAGGCGCAGGCCGATTGAGTTCCAGGTGGGTGACCGGGTTATGTTGAAGGTCTCACCTTGGAAGGGTATCATTCGCTTCCGAAAGCGGGGCAAGTTGAGCCCAAGGTACATAGGCCCTTTCCGAATCATTGCTCGAGTAGGAGAGGTGGCCTATAGACTGGAGTTGCCAGATGAGTTAGATGGAATTCACCCAACATTCCATGTATCTCATCTAAGGAAGTGCTTAGCAGATGAAGATATGATTGTCCCATTGGAAGACATCGAAGTAGATGAACGGCTCAATTATGTGGAGCAACCAGTGGCAATCATCGACCGAAAGGAGAAAAGGCTAAGGAATAAAGTGGTTCCTCTTGTGCGTGTACAGTGGAAGCACAGGAAGGGATCCGAGTCAACGTGGGAGACCGAGGAAGAAATGAGACAGCACTATCCACGTTTGTTCGAGGAATAACAGGTTTCGGGGACGAAACCTATTTAAGGAGGGTGGACTTGTAACACCTGGAAATTTATTATTTTGAAGCCGGCGAAGAAAGAAAAGAAATAAAGTCCAAAGTCGAGGGACCAAACTCGCCAACGAAGAAAAGTTGGGGAAGGTGGTGTTATGTGTAGGGAGAGGGCAGCCCACTCTCCCCACACTTCTCATATTTTCAGCTCACAAAGAAGAGAGAAGAGACAAAGAGGAAAAAAGGGAGAAAAGTGGTGTTTCGGGTGATTCGGGTGTCCAAATCCGTCGAGTAGCAAGCCAAATCGAAGCTCTTGACTTTGTGCTCGATTGTGTGAGTTCTAGGACCCCACTTTTACTTGTTTTCAACCGATTTTTGGGGCTGGAAAATGTGCAAAACCCGTTTTTGTGTGTGTGTGTGTTTGACCCATTTGGGTGTGATGTGTATGATGTGTTTAGAGTATGTTTTCGGGCTTGAGTGTGCTTGTATCGTGTTGGGGTATGCATTCCTAAGGTCCAGGAGGGTTGATTTAGGCTTAGAATGGGTTTGGATGAGCTTGGAGGCCGAAAATGGCAGATTGGGTTCGGGATGAACTCCATTCTGCATCAGCTAGGGCTAGGCGACCGAATGAAGGCCATACGGCCGAATGAGGGTGATTGAAGGTCATTCGCACGATTGGGATCCAGTCGCACGACTGGGAGTCCAGTCGCATGAGGGTTGTACGACTGAGGGTTCAGTCGCATAGATGCTTAGTCGCATGAGTCCATTCGCATGAGGTTAGTCGCATAGGTGCCCATTCGCAGTAATCCCATTCGCACAAGGTCCATACGCACGATTGGATGTTCATTCGCCTAGATGACCATCCGCATGAGTTCAATCGCATGATGTCCAGTCGCATGGAGGCCATGCGACTGAAGGGTATTCATACGCCCAAATAGGGCTGTTGTACTCGAAGGAATGTGTAGTTTGACTTCTGGCCTTTGGGGAAAGGTGCAGATGTAAGTTTGACGTAGGGTAACCCGTAAGAGCATGTAAGAGAATGGTTATGGCCTTAAAGAGCATGTAGGACATGATAGTGATGATGTTGCATGTTTATGCATATTATGAATGTATGATGTTGCCCTGTATGATGATGATGATGAATGTGTATGATATGTTCCTTATTACGATGTATGATTATCTTTCTTATGGCTTCACGTATTATGATGAATGAAATGAAGTATTACGTAACGTAAAGTGGGAGAAATGACACGTCTTGCATGCATCGGATAACGGGTCCTTCTTTGTGATTGACCATTATGTGGAACCTCTACCGCTTACCCTTAGTACTGTGGCATACGTTTAGCTGTTCATTTATTGACTTCGGCCCAGTAGCTAAGACTGATCGGTTACCCCTAGTACCGTGGCATACGTTTAGCTGTTCATTTATTGACTTCGGCCCGGTAGCTGAGACTAATTGGGGTGTAGCATATGGTATTGGTATGGATGATGTCCGATGCGCAAGTAAGTTAAAAGGAACGAATAAACGAATGAATGAATGAAGAAGATAATAATGATATTATCTATGCGTACGTATGATGTGTGACCACGTTAAAGTAACGAATGGTTTTATATGAAAGTAAAGTATGTTTTATAATAAAACTAGAACTCACTCAGCAACGCTGACTTTTATTACATTTTCCAGTTGGCAGGTAAATGATTGCTGAGGATGGCACGGCGAGGCTACTCGGCTCTTTTGGGATGGCATCCAATTATATAGCTTTTGTGATGTAATGCAAACATGAATTTTGTAACCGGATAATGATGTATTATTTGGCAAAAGTAATTATAATGAAACATGATGTCATTTTTGAATGTTTCCGCTGCAATGATTTCTTAATGTAATGTAATTATATGTTTTATATGCGATGAATGACCAACTGTAAGCGTCCCGGGAACGGGGCCTTACATAGAAACAAAAGCAGCTATGCATGATTCAAAACATATCTTGGCCCTAGCCTCAGAAGATACCTGTGGTACCTGTGATGATGAAGGATTGTCATCAGTAGATTCCATGGCCATTAAAGCAAGGTTTCCAAAAGGATTGTCACCACCATGTTGACCAACACCAGCAAATTGCTCAGAATAACCAGAGACATCATCTGGTAGGCTGCTCCAGTCAACAACCTCAGGGGTGAAAAAGCTCTGATGAGATTGAGGTTGAGATTGCTAATTTGATTGAGAAGGCTGAGGATCAGGTAGAGCATGTGGTTGTTGAGCCATTGGTACTGAAACTTGACCAGACTAAGGCATGTAAAAACATGGATAAGGATATGGCATGGGGCTTTGAGGGACAAAGTATGCTAGAGATGATTGATGTTGTGAATGATGATCAGAACTGGTAGGATGTTGCCCTTTGGATTGTGAATTATTACTTGGAAAAGTCACAAAGGGTGCACATGAGTTAGATCCAGATGATCTACACTCTCTAGCAAAATGTCCAAGTCTGTGGCACTTGTGACATCTCAACTTACTATTGTCAAAACCAACCTTGGTTTTGCCAGAGAGACCAGGAAATTTCCTACCTGTTCTCTTATAAAACTTTTGAGATCTGATATTAATCAGTGCCATTTGGCTCAAAATATCCATCTTTTCAAGATCATCATCAGCAATTCCTTTCAAATCATCTATCATAAAACACAAATTATCAGCATTAAAACTTGAGTTTCCCTCAACTCCAACAAAAGCATGATTTCCACTATTTGAAGAGAAATCAATATGCTCATCATATGAACTTTCAGATGAGGCATATTCAGACTCATGACCAACCAGAGTAGTATTACCTGGTACAAAGTCATCAGTGAGCTTTCCAGATGAAGATAGTTTCCTTTTCTATTCTATCTCTCTCTCAAATGTTAAAGAGTTTCCCATGAAGTTGGGTGAGAGATAGAGTATCAAGATTTGCACTGGAGCGTAGGACAATGGTGTAAGTGTCCCATCTCTCAGGCAGAGATCTGAGGAATCTATTATTCATCTGGCTGTTTGTGTATTCATGTTGAACCATTTTAAGCTCAGAAATTAAACATGAAAACTGCTCAAACTGTTGAGTCAGTGTCTCACCCTTCCTATGAGAGAATGTCTTATATTGCTGGGCAAGGATTTCTCTGTTGTTTGCTAAGACCTCATCGGTTCCTCCAAATTGTTCCTTCAGAGCAACCCAGAGATCATAAGCAGTTTCATGATGCATGAGCCCAGAATAGATTTCATTAGGCAGTGCCATGGCCAGAATTCCATGGGCTTTAGCATCAATCTCAAACAGTTTTAAATCCTCATCAGAATATTGTTCCTTCTTTTTAGGAACCATCTCCTTGGTTTCAGGATTACTCACCATAGGCTTGTATGGTCCATGAACCACAGACTTCCAACAACCTGAACTGTTAACAGACAGGTGATGGAGCATTCGGCGTTGCCATATGTTATACTCACTCCTAACAAGCATAGGAGGCTTAGTTGAGGAGCCAGTATTGTGAGGATCATTCATTGAAGTAGTCATTTTCACTAATTCAATTGAAGTCAAGGAGATTAAAATCGGTCTAGTTTGAAAACTCAACAACACACTTAGATAACACAACTAGAATCACAATTAATGAACTGGAAGCACAGAAAATTAATCTCCATAATCAAGTCTTGCAAAACTACTAATTCGATCAACCTTTGCTATCAAAAGAACAGTTTCAATGATCAATTGTTAGATCGATCAATGATTAACCTGCTCTGATACCATTTGATAGGATTGGATCAATTTGGTTTGAATTATGCAGCGGAATATCACGAATTGAGATCGAATTCAAGCAAGAAAGGTAATGAATATGCAAGACAATCAATCACAATTATAGAGAGAATATTTCTGTTAAAGGAATGTTTTCATTCACGCGTAATGCTTCGGTTGAGAATACAGCTAGGTCAACATCCCTTATATAGAGTAATGTGACGTCTGCTGATGTCACTTGACAGTGACATCTAACAGAATTTACAAAAACAACTGAAATATGCAAACTACTGAGATGTTCTCAACAGCTGATTACATCTCAGTGAATGCTAAGTACAATTACATGAAACTACTGACTAATAACTACTGAAACAATAAACTACTGAAATATAAAATTACAAGTACTGAAAAGTAAAACCATCATAACTACTGAAGTTAACAACTTCAACTGTTGTGACAACTGCTGATCACTTTGGTCTTCAGTCTTTGTCTTCAGCACTTCTTCTTTAGACTTTGTCTTCAGTTCTTTGCTTTCAGACTTTCTCTTCAGTTCTTTGCTTTCAGACTTTGTCTTCAGACCTTTGTAATCAGCTGATGTCTTCAGCTGATGTGATTATCTTCAGCAGTTGTAATGTCTGTGGGACTTAGAGGTTTTTCTGATCAGGCTCATTGGTTCTTTTGGTCCAACAAACATTCTCACAAGATTTGTTAAAACAGTTGGTAACTAAATCAAGATCAAATAGCCAATCAGGACCAGAACCAGCCACACAGGGTGTGTGTTCATTGAAATTCACATTGGCTGACTCTTCAACAATTCTAGTTCTGAGATTGTATACTCTATAAGCCTTAGCCTGGGAAGAGTATCCAATGAAGTGTCCATCATCTGATTTCTTAGCAAATTTGGCAATTTGATCTTTGGTATTTAAGATGGTGCAAGGACATCCAAATGACCTGAGAAAACCAATGGAGGGTTTTCTCTTGTGTCAAAGTTCATAAGGAGTCTTACCATGTGTCTTAACTACTAAAACTCTGTTTTGTACATAGCAAGCAGTATTTACTGCCTCTGCCCAGAAGGTGATGGGCAGTTTAGAGTCAGACAACATAGTTCTTGCAGCCTCATTAGTGTCCTGTTTCTCCTCTCAGCAACACCATTTTGCTAAGGAGTCCTGAGAGCACTATATTGTCTTGTAATACCTTTTTCATCACAAAATATATCAAGGATATGATTCTTGAATTCAGTCCCTTGATCACATCTTATGATTTTGACCTTGTGATAACTTTGATTCTCAATTTTTAAGATGAAATTCTTCAGAATCTCAGGGGTCTCATCCTTAGTTCTAAGAAAGAAAACCCAAGTGAATCTTGTAAAGTCATCTGTGATCACCAAACAATAAGAGGTCCTTCCTAGACTCATTACACTGGTGGGGCCAAAGAGATCCATATGTAATGTGTAGGGGAGTAGTGATGGAGTTCCTTTCCTTAGGCTTATGAGATACCTTATGTTGCTTCCCTTTCAGGCATGCAACACAATGATCGTCCCTTGTAAACTCTTTCTTTGGCATTCCAGTTACCAAATCATGTTTAATTAGTGTATTCATGTTCTTAAAGTTTACATGGCACATTCTTTTATACCATAGGAAAGACTCATCACTATTGGCTTTAGACAGAAAGCATGAAACTTCTCCAGAGGGAGATGTCTCTTACAAATCCATCTTGTACATGTTCCCTTTCCTGGGGGCTCTAAGCAGGATGTGCTCATGAGGAATGACCACTCCAGGCTTGAGAACAATGCACTCATGCTCAGTAAAGAGCATGTTATGACTCTGATCACAAAATTGGGATACACTCAGAAGATTGTACCCAAGCTCCTTGACAAAGTTTACCTTTTCAATACTGAGCTTACCATTTATGACCTTGCCCCTTCTAGAAATGTAACCACCTTCATCTCCTCCACAAGCAACTGGACCTCCATCAATTCTCTCAAAGTTATGGAGTAGTGACCTATTGCCTGTCATGTGCCTGGAACAGCCACTATCAATGATCCAGGCATTTTTGTTTGTCTTGAGCTGTTCCTGCACAAAGAAAATGATTAGTTACATTTGGAAACCCAAGCCTTATTTGTCATGGGCTCACTAAGTATAATAGAAGGTAATGCAACAGTAATAGATCCTATGGTTGTGCTAGGAGGATCTTTGGGCTGTTGTTGATGGAGAAATTTCAGTCACTTGGTCTTTCTTAGACTTCCACACCGCCTTTGGAGTCTTGGACTTGACCTTCAAAACTTCGGATGCTTTTGGGACTTCGGAAGTTTTGATGACTGAACCTTCGGAAGATTCTGCAGTCACTACAGCAGACTTTAGTGCTTCGGAAGAATTCCTTTCTTCCGAGACCAATTTCTCTTCCGAAGGTAATTTCCCATTTGCCTTCTTCTTTGATTTGGAGCTTCCGAAGGAATCAGACTTTCCTTTTGAAGCGTGAATCTTCTTGGAACTCTTTGAAGTCTTTGTCTTGGTCATATGGACAGTACTTTTAGGATTGTATGGACAATCCTTAGCAATGTGAGAGATACTTTCACACATGACACAAAACATTTTCTTCTTTCCAAGAGTCTTCTTATGAGAACAAGACTGTCTTTGGTCACATCCCTTCTCCACCTTCATCTTTGCAGATGCTGAGACAGTTCTTATGGACTGGGAACTGTTCTTGGAGTTTGATGGTCCAGGCTGTGCAGCAGTGGTACACAGCAGATCAGTCTTCTTCTTGGTACTAAGATGATTTGAACAAGAACCAGAACTCTAAGCTGATGAGTTTTGGTTGATGTCTTCAGTCTTTACTACTTCAAACCCTGCAGAGATAAAAACTTGTTTCTGCTTGGAGTCAAAAGTAGCCTTGATCTCTTGAGCCTTCCTTGATTTTCTTTTGCTCTTCCTGATCAAGTTCTTTCTCATTGACTTGGTCATCACAGTAATCTTCTTCTCCTCAGAAGGATAGTGACCCTTCTTAGAATCCTCTTCTTCACTCTTCTCAGGGGAATTCTTCACTATATCTTCTTCATCCTCTTCACTTATAGGATCTATGAGAGGAAGCTCATCTTCACAAGTTCCACACCTAGGAGATCTTACAAACAAGATTGTTGTGGAGGAGCTATCTCATTGGATCCCAGTCCTGTCTATTTTGATAACACACCTTGTTGTGCAGGGATGAGGATATCATGTTGTTGAAGGTCTCTTCTTCAAGAACACTCTTTTCTGCCCTGGCTTTGCTGATCACATGCTCAGCCTGGCACTCAGTCAGCTTGGTTATGAGATCTTTGATTTGAGTCCTAAAATCTGTATGCTCATGTTTTAGAACTGAAATGGTTTTCTTTAAGTCCTCTATCTTTAGTTTATAATCATTTTCAGACTTTCTAAAATCATATTTTAAAATGTTTAAGGACTCAAGATCAGATCTCATCTCCAAGTTATAGGACCTGTATCTATTAACTTTAGCAATGCATTCAGAGTACAGAGATGTTCCAATACCTTGACTTCATCATGATCTACCATTAGTGCTTGGTTTGGAGAAGCATCTTCCACCTCAAAGCTCCAGTCAAAGCCTCCTTCTTCAACAGCAACAACAGCTTGTTGCTTTGGCTTCTCATTCTGAGGGGCTTTCTCAGTGTAGTTTGGTCTGGTTTGTGCTTGGCCACCATTTGTTTTAGGTGCCTTACACTCTCTAGCAAAGTGGCCCATCAGGTTACAGTTGTAACACTTGACTTTGATTTTATCCAAGCCAAACTTTTCACTGGTTGCATTGCTTGGAAACCTCCTTCCAGTTCTCTTGTAGAACTTCTTGGCTCTATGAGTGAGAAGAGCCATCTGCTGGACTATTTCCATATATTCCAGATGATCTGGATGGATACAATCCAGGTCTTCAAGAGTGAAAAGAAAGTTGCCACAACTTTCATCAGAAGACACAAAGGCTTGAGAAGAACTTGTCTATTGGAATGGGCTTCCTTGAGTGTAGTTCTCCCTGGGTGTCTCTGGGAAGGTGATGAAAGGACCCTTTGGTGAATTGTCAGGGTAGCATATGAGATGATGTTGGGGTTCTATGCTATCCCTTTCAACTACATGCAGGGCTGAACCCAATTGATTGTTGGAGTTGCCAGATGAACCCTGCATGTTCATCTCCATCTGGTAGCCAATGAGAATCCCATATAACTCTGTTAGAGTAAGAGTTTTGAGATTTTCAGTCCTCTTGATCACCACACAATAGTGTGTCATTGCCTAGGAAGTAAGGACATGAACTTCCTTACAATGTCTTTATTTTCAAGAGGAACTCCTCCATCTACAAGGGTATCCACTATCTCAACATACCTGAAGTATTGCTGAGTCATGGTTTCACCTGTTTTGAAGGTGAAGTTTTCAAACTGCTGCTTCAGGAGATCCTTCCTGTTCTCCTTGGCTTCAGAGGAGCCTTCATACATCAGTTTTAGTGCATCCCACAGCTGTTTAGCTGTTTTGCACTTCTTGAAACCTCTGTACACAGAGTTTGGAAGAGCAGTTTGAAGGGCTGTCATGGCTTTTATGTCAATCTCTACTCTCTTCCTATCTTCATCAGAGTAGTTAGCCACATCTTTGGGAATCATACCAGCACCAGTAGCAGAAGGAGTGCTGGGTATGAAAGGTCCATTTTCAACAGACTCCCACATTCTTGAGTCTAGAGACCTGATGAAACCTTCCATTCTCATACACTAGGTATCAAAGTCATCAAGAGTGATCAGTGGGGAATTGTTCATGGTTCCAGTTTCCATATCAGTCTTGGAAATGGCTGCCATTTGAAAAGTTTAGTATTTGTGTGTGTGAGGGATCTTAAGATGGTGAGATCTTACAACACAACAACACAAAGAGGAGATTAACCAAACTTTATTCAAACAGTAAACTGGATTAACCACAAGAATGATACTAAGAACACAAGTAATGAGTAAGAGACAGAACAAGATAACACAATATATTGGGTTTCAAGGATGCAGTATATTGCTTTCTCAAGTTCTATTAGAAGTTTTATAAAGCATAAAGAAAGATACTAGAACATGGAATACTTATACTACAACCTACAGCCTGCTATACTTTGAAAGCCAGCCGGATACAATTGACTAGACACAAACAAAATAAATTGTAGAGTCAAAAGGCATATCTGCCTTTTGACTTGTGACTATGACATGCCATAGCTCACATCCTAATATATTACAAAAAGGATAAAAGTACATAAAGTATAAAGCATGGACTCAAGACCTCAATGTATAGTTCCCAAAAGCATGGACCTTTCACCAACTCATGTAAGTTGGTGACTTTACAGAGTTGCAGCGGAAAGGTGGTCCAGCTTTATGGTAAAGTACATAAGATAAAGGCATATCCTTAAAAGTCTTCGGAAGAAATCTGTCTTCACTATTTGGCTTCGGAAGACTTTGTCACTGAAGCTTCGGAAGACTTCACTTTTGGCTTCGGAAGATATTGGTCTTGGCTTCGGAAGATTTTACACTTAGAATATTTCTAGTGCATGGTGTAAAACTTCCGAAGCATTTCTACTTCAGTTCCTTAGTGCATGCTTGCAGAGAGACTTTAGATGTTTTGTGTTGCATCGGACTTATAGAAATCCTTACACATTCTGTCTAAGGTTGGATACAAAGGAAACCCACTTCTCTGGCAACCCATCTGCAAAGTTTGACACCTTGTCATCCATAGTCGTTGTAACTCCATGAGTGTGCAGCTCACTCATCAAGTGGTAGAACCGATCGATGACGTCATACAAGCTCTCCTTACCCATTGACGAGAAGTTGTCGAACTCCTTCTTCAACGCTTTAGCCTTTAGAGCTTTCAATGATGCATTCACGTCATACCATTTTTCCAATTCATCCTACAGCTTCTTTGCTTGCTTGTTCTCAAAAAATTGATGGAAGATGTCCTTAAGAATTGACTGAGTTAGCAATGCATATACTTTCTTCTCAGCATTGTACTTTACCTTTTGGCCATCAATCATGCCGCCTAAGGTAAGTTTGACTCCATCTGCACCTACAAGCATGCTATACCCTGTCTCTATCGACTCCCACAGATTGGGATCTACTCCATTTAAGTAGATCTCGAGTCTTCGCTTCCATTGTGGGTAATCATCTAACGTTATGAGCTTAGGGGGTTTATTGTGATTCCCCACTTCATTTTCCAGAAGCAATAGATTATGGATCCTTGAATCCCTCCCTGCAGTGAAAGCTGAATATTGGTCCTCCATTACTATCGACTTTGAACTTTAGAACAAACTGTTTTACTTGTGCGACTGAAAGAATGCGATTGAACACTTCGTGCGATTGAACAATGCGTATGGCTTTGACGTGCGAATGAACTAATGGGGATGGCTCAATCGTGCGAATAGACAGATGCGGATGAACAATGTGAATAGGCGGTTCAGTCGTACGAATGGATGAACGATGGATTCAATCGTGCAAATGAGGGATGCGGATGGATTCAGTTGTGTGATTGAGTCAATCGTGCGACTGAAGGTGCTGAATTTTGAGAATTCGAAGGTTTAACGTATTTTGACGCAGAAATACGAATTTCTCACGAACCCTAATTGCTGTATGCCGGAAAACGTTAACTTTTTGACCTGGAGACGTCTAAAATACTGTTTGACACAAAAAGATTGCGTTTTTGAGTGAAAAACACAATCTTTTATATCAAAATCGATTGAATCACACATAAATCAAGAGCCAATGGCTCTGTTACCACTTGTTAGGACCGTGTACGGGACGGAGTACTAACTGATTTACACGTATACCAACTCAAATAGTGCGGAATCCTATTTGATTGGCGATCCAATCAGTGAGAACGCACGTAGAATCGATCTTAGAATGAATCTAAACGTTAAGAACGATTGCAATACAATTTAGTGCGATCTATGAACTTGGAACAGGTTCTCTGAGGTCTCTGGACGGCTAGGGTACAATTTAGTACGTAGGGATTCGAATTGTTACTTTTTTCCACGAATTAAGTGGTATTTATAGGCTAGGGTTTCTCATTCGTGCAACTGAACCATTAGTATAGTTCAGTCATGCAACTGAGTCATACGATTGTTCCATCCGCACGACTGAGGCTTCAATCGTGCGACTGAGTCAATCTCATGTCACAAACGTGCGACTCATCTAGTCTCCTGGTTCAGTAGTGCGACTGGTTCATTAGCATGAAGTTGTTCATGCGTATGGTCCATTAGCATGGGCCATTCGCATAAGAACTTCACATGACTAAGTTTAAACATATTTCTCAACCATTCTTGACTAAGACCTATGTAAACAATCACAAACCTATATAATTAGTTCAACCATGCATTATTACATAATAAGCAATGAAATATTCATCATTATAAGCACAATCACACATTGTATTTCATTCAGTACCCATTCTATTACATCTATGTAAGAAATGAAAGACATTTTACATTTGAGCTCCTAAACTAGGTACACATGTAATACTATTTTGACGCGATGTAATATTCCTCGATTATGGTGTAATTTTGTATTTATTTCATTATTTGATACGATGTAATATTCCTCAATAATTATTTGACTCGACATAATATTCTTCGTAAAATACTATATAAATCATTACTTCTTAATTCATTTCATATCGAAAAATTCAATATTTGTATTCACTTTAAGCGATATAGCTTATTAACGATGTCAATTTGGGATAACAATTATTTATTTGGTTTCGATTCTAACTATTCCCCATTGAGGGTTATAGTTATTATGGTGACGAGGGTGTTAACTATGTTGAGCAGTACAACGATAATGTTGGAAGTTCCGGCAGTAATTATGGCGGTAATGACGGTGACAACGGAGGTGATAGTAGCAGACATGAGTATGGTGATGGTTCTGAAAAAAAGGATTATATGACACGAAACAGGTTATTATGTAATTATTAGTTTTTTTAAGTTATTTGATAATAAATAATTATTAGGTTTTGTTATTTGATAATAACTAATTGAGCAAATTAGATGCGCATGTAGTCATAGTAGTCGGCCCACAATGCCTCTGTTCTATACTAAAATACTATTTCAGATGAATGGGGATTTAAGTCGCTCTTTGATCTGCAGAATAAGGCCTGCGAGCTCTCTCTTTTCTTTTATGGATGGAACATTTGTTCAGGACCACAGGACAGGCTAAGGTCCCGTTGCATTTCATTCATACAGGGAGCTCGCCTTGGAACTTGGTATATTTGACGCGATCATGCAAGTATCTCTTATCTTCTTCATGCAATCTTTCCCGCATCTTGCTGGAAGGGAACAAAGTAGCAGATTCGCTGGCATCCTTTGCTCACGCTCATAGGGACATTATGGTGTTCTACTCAGAAGATAAGTTTCCCACTTGCTGCAAAAGTCATCTGCTTTTACTATTTTCGTCCCTGAGATTTGACGAAAATCACGAGTTCAGTCCAATAGTTCATTTATTACACTGATGGTCCAATAGTTTTAAGATTTATTTCAATTGCAGTCCACACCATTAACACCGTTAAATTTTTCTGTTAAGTTAATGTTAAATGACAAATTTACCCTTGTAATTAATTAACACAAAAAAATTCTAACATTAATCATCACATCCCATCATTCTACCCATCCCTTCCTCCCTCCCTCTCTCTATCTCTTTCTCCCTCTAGTCTCTCTCTTATCTTAATATGAAGAACCACCTGCCACTACCTCCACCCCCAAACCACCTCCAGCCGCCACACCGACCACCACCACTCCATTCCATCCCCAAATCACCGCCTCCACAACTCATTCCACCCATAAACTAGATCTACTCGTATAAATCTAAGAATTAAAAATCCAATTTTAGAAATAGATTAAAGGGTCAAAGATGATGATGATATGATGGTGGCGGTTGTAGTCGTAGGAGGTGGTGGTGCACGATAGTGATAAGGAGAAGGCTGAAGACGTAAATGTTTTAGATCTGGAATAGGGTTTTAGTGGTGGTGGTGGGGTCGCTGGCGGGTTTTAGTGGTGGTGGTGGTGTGGCCGGCGGCAGGTTTCAATGGTGGTGGTGGGGTCGGCGGCGGGTTTCAGTGGTTGTGGTGGTGGGGTCGCCAGCGGGTTTCAATAGTGGTGGTGGGGTCACCGACGAGGTTTCAATGGTGGTGGTGGTGTCGCCGGCGGGTTTTAATGGTGGTGGTGGCGTCGCTAGTGAGTTTCAGTGGTGGTGGTGGGGTCGCCGATGGTTTTAGTGAAAAGGATGGCTAAAAAGGGTGGTTGGTAGTGGCCGGATTTGGTGGTGAGAGAGAGAATAAAGAAAAGAGAAGATAGAGAGAAAGAGAGAGGAGGGATATGGGTTGGGTGGGGATGGGGATGGGGATGGGTTTTTATCAAATTCAAGGGCAAAAATTTATTTTGACATCATTTAACAGAATAGACACTAACGGTGTTAGTGGTTCGGGTAAAATTGAAATAAACCTTAAAACCATTGGAAGTCAGTGTAATAAATGAACTATTGGACTGAACCCGTGATTTTTGTCAAACCTTAGGGACGCAAATAGTAATTTACACTAACTAATTATATTACTTAAAATTATTAGGTTTTTTCTTCTCGTAAAGAATTGGTTGATTGGGTAAGTAATATAAGTCGTGAAAATGAATATGTGTGTTGGTAGTTAAAATATGGTTAAAATGTGATCACGGTGGGGTATATAAAGTACCACTCACTCTTAGAAACACTGGCACCAAAAAAAGTTGGGACACATGATCATTCACCATCTTCACACTTGTCCCCCTCGACCTTCGGCTTGATTGTGCACGCTTCTTGGAGATGACACTCATCTTTTCGAGAATATCCCAATCATCATTTTCATGGTTCAAGGTGAATGGTCCTGCACTTGTGGAATTTAAATCTATTGCATCCTCCGGTGATAATCCATCATAGAAACCTAAAATCAACTCCCAGTTGGCTATGCCATGATATGGGCAAGTTCTTTGCATTTCCTTAAACCGGTGAAAAGCTTCATGGAATTGTTCACCTGATTGTTGTGTAAATCCTCGAATGGCTCGCCTTGCACCACTTGTCCTTTGGGAGGTATAGTATTCATCCAAGAACTATTGTTGCATTTGTACCCATGTGTAAATACTTGCCTATAGGAGAGATAGGAACCATTTTTTGGCCTTATCTTTAAGGGTGAATTAGAATAGGACCAATTTAACTTCGTTTGGTGAGAAGCCTTGGCCACCAATGGTGTCACACCCCGGGCCCAGGTAGGGTGGGACGTCACAGACTAGCAACAACATATGGCAGCGGAAACAAACCATTATAAGAGCTCAAAGGAGAGAATATCACATGGCATTAAAGTTTTAAAAAGATAACGGGACTAGATACACATCAAGCCCCAATTAAGTTTTACAATCATCCATAAAAATGAAATTGTACTTGTTCAACACAAAATATAAATTGTTCAAATGTTTCATCAAGGAAATAAGCCAATGCCATGTCACGGGGATAAGTCTAGGTCTTCACAACTGCTAGGATCTCTTCAAATATTACCTGAATCATGCTCAAGAGAAAATTGTGTCAACTAAAAAGTTGGTGAATTCAAGTCCCGGTGAGCCTCTTCTAAAGTTGTGTTTTACCGGATATTCCCGAAGGAAGAAACTGAGCCCCATACCAGTGAACCCTACCTGCCCGGATGGTTCACCATAGAATCTTAACAAAACTTGTTACATGCCACAACGATCCCTCAGGATCTCAGTGGGGTAACCTTCTTGGAACGGAAGCCACTGTGTGTGGGGGATTCCCCAAATAGATCTATCCATATAAATCAAGCGGTTCACAAAAGAATTAATGATCATGATATAAGAATCAGCAGGTAACCACAAATCCCACATAGAATCATCAAATAAAGCACAATCATAGTTCATAAAAAGTAGAGCACGTTTCATCCCAAAACAATAGTAAAAAAAAGGGGATCACTAGAACTCACCTTAGGTTTCCAAATCAAAGTTTCTTGATGTGCCGGGAAGTGTCACAAGTCTAGCACCCTAACAAGTACATATTAAGCAATAAGCTACTGCCCTAAACTCATTCAAAGTGCAACAATGGTGTCAAGAGTTTAGCTATAGGGTACGGCTTTGGTTTAGTGAAGATTTGTATAAAAAGTTTCCTTTTATGGCAAGTCAAGGCGTCTTCATGAAAATTGAGGATTTTCACTTCATTAGATTTGGTACATTAAGAGATTTTATTGTTCAAGTGTTTATTAACATCCTAGAAGTCGGTTATAAGGTTTGGAAAAATTTTACAGTTTAGTCCCTCAAGTTTCAAAATTGATAGTTTCTACCCTTAAGTTTAGTTTCTTGCCCTTTCATGTCATTTATATCCAAAATCAGATTATTAGAGTCATATTATGATTATTATGGAGTAAGTGATTCAAAACTTTGGTCTATGGGTTCGATTTTGAAAACTGCGCGTTTAACGCTCCCTGTTGCGGTAAAAGCCGGATAATTTTAATAGTAATTTGGAGTTTTCAAATATTTAAATTTTGGACCAGTAGGTATTTTCTAAGACATTTATTTATAAATTTTTAAATCCTTAAATTGTGTAAATTGGCCTTTTATAGTTAAAAACCTTGTTTTTACGTTTGACCCGTTAATACGCGGTTTTGACTGGGTTTGACCATTTAAAGCTCATTTGACCGAATTTTTAAATCTTTTAGGTCCTTTATCACTTACCTTACTGAAATCATATGATTTTCATAAATCTTAGTTTTGAACTCTATTTTTATAGATTTTTTTCAAAAACTATGCTCGGTTTGTACCCGTTTTTAGTTAAAATGTCATTTATTTGTGTCTTTGACCACTTAAATTATCCACTGACTCCAGAATACTTTATTTATCATTTTTGAGCCTGGAATACCTTTCAAGAATGTTAAATTCATATTCTTACTATTTTTAAGTCATTTTACCATGTTTTCGGGTCCCGAAAGTGACTAAAAGAGGGTAAATCACATCATGTCCTTTATTCCAGAGGTTAAACATTTCTAATACTTCTAATATTCACTAAAATCTACTGAAATTTCAGTCCCAACATATTGCCTAGTAGATCTATACATCCATATGCTTCAAATATGTAGAAAATGCCATAACCGACAATTACACTAGTGTAAACCATCATAATTTGAGTTTAAATGTTACCAACACTTCGTTTAACTTCACAAACAGATTGTTAAGGTGTAATTAAGTCGTTCATGAGTAGGTTATGGGTCTTGGTTAAAAGGATTTTTTAAACAAATGCTCAAGAGGGTGTTGTTACATGTAGAAAGGGGGGTTTCAAGGTGAAATCCTTGTATCAACCGTGGGTTTGAATGTGTAGCCACTTGGAACTTTTGAAAACAGGTTCTTGGGAGTCCCTTAAGTCATAAAAATGCATGTTACAAGTTTGGTTTACAAGAGTTTAAGCTTTCACAAGTTAGATGATGTCAAAAGACTCAAAATGAGGGTTTTCATGGTGGAAATCGGTTTCCACCTCAAGAATGGCTAACAAAACATGAAGTTTACCTTCAAGAACGTTGGGGACTCCTTAAGAATGAGATGGTGGTGAGATGTTTCTGCTACAACAAGGAAATACACGGTTCTTAGATGTTAAATGATGAAAACAAGAGGAATGTCACAAAACCGACATCTTGAGCTTACACTCGAAGTAACTCACGGTTTGGAGGGTGTTGATGGCCGTGAATGGCTTGAAACTCCTTGGACTTGGATGGAGAAACTCGAACTAAGGCTGGAGAGGTGGAACAAACACGGTTGTGTGACAAAATCTTGTGAACAAGGCTACTCCTTTGCGGTTTTGGTCTTGGCCGAATGTCTTCTTGGTGTAGTCTTCGAGTTCTTCTTGCACAAGGCTTAGAGAGAATTGTTTTGAGAGTGTTGTGAGGAGTGTGAGTGTGTGATATCTGGTGGATTCGAATAAAGGGAGAGAGGGAGAGAGAGGGAGAGATTGCATGGATTGTGAGTGGGTGAGAAGGGTGGTGTGAAGAGGAGAGGAGAGTGGTGAGGGAGGGGGCGGCCGCTCTTGGAGTGTAGTGGGGAGAGTTTTGATTTAATTTTAATTGTAAATTAATATTGTGTAGTGTAATTTGTAGTACTGGGTATTATGTATTATTTAGTGGAAGGTGATTTGAGGTGTCTAATGCATACCCATGCATGCATGGCCGAAATTATGCAAGTGTGAGTGTGTATGCTCACATTTTAATTGCCTTCTCTTGAGTTTAATTTTGTAAGGGTGACTAGTTGACATTCCCGGAACACTAATTTTTAAAAAGGTAGAAACCTAAATTGGTTAAAAATCAAAAGTAAAAATCACATGAAATCATAATTTACATCAAATAGCAAGAATTGTTTCCAATTTCATAGTAGGGTTGTATAGTTTCAATTATTAGCACTCATAGAATGGATAATGATGCAAGTAATCTAGGGTTAGGGTAACAACCTGGAGGTCGGTTGTCACATTCTCCCACTGTTTAGGAAATTTTGTCCCGAAATTTTAACTCTGATTAGAGACTGAACGGGTGGGTTTGATGAGGTATGGATAGTTCTTCCTCATTTCATCTTCACGCTCCCAAGTAAATTCAGGTCCTCGCTTGGAGTTCCATCTAACCTTAACCTTGGGTATGCGGCTCCACCGGAGTTGTTTGACCAATCGATCCGTGATCTCCACAGGTTCTTCCACAAAGTTCAGTTTGTCGCTGATCCTTGCTTCTTTTAATGGTAGTTCCAGGGTTTTGTCTACCATGCTCTTCTTCAAGTTTGACACATGAAAGGTTTCGTGTATGTGACTCAATCCTGGGGGTAGTTTCAACTTATATGCTACTAGGCCAATTCTTGCCATTATCTCAAATGGTCCAATGTATCTTGGGCTTAGTTTTCCTCTTTTTCCGAATCTCACTGTTCCTTTCCACAGTGCTACTTTTAGCATCACTCTGTCGCCCACTTGGAACTCTAGAGGTTTCCGCCTCCTGTCGGCGTACTTCTTCTGTCGGTCTCTAGCTGCTCTCAGTCGTTCCTTTATCTTATAGATCTTATCGGTGGTTTCCAACACTATGTCGAGTCCCATCACTTGGCTGTCACCAATCTCATTCCAACTCAAGGGTGATCGGCATTTCCTGCCATAAAGGGCCTCGTACGGAGCGGCTTAGATACTCGCGTGGTAACTGTTGTTATAGGCGAATTCCACCAAAGGAAGATGGTTATCCCAGTTTCCGCCAAAGTCCATCACGCAAGCTCTCAACATGTCTTCCATCGTTTGAATAGTTCTTTCGCTCTGTCCGTCGGTCTGAGGATGGTAAGCCGTGCTAAGATTTAAACGGGTTCCTAAAGCTTGCTGGAACGATTTCTAGAAACGAGAGGTGAAACGGCTGTCACGGTCCGAGATGATCGACAGAGGCACTCCATGCCTTGTTACAATCTCGTCGACATAAAGTTGGGCCAGTTTCGTCATGTCGTAGTCTTCTCTAATTGGCAAGAAGTGAGCTGATTTTGTTAATCTATCCACTATTACCCAGATGGCATCGTGACCTTTAAACGTTCTAGGCAACTAGGTAACAAAATCCATCGTAACATTATCCCATTTCCATTCTGGAATCTCAGGTTGCTGCAACGTTCCCGATGGTTTTTGATTCTCAGCTTTTACCATGGCACAAGTTAAACATTTCCCCACATAAACAGCGATTGATCTTTTGATTCCTGGCCACCAGAAAAGTGTCTTTAAATCCTGGTATATCTTATCACTTCCAGGGTGAATTGAATATCTAGACTTGTGTGCTTCATCGAGGATTACTTCTCGAATTCCTCTGTGTTTTGGCACCCAAGTCCTTCCACCATATCTATATGTATCATCGTCCCCTATCTCCAACTGCTTTTCCATTCCAGTCAATCCTTCTTCTTTCAATTTTTCTTCCTTTAATGCCTCGCCTTGAGCTTCCTTCAATTTTGCTATAAGGTTGGTATACACACTCATCCTTAAGGCTCGTACTCGAAGAGGTTTCTCTCTTTCCTTTCGACTTAACGCATCCGCCACAACATTGGCCTTACCAGGATGGTAGCAGATCTCGCACTCGTAATCGTTCAATAGCTCAACCCATCTTCTCTGACGCATGTTGAGCATCTTTTGGTCAAGGATATGCTGCAAGCTTCTATGGTCAGTGTAGATAATTCACTTTGTGCCATAAAGGTAATGCCTCCACATCTTAAGGGCAAACACCACGGCACCCAACTCCAGATCGTGCGTCGTGTAGTTCTTCTCATGATCATTCAGCAGTCTCGATGCGTAAGCAATCACCTTGTTGCGTTGCATCAATACACATCCTAGCCCTTGACGCGAAGCGTCACAATAGACCACGAAGTCTTCTACTCCTTCTGGAAGAGCAAGTATAGGTGCACTGCATAATTTCTCTTTAAGCATTTCAAATGCCTCATTCTGCTCTCGCTCCCACACAAAGGTTGTGTTTTTCTTGGTTAGTGCGGTCAAAGGTTGTACTATACGCGAGAAGTCCTTTATAAATCTTCGGTAATAGCCAGCCAGTCCTAAGAATTGCCTTATCTCCGTAGGAGTTTCAGGAATCTTCCAATTCTTTATGGCCTCAATCTTGGAAGGGTCAACTTGAATCCCATCCTTATTTACCACATGACCTAAGAATTGGATCTGGCGCATCCAGAATTCACATTTCGAGAACTTGGCATATAGTTTCTCATTGTTGAGCAATTCAAGAATTAGCCTGAGATGCTTCTCGTGCTCGTCTTTAGTTTGAGAATAGATCAGTATGTCGTCGATAAACACGATCACAAACTTGTCGAGGTAAGGGCAGCAAACGCGATTCATGAGGTCCATGAATGCTGCTGGAGCATTAGTCAGTCCAAAGGGCATGACCAAATACTCATAGTGTCCATACCTAGATCGGAAGGCGGTTTTGGGTATGTCTTCTTCTCTTATCTTCAGCTGGTGGTATCCTGACCTCAAGTCTATTTTGGAGAAATAACTTGCTCCCTGCAGTTGATCAAATAGGTCGTCTATTCTCGGGAGAGGGTAACGGTTCTTTATGGTCAGCTTATTCAACTCCCTGTAATCAATACACATTCGCAGGGTTCCGTCCTTCTTTTTCACGAATAGCACCAGGGCACCCCATGGAGAGACACTCAGACGTATAAATCCCTTGTCCATTAGTTCTTGAATTTGTACCATTAGCTCCTTCATCTCAGGTGGGGCGAGCCGGTACGGTGCCTTGGCTACTGGTGCAGCACCAGGCAACAAATTTATCTGGAATTCCACTTGTTGATTTGAAGGAAGTCCTGGTAGTTCTTCTGGAAACACCTCTGGGTATTCCGAAACCACGGGAATCTCTTTGATCTTCTTTTCCTTTTGGGTCTTCATCACATATACTATATAAGCTGGACATCCCTTCTTCAAGCTCTTGGTAGCTTTCAAGTGGGATATCATAGGGTATAGAGTGTTACTCCTTTCTCCTTCTACCACTAACACTTCTTCAACGCTCAATGGTATCTTGAGCAGTCGCTCATCACATACGATTTCAACTTTATGGTTGGCTAACCAGTCCATACCCACGACCACATCAAATCCTCCTAACTTAATGGGCATCAAGTCAATCTTAAACATATTCCCTTTTAGATTCAGGGGGCAATCCCTAATGATTTCGTTAGCTTCTAAAATATTACCGTCAGCTAATTCTACGGTAAATGTATCAGTCAAGGTACACGCGTCTAAGTCAATCAATTGCCTAAAGGTACTAGAGATAAAACTAGCACTCGCTCCAGTATCAAACAGTATAGTAGCAGGATGATTGTTTACAAGGAACGTACCGTTGACAACGTCGGGTTCCCTACGAGCTCCTGTTGGGTCCATAACGAAAGCTCTTCCCTTAGGCTTATTGTGCTTGGCATCCTTGTCTCTACCCAGCTTAGGACACTTGTTCCTCATATGCCCTGGGTCTCCACACTCGTAGCATTATTTCCCTGGTACATAAGTACAGTCTTTTATTAGATGGCCTGTTCTCTTGCACCTGAAAACAGGGCATCGGGTTACATTCTCCTTGATGATGTAACTTGCACTTGCTGCAGAGTAGGCTTGTACCCGTATACAATCTCCGGTTTTTGCTTCCTTGATCATCACGTCTCACTCCTCCAGAACTCCTTCTACTTGACCCACTGCTACTTCCAATCGCTCTTTTTGCTTCAAACCACTTCCTCTTGTCTCCAACAAACTTCTTCTTCTCATCAGCCCTTCCTTGATCGGTCCATCCAGCCCTAATAAGATCGTCAGTCAGAGTGCTGGTAAGGTCGATAACAGCTTGTAGGGTCACAGGCTGAGAGGCACGAACCATACCCCTAACTCTTGGGTGTAGTCCCCAGATGAACCGTGCTACACCTTTGGCTTCTGGCGTCACCAAATGTGGCACAAGTCGGGACAGGGCTAAGAAACGATTGATGTATTCGGTGTAGTTGGGTCCCTTCATTTCCAACCTTAAAAATTCTGTCTCCTGCTTCTCGAGTTGATTGATGGGGCAATATTTGTTGGTCATTAACTCTCGGAATTCAGTCCAACCCATTCGATTTGCCACGTTTCTTCCACGGCTCTGGGTAATGGACTTCCACCATTCAAGAGCTGATCCCTTGAGAGATTGTGATGCAAATCTCACCATATGCTCCATCTTGCACTCGCTGATGTCTAAGACGGCTTCCATTTCGTCGATCCACTGGTAAGTCTCTATAGCACCCTCGGTGCCATAGAAGTCCTTGGGCTTGCAGGCCATAAAGGTCTTGTAAGAGCACCCATTTCTTAACTCCTCAGCTTCGTCGTCGTGGCTCTCATCATTTACCGGCCGTTCAGTACCAGTAGTGTTATCCCGGTCTGCATTTATCTGTGCAATGATAGTCGGAATGGCGTTGGCTAGTTGCTGAGCTACGAGGTTAGCAATCCTTTCATCACTCTCTTGATTAGTATTCTCCCCGTGGGGAGTCCCTGGTGGAGTAGGTTGGGTTCCAATAGGCCTTGCTTCCTCATGGCGGCCCCTGGTGGCTCCACGTCGACCAAAACGTGTTCCTCTGCGAGTCGGCATTCTGATAGTATCACGAATAGATTCGTTTAGCATCTCATAAATTTTGTTTCGGATAGCCTAGGCATCATTATCCTATCACACCATGCCTCGAAAGAGGGATCATGGCATGCACATATATATATATTTACAACCCACTAAAGAACCTTAAAAGTCCAAATTCAAAACATGCTATAATAGTTGGGCAACAATTTAGAAAAGGCACAGACAACTTCAAAGCTAAACAAAACATATAGCAGTTCAATACAGACAATTTAATAATTTTAGCATCTCAAAAGCAGTTAACATAGTATCATCCAAACAAATAGAATCAGAGTCATGCTCTTACAATTTGGAAGGTGCCATCACCCCTTTAATAATAAAATAGTCGTCTCGAATAAGAGTTCAAATAGTTTCCTTCTACTGTCCACAGACAGATAAATTCCACTGAGTACTCCAGTTCTCACATCCACTTCCTCTTAGCAATCCAAACCACCCCTGTACCCTTCTTCTCTGCTCAGTCTCCAAACGCTTCACTCCCTGTGTAGCCATCATCGCCTGGAACTGGGCCGACTGAGAAGTTCGAGTGGCGGTGCTGAACAGTCAGCTCATGACGGCGAACAGTCCTCAAAATCTCATCTAGTGTCGCATCGGAGGGTCCTACATCACTTGCCCGCGACTCGACTGGGAGTACCTATCACCAGCCAGTACAGTAGGGCCGTCATACATACTATGTCTCGGCGCCATCAGGCGCTCATCGCGAGGGTCAAACAGTGGGGGTACCGATGTCGGAATCCTAACAGGCGGGGGAGGAGGAGGAGGCATCCTAAAGGATACGGAGGATCCTGGCCTAACGCTTTTGCGAGGTCGGGTGACAGTACGCGCACCCCTATTCCCAATAGGTGGGATGGGTGAGAGGGTCGGAGCAGCTACTTGAGGAGAGCGGGATCGCGTTCGGCTTTGAGAAGGTGATATGGAGGAAGAGTCCTCGGAATCCTCAGTGTCTTCGGACGTGACGGATATCCACCCTGGATGTCCGCATCTCCGGAGGTACGCCTCATACTCCGTCTGGGGTTCTCTCTCTTAGGTGTCCGGTAGGAGCGATCTCAGCGTCGGGGTGAGCAGGCGCCTTTCCTTTATCAGCCATTGGCGTTATCCTGTAAGAAATACATCATGAGTAATTTGGTTTCTCATAGCTCATGATTTACATAATAGTACTAATACTAGTAGTGATGGCAATAGTATCTGTTATTCCAACATATAGCTGTCTATTTTGCCCAGATCAATAGTTTCTTCAAGTAGTATCGGATAGCATAGTTCATCATAAAAATCATTTAAATCCCCTTTTAAAATTACTTTCAAATCATCAATATAAACAGAAAAAGTCCAACCATAACCTAAAGATCAGTGATGGAAATTACGTGTCCGGTAAATTCATGATTACGTTGATCAAGTGTAATCATCAATTTACCCAACCCGATCATTCCAACACTTCCCACAAGGACAGTCCTAGGGTATCAGGTTGTAGCCTAGGGTCTACTATGGCATTCCCGACTTCTCTACAACCTTTGCTCTGATACCAATCTGTCACACCCCGGGCCCAGGTAGGGTGGGACATCACAGACTAGCAAAAACATATGGCAGCGGAAACAAACCATTATAAGAGCTCAAAGGAGAGAATATCACATGGCATTAAAGTTTTAAAAAGGTAACGGGACTAGATACGCATCAAGCCCCAATTAAGTTTTACAATCATCCATAAAATGAAATTGTACTTGTTCAACACAAAATATAAATTGTTCAAATGTTTCATCAAGGAAATAAGCCAATGCCATGTCACGGGGATAAGTCTAGGTCTTCACAACTGCTAGGATCTCTTCAAATATTACCTGAAACATGCTCAAAAGAAAATTGTGTCAACTAAAAAGTTGGTGAATTCAAGTGCTTAAAGTTTAAAAACAAAAGGACTTAATAAATCCTTCTTTGATTAAAAGAAAATAATCATTGTTTATCATCGTGGGAGAAATAAAATCATAATCAACCCTGCACTCAGTCCCGGTGAGCCTCTTCTAAAGTTGTGTTTTACCGGATATTCCCGAAGGAAGAAACTGAGCCCCATACCAGTGAACCCTACCTGCCCGGATGGTTCACCATAGAATCTTAACAAAACTTGTTACATGCCACAACGATCCCTCAGGATCTCAGTGGGGTAACCTTCCTGGAACGGAAGCCACTGTGTGTGGGGGATTCCCCAAATAGATCTATCCATATAAATCAAGCGGTTCACGAAAGAATTAATGATCATGATATAAGAATCAACAGGTAACCACAAATCCCACATAGAATCATCAAATAAAGCACAATCATAGTTCATAAAAAAGTAGAGCACGTTTCATCCCAAAAAAATAGTAAAAAAAAGGGGATCACTAGAACTCACCTTAGGTTTCCAAATCAAAGTTTTTTTGTGTGCCGGAAGTGTCACAAGTCTAGCACCCTAACAAGTACATATTAAGCAATAAGCTACTGCCCTAAACTCATTCAAAGTGCAACAATGGTGTCAAGAGTTTAGCTATAGGGTACGGCTTTGGTTTAGTGAATATTTGTATAAAAAGTTTCCTTTTATGGCAAGTCAAGGCGTCTTCATGAAAATTGGGGATTTTCACTTCATTAGATTTGGTACATTAAGAGATTTTATTTTTCAAGTGTTTATTAGCTTCCTGGAAGTCGGTTATAAGGTTTGGAAAAATTTTACAGTTTAGTCCCTCAAGTTTCAAAATTGACAGTTTCTACCCTTAAATTTAGTTTCTTGCCCTTTTATGTCATTTATGTCCAAAATCAGATTATTAGAGTCATATTATAATTATTATGGAGTAATTGATTCAAAACTTTGGTCTATGGGTTCGATTTTGAAAACTGCGCGTTTAACGCTCCCGGTTCCGGTAAAAGCCGGATAATTTTAATAGTAATTTGGAGTTTTCAAATATTTAAATTTTGGACCAGTAGGTATTTTCTAAGAGATTTCTTTATAAATTATTAAATCCTTAAATTGTGTAAATTGGCCTTTTATAGTTAAAAACCTTGTTTTTACGTTTGACCCGTTAATACGCGGTTTTGACCGGGTTTGACCATTTAAAGCTCATTTGACCGAATTTTTAAATCTTTGAGGTCCTTTATCACTTACCTTACTGAAATCAAATGATTTTCATAAATCTTAGTTTTGAACTCTATTTTTATAGATTTTCTCAAAAACTATGCTCGGTTTGTACCCGTTTTTAGTTAAAATGTCATTTATTTGTGTCTTTGACCACTTAAATTATCCATTGACTCCAGAATACTTTATTTATCATCTTTGAGCCTGGAATACCTTTCAAGAATGTTAAATTCATATTCTTACAATTTTTAAGTCATTTTACCATGTTTTCGGGTCCCGAAAGTGACTAAAAGAGGGTAAATCACATCATGTCCTTTATTCCAGAGGTTAAACATTCCTAACACTTCTAATATTCACTAAAATCTACTGAAATTTCAGTCCCAACATGTTGCCTAGTAGATCTATACATCCATATGCTTCAAATATGTAGAAAATGCCATAACCGACAATTACACTAGTGTAAACCATCATAACTTGAGTTTAAATGTTACCAACCACTTCATTTTACTTCACAAACAGATTGTTAATGTGTCATTAAGTCGTTCATGAGTAGGTTATGGGTCTTGGTTAAAAGGATTTTTCAAACAAATGCTCAAGAGGGTGTTGTTACATGTAGAAAGGGGGGTTTCAAGGTGAAATCCTTGTATCAACCGTGGGTTTGAATGTGTAGCCACTTGGAACTTTTAAAAACAGGTTCTTGGGAGTCCCTTAAGTCATAAAAATGCAGGTTACAAGTTTGGTTTACAAGAGTTTAAGCTTTCACAAGTTAGATGATGTCAAAACACTCAAAATGAGGGTTTTCATGGTGGAAATCGGTTTCCACCTCAAGAATGGCTAACAAAACATGAAGTTTACCTTCAAGAACGTTGGGGACTCCTTAAGAATGAGATTATGGTGAGATGTTTCTGCTACAACAAGGAAATACACGGTTCTTAGATGTTAAATGATGAAAACAAGAGGAATGTCACAAAACCGACATCTTGAGCTTACACTCGAAGTAACTCACGGTTTGGAGGGTGTTGATGGCCGTGAATGGCTTGAAACTCCTTGGACTTGGATGGAGAAACTCGAACTAAGGCTGATGAGGTGGAACAAACACGGTTGTGTGACCAAATCTTGTGAACAAGGCTACTCCTTTGCGGTTTTGGTCTTGGCCGAATGTCTTCTTGGTGTAGTCTTCGAGTTCTTCTTGCACAAGGCTTAGAGAGAATTGTTTTAAGAGTGTTGTGAGGAGTGTGAGTGTGTGATATCTGGTGGATTCGAATAAAGGGATAGAGGGAGAGAGAGAGGGAGATATTGCATGGATTGTGAGTGGGTGAGAAGGGTGGTGTGAAGAGGAGAGGAGAGTGGTGAGGGAGGGGGCGGCCGCTCATGGAGTGTAGTGGGGAGAGTTTTGATTTAATTTTAATTGTAAATTAATATTGTGTAGTGTAATTTGTAGTATTGGGTATTATGTATTATTTAGTGGAAGGTGATTTGAGGTGTCTAATGCATACCCATGCATGCATGGCCGAAATTATGCAAGTGTGAGTGTGTATGCTCACATTTTAATTGCCTTCTCTTGAGTTTAATTTTGTAAGGGTGACTAGTTGACATTCCTGGAACACTAATTTTTAAAAAGGTAGAAACCTAAATTGGTTAAAAATCAAAAGTAAAAATCACATGAAATCATAATTTACATCAAATAGCAAGAATTGTTTCCAATTTCATAGTAGGGTTGTATAGTTTCAATTATTAGCAGTCATAGCATGGATAATGATGCAAGTAATCTAGGGTTAGGGTAACAACCTGGAGGTCGGTTGTCACAAATGGTGCTACATGATGCCTCAAATTCAGATATGTGCAAGTAAGGTGCTTCAGTTTCCATACCATGGAAGTGAGGTAGAATTCCCAAACATTATGGTTGGACTTCAAAAGCTTGCCCCCTTTGTGTTGGTTCAAATCATCATCCTGAGTATTTGGCCTGGGGGCAGCCCTGATTGCAAGTTCCATGAAGCCTGGGGACCCACTTGAACTCTCTCCCCTAAGCTTCCTTTTCCTCTCTTTCTCCTCCTCCTCAATCTCCTCAGGAGTCAGTATCCTTTTTCCTTTGTCACTCACAGGCCTTGGTGACTCAAGGTGGAGAGAGCTTTGGCCTTTATTGCTTGGTTCAGCAGTCAAGCTCTGGCTAGAGAGAGGTTGTGAAGAACCTTCACCAACTGGTGCCTCATTGGGGGTAATGGGTGCTGAAGAGGTTCTTGTCTTAAAGTTCACAGGCTCAACTACTGGGCCTTCAGTCAAGGTTTCCCCTTCGAAGCTAATCTTGGGGTCCATCTCAACATCAAGTTGACCAATAGCCTTACCTGCTAGCCTCAATCTATATATTTTGGATCTCAGCTTGAACTCTTCTAGCACCCAATATTGAATCTTGTATGCTAACCTTGCAGCCCGCTTGTTTTGACTTGGATTGGCAAGTGGGAGGTTAATCAGATAGATGGTCTCATAGAATTTCAGGTTGGAGAAGTTGAAGATTTCCTATTGTCCCTGAGATCTATAAATTACCAAGGGTTTTCTGTCAATGTCATACCTTCATCCCATAACTGGATTCTTAGTGTGATGAGATGGGGTAGGCATAGCCCTTGGTATACCCTCATCAAACAGACTTTGTATGAGAGAGTCCACATCAATATGGACTTGAACAGGTTGCTGAGTATGGACAATTGCAAGTGAGGTTGGTGAGTCCTCACTGTCCATACTCTGAGAGGAACTCCCAGGTTCTGTGATTGCTAGGACTTTCTCCTCCTTTTTGGTAGCATCACCCTCTTGCATAGGTGAGCTAGAGATTAGGTCCATCACATCCACAGGTTCATATGGACCTGGTTGAGTTCTTCTTAGTGGTCTCTCAACTAGCTTGCCCTTGAGATCGGTGATCTCAAGTTGCTGGTCATTGACCTTCTTCTGCAAGGTAGTCACCTAAGATGTCATGTGACCAACCTTTGAGACTAAATAGGTGCATGTTTGAGTCAGTTTTTGCACCTTTAGTTTCAAACTCTCCTCATCTTCATTAGAAGAATCACAGGGGGATGAGAGAATAGGACCAAAGTCTTCTTCCTCATCACCAGCACTATGTTCTTGGCTGCTGGATTTCCCCTTCACCATGACAACTTCATGTGAAGTGTCAATGGGTCGGGTTGCCATGGTTGAGGTCTTAATGATTTAGACACTTGCTAAAGTGAGAGCCTCTTCCATATGGACCTCCTGAACTTGTTCAAGGAGATCTACCTCAGTAACGGGTGGATGATGTGGGCTAGACACGGGGGATGTAGGAGTACTCACCTTTCCTTGAGCAAGGGTAGAGAAGAGAGAGTCATGGTACTCAATGAAGCCCATGTCTTAATCATCATAGAATTCTAGATTAGGTATGGGTTGGTTTAGATCTAGAGGCTGGGGATGGTAACTTTCCCCTGAAGGTTGTTCACTAGAGTTTTGAGACTCTAAATAAAGGCTTAAGGATGTTGGGGTTGTGAGCTCATTAGGCTGAGCATGAGGAACCTCAGCACTGATCCTTGGTAATATGAGAGTGGTTTGCTCCTCAGGGCATGTGGGAGCTCTGGTATCCATTTCCTTCTATATGGTTGGTGATATGGGGGCTACACAACTTGAGTAGGTTGTGTAGGGATTTGTTTGGATTTTCTTGTGCAGATGATGGTTAGTTGAGGCTGTTTGGGTGGTTGAGAAGTAGAAGGTATGGCTTCAACACTAGTTGGTGGTGCTAGGTTGTTACTTTGAGCAATGAGCTCTAACATTTTGGGACAATGGCTATTTCTACCCCTGTGAGTGTACTTCGGAGTTAAGAATGTGCTAGACATATCTAGGGATTATGTAATATTGTAAGGGGTCCAAGTTAGTAAGTAAATTTGTGTAAACAAACTGAGAGTACCTGAATTTTACCCCCTAAACCATCACATGGAATATATAGGACAGGTCTTCAGGAATTTGTTCCCATCATCCATGCTCGTTGGATAAACTGTGAATGACAAGATGGAGTAGGTATTTCCACTGGGAGGAGACCTTCCCTTTCCTGAAGGTTCTTACAGAGTAGTCACCTTCGTAGCCCATCTACCTATGGAGTGGTTGACAGCAGATTTTGTGCAAGACATTTCACCTTCTACATCATCCAGCCTAAGATGTGTGTTTATGGAGGTTAGAGTGATGACGATTGTCCTCCCCTATACTATGGCAGACAGTGCCTTCTCCTCATCCATGGTGACCTCTTGGTAGGTCCTCCCGAACTCCAATAGTTGATCCTCATACAGTGTAGGATCTATGGTGAGGAAGGTGAAATAATTGGATAGAGTCAAAAAGCAGCAAACCTCTGAGAAACAAAGATTTTTTTAGAGTTCAACAGAACAACCTGATGTGTTGCTTGTGTAAGTGCATGGGAAATCCGGTTGGTTTCTACGATCAAGGTTGGCCATTTGGAGGTAGCTTTGCGGTGAAGAAAGATAAGAACAAAGGTAGTTTGTGGGTGAATTTAGGTTAGAGAATGTTGCAGATGAACAAGATAGTGAAAGAGGGGGAACCGTTGAGTATATATATATGAAATGGATTTGAGACAAAGTTATTGCAAAAGGATAAACTTTGAAATCCGGATGTCGATCCCACCTCTGAAAAAGTGCCCAAAAGGGTAGTTTTCTTGGAAGTCAAAAATATTTCGAGGTAATTTGTCTTCGGAAGTTTTATAAAAACTTCCAAAGCTAATTTGACTTCGAAAGATAATCCTGAGCTTTATGGAAATTTTGCTTCGGAAGAAAAACACCTAGAGTATTTTTACTTCTAAGACATATTTGATTTCGAAAGAGATTAGAACTTGGAAGTTTTACTCCAAAAAGAATAAATCTTCCGATTCTTAATTGCTTTTAGAAGAAAAATGTCCTTCAACAACACATAAGTACTTAGAAGCATATTTTTGCTGTGGAAGATATATCAGAATTTCTTTCGAAGTTTAATATCTTATAAGTAGTTATTTGATTTGAAGACATAATATTCTTCTAAAGGTAATCTTAATGTCTTCCAAAAGGAAGTATGTTGAACATTTCCAGAAAAGTAAGGAATATCATTTGAAAATTTTTCTTCCAAAGTAACCTGGGCTTATGTAGTTGATAATATAGACAACTAGGACACATATGTTTTAGAAATAGTTTTGAATTAAGTTTTAAGAAAAAACTACTCAAAGTTAATCATTACAATAGCTGATATAAGATATTTATATCTCTGTTTATCAAAAGCATTTATGAACAGATCAGCATATTGTTCATTTGTGTTAATTTTGACTAGATTTATCAATCCCTTCTCAAAATTATCTCTAATTAAATGATACATGATGTTGATGTGTTTTGTCGTTGAGTGCTACACAATATTCTCTATAATAGAGATAGCACTATTGTTGTCTATATGGATTAGAGTCTCCTTGAAGTTGAATCCATAGTCCAGCATCTGATTCTGAATCCAAAGCACTTGAGCACATCAACTAGCAGCAGAAATGTATTCTGCTTATGCAGTTGATACAAACACACATGATTGTTTCTTGCATTTCCATAAGACTATCCTTCCACCAAGGAATTGTCATCCTCCAGATGTAGACTTTAAAGTCATGTTGCAGCCACCATAGTCACTATCTATATAAGCATACATATTGAAGTTAGAATTCTATGGATACCAAAGGCATAGTTAAGGAGCACCTTTAAGATATCTAAGAATTATGTTGACAGTAACCAGATGTGACATCTTGGGGTTGGCTTAATATCTTGCACACATACATGTAGCAAACATAATATCAGGTGTGTTGGCTGTGAGGTGCATAACAGACCCAATCATAGCTCTATAGAGAAGTTCATCTACACACTCCCCCTCAAGATCAGGTCCAAGGGAGTGGTTTCAAGCTATGGGTGTATTTGCAAACTTAAGTTTAGTCATGTTGAATCTTGTAAGTATGTCTTGTACATACTTTGACTGACTTATGAAGATGCCATTGTCAACTTGCTTCACTTGAATTCCTAGAAAGAAATTGAGTTCCCCCATGGCACTCATTTTAAATCTATACTTCACCAGCTTCTCAAAGTCTTTGTAGAGCTTTGGATTAACTGACCCGAAGATAATGTCATATATATAAACTTGAATGAGCATCAAGTCATTTCCTATTCCTTTGATAAAGAGTGTTTCATCAATAGTACCCCTCTTGTAGCCATGCAGACAGAGATACTGAGATAGTGTCTCATACCACTTTCTTGGAGCGTGGTGCAGCCCATAAAGAGCTTTATCAAGCTTTAGACATAATTAGGATGATCTGGGTCTGCAAAGCCAGGTGGTTGTTTGACATACACCTCCTCAAGTTGGTAGACCTTGAAATTCTTGGATGCAGCAACAACAAGGAATATTCTAATAGTTCCAAGTCTTGCCACAGGAGCAAAAACATCTGTGTAACCAATTCTCTTCTCTTGTGTGTACCCTTGAACAACTTGTCTGGCCTTATTTTTATGGCAGTCTTCCCTTGAGAAAGAGGACATAGGTTCCAAACCTTTTGGCTATTGAATTGAAGTAGCTCCTCCTACATTGCTTCAACCCAACTACCATCCTTCAAAGCCTCATCAACCTTCTTTTGCTATATCTGGGACAAGCAGCAAGAGTATGGATGAATATTTTTGTCATGGGTTTGTCCTCTTGTTCT
Source organism: Flaveria ramosissima (assembly GCA_025215565.1). Classification (NCBI taxonomy): domain Eukaryota; kingdom Viridiplantae; phylum Streptophyta; class Magnoliopsida; order Asterales; family Asteraceae; genus Flaveria; species Flaveria ramosissima. The sequence continues at coordinate 28,225,711 of CM046036.1, forward strand.
CACCCATGTGACATCATCTCCAATGATGTTTGTGGTGGGGTGTGACTTGTGGATTCTGAGTTGAGGAATCACACCAAGTTGATTAGAAAAATCCAAATTTGTGAAATTCAGATCTGGCAATGGAGTGTCACCCACCACATCAGCACACTTATCAAGAGAAGCTTGATCCAATGAGTGTGTGACATCATTGATGTTGTCTTCCATGGAGTGGTTATCAGCATTAAGAAATTCTTGGTCACTGTCACCGCCACCATTTCCTCCAATATTTGAAGCTCTTTCATTAGAGTTTTGTGCCTCTGAGCTTGAATTTATAGGCACCTCAGATTTATCAGCTGAATTTGTTATGGTTGTGCTGATAGGAACTCCATCTGCTGGGTTAGTTACCCCTGGAGCTGAAGTAGTGTTCTTGCTTCATCTTCTTAGCTTAAATCTTGGGTCAGGATCTCCTATTGATAAGTTACCTGTAGATCCTGAAACACTCTCACAAGATTTGTTAAAATAGGTGGTAACTAAATCAAGATCAAATAGCCAATCAGGACCAGAACCTTTCACACTAGGAGTGTGCTCATTAAAGGTCACAATGGCTGACTCCTCAACTACTCTAGTTCTGAGATTGTATGCTTTATAAACCTTAGTTTAGAAAGAGTATCCAATAAAGTGTCCATCATCTGATTTCTAAGCAAATTTGGCTACTTGATCTTTAGTATTTAAGATGGTGCAAGGACATCCAAATGATTTGAGAAAACCAATAAAAGGTCTCCTTTTGTGACCCAACTCATAAGGAGTCTTAATATCAAAACCAATAAAAGGTCTCCTTTTGTGACACAACTCATAAGGAGTCTTACTATCAGTCTTCACTACTAAATCCTTATTTTGCACAAAGAAGGCAGTGTTCACTGCCTCTGCCCAAAAGGTGATGGACAGTTTAGATTTAGATAGCATTATTCTTGCAACTTGAATAAGTGTCTTATTTATTCTCTTAGCAACACCATTTTGTTGAGGAGTCCTATGCGCACTATATTGTCTTGTAATACCCTTTTCATCATAAAATGTATCAAGGATTTGGTTTTAAATTCTGTTCCTCGATCACATCTTATGGTCTTGACCTTGTGATCACATTCATTCTCAATTTTTAGAATGAAGTTCTTCAAGATCTCGGAGTCTCATCCTTAGTTCTAATAAAGAAGACCCAAGTGAATCTTGTAAAGTAATCTGTGATCACCAAGCAATAAGAGGTCCTTCCTAGACTCATTACACTAGTGGGGCCAAAGAGATCCATATGTAATAAGTGTAGGGGAGTATTGATAGAGTTTCTTTCCTTTGGCTTGTGAGACAACTTGTATTGCTTCCCGATCAGGCATGCAACACAATGGTCATCACTTGTAAACTCTTTCTTTGGCATTCCAGTTACCAAATCATTCTTAATTAATATATTAATATTTTTAAAGTTTATATGGCATATTGTTTTATGGCAGATTAAAGACTCATCACTATTTGCTTTAAATAGAAAGCAAGAAACTTCTCCTGAAGGGGATATTTCCTGGAGATCCATCTTGTACATGTTCCCTTTCCCATGGGATTTAAGCAGGACATGCTCTTGAGGAATGACCATCTCGGGCTTGAGAACAATGCACTCACGCTCAGTGAAGGGCATGTTGTGTCTCCGATCACAAAATTGGGATACACTCGGTAGATTGTACCCAAGCTCCTTGAAGAACTTTACCTTCTCAAAGCTGAGCTTACCATTTGTGACCCTGCCCCTTCCAGTAATGTAACCACCTGCATCTCCTCAAAAAGCAACTAGCCCTCCATTAATTTTGTTAAAGTTTTGAAGCAAAGAGACATTGACTATCATGTGCCTGGAACAACCACTATCAATGATCCATACATTCCTCTTGGTCTTTAGTTGTTCCTACACAAGAAGAGATGGTTAGTTACATTTGGAAACCCAAGCCTTGTTGGTCTTGGGCTTGTCAACGTGGATTTCAGACAATGAAACAGTGTTTGATCCTATATTCACGCTTTAAGGATCATCAACTGTTGTTGATAAAGAACTTTCAATCACATGGTCTTCCTTTATCTTCTACACCATCTTTGGAAGGTTAGACTTGACCTTCAACACTTCGGAAGTTTCAACCACTTTGGAAGTTTTGGAGACTGGACCTTTGGAAGATCTTGCTTTCACTACAACAAGCTTCAGTACTTCGAAAGCATTCCTTTTTCCGAGACCGAATTTTCTTCTGAAGGCAAGTTTTCACTAGTCTTTTACTTTGGAGCTTCCAACGGAAACAAACTTTCCTTCCGAAGTTATCTTCTTCTTCATTTTCTCAATAGGTTTGTTCTTAGTCAATGGATAGTACTCTTAGGATTGTAGAGACAATCCTTGGCAAGATGAAAGTACTATCACACATGATGCAATCAACTGGCTTCATTCTGAAAGTCTTCTTTTGAGTACAAGACTGAACTTGATCACTTTCCACCTCTATCTTCATCTTCATAGATGATGTAGCAAGCCTTTAGGGTGAGGCTTCTTTTTATCATAAGGATAAGTTGGACACAAATTTGAACTTTGGTACTAGAGTTCATGATTGAATCTTCAGTGTTCACCACTTAATTTCCTGTAGAGATAAACACTTGTTTATGCTTTAAGTTGAAAGTTGCCTTGATCTATTGAGCCTTCTTTGATCTTCTTTTACCTACTATGATCAAGTTCTTTCTCTTAGACTTGGTCATCCCAGATTGTTTCCTCTCCTCAGGAGAATAGTGACCCTTCTTAGGATGATCTTCTTCACTTATCTTAGATCCATCCTTCACTATCTCTTCTTCATCCTATTCTTCAATAGGGTCTATGAGAGGAAGCTCATCTTGACAAGTTCCACACGTTGGAGATCTTACAGATAGTATAACGTATGGAGGAGCTATCTTAGTAGATCCTAGTCCCTGCTTATTCTAATAACAAACGTTTGCATGCAAGGATGAGGATATTATGTTCTTGAAGGTCTCTTCTTCAAGAACATATTATTCTGCCTTGGCTTTGCTGATCATAAGCTCAGCATGGCATTGAGTCAACTTAGTGATGAGATCTTTGATTTGAGTCCTGCAATTGGTGTGTTCATGCTTAAGAGTTGAAATTGTTTTTTATAAAAGTTCTATTTCAAGTTCATAATCATTTTCAGCTCTTTTAAAATTAACTTAAAAGATCATATCTCTTTTCTAAGTTGTATGACCTAAATTTGTTAACTTTAGCAATACATTCAAGTGTACAAAGATGTTCTAATATCTTCGCTTCTTCGTGATCTACCATCAGTGCATGGTTTGGAGATGCATCTTTAACGTGGAAACTCCAATCAAAGCCACCTTCTTCAACAGCAATTGTAGCTTGCTACTTGGGCTTCTCAGTTTGTGTAGCTTCATCAGTGTAGTTTGTTCTGGTTTGTGCTTGGTCATAATTTGTTCTTGGTTCCTTGCACTCTCTAGCAAAGTGGCCCATTTGGTTACAGTTGTAACACTTCATTTTGCTTTTGTCCAGCCCAAACTTTTCACTAGTTGTATTGCTGGGAAATTTCCTCCCTGTCCTCTTGTAGAACTTCTTGGCTTTGTAAGTGAGAAGAGCCATCTACTGAACTATTTCCATGTACTCTAGATCATCTGGATGAATACAGTCAAGTCTTCAAGGGTGAAGAAAAAGTTTCCATTACTTTCATCAGCAGACACAAAGGCTTGTGAAGAGCTTGTCTTTTGGAATGGGCTTCTTTGGATGTAGCTCTCCCTTGGTGTCTTTGAGAAGGTGATGAAAGGACCCTTTTGTGAGTTGTCAGGGTAGCAGATAAGATGATGTTGTGGTTCTCTGCAATCCCTTCCAACCACATGAAGGGCTAAATGTTGTTGATTGTTGGAGTTACCAGATGGATTTTGCATGTTCATCTCCATCTGGTACCTACTAAGGATACCATATAACTCAGTGAGAGTAGGGGTCTTAAGGTTTTCAGTCCTCTTAATGACCACACAATAGTCTGTCCATTGTCTAGGAAGAGAGGACATGAACTTCCTTATAATGCTCATGTCCTCAAGAGTTACTCAAACATCCATTAGAGTATCCACAATCTTAACATACTCGAAGTATTATTGAGTCATGGTTTCACCTGTCTTGAAGGTGAAGTTCTCAAACCGCTGCTTCAAGAGATGCTTCTTGTTTTCTTTTGCTTCATTTGACCCCTAATTCATGAGCTTCAGTTCATCCCATAGTTGCTTAGCAGTTTTGCACTTCTTGCAGCCTCTAAAGATAGAGTTCAGAAGAGTAGTTTGGAGGGTGGTCATGGATTTCTAATCGACATCTATCTTCTTCCAATCTTCTTCAGATTAGTCAGTCACTTCCTTTGGTATCATGCCACCACCAGCAGTAGTTGAAGTGGTGCATGGTACATGAGGTCATTTGAGAACAAATCCCTACATCCTGGAGTCTTGATACTTGATGAAGCCTCCCACTTTTTAGCACCAAGTATCAAAGTAATCAGGAGTAATCAGTGGAGACTTTGTCATAGTACTGGTTTCCATATCAGCCTTTGAGATAGCTGTCATTTGAGTTGTTAAGTATTTTATGAAACTGAAAGTATTGAAGATGGTGAGATCTTTCAATCAAGAGCCTAAAATGCTCTGATACCAATTGCAGAGCCGTTTAAGGGATGATCGATATAATCAATCTCACAATAAGGAGAGTGTTAGAACTTAGCACTTCACAAATCAAATAAGGACAAGATTTAAGTCGATGATAGTAAGAACACAAGTAATGAGACAAAACAATCTAGGTATGGTTTTCAAGAATGCTGTATATTGCTCTCAAGTTATATTACAAGGGTTCAACACTAGCTTGTGTTGCTAGGTTGTCACCTTGAGCAATGAGCTCTAACATTTTTGTGACAAGGGTTGTTTCTACCGCAGAAAAGCCAACAGTTGGCTTCTTCATGGTCTTAAAGATGCCGGGCTTCATCAGTTCCAATTTAAGAATATTACCTGTTCCCCTCAATGTGAGCCCAGTTCAAAGTTGAGAATGTGTTGAACATATCTAGGAAACATATAATACTCTAAGGAGTCTAAGTTAGCAAGCAAATTTGTATACGCAAACTGTGAGTACCTGAATTTAACCCCCTCAATCATTGTTGGAGCTCTTTGAAGATTAGCATTATACTTTATGTTTTTGTTTTTGTCATAGTATAGGGACTTATTTTTTAAATATATGTTTCTAGTTTTCATTGTTTAGTATAAATAGGATATTATGTATTTATGTAGCTAGACTTTTGGAGAATATTGTTAGAACTCACTCTATGTACATTGTATCTATTTGAACTTGCTAATCAATGAAATCTCTATGAATTTTTGAAGTATTTGCATTTGTTTGATTACTTTGTTCATATAATTGATTATTCCATTACAACGTCATCATAGATCGATCTATTTGAACCTATCAAATGGTATTAGAGCCTTCTGTTAAGTTATTTGGAGCTTAAAATCAACTTTTGAGCTATGTGAATCACTTGAATCTATGTGTGATAGCAATTTGATCAAGAAATTGTTGATTTCAGTTGTGTTTCATCATTAGAAACATGTATTGAATCACAATTGAGTGATTTAACACATTCAGATCTGAATTCTCATCAGATTTGTGTGCGAAAGGGTTTTTTGTATTCGAACTCAAATTCAAACAGAAAATCAGATTTCTTGTTGTTAATTGCGAGAATTGATGATTGAGGATAAATTATCGGTGTATATACTACCTAATTGAAAGTTTTCAGATCAATTAATCAAGTTTTGAAGAATTTGATAAGATCAGGTTGTTATGAAGATGATGAATTAGGCGCTTGAAGTGTTAAAATCATCTGAAATCTACCTAAGTGTTTAGGCGCATAACAACTATTTAGGTGCATTGACACTGTTTAGGCGTTTCAGAGTTGGACGTTTTGACACTTTTTGGAAGTTTTAACACTGTTTGGACGTTTTTAGAAACTAAGAATCCTAGGGGTTTGAAGACTGTTTGGGTGCTTCAGGTTGAAATTTCAGAAATTTTGACTAAGTACCCAGGCGTTTGACAACAGTTTGGACGATTGACAACTGTTTTGATGCTTGACAACTGTTCAGGCGTTTGAGAACTGTTTGGGCATTTTACAACTATTAAGGCGCAACTTCAATTGGGTGTTTTCGAATTCTACTACGGCAATCCCTTAGGTGTTTCTAGTTCAAGTGGGCATTTCACAAGCATCAAGCCCATCAGAATTCAGACTTTTCATTCAACACTTTGAAATTTTTCTAACATTAAAATCCAAAAATATTGTCATTTCTTTGTTTCATTTCAAACTTTAAATAAAACAAAAACAATTTATTTTTTTAAATTCAAATCTCAAAATGGTTAAGTCTGAAGATTCTGAGAGCAGAGTTCCTAAGTTGAAGAATAGAGCTGATTTCATGAACTGGTCTCTCAGATTAAAACAACATCTAAACTTTATTGATATTGATCTTTGGAAATCAATAGAGAAAGGACCACATATTCTTGTTATATCAAATGGTCCTGATAGAGGATTTATGTATACCAAAGACTCTCAAGAGCCTTATCCAAAAGATGGTCTACATGGTGATGATCTGAAGAAAGTAAGACAGACATTAAAGCTTACTCTCTTATGTGTAAGGGTTTACCTTTAGAGGTATTAACCACACTTGAGGGTTACCAAAATGGCTACACTATGTACAAATCCTTAAAAATCATATGTGAAGGTGGTAAAGAGATTCAAGATCTCAAAAAGCAGAAACTGAAAAGGCAACTTGAGCTATTTGAGCATGTTTCTAGAGTAACAATAAACCAAATGATGAACAGATTTGTGCAACTTACTACAGAAATGTCAAATGCAAGCATTAAGAATGATGTTAAAGACTTAAATGATAGACTTCTCAATGCTCTTCCATCTTCATGGAAACAGACACTGACACTGTTAAAGCATACTGAAAAGTTTCCAATGGATCTTGATCTTCTAATTGCTAAGATTGAGTCAGTGGAAATTGATGAGAGCTCAAGGACCAATGATAGAATTGTATCAACTTCTCAGTATAAGTATGTTGCTTCTCCTGTAAATACTGTGGAGAATGCATTTCTGGCAAAGAATGAAAGTACTCTAGACGATGAGGGTGACTTGTTTGTGGGAGCTGGATTTTTCACAAGTGCTCCTGTCTATTCAACTCAACCATAGTCTCCTCCTAAAACTCAAATGCCTAAACCTCAAAGTGAGACTCCATCTTCTAACTCTGTAAGACCTAGTGTTTGTCCAAATAGATCGAATCACAGTACAATTGATTGAATGAATCGATCAATATCACTAACAAACATACAATAGAAACATTTGATGATGAAGAATAGACCAAAAGTATTCAAAAGTAAACAAATCAAAGCCAATACAATCAATAGAACAAAGCTTAATAATATTTCAATGTAATTCCAGCTTACAAAATACACTTGCAACAAGGATCAGACGAATTAGGGTCTTGCAAGGTTCATTCTAATGAAAGAAACAAAATCTATATATAGAGATGATAGTTTCGCTAACAGTTTCGCAGTCAGCGAAACTATCATGACAAGCCTAGTTTTGCCCGGCCAAGATACTCAGTTTCGCTGGGTGAAACAGACTGCTGACTATGAGCGAAACTGCATCAGTTACTATCAATTCTCATTTTAAAACGCAAGTCATGCAAGAATAAGCATTTCAAGATGATATTCAATCATTTCCCAGTCATCTCGAATCAAGTTCCCAGTTCTCTTTTCATTAAATGAGATTATACTCTCCCCCATATTTTTTATTTTTGCAAACCTGTGATTTTTTTTAAAATTTTATTTTTATTATATTTGTTTATTTATTTTTTAAATATTTTTTAAATATTTAATTTTTTTTATATTTTTTTTTAAAAACAATCCATACAAAAATAGAAATTTACCAAATAAGGTCTTCCAAACTACATTGATATAAAGATAAGAAATGAATTATCAAGAAATATGCAGTGATTGTAAAGTGAGAACTGTGATTATGCTGATAAAAATCCAGATTGTGGATATAATATCATGACCTTAACCTGTTTGTGTCGCCTCAAATTTGAATTAGAAACAACCTCTATCAGTTAACCGGATTACTAACAGACCCTCTGAATTGTTCCTGCATGCATAAACAGATTAGTTGGAAAGGGGAACCCTGGCCATCGTAGTCCTGGGTGTTTCTTTTTTATCGATATAAGTAACCTACTTCAACACACAATCTGCTGAAATATCGGAAATTTCTATATCCTTCCTTTTAATTTGCCAAATTTGTTTTGGTTTAATAAATTTTGATTTGAAGAAATTAAATTTGGAAATCATTTTCTGTTTAAGACCGGAGGAAAAAGAATTTGGGCTTAAAACCTTGGTCATGTTCATCTTTGAATCATGTGAAACTAGCTTTACATGAAAAGGTTTGGATGAAGGGTTTTTCATCCAACTATTCAAAGATGTGTGCTTTTCACCTCTTGAACCAGAGAAGCAACCCGTGTTGCGTTTATCGTTTCGAACATTCTTTGTAGACTTACATCCGGAGAAGCAATTCGTTTTGCCTTTACCATCCGTAGCAAGTCTTTGAGGACACTTCTTTACCACATGACCTTCTTTTCCACACTCAAAACAAGCCTTGAAAGGCTTTTGATACTTGACTGACCCGTGTGAAGTATATAGAATTGGAGATTGCTTTGAGGTTGTTGCAGATTCTTGCTTGTTTTGGAGTTTGCTATGCTGAACAGTGAATGAGATCTTCATTGGTTGATTGGCTTGTTTTGCAGTTGGAGAAGAGATCCGTATTGGTCTTGATTCAGCTTTTTGAAGCTTTTGAGACTTGATAATTTCAGGTGATATCTTGATCTTTGAGGAATCGACACAGTCCTCTGTGTTTGATTCATCATCTGAGCTTGTCCAGTCTCGTATACACAGATCTGCTTCCAAAGGATCTTGATTGACAAGAATATGATGTGTTGTTGTTGTTCGAGCTTGATGATTAGGTGATTCCCGATTTATCTCTTCTTTCACAATCCTGACAGGCTCAAAGGTAGGAATTTCACCTGCTTTAAACTTATCAAAGAAGTTAGAAGAAAAAATAGATATAGAGTTACAAACAACCGAGACTGAACAATCATTATCTTGACTGTCAACATTCGGTTTATTGTATCCCGTACCAATTGTAGAATCATTATCATCTCGCACCTTTTTAAGGTTCACTCCGGCTAAACCTGCATGCAAACTGTTAGTATCTTTTTCAATTAAATCATTTGTTGAATGAAGTTTGAGAATTGGAGAGTAACATAGAGTAGATGGAGGTGGAAATAAATTAAATACAGTTGCATCGTCTGAATGATATCCAATCCCACTTTTTACCCGTGCCCCTTGTTGTCTAGCAATAAGCTCATCCTTTTTAATGTGTGAAAGGGTCCATTTATCAAGCTTTGTTTGAAGCTGTGTCGTTTCAAATTGAGCTAAAACATCTCTTTCTCTTAGAATATTATTTTCAACGTTACGCTCCAAAATGGTTCTTCATAAAAGATCATTTCCAGCCAATGCTTCATTAAGTTTATTTGAAAAGGAAATTTCATTTTTCTTTAACTCCTGATTAATTATTTTTAATTCTTTTTCATTTTCTAATAACAATCTGTTTGCCTTATAAATCCCAAATAACTAGATTTTGCCAGAAGAAGAACAAATATCCTGAACAGTATCATTAGGAAGACCCATGATAATTCTTTCTGCAGCTTAGCTCTTCTCACAGTTGCAAACCTTTCTGATTCTTTGTTGTTCCTCTACCTTGACTTCTAGCATCTCTTTATCCTCAGATTTTTTCTTTCTATTAACATCTTTTTCAGCTTTATTATCATTGGTTCTCATAGATTCCGGTTTACTTTCATTGTCAACTCTCAAAGCTTCACAGTTCTCTTCAACACTTTCTCTGATTCAATATTTAATTCCGATTCAGTTCTCAATAACTTAACCTTTTCAATCATCTTTCTGTTTTATAATCAAGTATGCTTGTTACAAAAGAGATAAGATCAGTATTAAGCGTGTTGGTTTGATGTGGGAATACGGCTTGCTGAAATTCTTCTCTTTTGATTTCCAGCTCAAGAGTCTTTAACTTGTTGATCATATCCACAAGATTTGTGTTAACATAACCTCTTTCTTGCTTCAACATTTTAACTTGATGACTCCACTCAGATGGAAGAGAGTCTGGAACATGCTTCTTTAGATTATTTGCTATATTTAAAAATCGATCAATCAAATCTGTTAATTTTTATTTCTTTGTACCTATAAAATAATCAAACCGACTTTGTGCCATTGTGACATTGTCTGATTCGAGATCGTCAAAAAAAGACATTTTCAAACAAGATATTAAATTCACTTTATCACCCAAAATGACAAAAATATTATACGATTATGAATTATTTTTTTAATGACCCAAAGAGCCTACACAACTTGAAGCCCAATTTATAAAACAATATTTTTAACAAGCCCATACAAAATTATTAACAAATAGTTAGCCCAAAATTATTTTTAATCTTATAACTAGCCCAAATTGTTAAAACCCGTACAATTGTTAGCCCATACAAAATCTTGGAAACCCAACCCAATGAGAAAAAGGCCCATTAAAAAAAGACAAACCCTAACACATATACTTACACTAACTAAAACACACACACTCAAGTGTATATAGAGAGAGAGATGCGGATGAGACAAGATTCTCCTAGAGTTCCGGCGAGCAACTGCCGTTCCGGCGAGCCTCCGGCGGCAGTTGCCGGAAAAAATTATCCGGCGAGCAATGACCGAAACAACCACTACCCCCACTAAACTCAACCTCCTGAATCCAACGGTGGCCTCGGTTTTCTCTGAAATCAGTAACGAAGGAGATATAGAAGAGAGAAGATAGCGGCGGCTAGGGTTCCGGCGGTGGAGAAGATGCTTGCGGTTGAGGTAAATATTGAACCGCCACGGTTGTTAGATTGTGGTTTGTGTTGGGTGATCTTGCGGTGATACTGCGGTGATGCTGGGCGGTGGTAGGTTGTGGTGGTGCTGCGGTGGAGCCGGTCGGTGGAGAAGCTGTCGTGGTGGTGAATCTTTGGTTGAGGTTTGTGTTGGGTGATGCTGCAGTGATGCTGCGGTGATGCTGGCCGGTGGTAGGTTGCGGTGGTGCTGCGGTGGAGCCGGACCGTGGTCATGGTTGTTGGAGATGAAGGTATTAATTTTGCATTTTTTTTAAATTTCGCTGAAAATGATAGTTTCGCCAGAATTTTGGCAGTTTCGCCGGAGTTGGTTAGTTTCGCTGGAGTTCGACAGTTTCGCCGGACGAAATTATAGTTTCGCCGGATCAGTTTCGCCGGAGTATAATTTCGCCGGAAATTAAATAGTTTCGCCAGACAGTTCGAACTTTCGTTCAAAAATGGATCTAGTTTCGTCCCATGAAGGTTTTGAAGCTCCCAAGAACACCAAGAACACACACACTAGTGTGTGTGAGAGAAAATGTCTAAATCTGTCAATTTCTTGTAAATTTCTTATGTAAATTTGATTGTTGTAACAAACTATGTTGTATGAGATTTAGATATGATGAATTGTTGATGTTTGTGATAAGATTTGAGTTTTAGACCTAGTTTCTTTTTCTAGAAACCCACTTTCTCTCTCTATAACTTTTCTTCAATCTTCAAAAATTCTTCAAATGTTCAATGAATTTGATCCAAAATGGCTCTGATACCAAATTGTTAGCCCAGGTTGAACACTTGAATCAAATAATATGAAGATTTCTTGATCAAAATAAGATAAACACAATGAAAACCCCAATTTGATCTAATTTTATTGTTGTTTACAAGTAATTCTCCAATCAATTGGTCATTCAACCATTAACCAATCCTAATTACAATTAGGCTATTTATAGTCTAGACTAACTTTCACTATTTACACTTAACCCCCTAGACTATTAAACTAGACTAAAACAAGATAAAATATATTTTGTTCACACAAAATATATTTATTATAATAAAGTCTCAGGACACAATATATCTTCAAAATCTTCACTTGGTTCTTTGTCGTCGTTCGAATTTTCTGTTGATCTTGACTGAGACGTTGACTTTTGTTGACTTTGACTTTTATGTTGACTTTGACATTGTTGATAATATAGACTATTATTTTAGACCCAACACCTAGCAAAGTGAAAGATGTCATAAATATCCTTTTACAGGATGAAGAGTCCAATTCTGCTTTTACAGCCTTTATGGTAAGTTTTCAGGTATATCAAGGTAGTCATTTAACACAAGTTGGTTTGATTTGGCAGGATTTGTTTAAGATGGATCCTGATGATGTAGAAGTGATGGATCTAAACTGGTAGATGGTGATGATGGCTTATAGGACCCAAAAATATTCTTATGTGAACAGAAACTATACGCCAAGTGCAAACAAAATAGTTGGCTTTGACAAGTCAAAGTTAAGATGTTTCAATTGTAATTGGTATGGCCATTTCTCAAGAGAATGCAAAGCTCCAAGAAACCAAGGAGGCAATGCTCAAAACATCTCTAACAGTCAAAGATATCATCAACAATCCCAGAAGACCTTTCAAAAGCCGTATCAAAGACTTCCTATGCCAGAACTGAAAGAAAAATCAATGACAACTGAAGAGCCAAAGAAAGCTCTTGTTGTTAGTATTAAGGATGGTTATGACTGGACTACTAATGCTGAATAGTTTACAACAGATCTCACTTTTGGTTTAGCACTTATTGCTGAGATTAACAATGAAGACTGGTCTGAAGACAAAGATCCCAAAGCAAATAGTGATTCAGACAATGATGAAGACTATGATTGGAGTGACAAATCTGATCCAAAGGAAGATTTTGAAGAAGTTGCTCTCATGGCACAGTCAGAACAACATAAGGTTGAACACGCATCATCTGATACTGAGACTTCACCTTCTTATCCAGAAATTCTGTTGGAGTCGGAGAAAAAAATATGTTCTGAGCAAGTTGAACACTACAGAACATACTCATTCAAAATATGTGATAAACTCAAACAAAAAGAATTAATGCACAATAAGCTTAAAATTGATCATAAGATCTTTGATGAAAAGATTATATCACTTCAAACATCTTGAAACAAAACTCTAAAAGAACTTGAACTAGTAAAGAAGCAACTTGAAGAGATGACCAAAACTCTAGAACAAGAGAAATTGGCTCATGCTGCCACTCAGATTGATCTAGCCGAAGTTAATAGTTCTAAAACTATAGTTGAATAATTGGTATGTGGGAGAAAGGACAAAGACAAAACAGGTCTAGGTTTCACACATGAGCCTATGCCTGAATCTATCTCCAACACCTTACCTGAGAACTTTAACACTCATGATCACTCACCTGAGAATAAAGCAAAGCTCAAAGCCTTTCACGAAAAGAAAAAGAATGTTCAATCTATTGTAAAAAGTGAAATTGAAAAGATAAATATTGAAATATTTGAGGAGCAAGACCCAGAAAAGATAAAAAATGGTCATCCGATAAAAGTTAAATCCCATGAACCTCGACCAAAGAACACAAAGCTGTTTGTCCCAAAAGGATCAAATGAATGTGTTGTTGAAAAATGTGAACATGAACAATGTGTTGAAGAAGTCACTGAAATCAATGACAAGAAGAAAGGGAAAACTAAAGAAGAGGAATTAAAATCAGATACTTCATGTTCTTATGAATTAAACCAAAATGATCAAAAAGTTAAAGAATCTAAAAAAGAATCTTCTCAATATTCAATTCAACCTTGAAGCAACAAAACATCATCAAGAACAAGAAATCAAAGAAGGAGAAAAACAACTGCTAAAGCTAAAAATTCTCAAACTCAAAGAACTAATCAATCTATTCAATTTAAACCAGTGAAGTTTGTGTCAGCAGGAACTTTTGACATGAACACAATCCCTGAAATGACATCAAAACCAAAGATCAAATCTAACTTTGATTTGAAAATAGGTTCAGGTCCTAAGTATTCAGCTGTTAATAAAAGATTTGCGTCTAAGGAGTCAAGGAATTTTGAAAATGTACAGAATTCAAATTCTAAAAATCAAATGAACAAACTTACAAATCAAAAACAAAAGATTAACCTGACTACTCCTAAATCAAAACAAGGATCAAATATGGCTTCCACATCTAGAGTTAATAATCAGTTGTTTAAGCCTCCACAAAGGTACTATGACATATGTGATATGTATAATCATAACACATCTAAATGTTACTTTAACAAGTAATGTCACAATTATGATATGACAAATCATTCAACTGCTGATTGTTATTTCAACAAATATTATGCCTTGTGTGATGAAAGAAATCATAATACTGAGGATTGTTACTTCAGAAAGAACTCGCCAAGGAAAGAATACGTTAATCAAAGATTTCAAAGAAATCAGAATTATGGTTTTCAAGATTTATCACAACAACATTCCTTAGGCTTGAGATCTCTTAGAAGAATCAACTTTGATGATGATGATTATTATACTATGATACCAAAGCACTATAAACAAGGAAACTTCATTCCATGACCTGTGAGAATGAACGATGGAACATTTAACAAGCAAAACTTTTTTTAAGAAGGTTTCAGTTGATAGTTCAAAGTTTCTTGATAATGATCTTGAAAAACGTTTCAATGCTTTGAGAACTAAACAAAGTAACGATAATCAAAAATTTGTCAAAAGAGGAATTGATAATCCAAAATTTCAAAAGAAACCTGACGTGAATAAACGTCATTTTAAGCAATTTACCATTGTTGATAAGTATGGCAAGCCCAAGACCATTTTGGCTTGGGTTGATAACTCAACTTAAATGACTTTGAAATGCAGGTACGCCCAAGAAGACCAATAAACACATGGTATGTTGATAGTGGGTGTAGTCGGCATATGACAGACAATCATGCATTACTTCAAGACTTTAAGACAAAAGATGGTACTCATGTAGGATTTGGAGATGATGTAGGTGGAAAGATTACTGGAGAAGGAATGGTATCATTTGGGGTAATTAGCTTTGATAAAGTCAACTACTGTGCTCAGTTGAACTTTAATCTTTTAATCATTTCCCAAATTTGTGATAAATCATATTTTGCATTATCAGATGACTCGTAATGTTATATATTAAAGCCAGGTTTTCAGATTAGCAAGGAATGGGTAGTTGTTAAAGCGGTTCGTGATCAAGATGTATACAAATTAGATATGTCTCAAGTAGATCCTTTAACAAAAACAACTTGCCTAATTGCTCAAGCATCAAATGATGAAAGCCAGCTTTGGCATAGACGTCTTCAACATTTCAATTTCAAAAACGTGAACAAACTTGTTTCAGGAAACCATGTAGTAGGCATACCAATAAAGATGTTTGCTACATCAGATCTCTGTAAATCATGTTGAAAAGGGAAGTAACACAGAGCATCTTATAAGTCCATACTGATAAACTCATATTCCAAGCCTCTACAGATGTTGCACATGGATTTATTTGGTCTAGTAAACGTTCAAAGTATTAGAAAGAAGTCTTATTGTTTAGTTATTATTGATACATGTATGTCCCTAGATCATGATATGAAATGTAATAGATCTTGTTTGTCTGATTATGATGTAATGTTTGAAATGATTAATGAAATGATATTGATTGTTTGTGATTGATAATGTTTAATATCTCATTAATGAGTCGATGATGAATTGGTTAATTAGGTTTGTGGTTGGTTGAATGGTTACACTTAATGTTATATTAATTAAAACATTCAAACTTAACACAATGAAGTTATCATGCGAATGGCTCATGCTAATGGACCACACGCATGAATAACTTCATACGATTGACTCATTCGCACGACTGAACCAGGACACTGAATCAGTCGTATGACTGTAACATAAGATTGGCTCAGTCGCACGACTGAACACTCAGTCGTGTGGATGAATCAACCGCATGGTTCAATTGCACGACTGAACCATACTTATGGTCCAGTCGCACGAATGAACAATCCAAACCTATAAATACAACCCAATTCGTGGAAAAACGTAAGCATTCATTCTATTTCGACTCCAGACATACCCTAGCCATCCAGAAGCCTCCCAATTCTTTCTCCAAGTTCATAGAACGCATTAGATCGATTTCCAATCGATTCTTAACGTTAGATTCAATACGTTATTGATTCTTCGTGCGTTCTCACTGAATGGATCGCTAATCAAATAGGATTCCGCACTATTTGGTTTGGTTTACACGCTAATCACTCGGTATTTCGTTCAAATACCAGGTCCTAACAAGTGGTATCAGAGCTTTGGCTCTTGATTACGTGTGATTCAATCAAAATTGATAAAAAGTTTGTGTTTTTACATCAAAAACGCAATCTTTTTGTGTCAAAAGTGATCTTGGACGTTCCCTGCTCATCAAAGTTTAGTTTCTACGGACTTAGGCGATTAGAGTTTGCGAAATTTCAAATTTTTACGGCTAAACCGCGTTTAACCTAGAAATTTTCGCAAAACAACAGCTTCAGTCGCACGAGTGAGCCATTCGCACGACTGGACTTCATTCGCATTGTCCAGACACACGATTGGACCTAGTCGCATCTCTATTCGTACGATTGAACCATTCGTTCGCAGTGTTCATACGCATCAGCTTCATTCGCACGACTAAACCAATCG
The DNA here is from genome assembly GCA_025215565.1 of Flaveria ramosissima. NCBI lineage: Eukaryota > Viridiplantae > Streptophyta > Magnoliopsida > Asterales > Asteraceae > Flaveria > Flaveria ramosissima. The sequence continues at coordinate 28,242,405 of CM046036.1, forward strand.
CTTAGTTCAACCGCACGATTGAACCAGTCGCATAGTTCATTCGCACGGATAGCCTAATCGCATCCTTCAGTCGCATCAGTTGACAGTTTGTTTTAGTAGACTTAAAGTTATTCGACATGGAAGATCAAATGTCAGCCTTTACTGCCGGGAAGGACTCAAGGATCCAGAACCTGCTGCTACTTGAGAGTGAGGTGGGTAATCATAATAAACCACCAAAGCTCTTAACATTAGATGAGTTTCCCCACTGGAAACAACGTTTTGAGATCTACCTCAATGGAGTGGATCCAAATCTGTGGGAAGCTATTGAGATTGGGTATAGTACGCCGGTGGGAGCCGATGGAGTAAAGCTTACTTTAGGAGGGATGACCGACGCGCAGAAGGTTAAGTATAATGCAGAGAAGAGAGTCTATGCATTGATCACACAGTCGATCCCTAAAGACATTTTCCACCAGTACTCAGAGAATAAGCAGGGCAAGAAACTATAGGATGAGCTGGAAAAGAGGTACGACGGAAATGCTTCACCGAAGGCAATCAAGGCTAAGGAGTTAAAGAAGGAATTTGATAACTTCTCATCGATGGGAAACGAGAGTTTAGATGACGTTATTGATAGATTCTACCATCTGATGAGTGAACTGCATACACATGGGGTTGCTACTACCATGGAAGAAAAAGTTACTAACTTTGCAGACGGATTGCCGGAGAAGTGGGCTTCATTTGTGTCTAAACTGAGACAGAATGAAATGCTGGCAAAGCTGGATATCAATGACTTCATTCTAAAGCTGCGAGAAGAAGCACTTAGGATGAAGTACAGAGCTCAGAAGTCTTCGTACACTCAGAATCCAGCTTTGTACAATGCCACGCCTCAAGCTAAGACATCTGGAGCACCTCTCCAGACTGCATTTGTGTCTAGCTCATGGGGTCCTTCACATGCTTCTCCTTCAAGATCAGACACGTCGGGGTCTTCTTGTACCCATTATATTGGATCTGAAGCGAATGCTACTAGACTGAAGACCGAGAACCTCGGTAATGTGACTGTGGAAGTAGCTCGAGAAAACATGGATCTTTTGGCTGCAGTGGTTCATTCTTATGATGGACTTGTTGTTGGGAAGATTGGAAACTGCCATCTAGCAGACGAGGACTACGAGCAGGTGGACGAGATGGAGCTGGAGAGAATGGATATTATGTGGGCCTTAGCTAGTGCTGTCCGGAGGGCGAAGAAGTTTATGAAAAAGACCGGACATAACTTGGTAGCTACTAAGGATACCACATTTGGCTTTGACAAGAGTAAAGTGACCTGCTTTAACTATGGAGAGAAGGGGCAATTCAAGAGAGAATGTGTAAAGCCAAAGATGACGGGTAACGGGAACCCATTCTCGTCCTTCACTCGTCAAGACAAGCAAGCTACTAGTTCTACTTCATCAAGCAAGGATCCAAAAGCCTTGACATGATATAGCACCTGATGAAAATGGAGATCTAGTGGACGCCACAATGTACCGAGGAATGATTGGATCCCTCATGTACCTCACTGCCTCAAGACCTGATATCATGTATGCTACATGTTTATGTTCTAGATATCAGGCTAGGCCTAAAGTGAACCATCTGATCGAGGTCAAGAGGATATTTCGTTATCTTAAGGGTACACCCACACTTGGGTTGTGGTATCCTCATGATGTTGACTTTGAGCTTACTGCATATAGTGACTCGGATTAAGGGGGCTGCAAGATGAACTACAAGTCTACATTAGCAGGGTGTCAATTCTTTGGAAAGAGATTAGTTACCTGGCAGTGTAAGAAGCAGACATCGGTTGCATTGTCAACCTGTGAAGCCGAATACGTTGTTGCTGCAAGTTGCTGTTCACAAATCATCTGGATTCAACAGCAAATGCGGGATTACGGTTTAAAGTTTTCTTCTACTCCTATTTTTGTTGATAACTCTGCTGCAATTGCAGTAACTAAAAATCCGGTCCAACATCCTAAGACCAAACATATCGGTATTAAGTATCATTTCATAAGAGACTGTTTTGAAAAGAACTTAATTGATGTGGTAAAAATTAATACTGATTTTCAACGCGCTGACCTCTATACTAAAGCCTTTGATAAACCACGTTTTCAATATTTGTTAGAGGTCAACGGTGTTAAAAAGAAGAGTGAGGTTATTTCTGATGAGGATCAGGTGTAGTCTGATGTAGTTTAGTTAATTTGTCTTTTTTTATTTTATTTTCTTTATTTATTTTAGTTTGTTTAAATTAAAGTCATGTTATTTCGCTGTTTATTAAAATCCTAAAATAATTAATCCAGTTATGATTTTAGTATTTTAGGGGGAGAATAAGTCAGCCAATAACATTAAAAAAAACCGAAGGAGAAGGAGTGGAAAGCTAATATAAGGTAGATCGTATCTGTGATACCGATTCAAACCCTTTGGAAAATGATAGTACACAGGAACAAATCAAGAGGGACTTTAAAATTTAATTTAGAAAAGATGCAAAAATTCAAATTATAAGTCTGTGTAGTCTAAGCAATATAAAAGGGAAGATGATAGAAAAACTGGAAACTACTAAGGTAACACAAAGAGAGTAGACCTAGAGGTTGCTAGACCACAATTGATATGTCGGTAGATTCAACACAATAGATGATTAGACCTGACTTGTGATCTCTAGATCAAACTAAGTTGTTCAACTGACTTTGGGCTTCCATCTTATCACTGGTTAATACAATCAACAATATTCGAATAAGGGGTAATGAGCATGTAAACGCCACGAATGTGTGCGGATGACCATAAATAGAGCAAAGCACGAAAAAACGAAAGACAAATGCTATCAAGCTAATGAATTATGTTGTTGGTGCATTTTGTGCAAAATAAAATTAAGCTGCTCTAACAAGGAGATAGGTTGTGTGCCTCTCTGCTGTGCGATGGCACTGACCTGAGGATAAGCATAACCTAGATATTCTAGAATTCATTGTTATTTGCCGCCTCTCTGCTATGCGATGGCACTGACCTGAGGATTGGCTTCTCTTTGAAAGCTCTAAGAATAGTCTCTTCTTGTAAAAATACCCGTAGACCGCTCAAAAGCTCCTGAGGAATGTTGATTACCATATAAGTGTGGGATCCACAAATGTTAGTTGAAATAATTAAACCTAAAACTATCACCAGTTTGTGTCAAAAGTCTGTGTATGGATTTAAGAGGACAAACATATTGACAATCACTGTGGGTGCAATTCTTGAAAGTTCAAATCAATGTAGTATTCTAATAGTTCCAGTATGATTTCCTAAAGTTGCTAACTACTCTGGATGAAAACCATGAATTATAGAATATGATGATGGGACTGAAGAAGAAAGGACAGAGGAGAAGGATGAAGATGATGATGCAGAAGGAGGAGAGGCAGCTGCATCGGCCTCTGCTCAAGGTCAGGAGAGGAGATCCAAGAATAGACAAGACCAACAAGCTTCCTCCTCTGCTCCACCAAGAGATGACCCGATGATCCAGGACAAAAGTAAAGATTAGATGTTTATGTATTTAATTACATTTGTATTTGAATCATGTATTTAAACCTATGTATTCAATGTTTATATTTAGTTTAATGCATTTCTGTTTTGATTAATTACTAATGGTTGATGTGTTAAATGTTTAAATCAAACAGATCCAAATTACCAAAGGGATGAGTTTGATGTTGCTCCCCTTCAGCAGGTCAAGACTCAGTTGACTATGATTCTTGATCTGCAAGGGATCGTAAGGAGATCGATGAGTTATACCTTGAAGAAGGGGAAATAATTCACGACCTATCAAACGAGCAACTAGCAGAGATCTTCAAGCTCAATCCAGATGAGATTGTGAAGGATGCTCCGACGTGCGACTCGACCAGTGACGAAGAGCTCAACGATGTTGATGAAATAGAGATTGAAGATGTCACTGCCGAGCACTACCCTCAGTATGCTGACAATGAGGGAAATGTGGTCCCCAATCTGGGTGAATCCCTTGTTAGCGATACATTTGAGGTGTTAGACAAAATTGAGCAAGAGTCAGAGAAGATAGAGGAAACGGCCCAAGCCTCAAATGATGATGTTGATATCCGAAATGCTGAGTGGGCTGCGTGTTTTGAAGAAGTTAGAGCCCAACGCGCTGCACCTAAACAGGATGCCTACACCAAACTCTACAGAGTCAAGAAACATCATAAGGTGTCTGGCAGGATCATAGCGTGGGCGTATTTTGAGGACCTTAACGTATATGCAGTTAAGAGGGAAAAGGGCATAGAGTACTTCAGATTCCCACATGATCTGAAGACTCTCCCAGGTTTTGAGCTCAACCAGCTGGCCAAACTAAAGCTTTTGTATGCTGACCCGAGAAAGATGTCAGGCTGGTTTGAGGTTGCCCTAAGGAAGGAGTACCACACCAGGTGGGTTAACTTCAGACCCCAACAGCCTACAAGGTATATCAGAAGGTCTGAGGTTGATGCCATTACTGGAAAGCCAAAGATAGTGTTGAAGTGGAGTCCTCCGCGCACAATGTCAAGAATCCCGCTCACGGAAATGCCACAGGATTTCACTCCACATTTTAAGTGGTGGTACTACGATTGGAGGACAGGAGAAGCGGTCATAGTCCTAAACAAAGAGGGCCAAATGGATACTGTCAGGGTATTCGACCCAATGTGGCTTACCAACTTGTCAGCTAATGATGTCTACACGCTATACAAGTGGCCACTGTTCTATGATACGCAGGATATTGTACAAGCCCTCAAGTTCCAGAACGTCATAAGACTCTGCTTCGCGTTTGAGATTCACGCGGGAGTCACAAAAGAGGACAAGTACAAGAAATATGAGGAGGTGATGCAGAAACAAGACATTAGAGAGATCTAGGTCCAAGGGGGAGTTTGTTGATACATGTATGTCCCTAGATAATGATATGAAATGTAATAGATTTTGTTTGTCTGATTATGATGTAATGATTGAAATGATTAATGAAATGATATTGATTGTTTGTGATTGATAATGTTTAATATCTCATTAATGAGTCGATGATGAATTGGTTAATTAGGTTTGTGGTTGGTTGAATGGTTACACTTAATGTTATATTAATTAATACATTCAAACTTATCACAATGAAGTTATCATGCGAATGGCTCACGCGAATGGACCACACACATGAATAACTTCATACGATTGACTCAGTCGCACGATTGAACCAGGAGACTGAATCAGTCGTATGACTGTAACATAAGATTGGCTCAGTCGCACGACTGAACACTCAGTCGTGCAGATGAATCAACCGCATGGTTCAATCGTACGACTGAACCATACTTATGGTCCAGTCGCACGAATGAACAATACTAACCTATCAATACAACCCAATTCGTGGAAAAACATAAGCATTCATTCTATTTCGACTCCAGACGTACCCTAGCCGTCCAGAAGCCTCCCAATTCGTTCTCCAAGTTCATAGAACGTATTAGATCGATTCCTAATCGATTCTTAACGTTAGATTCAATACTTTATTGATTCTTCATGCGTTCTCCCTGATTGGATTGCCAATCAAATAGGATTCCGCACTATTTGGTTTGGTTTACACGCTAATCACTCGGTATTTTGTTGATACATGTATGCCCTAGATCATGATATGAAATGTAATAGATCTTGTTTGTCTGATTATGATATAATGTTTGAAATGATTAATGAAATGATATTGATTGTTTGTGATTGATAATGTTTAATATCTCATTAATGATTCGATGATGAATTGGTTAATTAGGTTTGTGGAATGGTTACCCTTAATGTAATATTACTTAATACATTCAAACTTAACACAATGAAGTTATCATGCGAATGGCTCATGCGAATGGCTTATGCGAATGGACCACACGCATGAATAACTTCATTCGATTGACTCAGTTGCACGACTGAACCAGGAGAGTGAATCAGTCGTATGACTGTAACATAAGATTGGCTCAGTCGCACGACTGAACACTCGTCGTGCGGATGAATCAACCGCATGGTTCAATAGCACGACTGAACCATACTTATGGTCCAGTCGCACGAATGAACAATACTAACCTATAAATACAACCCAATTCATGGAAAAACGTAAGCATTCATTCTATTTCGACTCCAGACGTACCCTAGCCGTCCAAAAGCCTCCTAATTCGTTCTCCAAGTTCATAGAACGCATTAGATCGATTCCCAATCGATTCTTAACGTTAGATTCAATACTTTATTGATTCTTCGTGCGTTCTCACTGATTGGATCGCCAATCAAATAGGATTCCGCACTATTTGGTTTGGTTTACACGCTAATCACTCGGTATTTCGTTCAAATACCAGGTCCTAACAGTTATCATCGATGACTTTACAAGATTTTCATGGTTTTTCTTTTTGCATGCTAAATCTGAAACGACTGAATTGTTAAGAGTTTATCATTAAAGTAGAAAATCAATTAGAACAAAAAGTGAAAATCATTAGAAGTGATAATGAAACTGAATTTAAAAATGCTAGTGTTGACATGTTTTGTGTAGAAAAAGGAATTGCTCGTTAGTTCAGTGCTCCTAGAACTCCACAAAAAATGGAGCTGCAGAAAGGAAGAACAGAACTTTGATGAGGCAGCACATGCCATGTTAGCTGATGCAAAGATTCCAATCACTTTCTGGGATGAGGCCGTACCCACTGCATGTTTTGTACAGAATCGAGCATTATTGGTGAAAGATAAATAGAAAACTCCTTATGAGTTGATGTTTGGTAGGAAACTTAATATAGATTTTATTAAATTTTTTGTTCTTCGGTTTTGATTCTGAACTCAAATGATCAGCTTGGAAAATTTGAAGCAAAATCTGATGATGGATTTTTGTTGGATATTCATCTGTTTCAAAAGCATTTAGAGTATATAACTCTAGGACGAATGTTATCATTGAAACCTTCAATGTTAAATTTTTTAAAATTTATTCCATCAGTTGCAAATGGTCCAGCTTGGTTATTTGATTTAGATTATTTTTCAAACTCATTCAATTCTAACTTGTTTGAATCTCCTTGTGTCAACTGGAAACATGTAGGAGATCTCGGATCTTTTAGTGATGATTCAAATTATGATGATATGGATGATTCAAGCCCAGATTATCCATTTTTCTCATTTGTTAAAGTTCATGTATTTCATCCTGAATCTAATGATCAACAAGATCAACAACAACATCCCATTTCTCAAAATTCAAATGTTTCACAACCAATGCCTAATGATGGACCTGAAATTATACAACCTGAGTCCGAAACATCATCTATATCTAGAGATGTAGATGTTAATGATAAGCTTGATTATTTTATCAACTCACCGACTCAAGTTCCAAATTTCACTCCACATTCTTCGAACCTATTACATTAGCTTTGCGACTTGAACTAGACTAATCTTGATGTGAATGTTCAAGAAGATGAGATCCCAATGTCTGGTGTTCACAAGAACCATCCAACATCACAGATTATTGGTCCATTGAATAAGAGAACAATGAGGAGTCATGTAGAACAAGCAAACCTCTGCTTATACTCGTGTTTTCTATGTCAAATTGTTCCTTAAAACATCACTGAAGCGTTACAGGACAATAGTTGGATTGAGGCTATGCAAGAAGAGTTATTACAGTTCCGCAAACAGGAAGTGTGGAAGCTTGTGGATTTGCCTGAAGGAGAAAATGCCATTGGCACAAAATGGTTGTTTAGAAACAAATCAGATGATCGAGGAATTGTTGTTCGTAACAAAGCAAGACTAGTTGCCGAAGGTTACACCCAAGAGGAAGGAATTGATTATGGTGAAGTATTTGATCCACTTGCAAGACTTGAAGCAATTCATGTCTTTGTAGTATATGCTTCCTATATGAAATTCAAGGTGTACCAAATGAACGTCAAAGGTGTCATTTTGTACGGACCAATCACAGAGGATGTGTATGCCAAGCAACCTCAAGGTTTTGAAGATTCTGAATACCCACATCGTGTGTACAAGCTGAGTAAAGCTTTGTATGGTTTACATCAAGCTCCTAGAATTTGGTATGATACATTATCCTAGCATTTGATCCAACATGGATACACAAAAGGAAAAATTGATCTAATTTTATTCATTAAAAAAGATGTTGATGATCTCTTATGTGTTCAAGTGTATGTGGATGATATCATATTCGGTTCGACAACTCAGAAATTGTGCTCAGAATTTGAAGAGATCATGAAGTCTCATTTCCAAATGAGTTCTATGGGAGAAATAAACTTTTTTCTCGGTTTACAAGTGAAACAATCTGTAAATGGAATTTTCATCAATCAAGAGAAATTTGTTGATAAACTCTTGAAAAGGTTTAAACTGCAAGATTGTCAATCTATCAGAAATGAAACTGACGCGAATACCAAGATTGATCCTGATCCGAAAGGAAAATCAATTGACTAAACTTTATACATATCTATGATTGGATCTTTGATGTATCTTACTGCATCAAGATCTAATATAATGTATGTTGTTTGTGTTTGTGCCAGGTATCAATCAGACCCGAAGGAATCTCATCTTATCGCTGTCAAACACATATTCAGATATCTCAAAGGAAAACCAACTCTAGGGTTATGGTATCCTTATGAATGAAACTTTGAGTTACATGGATATACTGATAGTGATCATGGGGGATGTTGCCAAGATCGTAAATCTACAACGGGTGGTTGTCAGTTTTGAGGTCCCATATTAGTCTCATGGGAGTGTAAGAAAGAAACAAATGTCTCTGTTTCAACTGCAGAAGCTGAGTACATAACTGCACCAGCAGGATGTTCTCAAATCCTTTGGTTACAAAACCAACTACTGGATTACGGGTTCAATTTTCTTAAAACCATTATTTACATTGATAACACTGCTGCTATATTTATAACCGCTAATGTTGTCCAACATTCGAAAACAAAGCATATCGAAATTCAATATCATTTTCTCGGAGATAATTCTGAAAAAGGTTTAATCATTTTGATTCAGATATCAACTGAAAAACAGTTGGCTGACCTGTTTACCAAAGCCTTCCTACCAGGAAGATTTGAGTATTTGGTTGAGTCAATTGGTCTTATCAACCATGTTTGAAATCAAAATGAAAATAACCCTCCCTTCTTTTCATAATAGAATAAAAAAAGAAACTGTCAAAGTTGACTGCCTGATTGTATATATTGTATGTGTGTGCTAAAAGAAAAAGCAAATACAAAACTAGAAACTTGCATAATCAATAAAAAAATAAATTAAAAATACAAAAATATAGTTAGTTGTTCATTTCTTATTTTAGGATTGAATCTGCCATCGTAATATGTGAGAAATGATAGTACATCAGTTTTAATCAGTTGCATACTTCACTCGTTAATAAAGTCTGACGTGATGATATACGATGTGCAGGTAATCTCATGCAATTATATTGAAAAAGTAAATTCTTGTGATTCAACTAAATCAATTATGTATTTTTGTGTGTCCATCTTAGTAAAAATGAGTGGTGTTGACTTATCTGATTGATTGCTTGTCAAGTCACAACCTCACAGCTTGTGGTGATATGAATAACCATGAGATTTTTTTACTGCATGTCACTTCTCTGTTGTGAGTCATCATAGACCTAAATTGATGAGGTATCCTCTGTTTTAAGTCATTACAAACCTGGATATTCTCACCCGATGCAAAAGATGCCAATGTGCACAATCCTTTCAAAAGTACAAAATGGATGCCCTATGATTCTTTCTGACTCATCTCTGTCTATTTCTTTATGAAGGGATTCGGAGATTACCTAATTGTTCGTCCATGGTGGTGTTCTTGGAGATTATCAAATGGTTTAACCATGATGATTCTCTCGTTGACCTAATCATGAGATCTAGTTATACATATATGTCAAGTTTTAAGTTGAGTAAAAGTGCTTACTTGCATACCTTGACGAGGGTCAAACTCTCTCTGTCTAAGTGTGGGTTACATAATGTCATATCTAATCGAACCTTAATCAATCCAAGAATTGAAAAAGTAAGTGTGCTGATACTTTTGCCAAAGCACTCATTAGTGGCTATGACTATCCACATTTTTTTTGGTTTAATGTGCTGATTCTTAACTGATATGATCTCACTACAGGCGTATGATTCATTATGTATATAGTAGAATTTTAATCTGCTTTATTTTTATTTTTGTATGACTTTCAGTATGCATACATGTTGTTAGGAGCGTGTACGTACGAAGTACTAACTGATAATGCGTGTATACCTAATCAAATAGTGCGAAATCCTATTTGATTGGCGATCCAATTAGTGAGAATGCAGTTCAGATCAATCTAACGATTAAAGAAATGTTAAGAACGATTAGAACAAGATCAACTGCGAACTATGAAGTTGGAACGGGCTTTCTGGAGTCTCTGGACGGCTAGGGTACGAATGTGTGTCGAAATTCTTGAAGTGTTACATTTTTCCACGAATTAAGTGGTATTTATAGGTTAGGGTTTTCAATCGTACGACTAAACCATTAGCATGGTTCAGTCGTGTGACTGACTCATGCGACTGATTCATACGCACGACTGAAGGTTCGGTCGTGCGACTGAGTCAATCTCATGTCTCATTCGTACGACTGATCCAGTTGTCTGGTTCAGTTGTGCAACTGGTCCATTAGCATGAAGTATTCATACGTATGGTCCATTAGCATGGTCCATTCACATGAAGACTTCATACGATTAAGTTTGAATACGTATCTCAATCATTATTGACTAAGAACTATGCACAATAACCTCAAACCTATATAGTTAGTTCAATATACTTCATTACCCAATAAACAATGAAACACTAAACATTATAATCATCAATCACATATTGTATTTCATTCAATTCATCAATTACATATATGTAAGACATGACAGACATTTACATTAAGCTCTTAAACTAGGTACATATGTACCAACAAACTCCCCCTAGGACCTAGTTTACATTAGTGTCTGACATTCTTCATTAGCTCCTCAAATTTCTTGTACTTTTCCTCTCTAGTAACTCCTGCATGTATCGCGAATGCAAAACAGAGTCGTATAACGTTTTGGAACAGGAGGGCTTGTACTATATTTTGCGAGTCATAGAATAGTGGCCACTTGTATATTGTATAGACATCGTCGGCAGACAAGTTGGTTAGCCACATAGGGTCAACACCCGGATAGTTTCCATTTTTCTCTCTCTCTGTAGAACTATGATCGCTTCGCCTGTTCTCCAATCATATACCACCATTTGAAGTGTGGAGTGAAGTCCTGTGGCATTTCTTGTAAGGGAATCTTAGACATTGTGCGCGGAGGACTCCACTTCAACACCACTTTAGGCTTTCCAGAAATGGGATCAACTTCAGACCTACGGATATACCTCGTCGGTTGTTGAGGTCTGAAGTTTACCCACCAGGTGTGTTATTCCTTCCTTAGTGCAGCCTCAAACTAGCCTGACATTTTCCTCGGATCAGCATATAACAAATTTAGGCGTGCCAGCTGGTTGAGCTCAAAACCAGGGAGAGTCTTCAGATCATGTGGATATCTGAAGTACTCTATCCCCTTCTCCCTCTTAACTGCATAAACATTAAGATCCTCAAGATATGCCCACACAATAATCTTGCCCGACACCTTTAGATGTTTCTTGACCTTGTACAGCTTGGTGTAGGTATTTGGCTTTTGAGCAGTGTGTTGGGCCCGTATTTCAGCAAAACAAGCCGCCCATTCAGCCTTCTTGATTTCAACATCAGTGTCCGAGGCTTGGGCTTGGCTTTCATTCTTCTCTATCTCTTTTTCCATCTCATCTAGTTTATCGAATGTAGCACTGCCGAGAGTGTCACCCAAGTTGGGGATCACATTGCCCTCTCGATCAGTGTACTGTGGATAGTACTCAGTTGTGATATCCTCAATCTGTATTTCATCTACGTCGTTTAGCTCGTCGTCACTTGTCACATCAAAAGTAGGTGCATCTTTGACAATCTCGTCTGGGTTTAGCGTGAATATCTCTGCAAGTTGGTCGTCAGTCAGGTCGTGTATGATTTCTCCTTCTTTGGGAGTGTAGCTCACTGACCTTCGCACAATCCCTTGCAAATCAAGTATCATGGTGAATTGAGACTTGATTTGCTACAGGGGAGCAACATCATATTCATTTTGTTGAGATGTTTGATCTGCTTGATTTAAACATGTAACACATCAATCATTAGTACTTAATCAAGACATTTAAGCATTAGATAAACATTAATTACATAAATGTAATACAAGATTCAAGTACAAAAGTTTTTAAGTACATAAACATTTAATCTTTACTTGTAGCATTATTCGTCAGTTCTTCAACAACAGGGGCTGAGGATGATGCTCTTTGGTCTTGTGCTCTCCTGGTCCTCCTTTCTTGACCTTCAGTAGAGGCTGATGCAGCAGCATCACCTTCTTCATCATCATCATCACCTTTCTTCTTTGCCCTTAATCCTTCATCATCACTGTCATCTTCTTCATAGACTCATCATCATCACCATCATCTTCATCATCATCATCATCATCATCTTCATCATCATCATCATCATCTTCACCTTCCCGGATCTTCAGAGGCTCATCTTTTGATACTTTAAGTCTGAGCATGATCTTCTTGTTCTTGGCCTCCACCTCCTCAATCCTCTTTACTGATTGGTCATTTAGCTCCTGAAGCTGGGTGATTTGTTGTGCTTGCTGAGTAATCTGCTGTGCTTGGGTAGCATTAAGCTCCAAAAGCTGACTTAGCTGTGCAGCTCTTTTTTCATCAGCAGCTAACAGCTTCAGTACCATGCGGTTTAGTGCAGCCAGCTGTTCCTCTACCCTAATGGAGGGTAGAGTGGGTCGGGTGGTGAAGGTAGTGTGGGATGATGGACCTGCTTGGTGGCTGGTGGAGGTAGTGGTGGATGTGGTGAATATGGGTGGTGGGATAGGAGTGGATGGTGAATGAGTGGCTGTAGTAGTGGTGGTTGGGAGTGTGGTAGTGGTGGTGGTAGTGGTAGTAGTGGTGGCTATGGCAGTGGTAGTGGATGGGGTCAAAGTAAATCTCAGCCTCTTACTCTTTTTGCCATATGGGTGAGCCATCCATTTCTTCCTGGAGACCTTAGAAATTAAGGCTCCCCCTTGGCTGCTGGGCTGGTACGGGGTGTAAGATGGATCAGCATCAGTAGTAACAGCATCCCCGGACTCACCCTGGCGTCCACCAACCGCCCTGAGCCCTCTCTCAGTGGCTACGACCCGGCTCCCCACTGTCCGTACCAGAGGCTCCTCGTCCGACTCCTCCTCTTCATCCATCTGAAAATCAGGGTGGATTGGAGCCGGCTCAGGTCCACCAGGAGCCTCAACTCCTTGACCATCACCATGGTCATCATCGTCGTCTGAGTCATCGTTTGGTATCGCAATAGGCTCGACATCAGAATCACTGTCGTCGTGGCGCCACTTCTTGTGAGAAGGCGCCACATAATCAGCATTGGCAAGGTGTCCGAACAGTCTCTTCACAGGGGGTTTCACCTGCTTCCTCCAATATACATTCATCCTCCCTAGGGTAATGTCATCCATAACCTCCAAACTCACCGCATCGTCCTTCTCCTTGGGTAGTAAAGGGAGCTTCTCATCAATGATCAGATGGAGGAAGCGAGGGTACATGCAGAAACCCTCCTTTCCCTTGGCTTTTATGTTCTCAACCCAGTAGTTGAAGATCATCCGTGAGAAGCTGAATGAATGATTCAGTACCAAAGCCACATAGGCGTTCTGGATCTGATCAGACAGCTCATCAAAGCCTCCCTTCCTCGAGGCTATGCTTTTTAGCAGCACATGGGCTAAATACTTGAATTGGGGGCACTAGTTGCTCTTGTTGAGCACACCTGCGTTTATGTCCCCCGCGTACTTAGCCCGAATAAAACAACCTCGGATTGTTAGTGGATGCAGTCTGGTTGGGCAATCACTATCATCTCCCAACTCTAACACCCTCCTCAAATCTTCCTCGTTTATCTCAATCTCATCCCCAAATATGGAACTCCGAATACGATGCGGTTCAGCAGACGTGTCGACTACAGCGTTTTCCCAGAAAGCCTGCTGAACCGATTGATATGGTGTGCACGGGGTAGATATCGCCTTGAAGATTCTTGATCGTCTCAGGAATGTAATAATACCCACAAAATCCGATGCATTCCGGGAGGTTACGTCCAGACATGCACAAAGGTTATGCTTTGTGCTCATGGTCCATCTACTCGCCATGTTTCCGTTACACAAGATAAATAAATGTTAGAGTTTGTGTATGTGAATGACATTTGAATTTAATTTACTTGAATAATTCTTTTCTGTCGTGCGAATGGACAGTGCGACTTAGTCTTAGTCGTGCGATTGAGCTCATTCGTACGATTGCGCCTGCGACTGAGTTCAGTCGTATGCTATAACATGCGATTTAACCAGTCGTGCGACTGAACTCATACGCATGGTTCATTCGTGCGATTGAGCCATTCGTCCAGCTCAGTCGTACAATTGAAGTTCATTCGGAGTGTCCAGTTGGATAACTCTCTGTTCGACACTCTAACACTGAATCTATGTCAAAACTTGATGTTAAACGTTGTGTATAGACTCTTTAGACTCGCATGAACCCTAAACGTCACTTTATTTCCTTTATTTTAACCATTATGCACGTTTAGTTGGTCTATTTGATGGTTGTTACTTGTTTCTTGATTTTTAATCAATTTGGTCTGTTAGGGTTTGAATACACTGTGCATTTTGTGTGATTTCAATCACTCATTACTACAGATGATGAGAGTACACGTCAGTAACACAATTGTAGTGAAAAATCGACTAAATCAAATTTTGGCAGAGTATATGTGCTATCGGGCGATTTGGAAATGATTGAAGGGTGAGGAGGATTTGCGAACGACTTTAGCCCTATTTATACTCATTTTATTTTTAGTCGGGCGACTGGACCTATTCGCACGCTTCATTCGTGCGAGTGGGTCTCAGTCTTGCGACTGGCTCAGTTGGTCACATTCAGTCGTGCGACTAGGTTTTAATCGTGCTACTGACTCATTCGGTCACCTCCATTCCTGTGATTGGTTAATTCTGGTGATCCAATCGCACGGATTGACCCATGCTTATGGTCCAATCGTACTTCTGGTCCATACGTGTTGTTCAGTCGTGCGATTGGGCTCATACGTATGATCCAATCGTGCGACTGGTCCATACTTATGGTCTAGTCGTGCGAATGGCTCATACTTATGAGTTTGACCTTATGACTTTTCAAACACTTAGCCTTCTAACTATAGATAAAGCTTTATGAACGATGATCATCTCAGACATGATCTTTTTAATTTGGAAAACTGTTTGATCACCTCAGACGTGATCTTTTTACTTAAAACTGAATTTGTCACCTCAGACGTGACTCATTTTAGTTTTGAACGTTTTGATCACCTCAGACGTGACCCTTTTGAGTGAGTGATTCGCAGATTGATTCCAGATGAATAGTCTGACTTTTTCTTAATAAAACTAACAGTTAAATAAAACACCTAGAAATTAAAAACGAGATTAGGACACATTTTTGTATTTTTTATTTGGAGATGGATCTAAACCTATTAGAGTACTTCTAACCGTCTTTACTTCCTGGACAACACAACTTCAATTCTATTTTATCATTTCTGGTACGATTCATTATGGAATCATACAGGTATACCAGAATCATTTGGGACATTTTAAAAAACTATTTTGATGCTAGATTTTTGTTTTTTCCGAGAGTCAATAGTAATTTTAGGAAATCATACTAGAGCTACAAGATGCACATAATTTTGACTTTCGAGAACTACAGCTAACGATGATTGTCAGTATACTTGTCTTCTTAAATCCATACACTGATTTATGACACACATTGGTGATGAATTAAGGTTTAATTATTTCAACAAGCATTTAAGGATCCCACGCTTATATGGTAATCAACATTTCTCGAGAGATTTTTGAGCTGTCTACGGGTGTTTTGACAAGAAGAAACTATTCTAAGAGCTTTCAAAGAGATGCCAAGCCTCAGGTCAGTGCCATCGCACAGTAGAGAGGCGCAAACAACAATGAATTCTAGAATATTTAGGTTATGCTTATCCTCAGGTCAGTGCCACCGCACAGCGGAGAGGCACACAACCTATCTTGTTGTTAGAGCGTATATAATTTTTCTTTTTAGCACATAACGCACCAACAACATTTGTTATTAACTTGATTGCGCATATCATTTTCTTTTCTCGTGCTTTGCTCTTTTTGTGTTCATTCGCACACATTTGTGGCGTTTATTTGCTCGTCACCCCTTATTGGAAATGCGTTGATTGTGTTAACCAGGGATAAGATGGGAACCCACAGCGAGTTAAACAACTTAGTTTGAATTTTAAACCACCAATGAGGTCTACTCATATATTGTGTTGAATCTCTTGACATATCATATAATGAACTAATAACCTCTAGGTCTACTTTCTCTATGTTACCTTAGTAGCTTACTAGTTTTACTATCATTTTTCCTTTTATTTCGCTTATACTTCTCAGACTTATACTTTAAACTTTACATCTTAATCATTTAAATTTTTGAAGTTGCAAATAATCTGTTTCCCGTGTACTATCATTTTCCAAATACGTTGAATCAGATTTGATTTCTATCCTTTTAGCTAAGCTGTCCTTCTCCCCCTTTCTTTTTTTTTCTTTTTAAGTAATTAATTCTAATTTAATACTACTCTAACCTATTCTCCCCCTAAAATTCTAAAATTGAAAATATTTTTTGAGTTTCTGGATTTTATAGAAACAGGAAAATAAAATAAGAGAAATAAAAGAAAATAAAAAAAAACGTTGTCGGACTAAGCATTTTCATCCTCTATAAGCACATAACTTTTTTTTCACCCCGTTGACCTCTAACAGATATAAAAATCTCGGTTTATCAAACGCTTTTGTGTAGAGGTCAGCGCGTTAAAATCCGTATTAATTTTAACCACATCGATTAAATTCTTTTCAAAACAATCACATATAAAGTGATATTTAATTCCGATGTGTTTAGTTTTAGGATGTTGGACATGATTTTTAGTTACGGCTATAGCAGCAGAATTGTCAACAAAGATAGGAGTGTTAAAGAATTTCAAACCGTAGTCGCGCATTTGCTGTTGAATCCAGATGATTTGTGAACAGCAACTTGCAGCAGCAACGTATTCAGCTTCACATGTTGACAGAGCAACGGAGGTCTGCTTCTTACTTTGCCAGGTGACTAATCTTCTCCCAAAAAATTGACATCCTGCAGATGTTGACTTGTAATTCATTTGCAGCCGCCATAATCCGAACCGCTATACGCTGTAAGCTCAAAGTCATCCTCATGAGGATACCAGAACCCTAGTGTTGGAGTACCCTTTAGATAATGAAATATCCTTTTAACTCCTATGAGATGGTTGACTTTCGGTTTCGCCTGATATCAGGAACAAAGACACGTCGCGTACATGATATCAGGTCATGAGGCTGTGAGGTACATGAGGGATCCAATCAATCCTCGGTACATGGTGGCATCCACCAGATCACCATTTTCGTCGGGTGCCACGTCGTGGTTTGTAGCTAGTGGAGTCCCAGATGCCAAAGCATTCTCCATATCGAACCGGGATGTCACCTACATACTTGGTCTGATGTAGAAATATTCCCTTTGGTGTCTGATCCACCTGTTACCCGAGAAAGAACTTCATCTCTCCCATGGCACTAATCTCAAATTCAGCTTTCATTACTGCTTCAAATTCTTTACATAGATCTTCGAATTTGGAACCAAAGATTATGTCATCAACATATATCTGTACCAGCAGTAAGTCACCATCCTTTTCTTTGATGAACAGTGTACAATCAATCACTCCTCTACGAAAGTCGTGTTTCACTAGATGAGTGGAGAGTTTCTCATACCATGCTCTCGGGGCTTGATGGAGCCTGTAGAGAGATTTATCAAGCTTGTAAACTCTATCCCGATGATAGGGATCCTCAAATGCCTTCGGGTTGACTGACATACACTGTCTCACGAATTTTCCTATGAAGGAATGCACTCTTTACTTCTAGTTGATAAACTTTGATCTTCGTGTAAGATGCATAGGCTAGGAAGACACGGATTGCTTCCATTCTAGCCACAGGTGCAAACACTTCATTGTAATCAATGCCTTCTACTTGTCTAAAACCTTGAACCACAAGTCGAGCCTTGTTTCTGATTATAACCCCTTGGTCATCTTTCTTGCATTTCAATACCCATTCAATGCCAATCACCTTAGCACCTTTTGGTTTGTCCACAAGGGTCCATACTCCTAGCTTCTTGAACTGTATGAGTTCTTCTTGCATCGCACTTACCCATGCCTCATCGTTTAATGCTTCACTAACATATTTTGGCTCAAATTGAGACACAAAACATAGATATGCGTCGTCATGAAGATATCCCTTTTCCATGACTGAGGCATAATCAGCTGAGTATAGTTGATTTCTGGTCTGTACTCCTGATCAAACATCTCCAATGACATTGTCTAAAGGATGATAAACATTTAACTGGGATCCAGGAGTGGTGGGAACAGCTACCTCATTGTCTAGATTGTGAACCACAGCTTCAGTATCTGAAGCTGTTGGAGTATGAGGTTTCGAAGAGTTAGATGCAACAGGGTTTGATGCTTGTGTACTTGCTGTAGCAGGAACCTGTTCCTCCTGGTTCACCTGTTCAGTCTCCACTTCTTCATCGTCAGAGGAGGAGTCACTTAAATCAAGTGCTCCCCCTAAAGGACTAAAAGAATCACCGTATGGAACTGATGTTGTCGAGTCTAGGGACGGTGTGTTTAAGACATCATACATCATTCTGATCGCTAACTCATCATCAGAAGGGGAGAGAAGGATGTTGAAGGTTAAAGAATCCATCATAATCGAAGAAGAATGCGGGTCCTTTTCCAGCAGGGGGTGGTGTATCTCTGAACATCGACGTTGCACCACACTTCTACTTGACCCGTTGAGTTGTTGTAAACTCTCTTATTCGGTATGTTGTATCCTAGAAAAAATCCTTCTTCAGCCTTTTCACTGAACTTCCCTAACTGATTTTTCTTCAGCAGCGTACATGGTGCGCCAAACGGTTTGAGGTACTCTAGGTTTACGTCGTTGGAGCAACTCGTAACACGTTTTACCATGACGTTTGACAACCAGGACTCGATTTAGGGTGTAACATGCATTAGCTGCGGCCTCGTTCCAAAATTGGATAGGCAGTTTTGAGTCAGCTAGCATCGTACGTGCTGTCTCAATCAAGCTGTGATTCTTTCTCTCAACAACTCCGTTCATTTGAGGAGTGTAGGCAGATGTGTACTGGTGTACAATTCCTTTCTCTTTGCAGAATGCCTCCATCCACTGGTTCTTGAACTCGGTACCGTTGTCCGAACGGATTTGCCTTACCTTCAGCTTGTAGAGTGATTCCAATGTAGTTACCAGCTCTTTGAATGATTCAGATTTCTCTGATTTGGATTTCAGAAACATCACCCAAGAAAATCTTGAGTAATCATCTGTAACTACATAGCAGTACAAATCGCCGGCAATGCTCTTTGTACTAACTGGGCCAAACAGATCTATATGCAGAAGCTCAAGAGGCAGGTCAATGGGATTAACGTTCTTTGCCTTGTAAGACTTCTTTTGTCTGTTTCCCTTTCTTACATGCGACAAAGAAATCCGGTAGTTGGAAGTTCTTAACATTTACTCCTCGCACTAGATCATTCTGGATCAAGTGATTCATTTTCCGTGGATTAATGTGTCCCATTCTCCAATGCCAGGAGATGGAATCTCTCTCTGTTTCCTTTGACAAGAAGCATTGCACATCATGATTGGTTGTGGAGGCCTTTGATAGGTCCAAGACATATAAGTCATTATATTTTAAAGCTGACATTAAGATTTTGTCCTCCGGGATAATGTAATCCTTCTTCAATACATAGCACTTCTTGTTGTCAAAGACCACTTTGAATCCTTTGTCACAGATCTGGGAGACTGAAAGCAAGTTATTCTGTAGTTGTTGAACGTAGTTAACCTTATCAAACTTGACTTTCTGGTTTCCCACTTCGCCTTGAGCGGTGATGTATCCTCCCTTATTACCAGCAAATGATACATGTCCCTCTTTAATTTGTTTGACATTGAAAACGAGAGACAGGTTCCCGGTTATGTGCCTAGACGCCCCACTATCAACAATCCAGGTGTTTGTGATAGCACTGTAACGGACACCCTGCACATTAAAAGAAATGATCGGTTTAGGTTTGGGACCCAAGCCTTAACTGGCTTGGGTGTTCCAGAGGAATGACACATCATAAACTCAACCCAGTGTCCATTTGAGGGTGAGGGCATATCATTCTTCTTATTGTTCTCATTATCAGACAATGGACTTGACTTTTCTTTCCATAAGCCAGTTTTGTGTAAGGCATGTTTGTGATAAACAGACAACTAGCTTACAGTTTGAACTTTAGGTTCATTAATTCTCTTTGGTGGAGTAATAGAAATCCTTTTAGAAGAACTTGGTTTTGTAACATAAAGTTCAATTTTCTTTCTGGGAGTCTGATAATAAGGACAGTTAGAAGCGATATGTCCCCTCTTTCCACAATTGTAGCAAGATCTCCCTTCTACAGGTTGAGGAAACTGTTTTTGTGGAGTTGAGTATGAAACAGGTGTGACTTGAGTCTGATTGGGTTTGGACACTTCTTTTTTAGATGTTTTTGCTTCTTTAACAAAATTTATTGTTTGAACGTTTTTAACATCCTTAGCCATTTGTTTATTTGGACTTTGACGTGACGCACGTGGTTGGTTAACTGGTTTGGTCGTTTTGGGTTCGTGAATAGACATGTCTGAACCTGACTTTACATTAACCTTTTCAAATTGTTCATCCAAATATACAATTGGCATCTTACCTTTAGATTTCAAAGTAGCCTCCTTCTGTTTAGTCACAGAATTCACCGGTTTACCCGTGGAATCCGGATCACTAACCAGAGGAGTGGACACCACATGATCCTTAATTGGGTTGTTACTTACAGGTCTACATTTTGTATTTAATAGGATCTCATGTGGTGGTGGAACTACTTTGTAACCCAACCCTTCCCCATTGTTCCGTTGTTTCACCAAGTTTTGAACTATGTGAGAAAAACTGGTCCAACTGTGCAGTTTTTGTTATAATAAGTTGACTTCGACTTCTAAAACTGCTTTTTCTTTCTTTGTTTCTTCCAAAGAGTTTAAATAAAACTTTATATCATTTTCTTGATTAAAAGCAACAACCTCAGTTTCCCTTAGTTGTTTATTTAAAAGTTCTATTTTCTCTTTATAACTGCACTCGTTTTGTTTTAAAATCCGATAAGCTTCTGTGCACAGTTGTAAATCATTTACTAAGCTATCATTGTGGTCTAATAACCTAGAAAACTTAAGATCAATGCTTTCCCTAAATTTGTTACATTCATTACAAGCATGACTTTCGAAAAGTTGGTTTTTGGGACTTACCTGTGAAGATTCGGTTGAATCAGCCATCAGCGCAGAGTTTGATTCCTCGGCTGCTGGAGATTCTGAACTTGTCGTTCTAAGATCTTCTTCAATCAAGTGATTGACCACATTAGCAGTATCTTCATTTTCTGACATCACCAGTTCCACTACAATGTCACCTTCACTTGCAGTGTCATAATCCAAACCCTCGACATTTGCAATGTTCGATTCACCCGGAGACACAAACTTGAAGGTCCAATCTTGTCCTTCGTCACCTTGAGCAGTCAAGGCCTTTCAATCTCTGCTTGATGATGCAACTCCACTTGTGGGTTTGTCTTGACGGTTGAAAGACGAGAATGGATTCCCGTTACCTGTTTTCTTGGGCTTCACACATTCACGTTTGAAATGCCCCTTTTCTCCAAAGTTAAAACAGGTAACTTTGGTTTTGTCGAAACCAAAGGTAGTGTCTTTTGTGGCTACCAAGTTTTGTCCTGTCCTTTTCACAAACTTCTTAGCCCTTCGGAAAGCACTTGCAAGAGCCCACATAATATCCATCCTTTCTAGTTCATTCTCGTCTACCTGCTCGTAGTCTTCATCGGCCAGATGGCAATTACCAATTTTCCCAGCAATTAATCCATCATAAGAATGAACAACCGCTGCTAGCAGGTCCATATGCTCCTTTGCAACCTCCACAGTAATATTTCCGAGATTCTCGGTCTTCAACTTCTTAGCATTTGCTTCAGGTACTATATATTGGGTGCAAGACGACCCTGACATTTCTGATCCCGAAGCAGTGGATTGGGAAGGAGCTGCTGAACTAGATACAAAGGCAGTTTGAAGAGGTGCTCCTGAACGGGTTGGATTGGGAGTTGAGTTATAAAGTGAGCGATTCTGGTCGTAGGATCCTTTCTGAGACTTGTATTTCATCCTCAGTTCTTCCTCTCTCAACTTCAATATGAAGTCATCTATATCCAACCTTGACAGAATATTGTTCTGTCTCAGATTAGACACAAATGAGTTCTATTTTTCTGGCAAACCATCTGCGAAACTTGACACCTTATCTTCCATAGACGTTGTAACCCCATGAGTGTGCAGTTCACTCATCAGATGATAGAACCTGTCGATAACATCATCCAAGCTTTCTTTTCCCATTGAAGAGAAGTTGACAAACTCCTTCTTCAGAGCCTTTGCCTTCAAAGCTTTCAATGATGCATTCCCATCATACCTTTTCACTAACGCTTCCCATAACTTCTTTGCATGTTTGTTCTCTGAAAATTGATGAAATATATCTTTTGGTATCGACTGAGTCAACAGGGCATACACCTTCTTTTCAGCATTGTACTTAACTTTCTGGCCGTCAGTCATACCTCCCAAAGTTAATTTAACACCATTAGCACCAACTAGCATACTATAACCTATCTCAATAGATTCCCAAAGGTTGGGATCAACTCCATTAAGATAGATCTCGAACCGCTGTTTCTATTGTGGATAGTCCAACGTTATAAGCTTAGGCGGTTTATTGTGATTTCCAACCTCATTCTCCAGAAGCAGAAGGTTCTGGATGCGTGAGTCTTTCCCGGCAGTAAATGCTGAAATTTGATCTTCCAATTGTATTAACTTTGAACTTTGAGAAGAACTCCGATTCACTCGTGCGAATGGACAGATGCGGATGAGCCAATCGTGCGATTGGACAAAGCGTATGGGTCACTCGTGCGAATGAAGGGTGCGACTGGATTCAATCGTGCGATTGGATTCAGTCGTGCGAATGAAGGTCCTGACTGGGATTCAGTCGTACGTATGGAGTGAGCGATTGAAGACAAGCGAATGGGGTTGTTCAGTCATACGAGTGGACGAGCGACTGAGTTCAATCGTGCGAATGAGTGTGCGATTGAGTTCAGTCGAGCGATTGAGCCAATTGTGCCACTGAAGGCTGCTGTTTTTGAACATTTGAAGGTTTTTGACACTTTGACACAAAAACACGATTTTTCAAGAACCCTAATCTGCCGTATGCCGAGAAACAATAACTTTGAGACCTGGAGACGTCAAAAACACTGCTTTATTCAAAAAGGTGACTATTTTGAATGAAAAACTTGATGTTTACACCAAAACCAATCGAATCACACGCAAAATCAAGAGCCAAGGCTCTGATACCACTTGTTAGGACTGTGTAAGTACGGAGTACTAACTGATTATGTGTGTATACCTAATCAAATAGTGCAGAATCCTATTTGATTGGCGATCCAATCAGTGAGAACGCAATTCATATCAATCTAACGATTAAAGAAACGTTAAGAACGATTAGAACAAGATCAACTGTAAACTATGAAGTTGGAACAGGCTTTCTGGAGTCTCTAGATGGCTAGGGTATGAATGTGTGTCGAAATTCTTGAAGTGTTACGTTTTTCCACGAATTAAGTGGTATTTATAGGTTAGGGTTTTCAATCGTACGACTGAACCATTAGCATGGTTCAGTCGTGCGACTGACTCATGCGACTGATTCATACGCACGACTGAAGGTTCAGTCCTGTGACTGAGTCAATCTCATGTCTCATTCGTACGACTGATCTAGTCATCTGGTTAAGTTGTGCAACTGGTCCATTAGCATGAAGTATTCATGCGTATGGTCCATTAGCATGGTCCATTCGCATGAAGACTTCATACGATTAAGTTTGAACACGTTTCTCAATCATTATTGACTAATAACTATGCACAATAACCTCAAACCTATATAGGTAGTTCAATATACTTCATTACACAATAAACAATGAAACATTAAACATTATAATCATCAATCACATATTGTATTTCATTCAATTCATCCATTACATATATGTAAGACATGACAGACATTTACATTAAGCTCCTAAACTAGGTACATATGTATGAACACATGTTGATAATGACTGGTTTTCTTTATTTTGCAACATAAATAAACTTCTAAGCTTGTGAACTTAAAAGTTTAGGGGGAGTAAAGATTGAAAAGAAATAATCAAAATAAATGTATGGATGAAAATGTTGAAGCTAAAATGTTCAAGCATGTGTGTGTTTGATATGATACAAAAATGAACCTGAAAAGATTTTAAATTAAGTTGAAATATGAAAAAGCTTCTTGCAATCAAAAATAAAAGACTTGAGATAATTTGTAATTTTTGAAAAGTTTCAAATTTTGAGAGTGAAATGACAGAAAATTTTTTGAACAAAGAAAATTAAAAAAAATTTGTGTTTAAATATTGATTTATAATGATAAAAAGTCAAAATATTTTGATTGGTAAAGTCAAAATTTGACCAATGGTTGAAAATTTCATGTGGAACAGTGAAAATTTTTAATATTAGGGTTTGGGTGATTTTGGTAAAAACAATTCCAAGTGTTAGACGTATGAAAAGGTCTCATACGCCTAAACAGTGGTCAAAAGTTCATTTCAAAAGTATGATGAAGTTTCAGGAATACGTTCAAGTGTTGGGCGTTTGGTTCAACCTCACGCGTCTAAACAGTTGTCATAAGTCTGAAAAACTGGTTAAGTGTGGGCGTTTCAAATAAGCTCATGCGCTTGAACAGTACCACTTTCCATGTTGAAAATAATCCAAGTGTAGAAGCTTTGAAAGTCCATGCGCCTAACAGTTCTCATACGAACTGAAGGTTCATGAAATTTTCCAAGTTTTAGGCGTTTCAGGCTAAGTCATGCACCTAAATAGTTCTCATGCGCCTAAAACAGTGCCCATGCACCTGAACAGTGCCCATGCACCTAAGACTTTTTGATGAAGTCTGACCAAGTAAGCTCATGCGCCTAAGTCTCATGCATCTTAACAGGGGTCATACGCCTTCATCGTGGTCATGCACCTAATAGTTTTTACACTTACATAAATTCAACACTTGATAGGATTTCATTTTCATTCGTTTATTCACACTCTAAAACTCTCTGTTCTTACTCATTCGCACCCGACAACCTCCATTTTCCTAAGTTTAATCTGATTTCCTGAAATCAATGTGATATTTAGGTATAATCTTTGATTCTAAACTTCATATTGAGTGCAAAATATCAAATCTCAGAACAATTTTTACACATTGGATTGGGCGTTTGAATGCTATTTCGGCGTTCGAACCCTAAGGGTTTGAGAAATTTGAAATTTACAGATTAAATGTGTTAAAACAATAAAAATTGATCCTGAATTTGTTGATAACACATGTTTTCGACCAGATTGACATCGTCAAAACTAAATTTCATCATAAATATTTCTTGATGATCATGGTGTTCATCAGTCAAATACAATAACAAAATAATTAAAAATTGAACTGAAACAACAAATTAGATTTTCAATAAAATTTTAATTGTCAATCATCAAAATTATTTTAATATTCATAAATCTAAAAGATGTAAATGACTTAGAAAATTATAAATTTCTAAAACTTGATTTTGTCTATGACAGTGAGTGTTCAAACACTTAGAAAATTTTGAATAAAAAAAATTTGATCAAGTTTTAAAAATTTAAAATCTATTAAATAAAATTGAAAATTAATTAGTGTGCATAATTTGTTACATTTTACTTGATATTAATCTCAAAATATTAATTGATTTTATATGCAATACATTTGAGTGATTGAGTGTATAAAACATTTAAAAATGTCTAAGTGTTATTGGATAAATATTGATAAATCATAATGAGATTTATATCAATGTAATACATTCATTCTTACACTTTGTTTCATTTGTGATTGACAAATGGCTGAGCTAAAGTTTGAATCGAAGCATAATGTGGCAGCTTTTCTTGATGAAGATGTTAGAGATGTAGCTGGATATGAAGAAATGATTAGATTTCTTTTGAGAACCAGATATGTTTATACCATGTGTGCACATCTAGCTATATATGCACGACTGATAAGAGATTATGGAGAACTGCTGAGATAGAAATAGATGAAGAAGGAAAGAAAGTGGTGAGAGGTTTTATCACTAAAGATAAGATGATTGAAGTGTCTGAGCAGTCAATTAGAGATGCACTTAGACTTGGCGATTATGAGGCTCAAGATTTGTTAGAGTTTACTTTCGATGAATGTAGAGAGACATTCATGATGATGGGTCAAAGAGAAGTACTGGTTGGAATTCATTCCCAGTTGATATTGCTTCTCCAATAGTTGCATTGGCTACTAACAGAAGATTCAATATGGCCAAATGGATCTTGAATGGATTTATCATCTTGGAGAAAGGGAAAAGGAACAAGTACTTGACGTATCCAAGGTTCCTTCAGATGATAATTAATGAAAAGTATCCAGATTTTCATGTGTATGATGTTAATAGAGAAAGAATGAATCCAGAACACATGTATAAGAATATGTACAAAAGACTTGCAATAGTTACTGGAGCCCAAAACATTCATATGTTTGATTATATGAGGGTTGTAGCAAGGGATGAAGTGGATATCAATCAAGAGCATTTTCATTTACTTGAAGATGAACAAATTGATCCAAATGATTTGATTGAGGATGTGATTCAAGAAGTGATTGATGAAGAAGTAGAAGAGGATGATGATGAGGATGAAGATGAACATGAAGATGATGAAAGTTCATCAAGTAGTTATGATGATGGTGATAATAATGATCATGGTGCTAATGCTGGAGGAAATGTTGAAGAACCTGAACGAGAGATTGATAGTGAAGAGACTGTGTCTGATAATAGAGATGAAAATGTTGGTAATGATGAAACTGAAGCTAAAGTAAATGATCAAGTAGGAGAAGAGGATAATGATGGTGATGATGATGTTGATGAGAATGTTGAAGAAAGTTTGGAGCAACATCAGACTTTTGATTTTGATTACATTGATGTAATCTTATCAGAACCTATTACACAGAATGTACCTTCTGGTGTACAATCTCCTATTCAAGAACAACAAATTGTGATTGTAGATGAATCTCTGTTAAAACAAACTCAAGATGCTTGTATGCAAACTGAAGATGACAATGATGAAGAATTGATTGATGAGTTGAAAGTAAATAATGCTGAACAAGAAGAAGTTATTAAGAAATTACAAGAAGAAAATGCTTTGTTGAAAGTTGAGTCAGAAAAGAAAGATTTGTTAGTAATTGATCTTGAAGAAAAGATAAAGAGATTGTTTGAAGAAGTTGAAAAGGTAAGAGATAATTTGAAAGAAAAGAAAAAAGAACCTGAAGTGATAATCATAGATAAGGAGATTGAATCAGAAACTCAGATGAATATGATAGAAAAGATTTCTGTAACAGATAAAGGAAAGAGAAAGATTGATGAAGTTAAGATAGAATCATCAACTGCACCATCAAAGATTCAGAAAACTGTAGAAGAATCAGTGCATGTTGATGAATGAGATGTTTAGAAACAGATTAAAGCATTAGATCATGATATTGATTCTGAATTTCCGGACGATATGACGAAGTTCTAGAAGATAAAGATGCATGTGAGATTGCAGAGTCTCCATTGCAAAATATTCAAGAAGATATACCTTGTGACTTTGAAGATAGGTATAATTACTTAGTAAAGAAGAAGTGTAATTATGTATTTTTGGATGGTTTGACTGTATATCAGATTAATAAAGAATATGAGAAGTGTATGTTAGCAGAATCATCAGCCCCAGTGGATCCAAATGAGATTAGCTTAAAACATGGAGAATGGGCGCTGATGAGTGAAAGCATTAATATTGATGATATTCTTGTATTTGAATTGCACCATCCTGATCCGGAGGATATGAGTGTTACATCTTTGAGGATTTGGTTGCAATCAAGAAATTATCCAAGAAAGAGATTGAACAGGTTGCAAGGAGAGTCATTGAGAAACTTAGTAGGAAGTTTTCGAGAAACGGAGAAACAGCATAATGTTGATACATGTATGTCCCTAGATCATGATTTGTAATGTAATGAACTTGTCTGTCTGATTATGATGTAATTGTAATCGATTAATGAAATGATATGAATTGGTTGTTACTTGTAATGTTTAATATTTCATTAATGAGTTGTGATTGAATTGATTGGGTTTATGGATGTTTGAATGAGTGCACATTAAGTTATATTAAATAAAACATTCAAACTTAACTTAATGAAGTTCTCATGCGAATGGCCCATGCGAATGGACCACACGCATGAATAACTTCATACGATTGACTCAATCGCACGACTGAACCAGGAGACTGGATCAGTCGTATGATTGACACATAAGATTGACTCAATCGCACGACTGAACACTCAGTCGTGCGGATGAATCAACCGCATGGTTCAATCGCACGACTGAACCATACTTATGGCCCAGTCGCACGATTGAACAATACTAACCTATAAATAGACCCAATTCGTGGGAAAACGTAAGCATTCATCCCATTACGATTCCAGACGTACCCTAGCCGTCCAGAAGCCTCCCAAATCGTTCTCCAAGTTCATAGAACACATCAGATCGGTTCCTAATCGATTTCTGACGTTGATATCAATTCTTGATTGATACATCGTGTGTTCTCACTGATTGGATCGCCAATCAAATAGGATTCCGCACTATTTGAGTTGGTTTAACACGCAATCACTCGGTATTTCGTTCAAATACCAGGTCCTAACAAGTGGTATCAGAGCTTTGGCTCTTGATTTCGTGTTGATTCAATCAAGATTGCATAAAAGTTTGTGTTTTTGCACGAAAAACGCAATCTTTTGCATCAAAAGTGATCTTGGACGTTCACTGCTCATTGAAGTTCAGTTTCTACGGACTTAGACGATTTGGACTTGCAAAATTTCGAATTTTTACGGCTGAAACCCGTCAAACCTAGAAATTTTCGCATAACAGCAGCTTCAGTCGCACGAGTGACCCATTCGCACGACTAGACTCATTCGCAGTGTTCATTCGCACGACTGGACCTAGTCGCACCCTCATTCGGCCGACTGAACCGTTCGTTCGCATAGCTCATACGCACCAGATTCATTCGCACGACTGAACCAATCGCCCTGTTCAGTCGCACGGTTGAACCAATCGCAGAGTTCATACGCACGATAAGACCATTCGCATCCTTCAGTCGCATCAGTTAAAGTTGATTTGATTAGACTCTAAGTTTATTAACCATGGAAGATCAGATGTCAGCCTTTACTGCGGGGAAGGACTCAAGAATTCAGAACCTGCTGCTGCTAGAGAGTGAGGTGGGTATTCACAATAAACCACCAAAGCTCTTGACTTTAGATGAGTTTCCTCACTGGAAACAACGTTTTGAGATCTACCTTAATGGAGTAGATCCTAATCTTTGGGAAGCTATCGAGGTTGGGTATAGTACACCGGTGGGAGCAGATGGAGTGAAATTAACGTTAAGTGGGATGACTGACGCTCAGAAAGTAAAGTATAATGCTGAGAAAAGAGTTTATGCGATGATAACTCAGTCTATCCCCAAAGATATATTCCACCAGTACTCAGAGAACAAGCAGTCCAAGAAACTGTGGGATGAGCTAGAGAAAAGGTATGATGGGAATGCATCGTTAAAGGCAATCAAGGCAAAGGAGTTAAAGAAGGAATTCGATAACTTCTCATCGATTGGTAACGAGAGTTTAGATGAAGTTATAGACAGATTCTACCACTTGATGAGCGAGTTGCATACACATGGAGTGGAAACAACTATGGAAGAGAAAGTAAGCAACTTCGCAGATGGATTGCCTGATAAGTGGGCTTCATTCGTGTCTAATCTTAGACAGAATGGTATACTTATAAAGCTGGATATAAATGACTTTATTCTTAGACTGCGTGAAGAAGCACTAAGGATGAAGTATAGAGCACAGAAGTCTTCATATACACAAAACCCAGCTTTATACAATGCCACGCCTCAAGCTAAGACATCTGGAGCACCTCTCCAGACAGCATTTGTGTCCAGCTCGTCAGGTCCTTCACATGCTTCTACTTCTGGATCAGACACGTCAGGGTCGTCATGTACCCATTATATTGGATCAGAAGCAAGTGCTACTAAATTGAAGACCGAGAACCTCGGAAATGTGACTGTAGAAGTAGCACGAGAGCATATGGATCTTCTCGCCGCAGTAGTTCATTCATATGATGGACTTGTGGCTGGGAAGATTGGAAACTGTCATTTGGCAGATGAAGACTACGAGCAGGTAGATGAAATGGAGCTTGAAAGAATGGATATAATGTGGGCCTTAGCTAGCGCTGTCCGACGGGCGAAGAAGTTTGTTAAAAAGACAGGACAAAATTTGATTGCTACTAAGGATACCACATTTGGTTTTGACAAAAGCAAAGTGACCTGCTTCAACTGTGGAGAGAAAGGGCACTTCAAGAGGGAATGTGTCAAGCCAAAGAAGACGGGTAATGGGAACCCGTTCTCATCCTTTACTCGCCAAGACAAGCAAGCCTCTAGTTCTACTTCATCAAACAAGGACCCAAAAGCCTTGACTGCTCATGATGATGAAGGACAGGACTGGAGTTTTAGATTTGTCTCCCCAGAATCTAACATTGCAAGTGTTGAAGATATTGATGATGATTCTGCGAGTGAAGGTGATTTAGCAGTTGATATAGCAATGTCACACAGTGAAGAAACAACTGCAGCTGAAGTCAGTTACACACCAAAGGAGGAAACTTCCAAGTCAGATTCAGAAAAGTCAGAATCACCAGAACCAGAGACGTCTGATGCTGCGTTGATGGCTAACTCTTCTGAAACAACACAGGTAAGTACAACTGACCAAATGTTTAATAATCATGCTTGTTCTAACTGTGATATGTTTAGGAATAGCATTGATGAAAAATTTGCTAGGTTATTAGATCACAATGATAACTTAGTAAAGGACTTACAACTATGCACTGAGGCCAATAGAGTTCTAAAACAAAATGAGCATAGTTATAAAGAAAAGATAGACCTATTGACTAAACAACTTAGGGAAACCGAAGTAGTTGCCTTTAATCAATCAAATGACATTAGGTACTATCTAAACTCCCTAGAGGACACTAAGAAACAAAAAGCAGTTCTAGAAGTAGAAGTTAATTCCTTAAAACAGAAACTGCATAGTTGGACTAGTTCTTCACACATAGTTCAACACTTAGTGAGAGAAAGAAATAATGGGGAGGGATTAGGCTACAAAGTGGTTCCACCACCACCTGAGACCTTGATGAACACCAAGTCTAAACCAGTTAACAACAACCCAATCAAGGATCATGTGGTGACCACTCCTCTTGTTACTGATCCAGACACATCATGTTCATCTACTGAATCTGGACAGAAACAAAAGGAGGCCACTTCAAAGGCAAAGGGTAAATTGCCTTGTGTTAATCTGGAAAATGAATTTGAAAAAGTTAACTTAAAGTCAGGGTCAAACAGAGTCAAATCAGAACCCAAAAAGACTTCAAACGTAAATTTTTCACATGCTACAAGTCAAAAACCAGTTAACCAAAAAGTTGAACAAGTTAAACAGGTCAAAACAGTTAAATTTGTTAAACCAGAGAAAACATCAAACATGCAAGAGTCAAAACCTAAAGTGATTGATGCTACTAAATTGTCACGCATTTCTCCACAAAGAAAGTCAAATTATAAGGTTGATAGCAGATTGTGCTACAACTGTGGAGAATGTGGACATATTGCTTCCTATTGTCCTTTCTATCAGACACCTAGGAAGAAATTGATCTTCAGGACTCTAGACCTAGGTCTTCTAAGAGGAGTTCTCTAACTCCACCTAGAAGATCTAGTGAACCTAAAGTCCAACCTGTAAGCCAGACGACTGTTTATCATAAACAGGCATTGCACAAATCTGGCTTATGGAAAGAGAAGAATACCTGTGTGACTGATACTGATGACAAGAAGGAATCTGAGTTACCCTCACCTTCTAAAGGTCAATGGGTAGAGTTTATGATGTGTGATGCCTCTGGGAAACCCAAGACAGTAAAGGCTTGGGTTCCTAACCTAAACTAATACATTTACTTGATATGTGCAGGGTGTTCGGTATAGCGCTGAGACTAACACGTGGATTATAGACAGCGGAGCATCCAGGCACATGACAGGAAATAGAGCCCTTTTATCAAATGTCAAACAAATAAAAGGAGGGCATGTTTCTTTGCAGGAAACAAGGGAGGATACATCACAGCACAGGGAGAAGTGGGAAATCAGAAAGTTAAGTTTGATAAGGTGAACTACGTTCAACAACTTCAGAATAACTTACTTTCTGTTTCCCAAATCTGCGATAAAGATTTAAAGTCATCTTCGACAACAACAAGTGTTACGTGCTGAAGAAAGACTATATGATTCCAGAGGACCAAGTTCTGATGACTGCTTCAAGATATAAGGACCTATATGTCTTGGATCTGTCAACAGCTGCTCCAACGGATCATGAAGTGCAGTGCTTTCTATCTAAAGCTACTGAGAAGGACTCAATCTCCTGGCATAGGAGAATGGGACACATTAGTCAAAGGAAGATGAATCACTTGATTCAGAAGGACTTAGTGAGAGGAGTAAATGTCAAGAACTTCCAACTTCCTGACTTTTGTGTAGCTTGCAAGAAAGGCAAACAGACAAAGAAGTCTCATAAGGAAAAGAAAGTTCATTCAATAGAACTTCCTCTTGAACTTCTTCACATGGATCTGTTTGGTCCAGTCAGTACAAGGAGCATTGCAGGCGATCTGTACTGTTTTGTGGTCACTGATGACTACTCAAGGTTCACTTGGGTAATGTTTCTGAAATCCAAATCAGAAACATTTGAGTCATTCAAGGAATTAGTCACCACTCTGGAATCTCTCTACAAGCTAAAGGTTAGACAAGTACGCTCAGACAACGGGACCGAATTCAAGAATCAATGGATGGAGGCATACTGCAAGGAAAAGGGAATTGTTCATCAATTCACTTCAGCATACACGCCTCAGATGAATGGTGTTGCTGAGAGGAAAAATAGGAGCTTGATAGAGACTGCACGGACTATGCTGGCGGACTCGAAACTGCCTATCCAATTCTGGAATGAGGCAGTAGCAAATGCATGTTATACACTGAATCGAGTCCTAATAGTCAAGCGCCACGGAAAGACATGTTATGAGCTACTACAAAGACGCAAACCGAATTTGGAGTATCTTGAACCTTTTGGCGCGCCATGTACACTTCTGAAGAAGACGCAAGAAGGAAAATTCAGCGAGAAGGCAGATGAAGGAATCTTTCTAGGATACAACATACCGAATAAGCGAGTTTACAATAACTCAACGGGTCTTGTAGAAGTGTGGTGTAATGTCGACGTTCAGAGATATACCACACCACCTACAGGAAAAGGACCTGCCTACTTCTTCGATTATGATGGATTCTTCAAATCCTTCAACATACCTCTCTCTCCCTCGGACGATGAGCTAGCAACTAGGATGATGTATGATATTCTGAATACACCATCTAGCACACAGGGAGAATCATCTACTCAGTCAGGGGGAGTAGTCGACGTCAGTGACTCCTCCTCTGAAGATGAAGCTGAAGAAGATGACCAGAACAGTCAGGAGGAACAGGTTCCAGTTCCAGCAAGTCCACAAGCATCTACGAGTGATGCACCTTCGACTTCAGAACCTCAAACTCCAACTACCTCAGATGCAGAACCAAATGTTCATAATCTTGGCTCTGAGGTAGCTGTTCCTACTACTCCAGGATCACGACTAAATGTTTATCATCCCCTTGACAATGTCATTGGAGATGTCAGATCAGGAGTACAAACCCGAAATCAGTTGTACTCAGCTGATTACGCCTCGGTTATGGAGAAAGGTTACATTCATGATGGTGCCTATCGATGTTTTGTCTCGCAGGTTGAGCCAAAATATGTCAGTGAAGCACTCAATGATGAGGCGTGGGTGAGTGCCATGCAAGAAGAACTTCTGCAGTTTAAGAAGTTAGGTGTATGGACACTGGTTGATAAACCTAAAGGTGCTAAAGTTATTGGCACTAAATGGGTACTAAAATGCAAGAAGGATGACCAAGGGGTCATTATCAGGAACAAAGCTCGACTGGTGGTTCAAGGTTTTCGCCAAGTCGAGGGAATTGACTACAATGAGGTGTTTGCACCCGTGGCAAGGATGGAAGCTATTCGTATCTTCCTTGCCTATGCATCGTACATGAAGATCAAAGTCTACCAATTAGATGTAAAGAGTGCATTCCTTCATGGAGAAATCAGAGAAACAGTCTACGTAAGTCAACCCGAGGGTTTTGAAGATCCTTACCATCGGGATAGAGTTTACAAGCTCGACAAAGCTTTGTATGGGCTTCATCAAGCTCCTCGAGCTTGGTATGAGAAACTCTCAACTCATCTTGTGAAACACGGCTTTCGCAGGGGAGTAATTGACTGTACACTGTTTATTAAGGAAAAGGATGGCGACCTACTGCTTGTACAGATATATGTTGATGACATAATCTTCGGGTCAAAGAACGAAGAGTTATGTAAAGAGTTTGAAGCAGTAATGAAGAAAGAATTTGAGATGAGTGCCATGGGGGAGATGAAGTTCTTTCTCGGGTTACAGGTGGATCAAACACCTAATGGAATCTTTCTACATCAGACCAAGTATGTAGGAGACATTCTCAGTCGTTTTGACATGGAGAATGCTTCTGCTGCTGGGACTCCACTTGCTACTAATCATGATATAGCACCGGATGATAATGGAGATCTAGTAGATGCCACTATGTACCGAGGAATGATCGGATCCCTCATGTATCTCACTGCCTCAAGACCTGATATTATGTATGCTACATGTCTATGTTCGAGATATCAGGCTAAACCAAAGGTCAACCATCTGATCGGGGTCAAGAGGATTTTTCGTTATCTGAAGGGTACACCCACACTTGGATTGTGGTACCCTCATGATGATGACTTTGAGCTTACCGCGTATAGTGACTCGGATTACGGGGGCTGCAAGATGAACTACAAGTCTACATCAGCAGGGTGTCAATTCTTTGGGAGAAGATTAGTTACCTGGCAGTGTAAGAAGCAGACATCGGTTGCCTTGTCAACCTGTGAAGCCGAATATGTTGCTGCTGCAAGTTGCTGTTCTCAAATCATCTGGATTCAACAGCAAATGCGGGATTACGGTTTAAAATTCTCATCTACTCCTATTTTTGTTGATAACTCTGCTGCAATTGCAGTAACTAAAAATCCGGTCCAACATCCTAAGACCAAACACATCGGTATTAAATACCATTTCATAAGAGATTGTTTTGAAAAGAACTTAATTGATGTGGTTAAAATTAATACTGATTTTCAACGCGCTGACCTCTATACTAAAGCCTTTGATAAACCACGTTTTCAATATTTATTAGAGGTCAACGGTGTTAAAAAGAAAAGTGAGGTAATTCCTGATGATGAAAATGTGTAGTCCGATGTCGTGTACTTAAATTTTATTTTATTTATTTTGATTTGTCTATTTGATTTTAATTTTATTTAAACTCATGTTCTCTTGCTGTTTATTAAAATCCTAAAATAATTAAACCAGAAATGATTTTAGTATTTTAGGGGGAGAATATGTCAGCAAGTTAACATTAAAAAAAAAAAAAAAAAAAAAAAAAATGAGGGAGAAGGAGTAGCGAGCTGAAATAAGGTAGATTGTATCTGTGATACCGATTCAATACCTTTGGAAAATGATAGTACACAGGAACAAATCAAGAGGGACTTTAAAATTTAAGTTTTAGTAATATGCAAAAGTTCAAAGTAAATAAATCTGTGTAGTCTAAGCAATACTAAAAGGAAAGATGATAGAAAACTGGCAACTCCTAAGGTGACACAAAGAAAGTAGACTTAGAGGTTGCTAGACCATATATGATATGTTGGTAGATTCAACACAATAGACAAATAGACCGGATTGGTGATTTCAAGATAAAACTAAAGTGTTCAACTGACTGTGGGCGTCCATCTTATCACTGGTTAACACAATCAACAATATTCCAATAAGGGGTAATGAGCAAGTAAACGCCACAAATGTGTGCGGATGACCATAACTAGAGCAAAGCAAAGAAAAAATGAAAGACAAATGCAATAAAGCTAATGACTTATGTTGTTGGTGCATTTTGTGCAAAATAAAATAAGCTGCTCTAACAAGGAGATAGGTTATGTGCCTCTCTGCTGTGCGATGGCACTGACCTGAGGATAAGCATAACCTAGATATTCTAGAATTCATTGTTGTTTGCCGCCTCTCTGCTGTGCGATGGCACTGACCTGAGGACAGGCTTCTCTTTGAAAGCTCTAAGAATAGTCTCTTCTTGTAATAATACCCGTAGACCGCTCAAAAGCTCCTGAGGGATGTTGATTACCATATAAGTGTGGGATCCACAAGTGTTAGTTGAAATAATTACACCTAAATAAGTCACCAGTCTGTGTCAAAAGTCTGTGTATGGATTTAAGTGGACAAACATACTGACAATCATTGTGGCTACATTCTCAAAGGTCCAAATCAATGTAGAGAATCTAAGAGTTTCAGTATGATTTCCTTATGTTGCAAAAGACTCTGGATGAACATCGAGAACTTGAGCATCAAAAGGTTTTAACGAGTCCCAAATGATTTGAATTGCCTGTATGATTCCAAAAATTGAATTGGTCCAGATGTGATCAACCTAAGTTGAAGCTATCTACTCCCGATCCAAATCCCGTAGATATCAATCTCTGGATTTATCTCTCACAAAAAGCCAAAAATATGTCTGATTATGTAATTAGTTTAAATTCTTAAATTAGTTAGTTAGTTTTAAGTTTTAACTTGAGTCAAGTGTCGGGCTACATCAGGAAAATCAGAAGGAATAAACTCACTAAAAGGGTCATGTCTGAGATGACCATATGTTCTTTGAAAGGTTATATCAGTCACGTCTGAGGTGACCAAAGTAGTTAAAAGGATCACGTCTGAGGTGATCAAAGTGTTTTCAAGATAAAAGGATCATGTCTGAGATGATCAAAAGTTCATAACGTTAATTTAATTAATATAAAAGAGTCTAAAGGTAAATTGGTAAAATAGCAGAAAAATTAACTAAGTATGACCCATTCGCACGAATGGACCATACGTATGGACTAACCATACGAATGAAGTCCATTCGCACGAATGGATCATACGATTAGTCCAATCGGATGCTTAAGTGCGAACGAGTGAGTCAGTCGCACGACTGAACTTCAGTCGGACGACTGGAGAAGGGCGACTGACCCAATCGCACGACTGAGTCCCACTCGCACGACTGAAAGGTGCGAATGAACTCAGTCGCACGATTGGAACTAGGGTGGATATAAATAGAGGTGGAGTCGGTCGCAGAGACTCCTCATTCTCAAATCGCCCCTAATTCGCATATTGTACCGTTACTCTGCCGAAATTTTATCTGTTTTTTTTCTTGTTGATTCGCTACTGACGTACTTTGAAGTCTTATTCCATCGAAATCAGAAAGAATGAAACCCTAATTGGGTTAAAACGACTGTGAAGTGCGAACCGCGAATGTCAAACCCTAATAACCTATTAAAACTAAGTAATATGTTAAAATTGAGTAAAATAGGTTGTTAGGGAAGAGAAGGCGACACTAAAGAACCGGTTAATTGAGTGATAAGACTTATTCTGCGTAGATTCGATCTTTGGACGACTGAACACATGAGACAGACGACTGGTCGTCCGGATGAACTTCAGTCGCACGACTGAAGGGAACGATTCACTTAATCGCACGACTGAACCATGCGAATGAGACTCAGTCGCACGACTGGTGTAACCGCACAAGAGTTCATGCGCATGAGTCCAGTCGCACACTCAGTCGTGCGTATGAGGTCAATCGCACGTCTGAACCTCAATCGCACGATTCAGTCGCACGACTGTCTCAGTCGTACAACCTCAATCGCATGACAGATACTTTTATTCAAAGTTTAAGTGTTGCTTTATACTCTTAGCCAACGAAACTAACGTTTATGTTATTATGTGTTACAGATGGCGAGTAGATGGAATATGAGCACCAAGCACAACATATGTGCTCACCTGGACTTGACTTCCAGGAATGCAGCCGACTTCGCTGGCATTATTACTTTCCTACAGAGATCCAGGATCGCTCACGCTATATCCACTCCCTGCACACCATACAGATCAGTGCAGCAGGCCTTCTGGGAAGGCGCATCTGTAGACAGATCCACCGAGCCTCATTGCATCAGGAGCTCGATTTTTGGTGAGGCTATCACTATTTCTGAGGAGGATCTGAGGATAGTGCTTCAGTTTGGAGACGATGCTGAGTGTCCCACACGTCTACACCCCCTCATGGTCCGTGGATGCTTCATGAGAGCCAAGTACTCTGGGGACATCAATGCCGGGGTACTCAACAAGAGTAACCTCTGTCCCCAGTTTAAGTACCTTGCGCACGTGCTGCTGAAGTGTATTGCATCACGGAAGGGAGGTTTTGACGAGCTCTCTGACCAGATTCAGAACGCTTATGCAGCGTTGGTGCTGAACCACCCGTTCAGCTTCTCCAGGATGATATTCAGTTACTTGGTGAGAACCTCGAGGGGAAGGGGAAGGAAGGCTTCTGTATGTACCCTAGATTTCTACAGATGATCATTGATCAGAAGCTTCCTTCCCTGCCGAAGGAGAAGGAGGACGCTGTTATTCTTGAGGTCATGGACGACACGACTCTTGGCAGGATGAAGGTATACAGGGGGAAGCAGGTGAAGCCCCCTGTCAGGAGGTTGTTTGGGCATCTGGCCCGGGCTGATTATGTGGCGCCAGCAAAGAGGAAGTGGCGCCACGAGGACAGTGACTCAGATGTGGAGCACATTGCTATACCAGAGACTGACTCTGATGATGATGATAGCGGCGACGCCGGGGATGACATGCCTGCTCCATCTAGAGGCACAGATACAGACGTTATTCCCCCGGGGTCAGCCACTGCCGGAGAGGTCGCAGAGATGGCCGGTTTCCATCAAGAGTTCGTCGCTGGTGATATCGAGGAGGAGGAGTCAGACGAGGAGCCCCTCACCAGGACTGTGGGAAGCAAAGTAGTTCCCACAGACCACGGGCTTAAGGTGGTTGGTGAGCACCCAAGGACTCCTCGGAGAGAGATACTGACCCTAACTATGTTCCGGGGTCAGCTAGCAGAGCTGCAGGGGGAGCATCTACTTCCTCCGGGACTAGGAGGAAGCGGATGGCTCAACCACATGGGTTGAAGAAGAAGAAGCGTCGTTTGACCTTCGTGACCATCACCACAGCCACCACAGCCACTACTCCTACTACCACATCCACCACTTTACCCACCACCACTTAGCTACCACCATCACCAGACCATTCACCCCTACTTCACCACCATCGACCCATATTCACCACGGCCACTGCCACCACCACCACACATCAGGCTGGACCGTCAGCCCAGCCCTCACATGCTCATGGATCACTCTACCTCACATTGGGGTAGAGGAGCAGCTCTCAGCGCTTAACCGTATGGTTATGCGTCTGCTTGCTGCTGACGAGGAGAAGGCGGCGCAGATCCGCCAGCTGACCGACCTGGCTGCTGCCCAATCACAGCAACTGGCAGAGCAGGCTCGGGTCATAGACCAGCAGAGAGTTGAGGTGTCCCAACTC
This sequence comes from Flaveria ramosissima, assembly GCA_025215565.1. Classification (NCBI taxonomy): domain Eukaryota; kingdom Viridiplantae; phylum Streptophyta; class Magnoliopsida; order Asterales; family Asteraceae; genus Flaveria; species Flaveria ramosissima. The sequence continues at coordinate 28,282,326 of CM046036.1, forward strand.
CAAGACATTCAGGCTCAGTCCGTCAAACGTATTGAGGAGTTGGAGACGACCAACAAGACTATCATGCTGAGGCTGAAGGGGTCGAAGGATGAGCCCCTGAAGCTAAAGGAGGGTGACGGGGATGACGGAGATGATGATGATGAAGATGAGGATGATGATGAGGAAGATGATGATGATGAGGAGACTGAAGAAGATAGGACAGAAGGAGGTGATGATGATGACGAGGCAGAAGGAGGGGATGCGGCTGCATCGGCCTCTGCTTCAGGTCAGGAGCGGAGATCCAAACGTCGACAAGACCAGTCATCCACTACTTCTGCTCCTCCGAGCGACACGCCACAGATTCAAGACAAAAGTACTGATTAGACTTTTATGTATTTATTTGTTTTGTACTTGAATCATGTAATGAAAAACAAGTGTATTAAATGTTTATATATATTAAGTTCATGTATGTCTGTTTGATTAATTACTAATGATTTATGTGTTGAATGTTTATCTCAAACAGATCCAAACTTTCAAAGGGATGAGTTTGACTTTGCTCCCCTTCAAATGGTCAAGACTCAGTTAACCATGATTCTTGACCTACAAGGGATAGTAAGACGGTCTGTGAGTTATACCCCTGAAGAAGGGGAGATAATTCATGACCTGTCTGATGAGCAAATAGCAGAAATGTTCAAACTCAATCCCGATGAACTCGTGAAGGACGCTCCAACAGTTGATTCAACCAGTGATGAGGAATTGAATGACATTGATGAAGTTGAGGTTGAAGACATTACTGCAGAAGAGTATCCTCAGTACGCTGACGCCGAGGGAAATGTGGTCCCCAATCTGGGTGAATCCCTAGTCAGTGATACTTTTGAGGTACTTGACAAGATGGAGCAAGAAGCAGAAAAGACTGAAGGAACAGCCCAAGCCTCCAATGCAGACGTAGATATTCGCAAGGCTGAATGGGCTGCCTGTTTTGAAGAAGTAAGAGCCCAGCGTGCTGCACCAAAGAGAGATGCCTACACCAAGCTCTACAGAGTCAAGAAACACCATAAGGTGTCAGGCAGGATTATCTCTTGGGCTTATTTTGAAGACCTTAACGCTTATGCAGTTAAGAGGGAGCAGGGCATAGAGTACTTCAGGTTCCCATATGATCTGAAGACTCTACCTGGTTTTGAGCTCAACCAGCTGGCTAAACTAAAGCTGCTGTATGCTGACCCGAGAAAGATGTCAGGCTGGTTTGAGGCTGCCCTGAGGAAAGAGTACCACACCAGGTGGGTCAACTTCAAACCTCAACAACCTACGAGGTATATCAGACGTTCTGAAGTTGATCCCATAACTGGTAAGCCAAAGATAGTGCTGAAGTGGAGTCCCCCGAGAACAATGTCGAGAATCCCTCTCAGGGAAATGCCACAGGACTTCACTCCCCACTTCAAATGGTGGTACTATGATTGGAGAACAGCTGAAGCGGTCATAGTCCTAAACAGAGAGGGACAAATGGATACAATCAGGGTATTCGACCCGATGTGGCTAACTAACTTGTCTGCTAATGATGTCTATACATTGTACAAGTGGCCACTGTTCTATGACACGCAAGATATTGTACAAGCCCTCCAATTCCAAAATGTCATAAGACTCTGCTTTGCTTTTGAGATACACGCAGAAGTCACTAAAGAGGAGAAGTACAAGAAGTATAAGGAGGTGATGCAGAAGACAAGAGAATAGATAGATCTAGGTCCAAGGGGGAGTTTGTTGATACATGTATGTCCCTAGATCATGATTTGTAATGTAATGAACTTGTCTGTCTGATTATGATGTAATTGTAATCGATTAATGAAATGATATGAATTGGTTGTTACTTGTAATGTTTAATATTTCATTAATGAGTTGTGATTGAATTGATTGGGTTTATGGATGTTTGAATGAGTGCACATTAAGTTATATTAAATAAAACATTCAAACTTAACTTAATGAAGTTCTCATGCGAATGGCCCATGCGAATGGACCACACGCATGAATAACTTCATACGATTGACTCAATCGCACGACTGAACCAGGAGACTGGATCAGTCGTATGATTGACACATAAGATTGACTCAATCGCACGACTGAACACTCAGTCGTGCGGATGAATCAACCGCATGGTTCAATCGCACGACTGAACCATACTTATGGCCCAGTCGCACGATTGAACAATACTAACCTATAAATAGACCCAATTCGTGGGAAAACGTAAGCATTCATCCCATTACGATTCCAGACGTACCCTAGCCGTCCAGAAGCCTCCCAAATCGTTCTCCAAGTTCATAGAACACATCAGATCGGTTCCTAATCGATTTCTGACGTTGATATCAATTCTTGATTGATACATCGTGTGTTCTCACTGATTGGATCGCCAATCAAATAGGATTCCGCACTATTTGAGTTGGTTTAACACGCAATCACTCGGTATTTCGTTCAAATACCAGGTCCTAACACATAACAAGATTGTTAGGACCGTTTTCGTACGGAGTACTAACGGATTCTGTGTGAGACAAGATCAAATAGTGCGGAATCCTATTTGATTGGCGATCCAATTAGTGAGAACGACAACCTGATCGATCTAACAATGAAACAAACGTTAAGAATTGATTAGAAATCGATCAGGAACGAACTATTAAGTTGGATAGGCTGTTTAGGACGCTCTGGACGGCTAGGATTTGTAAATCTTCGAAGTCATCCTTTTTCCACGAATTATGTGGTATTTATAGGTTTTTAGTTTTCATTCGTACGACTGAACCATTAGCATGGTTCAGTCGTGCGATTGACTCATGCGTTTGATTCATACGAACGACTGAAGGGTCAGTCGTGCGACTGAATGAATCTTATGTCTTAGTCATACGACTGAACTAGTCTCCTGGTTTAGTCATGCAACTGATCCATAAGTATGATTCATTCATACGTATGGTCCATTAGCATGAATAACCATCCGATTAAGTTGAACACATTTCTCAATCATTATTGACTTAGAACTATGTACAACAACCTCAAACTTATATATGATGTTCATACATATGAATTATACTAAATATTATAATATGAAATATTTAAAGACAAATAAACATCAAGAAGCATATCATATTTCATTAAGAATTCATATTACATATGTGTAAGAAATGAAAGACTTTTACAATTAAGAACATAAACTAGGAACATGATGTATCAACAAAGATGATTGTACTTGTCATGGATAATCCATAATACTTGAAGATTAGAAATAGAACAAGAATGTTAAAGCCTCAAGAGATAAAATCAATGGAATTGGTGAGAAGGAGTGATGATAAAAGAAAAGAGCTGATAAAGATGTTCCCTGACACTGAAAAGCAAGCGTACAAAGTGTCTATAGATTAGAAAAAGCGTTGGAATAAAGCAAGATTGGATGGAGATATTGTAAGAATGTAAGGCCCTATTCCCGGGAAACCTCAAAGTTGGTTAATCATAGCATAAAACCATTTTTAATAACCAAAACATTGCAGCGGAATTAAATAGATATTCATTTAAAACTTGAAAACCATATTGTACTCATACATTTGACCTTCAAAGTTAAATAAAACATAGTACTTGTTCTTAAATTACAATAATAGATTTTATAAACAAAAATGCCATCCACTGCCATCAAAGTAGCTTCCCACCTTGTGCCATCCCCAGCAGCATCATTTACCTGCCAACTATTATGCATAAAAGTCAACTTTGCTGAGTGAGTTCTAGTTTTAGATAAATAAGAAATATAACTTTATCCTTCATATAATGACCACGCATACATCATAATACATAACCTTTTTTTTGCATCATAATAAGCATGTTCATTATCTTTCATTCTTTCATTATCTTTCATTTTCATCATAAATGAGATTGCACAAAACAAGAGCTCCATGTTGATCGATAACGAATGTCGATCCTTGTCAGTACATATCATCATGGTAGCTAACCCCCGATAGTTGATCCACACTGCAAGACACATGGCCCGCTCATGAATACGGGGTCAATCATCATACATCAGACTCACGTAAGTGAAGTCGATCATAGTGCTTGCATGACTTTTCATCATCAAATGGGCCCCGGGATAACATTCATTAAGTTTCACTTTTCATTAATATCATCTTCCACTATAATATATAATACATTACAGGTAAACAACACAACATATCCAGTACATGTCATCATAAAAACATCACCGACCCTCCACGAGACAGCGGGGGTTTGGGGGCGGCAGCCCCTGACAGCGGGGTCCTAGGGGCAGCAACCCCTAGTGGGGTCCAAGGGGCAACGCCCCTGGCTGGGGCCGGGCTGCTAGGTCAGCGTGAAAATTTTTTATTTTTGAACATTTATATAGCATATTTCCTTATAGAAAAATCGATCTTCCTGTTAAAACCTCATAAAATCTCGATCATTTAAAAATGTATATTTAGTATGCATAATAACCACAAAACATGGAAAAAAACTTACAAATAAGGGGATCTAGAACTCACCTAGATACCGTGAGTTACTTCTAAACTAAGCTTTCTAGGCTAGGATCATACTACATAGCCTGCAGATAAGTTAACACTTAGAGGGGTTAATTTCTGCCTAAATTCGCTGCTAATTTCGCTGCCAGAAAAGCAGTTCGGTGACAGTTACGCTGCCAGTTTCGCTGACAGTTTCCCTACCAGTTTCACTGAGAGTTTCAGTGCCAGTTTCCCATGGCAGTTTTGCCAACTTTCATTGGAATTTCCATGGCTGCGGAATTATCGGCGAAAATATAGTTTCGTAGAAAACCCACAGTTTCGCAGCTTGAATATGCAATTTCGCTGGATGCATAGACAGTTTCGTAGATCGCATAAAAATTACGAACTAGCCCGTGTTAAACCCAAAATCCAACTTTTTACGTCCAATCTCTTAGTTTATCAACCATGAGGCTATATCTAAGCTTTATACATGTTTTCATACGTAAAAATGTGATATTTATGCGATTCTTTACAACTTTTCAAAACCCAAAACCCTAGAATCCGGGTTTGATCTACAGAAGGCTTTAGAGGTCAATTCTTACTTGAATTTATTGCTCCTTTCTTATGGTTTGATGCTCCAACACCCAGATCTTCAATCTCTTAACCTTTGAAGCTCCAAATCTTGAGTTTTCTCCATATTCTCTCTCTACTTTCTCTCTCTATGAATTTGGGTGGCTAGGGTTGCAAATGAGGAAGATAAAGGATATTTTAGTGGGTTAAAGACTGATTATGGGCCCTTAATCACTTAGGCTCTTGCCCATAAGCCTAATTTAGCCCATAACCCATTTTCTTCCTAATTAAATACCCAATAACTAAGCCCATTATCCTTGATGACTCGTTCTGACTTTTCGGGGTGTTACAAAGGAATGTATTACAAACAGGACAATCAATCTCAGAGCTATTGAATGCTATGATTGTGCCTAATAAAACAAAAGAAGTGAAGATTATTGAATATAAAAGAGTGAATGCTATATGTGATGTTTATCATTTTTATTCTAGCATCATTGCTCTACCGGTCCAAGATTTAAAAGAATTACGCAAGTTACCTCTGATTAATCCTACAAAGGCTTCAAGGGAAGAGAACTTTGTGAAATTACTAGACCGTGGGATTTCTAGAATGCCATCTTTTCTCCAAACAAGGTGTGATTAGGAGGATAAGATGTATTTTCAAACACTGAAAAGGAAAGGAAAAGGAGAATCAAGTTTAGTAGAAGAAGAAAGTTATTTAGAAGCTTATGGTGATAAGTATTTTAACAAAGTAACAAACCCAAGATTAAAAGTGATAGATGGAACTCAAACTTCAAAACCAATCCTGAGATGGTTTTATGACTCTGAAACATTTTAACTGATGCTTGTAAGGAATGTAGATGATTGGGATAAAGACTTGATATGTCTTTTTGTAGTGTTTGAATTGAAACTATTACATCCAAGTTACATCTCATATCTACAAAATCAAAAGTTTGAGCAAGTGTCATCAGATGTGGCAGAGAATGATAGAAAATGTTTCATGACAATCATCAAAGTGATGAATGCTGCCATAGAGCATATTTCCTTGAGAAAAGCTCTGGCATATGCAAATATAGTAAAGAAAGACATAAATAATCTAGAGTTCATGAGGATATCTAGTAAAGGAGTATTGGAGATACATTCAAAAGATTATCAAAATCCAATTGAATTTTATGCAAAATCAACATTGCTGGTCTGTCAAAGGATACTTTACTAGTGTTGGATCCTATGGATATAAAGACGAACGAATCAAAACCTGAACAATGTATTTTGGATGGAAAATTCAAGTTTGCAATAAAGAAGGCATTGAAAGAGCTGGAGATGTATAAAGAAAAACAAATGTTCATTATAAAGGAAGAACAAGAAGATTTCTTTTGACTGAAGACGACATGCAAATCTTAAAGGGAGTATTGTTGGAGCTCTTTGAAGATTAGCATTAGTCTTTATGTTTCTGTTTTTGTCATAGTATAGGGACTTATTTTGTAAATATATGTTCCTAGTTTTCTTTGTTTAGTATAAATAGGATATATGTATTTGTGCAGGTAGACTTTTGGAGAATATTGTTAGAACTCACTCTATGTACATTGTATCCATTTACACTTGCTAATCAATGAAATCTCTATGAATTTTTGAAGTATTTGCATTTGTTTTATTACTTTGTTCATATAATTGATCATTGCATTACAAAATTATCATATATCGATCCATTTGAACCTATCAACCATTCCATGAACTATAAAGGATAGATCTTCAGGAATCTGGTCCCATCCTCCATGCTTGTTGGATAAGTTATGAATGACCACTGGAGTAGGTACTTCCATTGGGATGAGACCTTTCCTGGCCTAAAGGTCTTTACAGAAAAATCTCCCTCATAGTCCATCTACTCAAAAGAATGATTTACAGCTTCCTTTGGGAAGAACAAGTCACATTCTTTATCATCCAGCTGAAGATGTGTGTAGATGTGTGTTGATGGTGGCTGGAGTGATGAAGATTGTCCTCCCCTGCATTATGACAAACAATGCCTTCTCCCCATTCATGATGACCTCTTGAATGGTCTTCCAGAATTCTAACAGCTGATCCTCATAGAGTGAAGGATCAATGGTTAGGGAGGTGAAGTAGTTGGATAGAGGAAGAAACTGGCAAACGTATGAGAAACTAGAATCTTTCTCAAAGTTCAATAGAGCAACCTGATTGTGCTGACTGTGGAGTTGCATGGAGAAATCTGGGTTGTTTCTGCGGTTAAGGTTGGCCATTTTGAGAAAGCTTAAAAGTGAAGAAAGATAAGAACAAAGGTGGTTTGTGGGTGAATTTAGGTTTTGGAATAGTTCAGATGAAGAAGAGATTGAAAGAGGAGGTAACCGTTGGGTATATATATGTAATAGATCTGAGACAAAGTTAATGAAAGAGGATAAATTTTGAAATCCGGATGTCGGTCCCACCTCTGAAAAAGTGCCCAAAAAGGTAGTTTTCTTAGAAGTTGAAAATCTTCCGAATGTATTTTGTCTTTGAAAGTTTTGATAAAATGCTTCCGAAGCTAAAATGGCTTCGAAAGAAATTTTAAAGATTTTAGAGAATTTTGCTTCAGAAGATATTTATGTATACTTGGAGATTTTATTTTAAAGGCTTCTGATACTTAAATTGCTTTCGGAAGAAAATTGTTTTTTAAAAACATATAAGTACTTAAGAAAGATTTTAAGTTTCGGAAGATATTTTGGAAATTTGTTTTGAAGGTAAATTTACTTACGTAGTTATTTGTTTTGAGGACATAATTTTCTTCCGAAGGTAAATACATATCTTCTGAAGAATAAAATTATCAAAATTTCCAAAGATCTAAGAAATATCTTTTAAAAGATTTTTCTTCCAGAGTAAAGAAGGGCTTATTAAGGTGATAAAATAGACAACTTAGGACACACATGTTTTAGAAATAATATGAATTAGTTTTAAGAAAAGCTACTGAAAGTTAATCATCCCAATAGCTGATACAAGATATTTAAATCTCTATCCATCAAAAGCCTTTGTGAACAGATCAGCATATTGTTTATTTGTGTTAACTTTGACTAGTTTGATTAATCCCTTTTGAAAGTTATCTCTAATCAAATGATACCTGATATTGATGTGTTTTGTCCTTGAGTGCTGCACATGATTCTCGGTAATAGAGATAGCACTGTTGTTGTCTATGTGGATGGTAGTCTCTTTGAAGTTGAATCCATAGTCCAACATCTGATTCTGAATCCAAAGCACTTGAGCATAGCAGCTTGCACCAGCAATGTATTTAGCTTTAGCAGTTGATGCAGATACACAGGATTGTTTCTTGCATTGCCATGAGACTCTCCTTCCACCAAGGAACTGACATCCCCTTGATGTAGACTTTGTAGTCATATTGCAGCCACTATAGTCACAATATGTATATGCAGACAGATTGATGTCAAAATTCCTTGGATATCTTAGAATTCTCTTGACAGTGATGTGACATCTTGGGGTGAGCTTGATATCATGCACAAATGCATGTGGCAAACATGATATCAGGTCTGCTAGCTGTGAGGTACATAAGAGACCCAATCATAGCCCTGTAGAGATGTTCATTCACACCCTCCCCCTCAAGATCAGGTCCAAGGGAGTGGTTTTTGGCTATGGGTGTCTTAGCAACCCTTACAGTCAGTCATGTTGAATCTTGTAAGTATGTCTTGCACATACTTTGACTGACTTATGAAGATGTCATTGTCAACTTGCTTCACTTGAATTCCTAGAAAGAAATTGAGTACTCCCATTGCACTCATTTCAAATCTATTCTTCATCAGCTTCTTAAAGTCTTTGCAGGGCTTTGGATTGGTTGACCCAATAATAATGTCATCTACATATACTTGGAATAGCATTAAGTCATTTCTTGTTCCTTTGATGAAGAGACTTCCATCTATAGTACCCATTTGTAGCCATGTTCACAGAGATACTGAGACAGAGTCTCATACCACTTCATTAGAGCTTGGTGCAGCCCATAGAGAGCTTTACCAAGCCTGTAGACATAATCAGGATGATCAAGATCTGCAAACCCAGGTGGTTGTTTGACCATACACCTTTTCATCAATCACCCCATAGAAAAAAACACACTTGACATCAAGATGATAGACCTTGAAAATCCTTGGATGCAGCAAAAGCTAAGAATATCCTTACAGCTTCAAGTCTTGCCATAGGAGCAAAGACATCTATGTAGTCAATTCCTTATTCTTGTGTATATCCTTGGACAACTAGTCTAGCCTTGTTCTTGATGACAAGTCCTCCATCAACTTCCATCCTTTAAAGCCTCATCAACTTTCTTTGGCTCTATCTGGGATAGAAAACAAGAGTGGACACAAATATTTACATCATGGGTTTGTCCTCTTGTCCTTACCCCTATGTCAACATTTCCAATGATGTTTGTGGTCGGGTGAGACTTGTGGATCCTTAGTTGAGGGATCACAGCAAGTTGCTTGGAGAGATCTAGATTTGAGAAATTTAGATCAAGCATTGAAGTTTCTCCTACCATATTAACATTGGATCAAGTGTAACTTGATCCAATGAGTGTGTGATATCATTTATGTTGTCTTCAATGGAGTGGTTGTCAGCATCAAGAAACTCTTGATCACTGTCATCATCTCCATTGCCTACCACATTTGAAGCTTCATTATCTAAGTGTTGTGCCTCTGAGCTAGAATTTGAAGGCATCTCAAATGTATCAGGTAAATTTGTCATTGTTGTGCTGAAAGGAACTTCATTTGCAGGTATAGTTACAACTGGAGCTGAAGTAGTATAGCTTGATGGTCTTCTTAGCACAAATCTTAGGTCAGGATCACATGCTGAAAATATATTTTTGGATCCTAAAACATGCTCACAAGATTTGTTAAAACAGTTTGTAACTAAATGAAGATAAAAAGCCAATGAGAACAAGAACATTTCACATTAGGAGTGTGCTCATTGAAGGTCACATTGGCTGACTGCTCAACTACTCTAGTTCTGAGATTGTATACTTTATAAGCCTTAGCTTGAGAAGATGGTGTAGGACATCCAAATGACCTAAGTTCATAAGGAGTCTTACCATGTGTCTTAAGTACTAAAACTCTATTTTGTACATAGCAAGCAGTGTTCACTGCCTCTGGCCAGAAGGTGATAGGCAATTTAGAGTCAAACAACATAGTTCTTGCCACTTCTATTAGTATCCTGTTTCTCCTTACAGAAACACCATTTTGCTGAGGAGTCCTGGGAGCACTATATTATCTTGTAATACCCTTTTCATCACAAAATGTATCAAAGATTTATTTCTTGAATTCAGTTCCCTGATTACATCTTATGGTCTTGACCTTCTGATGACATTGATTCTAAATCTTTAAGATGAAACTCTTCAAGATATCAGGAGTCTTATCCTTAGTTCAAAGAAAGAAGACCCAAGTGAATCTTGTAAAGTCATATGTGATCACCAAGCAATATGAGGTCCTTCCTAGACTCATTACACTGGTGGGGTCAAAGAGATCCATATGTAATAAATGTAGGGGAGTAGTGATGGAGTTTCTTTCCTTTGGCTTGTGAAATGCCTTGTGTTACTTCCCTTTGAGGCATACAACACACTGGTCATCACTTATAAACTCTTTCTTTGGCATTCCAGTTACTAAATCATTTTTAATTAGTTTATTCATGTTCTTAAAGTTTACATAGCACATTCTTTTATGCCAGTGGAAAGACTCATCAGTATTGGCTTTAGATAGAAAACATGAAACTTCTCCAGAGGGAGATGTTTCTTGCAAATCCATTTCGTACATGTTTCCTTTCCTAGGGGCTCTAAGCAGGATATGCTCATGAGGAATGACCACCCTAGGGCTTGAGAACAATGCACTCATGCTCAGTAAAGAGCATGTATGACTCTAATCATAAAGTTGAGATACACTCAAAAGATTGTGTTCAAGCTCTTTGACAAAGTTTACCTTCTCAATACTGAGCTTACCATTTGTGACCCTGCCCCTTCCTGTAATGTAACATCCAGCATCTCCTCCAAAAGCAATTGGCCCTTCATTAACATTCTCAAATATTTGGAGTAGTGACCCATTACCTGTCATGTACCCGAAACAACCACTATCAGTGATCTATACATTTCTGGTTGTCTTGAGATGTTCCTACACAAAAGCAATGATTAGTTACATTTGGAAACCCAAGCCTTATTGGTCTTGAACTCATCAAAAAAAGTTGAAGACAATGCAACAGTAATTGATCCTATTGTCATGTTATGGGGATCATTTGCTGATGTTGATGAAGAACTTTCAGCCACTTGGTCTTTCTTTGTCTTCCACACCACCTTTAGAATCCCAGACTTGACCTTCATCACTTCGCAAGTTTTGATTCGGAAGTTTTGATGACTGGACCTTTGGAAGATCTTGCTAACACTGCAACAGGCTTCAGTACTTCGGAAGTATTCCTTTCTTCCGATACTAATTTTTCTTCCGAAGGCAAATTTTCACTTGTCTTCTTCTTCATTTGGAGCTTCTGAAAGGAAAGGATTTTCCTTCCGAAGCTTGCTTCTTCTTCAAACTCTTAGAAGTTTCTATCTTGGTCATATGGAAAGTACTTTTTGGATTGTAGAGGCAATCCTTAGCAAGATGAGAAGTACTACCACACATAACATAGTCAATTTTCTTCCTTCTAAGAGTCTTCCTTTGAGAACAAGGCTGAACTTGATCACTTTCAATCTCCATCTTTATCTTTGCAAATGATGTGGTAATTCTTTTATTATGAGACCTACCTTTGGAGCTGGATGGTTCAGGCTGTATTGCAGTAGTACACAACTAATCAACATTCTTCATGATGTTGGGATGATTTGGATATAAACTAGAACTTTTGGTACTAGAGTTCAAGTTTGAGTCTTCATCCTTAACCACCTAAAAACCTGCAGAGATAAAAACTTGTTTCTGCATAGAGTTAAAGGTGGCCTTGATCTCTCGAGCCTTCTTGGACTTCCTCTTGGTTTTTCTGATCAAGTTCTTCCTTCTTGACTTAGTCATCCTAACTCCTTTACTCTCCTAGAGGGATAGTGACCCTTCTTAGAATGATCTTCTTTACTCTTCTCAGAGACATCCTTCACTATAACCTCTTCATCCTCTTCACTCATGGGGTCTATGAAGGGAAGCTCATCTTCACAAGTTCCACACCCAAAAGATCTTACAGACAAGATTGTGTGTGGAGGAGCTATCTCAATATATCCCAGTCCCTGCTTATTCTAATAACAAACTTTTTCATGTATGGATGAGGATATTATATTCTTGAAGGTCTCTTCTTCAAGAACACATTTTCTACCATGGCTTTGCTAATCACAAGCTCTGCCTGGCATTTAGTTAAATTAGTGATGAGATCTTTGATTTGAGTCCTATAGTTTCTGTGCTCATGTTTAAGAGTTGAAATGGTTTTCTCTAGATCTTCTATTTTAAGTTTATAATCATTTTAAGGTCTTTTGAAATCAGCTTTTAAGATATTCAAAGACTAAAGATGATATCTCATCTCTAAGTTATAGGACCTATATCTGTTTACTTTAGCAATACATTCAGGTGTACAAAGATGTTCCAATACCTTTGCTTCATCATGGTCAGCCATTAGTTCTTGGTTTGGAGATGCATCTTCCACCTGAAAGCTCCAGTCAAAGCCTCCTTCTTCAACAGGAATTGCAGCTTGCTATTTTAGCTTTTCATTCTTGTTGACTCTCTCAGTGTCGTTTGGCCTGGTTTGTGCTTGGCCACCATTTGTTCTTGGTGCCTTGAACTCTCTAGCAATGTGTCCCATTTGGTTACAATTGTAACACTTCATCATGCTTTTTTCTAGCCCAAACTTTCTACTGGCTGCATTGCTTGAAATTTTTCTCCATGTCCTCTTGTAGAACTTCATGACTCTGTGAGTGAGAAGATCCATTTATTGAACTATCTCCATATACTCCAAATCATCTGGATGGATACAGTCAAGGTCTTTAAGAGTGAAGAGAAAGTTTCCAGAACTTTGATCAGCAGACACAAAAGATTGTGAAGGACTTGTCTCTTGGAATGGACCTCCTTGAGCGTAACTCTCCCTTGGTGTCTCCAAGAAGGTGATGAAAGCACCCTTTTGTGGGTTGTCAAGGTAGCAAATGAGATGATGCTATGGTTCTCTACTATCCCTTTTAACCACATGGAAGGCTGAATTACATTGATTGCTGGAGTTACAAGATGGACTTGACATATTCATCTGCCTCTAATATCCACTAAGAATACCATATAATTCTGTGAGAGTCAGAGTCTTAAGGTTCTCAGTTCTCTTGATAACAACACAATAATGTGTCCATTGTCTAGGAAGAGAGGGCATAAACTTCCTTACAATGTCCCTGTTCTCAAGAGTCACTCCAACATCCATTAGAGTGTCCACTATCTCAACATACCTGAAGTATTGTTGAGTCATGGTTTCACCTGCTTTGAAGGTGAAGTTTTCAAACTGCTACTTTAGGAGATCCTTCTTATTCTCCTTGGCTTTAGTTGACCCCTCATACATTAGCTTCAGTGCATCCCATAGTTGTTTGGTTGTTTTGCACTTCTTGAAGCCTTTATATATGGAGTTTGGAAGAGAAGTTTGAAGGGAAGTCATGGCTTTCTTATCTATATTTATTCTTTTTCTATCTTTTTCAGAATAATTAGCCACCTCTTTTGGAATCATACCATCTCCAGCAGCAGCTAAAGAGGTGCTTGGTATGTGAGGCCCAGAGACAACAGATTCCCACATCCTGGAGTCTTGAGACTTGATAAAGCCTTCTATTCTTTGATACCAAGTATCAAAGTCTTCAGGAGTGATCATAGGGGATTTTGTCATAGTTTCGGTTTCCATATCAGCCTTTATGAGAGCTGCCATTTGAGTTGTCAAGTGTTTTGTGAGACTAAGGGATCTAAGATGGTGAGATCTTACAATCAAGAGCCTGGAATGCTCTGATACCAATTGCAGGACCATTAAAGGGTTGGTCAATACACTTAGTCTCACAATGAGGAAAGTTCTTAGAACACTTAACAGATCAAATAGGGAACCGAGACTTTTATTGGTGAAGCTAAGAACACACAAGTAAACTAGAGATAGAAACTTAAGAACAACAATACAGTTTGGTTTTCAATATTGCAATATATTTCTTCTCAAGTTCAATTACAAGTGTTTACCAAGCATAAGAAAAGATACAAGTACTTACATACTACAGCCGGCCATACTTCGAAAGCCAGCTGGAAACATTTGATCTAGACAACAACAAAATCAAATGTACAGTCAGAAGGCATATTGCCTTTTCACTATTGACTATGACATGCCATAGCTCAGATTCCTAATATATTACAAAAAGAATAAAACTACATAAAGTAGAAAGCAACAGACTCAAGACCTCAATGTACAGTTACCAAAAGCATGGCCTTTTCACCAATTTGTATAAGTTGGTGAGTAATCAGAGTTGCAGTGGAAAGTGGTCCAGTTTTATGAAAAAGTACATCAGATAAAGCATGTATTAAAAGTCTTTAGAAGAAATCAGTCTTCACTTCTTGGTTTCGGAAGACTTTGTCTTTGAAGCTTCGGTAGACTTCACTTTTGGCTTCGGAAGATGTTGGTCTTGGCTTTGGAAGATTTTACACTTAGAGACTTCGAAAGATGCAGGGTGTAAAACTTCCAAAGCATTCCTACTCTGTGCTTAAGTGCATGCATGCAGGAGAGACTTGGGATGTTTTAGGTGCTTCAGCCTTACATTAAACCTTACAAACTCCCCCTAGGTTGATGCTATCAAAACAATGAAGACCTTAGATATTGACAGTCCTCATCATGATAATGACCATACCCTTCTTCATTAGATGGTCAGTATCACTCAAACTTTCAAAGTATTTTCTCATCTCAAAGAGATCATGCAGAGTTAAGTTGAACATGTCCTGCTATGTGTAGACATCTTGACTACCTTGATCTCTGTTGACATACCATCTTTTTGGATTACTAATGAAGGTCCAGGACAAGATGGGTCTTTCTAATGCAAGAGGAGCTACTTGGATTGGTGTTGGTTGACCTACCTCTTCATGCACTCTCTCAGGATGATTTGATTAATCCTAAGGCTTGGAGATGGATGTCTTTGACTTCTTCTTCTTCTTCTTTGATTTGGGTCTAGAAGCCATCATTTTCCTCCTCTTTGGAAATTTTAACCGAGAAGACTAGCCTTCAGCACCATATTTTTATGCCTTGTCTTTCTCAGTTGGGTCCTCTTCCCTCACAGGTTCAGAAGGAGAATGAGTTGGACCCCGCTGTGATCAGAAGATGAAGCTTGCTGAGGCTTAGCATGAGGTCCAGGTTGTATTTTCTCAAATTGTTCAACCTAAACCTCAACTTTAGGAGGAGCTTGACTTGGTGGGTAGTGTAAGCCAATATGCACTCCTCTCTTGATCTTCTGCTTGATTATCCTTATGTGCTCATCCATGGTGGATAGAGACATTGGACCAAGCCTCCTTTCGGAGAATCCATACAACTTCAAAATGCTCATCATTCTTTGTCTATCTGTAGACTTCTTTTGACTCTTTTGGATGATGGCTCTTGACTTTGCAGCTTCTTCCCTCATCTTTCCCTTTGTAGCCTTTTGTTCTCTAAGTACTTGAAGTTCAAGTTGTTTGAGATACTCAAACTCAATATACTCAAAGGACAAGGGAAGTAGTGCAGCTGCCTGGTAGAGTCCTATGCCAGTCAGGTAGCTAATCATGTTTTGCCTAACAACTTCTTTATCTAGTTTGTTTTGCTTATCAGTTGGGAAGGGTTACAATGTGAAGCAATTATGCCATCTACCATCTAGTTTGTTATGCCTCCTAGGGATTCTACCATCTTTTTCTAAAACAATCATAATAGGATGCTTTTCTACAATTCAAAACCACCCATACCAAAGGATCTATACATGTGCACAAAGAAGTAATAATCAATGGTTTTATTGGAGCTGTACAAGATAGTATATATTATCAACATAGTCAAAGTCAACAAAAGTCAGTGTCACGGTCAAAGTCAACAAAAGTCAACGTCACAGTCAAAGTCCACGCAAATCAAACCCGACACGTTGGAGAAGAAGAACCGAGACGAGACGTTAAAGATTTAGATGACTAAGAGTTTTATTGTAATAAATATATTTTGTGTGAACAAAATATATTTCATCTTGTATTAGTCATTTTTATGTTTAATATGTAATTTCTATTAATTAGCCTAAGTCTAAGGGGTTAAGTGTAATTAGTGAATATTAGCCTAGACTATAAATAGGTTAATTGTAATTAGGTTTTGTTAATGGTTGAATGACCATTCGATTGGGGGTTTTCACTTTGTACAAATTATATGCAATCAATATAGATCAAATTGGGGTTTTAGTGTGTTTATGTTAATTTGATCTATTATCATCATGATTTGATTTAAGTGTGATCTACCTGGGCTAAGAATTTGATATCAGAGCCATATTGGATCAAATGCATTGAAGATCTGAAGAATTTGTTGCTGATTTTTGAAGGTGTTCATCAGAATTTTATAGAGAGAAAGTGGGGGTTTAGAGAGAAAAAGTAGATCTGAAATTCAAATTTCATCCCAAACAAAATCAATTCATCAGATCTACAACAATCTATTACAAATTTGAAGATATTCAACATATATTTCTAATCTACAACATATTTTATACAAGAAATTAAAAGAAAAATTCAGATCTAAAGAAGTTTCTCTCTCACACACTAGTGTGTGTTCTTGGTGTTCTTGGAGCTTCAACATCTTCATCCAGCGAATTTAGCACTTTTCTGAACGAAAGTACAAAAGTTTCCAGCAAAATTACAGTTTCGTCCGATGAAACTCCGGCGAAGTTCCAGCGAAACTGCAACTCTGGCGAAACTATTCCGGCAAAACTACCTTCTCCGGCGAAACTATCAACCTGCGAAATTAAATAAAAATCAGCAAAATTATAAAAAAAAAGGGCTGCGAAATTATAAAACCCTTTCTGCGAAATTATAATACCATTTTGCGAAATTATCAACAACAAACCCTAACCACAGCCACAATCACCACAGTCAAACCACAACCACCTTTAATCACTAGGCATGTGTTCGTGTTGCTTATATAGATGAAGTTAAAGAAACTAGTGATGATAAAAAGAAAAAATTGAGTGAAAGATTTCATATTATTTAGTTCTTGTGAAAGTTGTACCCAAGTCTGGTGACTCTCCCCCTCATACATACACCCATCGGACCACTGTTCTTGTGAAGCTTCCGATACTCTAATCATTCCACACAATCAAGTTCTTGGATACTTTTTTATTCAAGTTCCCAGAAGTATATCTTTGTCTTCCGAGAACTCTTCAGATCTCAGAATCCTCTCAGATAATCATTTTGGAACCCCTTTCTTCAGATCTCTGAATCTGCTCCACGAACGTTTTTCTTCGTGTTGGGTTCAACAATAAAATAAACTGAAGCTTACCAAATAATAATTACAACCAACTGAAGATCTCATTGTACAAGTTCAGAGACCAAGTTGATCATAACAAAAACAACAATACAAGACAATTTAACATGACAAAATCAACATAAGACAATTAGAAAGTCAAAATTAGGTCATGTTGTAATAATAATATAAATAGACCCATTAGTGCATTTTGGCAAGTGTGGTTCTTTTATGTGTGTTTCTCATGGTGTAAGTCTCCACCTAAGGAGGAATCCTCTCCTTTGGGTGGGTTTGATTTCATCAGCCAACTATGATTCTCATTGTAACTTGTTTATCAACATCAATGAAATCATAACATTAATATTATCCATCTCTTTGCTCTTTGATTCACACACATCCATCCATCTTAATTTTGATTTCTAGATCTGAACATGATGAATCCTAAGATCCAAGCTCAATGAATCTGAAATATTGATTTAGCACTTCGTCATGTGGTTGTTGTCTTTCGATTGATGCTTCTGCAACGCGAGCATCATACGATTGTCGGCGCGTGAGAGGACGTGGTTGAGTTTGGAGGTTGAGCGGAGCCAATCGACCTGAGCGGGGCGGATGAGCCTCGGGCCGGAGGGGGATTTGTGCTTTTTGGTGAAGTAGTTACGTCCGCGGAGGGAGAAGAGGTCGCCGGGAGGTGAGGCACAGTCTTTGGATCCGGTGTCTAGGTGTACGAGCTTTAGAGATCCGCCGTTGATGGCTTCTTGCCACAAGTCGTCGTCGTCGTTGTCGCCGGATACGGCGGACAGAGGTGAGTTTGACCGTTTTTTGAGTAAATGGTTGTGAGGAGGAGGTGCTGGAGAAAAAGTGACGGGAATTGAGTTTTGTGTTGTTAGGGTTAGAGTTTGTTGGTGAGATTGAACTTGATGTTTTGGTGTGTGTTATGTGTTAGGGTTTGAAATTGTTAATGGGCTTTTCTCATTAAATTGGGTTTGGATCAAAAAATTTTAAGCTAGTTAAAGGATAATATCTGGGCTAACAATTTATCACATAACAAGTTGATGTATGGATAATCTTAATTGGGCTGGATATTTTTTTTAAAAGGGAGTGTTTTGTGAGACTAAGATTGCATAGAGTGACATTTAAAAAAAAAATTTCCCGGGGGAAAATTATTCTAAAATTTTTGGGAAAAATATTTTTTGGGCGTTTAATTGTTCACAATTTTTAATACAATTTCATCTTCAGGAGACTTTAAATCAGATAATCTCACAACGACACAAAGCCGATTTGACTCTTTTGCAACAATGAAGAAAGAAAAATTGACAGATTTGATTGATCGGTTTTTAAAAATGGCAAATAATCTAAAGAAGCATGTTCCAGATCTCAGTAATCATGAACAGATTCAAAAGATTCTTGACTCGCTTCCGTCTGCATGGAATCATCAAGTTAAAATGTTGAAGCAAGAAAGAGGTTATGTCAACACAAAACTTATGGATATGATCAACAAACTGAAAGCGATTGAGTTGGATATCAAACGTCATGAGTATTATGAAGTGACATATCTAACTCCAAAGATCGCTTCAAAATCCAAAGAGAAACCAGAAGAGAGATCAGATTTTGGCACCAATTCCGACGGTTTACCGAAACCTGAACTGAAGAGGTACAAGAGGAGCTTAAGCAGACATCAATGGGTAAAGGTTGAGCTGAGTTGAATGATGCAGTTTGTGATGCTGATAAGGAAGAGGAATGGAAGCGAAATACTAGAGATTGCAACTGCGAGAAGGCTCTTACTGCTGAAAGAGTCATCCTGGATCTTCCATACAACACAGTTCAGGATATGTGTTCTTCTGCTTGCAAAATTCGTTTATATGGTGTGTATAAAGCTAATATGTTACTCTTAGATAACCAAAAGGAATCAACCACCATAAACGCAAAACTTAAAAAGAATGAAGCCAAGTATTTCATAAAATTAAATGAAGCTTTAAAAGAAAATGATCATTTAAAACAAACTCTTCTTGAAAGAAATGTTGAAATTAATCTTTTAAACGAAAGAGTCACCTTGGCTGAATTTGAAACAACCAAGCTTAAAACAAAGGTTGATAGATGGACCATATCCGGAATGAAACAGGAAGAGCTACTGTGTAAACAGAGGGGAGCTAGGATTAAAACGGGAGTGGGTTGTGGTGAAAATCCGTACATCTATCCTTCTCCTAGCACCCATTGTTACTCTTCTATGCCTCAACCTCATCCATCTAATGATTTGATTGAAGCTGCAGAAACTAATAGTTTAAGTGCAGGTTTAAGCAGTGTTAATCTTAAAAAGGTTAGAGATGTGCAGGATTCTCTTGTAGGTTTAGGATTCCTCGGGCAGGGATCTGATAAGATTAATGATGATTCCACCTGTGGTGTTCCAAAACCAATATCAGTTACTTCTCCAACCTTCTTCAACAAATTTAAAATAGGTAACATTCCTTCGTTTGTTCCTGTCAGGTTTGTCAAAGAAGGAACAGTTGTTGAATCGTCAAGCAATCAGAACCCTATAACCGAAGCCGACACAATAGGAGGTGTCAATCAAGATCCTTTGGAAGGAGATCTATGTATACGAGACTGGATAAGCTCAGATGATGAATCACACACAGAGGAGGGTGTTGGTTCCTCACAGATCAAGATATCTCCTGACATTGTCAAGTCTCAAAAGCTTCCAAAAGCTGAATTAAGATCAATACAGATCTCGTCTCCAACTGCAAAACAACCCAGTCAATCAGTGAAGATCTCATTCCCTGTTCAGCACGTGAAGCTTCAGAACGAGCAAGAATCTGCTACAAGCTCAAAGCAATCCTCATCACCACCTGCACAACATGGGACTACAGAGAATCAAAAGCCTTTTCAAGGCATGTTTTGAGTGTGGAAAAAAAGGTCAAGTGGTAAAGAAATGTCCTTAAAGACTGTCTAAGGATTGTACAGGCAGAACAAATTGCTTCTTCGGATGTAAGTCTACAAAGAATGTTCCAGACGGTAAAGGGAACACGCGTTGCTTCTCTGGTTCAAGAGGTAAAGAAGCACACATCTTTGAACAGTTGGATGAAAAACCCTTCATCCAAATCTTCTCATGTGAAGCCGGTTTCACATGATTTAAAGATGAAAATGACCAAAGGTTCAAAACCAAATTCTTTTTCTTCCGGTCTTAAACAGAAAATGATTTCCAAATTTAGTTCATTCAAATCCAAATTACTTGAATTGAAAGAAATTTGGCAAATTAAAAAGAAGGATACAACAATCCTCGATTGTTTAAACGATTATGTGCAGAAGCAGGTTACTTATATTGATGAAAAAGGAACATCCAGGACTTCGATGGTCTGGGTTCCCCTCTCTAACTAATTTGTTATTGAGTGCAGAAACAATTCAGGAGGACTGTTAGTAATCCGGTTTACTGACAGAGATTGTTTCTAATTCAAATTTGAGGCGGAACAAAAAGGTTAAGGTCATTGTATTTTATCCACAATCTGGATTTTTATCTTCACAATCACAGTTCTCAATTCATAGTTACTACATATTTCTTGATCATTTATTTCTTATCTTCATATCAGTGTAGTTTGGAAGTCTTTCTTTGGTAAATTTTTATTTTGTACAGTTTTATAAAAACAAAAAAATATAAAAAATATAACAAAATAATAATAAAAAAAAACAAAAAATAGGTTTACAAAAATAAATATTTAGGGGGAGAGTATATTAGTATTAAATAAAAAAATGAAAAGAGAACTTGGAACTTGATTCGAGATTATCTGAGAAATGATTGTATATCATCAAAAAATGCTTTTTTGCATGACTTGTGTTTATAAAATGAGAAATGATAGGAACTGATGCTATTATCTGATTCACATCTTAATTTTTAAATAGATTCTTTAATGATATGTTTGGTAGACTCAGCCTGAAGAATAAAGTAGACAGCAGTATGATGATTTACATTAAAATCTATGCTTAAAGATGTCTGGATTTACGCAATCATTGTAGCCTGCATGAAAACTGAGTCCTGACAAAAATTGGATTGAAAATTGATCTTTCACCCACCATGATACAAATCATATAAGCCATATCTTTGAGCCATGATTGGTGTATTTATGTATATGTGTTTGTGCTAATCTCCTTTGCTATACGTAAGTACTGACCTGGAGTGATGATCTCCTTTGCTGTATGATAGTAACTGACCTGGAGCTCTCATTGGCACATGATTAAATGGTCATCTCCTTTGTTATACGTGAGTATAGACCTGGAGCTCTCACCATTTTGGTCTAAGTAGTGTCAAATCATCTAAACGACGAATTCATCATAGAACGCAATGTTCTAATGATAATCACTTGCACACTAATGCCCAAGCCTTACTCCTTAAAGATCTTAACAACATTCAAGAAATCTTGAGGTTGGGTGAGGGTTTTTTCCAAATGATTGTGGGGTCCTAGCATTCTAAAGTATTTAATCAAACCTTAACGAATCATCTGTTGCTTGTTGAAAAAGATAGGGCATGAGTTTAAGTGGACAAACATATCAGCAATCGTTATTGATCTGTTTGAGAATTTCAAAATTCATTCATAGACTATGATTAGATTCAATTATCAGTGTGATCTCATTGCTTGTTGATGATTAAATTCATCTTTGTGCTAAAATATACCTTGAGGATGTGATCTCATGATTTATTCAGTTCTCAGTTATTAAAAAAATAGATAAAAAAATATATGTTATAATAAATGTATATAATAAAAAACAAAAAAGTTAAAATAAAGTTTCATTTCAAAATTCTATTAGGTCTTCCATATTATGCTGTTACAATTATATTATTTTTCATACATTTAACAGAAATTACGCACAAACGAACACAGGTTCGCTTGTTTTCACACACTGATAAACATGAGTTTATTTTGTTAAAATGAAATGATCTAATTAGAAATGTCGAGATTTTGTTAGTGAATGTGTTTCAGATTATTACTGTAAGTGATGGCCGATCATCAGTTGAGCAGTGTACCTGATCAGAGAACATGTTCCTCAAGTTTGCAGAAGATACCGAGCTAGGAATCTTCCTCCTACATCTTCTGAAGCACTCAAGATTCGATATTCGGGAAAGTTGTTCCAATATCCTCACAAAGGATGAATTCAAAAAGGGGGAGCATATAAATAGGGGGAGCCTATGAGATGAATAATCTTTCTCATCAGATTCAGAAAGCTTCATTTTGAAGATCTTTCTATGGTTGACTTCTCGGTGCTGATTTCGTGTGAAGACGTTGAATGATAGACTAAGGGGGAGTATTGTTGGATCTGTATAAGATAGTCTATATTATCAACATAGTCAAAGTCAACAAAAGTCAACATCACGGTCAAAGTCAACAAAAGTCAACGTCACAGTCAAAATCAACGCAAGTCAAACCCGAGACGTTAGAGATGAAGAACCGAGACGAGACGTTGAAGATTTAGATGATTAGGAGTTTTATTGTAATAAATATATTTTGTGTGAACAAAATATATTTCATCTTGTTTTAGTCATTTTTATGTTCAATATGTAATTTCCATTAATTAGCCTAAGTCTAGGGCGTTAAGTGCAATTAGTGAATATTAGTCTAGAATATAAATAGGTTAATTGTAATTAGGTTTTGTTAATGGTTGAATGACCATTTGATTGGGTGTTTCCACTTTGTACAAATTATATGCAATAAATATAGATCAAATTGGGGTTTTAGTGTGTTTATGTTAATTTGATCTATTATCTTCATGATTTGATTCAAGTGTGATCAACCTGGGCTAACAGGTTTATATTATAATGTATTGGGTTTCATGCACAATTAAGCTCATTTGAAGGTTTATCTTTTCAAAAAGTTCTAATTTTTCACATGTTTTTTTTACATTTTTTGTTTCCCCCTTGATCCCCACATTTGAGATAGATTATCTACAATGTTTCGTGATCACAATTAACATTTTCATAACATAGGGAAGTAGATTCTTAATTTCATCTCTATAATTGATAAACTAGACTATTCATTGTGAAGGAAGACTCATATGCCATATCCTAACATATTATCAATCAATATCAATTAAAGCTTGAAAATAATATTGTTCCAAACCAAAGTACTGGAAAGAGCATAATGGACCTAATAACAATCATTATCGGAAGGCTACATCAACCGACTTTGTGCATCCCCACACTTGAGTGCTTGCGTCTCATGATTGACTATCAAAACAAAACAAAAACACACAAACTACTAGAATAAATAAAACTCACCTTCGTAGGAATCACGATTGTATTTAGCGTATTCAACAAGCCTTAAAACCCCTTGGTAGACCTGAGTGGATGAGTTGTAATGGGTTTCTAATGAACACACCCACAAAGTTCTTGGGTTGCCTCCCGCAAATTCAAGTTTTAGGTCTTCGGCCATACCTTACCTGAAACCACTTATGGTGGTCTTCTTAAATGTTTTTCTCTAAATATCTTTTAAGGAACTACTTGTAACACCCAGCCCCTCATACCACCAATATTATCCGCTTTGCCCACAAGGAGTTCATTTTTGCTTTTGGTTGCCCGAGTGGAAACATCCCACGGAGGTCACCCATCCTTGGATTGCTGCCACTTAAGCACGCTTAACTTTAGAGTTCTCCTCTCATCCACAGCCAATACGCCCAAAATGCATTGGTGATATTACATGCCAGACATTACTTATGATCCATGAATCTCTTCTGTTCATGGCTACTGTGGGATTTCCTATAGTGTTACACCCCCCCCCCCTTTGGACTCATCATCCTCGAAAAGGTTTGCCCCACCATCCCATCTATGGATGTGGGATTGGCCTAAGGTGTCACTCTGAACACCCTCGGGGACACACCATCCTTGATAAGGTTTGCTCCACCATCCTGAATAGCACAAGAGTTGCTTTGATACCATTCGGTAACACCTAGCCCCTCATACCACCAATATTGTCCGATTTGCCCACGAGGAGCTCATGGATTTGCTTTTGGTTGCCCGGAGGGAAACTTCCTAGGGAGGTGACCTATCCTTGGATTACTTCCACCTAAACCCACTTAACTGTGAAGTTCTCCTCTCCTCTATGGCAACGCCCAAAACCTGTTGGTGATATTACATGCCAAACATTACTTACGAACCATGAATCTTTTCTGTTCACAAAAAAATGTGGGATTTGCCTGGAGTGTTACACTACTTATCCTGGATTTTTAGATTTTCTTGTTCGCTACTATATTGGTCAAACATCTCTTCTTGTAACCTTTGTTGGGACCGTGTACGGACGGAGTACTAACTTATTTACGTGTATACCAACTCAAATAGTGCGGAATCCTATTTGATTGGCGATCCAATCAGTGAGAACGCACGTAGAATCGATCTTCAAATGAATCTAAACATTAAGAACGATTGCAATACGATTTAATGCGATCTATGAACTTGGAACAGGTTCTCTAAGGTCTCTGGACGGCTAGGGTACGATTTAGTACGTAGGGATTCGAATTGTTACGTTTTTTCACGAATTAAGTGATATTTATAGGTTAGGGTTTCTCATTCGTGCGACTGAACCATTAGTATGGTTTAGTCGTGCGACTGAGTCATACGATTGTTCCATCTGCACGACTGAGGCTTCAGTCGTGCGACTGAGTCATTCTCATGTCACAATCGTGCGACTGATCCAGTCTCCTAGTTCAGTCGTGCGACTGGTTCATTAGCATGAAGTTGTTCATGCGTATGGTCCATTAGCATGGGCCATTCGCATAAGAACTTCACATGACAAAGTTTAAACATATTTCTCAACCATTCTTGACTAAGATCTATGTAAACAACCACAAACCTATATAGTTAGTTCAACCATGCGTTATTACATAATAAGCAATGAAATATTCATCATTATAAGCACAATCACACATTGTATTTCATTCGGTACCCATTCTATTACATATATGTAAGAAATGAAAGACATTTTACATTTGAGCTCCTAAACTAGGCACACATGTATCTACAAACTCCCCCTTGGACCTAGTTTACTCTATTGTCTAACATTCTTCATCAGTTCTTCAAACTTCTTGTACTTCTCCTCTCTTGTTGCTCTAGCATGTATCTCAAATGCGAAACAGAGCCTTATAACATTTTGAAACTGGAGGGCTTGTACAATGTCTTGCGTGTCATAGAACAGTGGCCACTTATATAAGGTGTAAACATCATTAACCGTCAAGTTAGTGAGCCACATTGGGTCAAACACCCTGATTGTTTCCATATTTCCATCTCTGTTCAAAACTATGACCGCCTCACCTGTTCTCCAATTGTAGTACCACCATTTAAAGTGCGGAGTGAAGTCCTGAGGCATTTCCCTTAGAGGGATTCTCGACATTGTGCGCGGAGGACTCCACTTCAGCATAATCTTTGGCTTCCCAGTAATGGCATCAACTTCAGATCTTCTGATATACCTTGTTGGTTGTTGAGGTTTGAAGTTGACCGACCTGGTGTGGTACTCTCTCTTCAAAGCTGCTTCAAACCAGCCTGACATCTTTCGAGGGTCAGCATATAACAGCTTCAATTTGGCCAGCTGGTTAAGCTCAAAACCGGGTAGAGTCTTCAGATCGTGTGGGAATCTGAAGTACTTGATTCCCTTCTCTCTCTTGATAGCATAAACATTTAGATCATCAAAATATGCCCACGCTATAATCTTTCCTGACACCTTCAGATGCTTCTTCACTTTATAAAGCTTGGTGTAGGTACTAGGCTTTGGAGCACTGCGTTGGGCTCTCATCTCTGCAAAACATGCTGCCCATTCAGCCTTTTTGATGTTCACATCGGCGTCTGAGGCTTGGGCTTGATCTTCCTTCTTTTCCGACTCATGCTCCATCTTATCTAGTGTTTCAAATGTATCACTGACAAGAGTGTCACCCAGATTGGGGACTACATTTCCCTCGTTGTCAGCATACTCTGGATAATGTTGTGTCGTGACGTCTTCAATCTCAATCTCATCCACATCGTTAAGCTCATCGTCCCTATCCATGTCAACTGTAGGAGCATCCTTCACGATCTCATCTGGATTCAGCCAGAACATTTCAGCCAGTTGCTCATCAGTAAGATCGTGAATTATTTCTCTTTCTTCAGGAGTGTAACTCACAGACCTCCTGACGATCCCTTGCAGATCAAGTATCATTGTGAGTTGAGACTTGATCTGCTGAAGGGGAGCAACATTGTATTCATCTCGCTGATATTGTGGATCTGCTTGATTTAAAACATGTAACACATCATTCATTAGTAGATAATCAAGACTGTTAAATAATAAATTATATAAATAAACATTTATTTCATAAGTTTTAATACATGATTCATTTGCACAAAAGTTCAAAATACAGAAACATCTAATCATTACTTTTGTCCTGAATCATTAGCTCTTCAGCAGTCGGGGCTGATGTTATGGCACCCTGATCTTGATTTTTCTTGGTCCGCCTCTCTCTTTCTTGTGTGGCACCCGATGCAGATGCATCCTCTCCTTCCTCATCAGCATCCTTATCATCCTCCTCCCTTTCTTCATCACCTCCATCGTCTGTCTCATCCTCATCATCATCCACATCATCCTCACCATCATCTACATCATCTTCTCTGATCTTAAGAGACTCTTCTTTTGATCCCTTAAGCTTGAGCGTGATAGACCTGTTAGATGTCTCTAACTCTTCAATCTTCTTTGTTGATTCGGCTATATGCTCTTTGAGTTGGGTGATCTCCTGAGCCTGCTGAGAGATCTGCTATGATTGGGCAGCAGTTAGCTCCATTAGCTGTCGTAGCTGAGCAGTCTTCTCGTCATCGGCTGCCAACAGCTTCAGCACCATACGATTCAGTGCTGACAGCTGTTCCTTAACTCCACTGAAGGGTGGAGTAGATCCAGTAGTGAATGTGGTGTGGGAAGAGGCACTGGCTTGGTGGCTAGTGGTGGTGGTGGTTGCAGTGGTGAATATGGGTGGTGGTATATGTGTGGGTGGTGATGGGTAAGCTGTAGTGGTGGTGGAAGTGGTGTAGATAGGTGGTGGAGTGTAGATAGGTGGTGTAGTGGCTATGGTAGTAATGGTGGGTGAGGTGGTAGTAGTGGTGGTGGTAGCTGTGGTAGTGGGTTAGTGAGTGGTGGTGGTAGATATGGTGGCAGTGGTGGTGGAGGTGCGAATCAGCGTGAACCTCCGTCTTTTGGGCTTTATCCCGTGGGGCTGAGCCATCCTCTTCTTCCTCGAACCGCTCGAGGAGGATGCTCCCCCTGGGATGCGGAGCTGGTCTGGGATATAAGTAGGATCTTTAGTTGTCTCCCCAGACTCAGCTTGGCGTCCTCCAACAACCTCTATCCCATGTTCTGTGGCAACCACCCTGCTGCCCACCGTTCTGGTCAACGACTCCTCATCACTCTCCTCCTCCTCATCAGGAGGACAGAAATCCTGATGGAAACTGGCTGTGGTGGCATCTCCATGAGTGGGTGGTGGAGGTGTAACATGTGCAGTGGTGGCCCTAGATGAAGCGGTGCCAGAGTCTCCACCATCGCCACTGTCATCATCATCGGAGTCATCAGATAGAAGAGCAATATTCTTAACATCTGAGTCACTCTCCTTGTGACGCCATTTACGCCTTGCCGGCGCCATGTAATCCTCCGCGGCCAGGTGCCCGAACAGTCTCCTCACATGGGGCTTAACCTGCTTTCCCCTGTACACCTTCTTGCGGCCCAATATGGTGTCATCCATCACCTCAAGTGATACAGCATCATGGATCTCCTTAGGCAAAGAAGGAAGCTTCTCGTCGATGATCATCTACAGTAATCTCGGGTACATGCAGAAGCCCTCTTTGCCTTTTGCCTCTATATTCTCGATCAGGTAGGAGAAAATCATGTTGGAGAAGCTGAAGGGGTGATTCAGCACCAGTGCCACGTATGCATTCTGGATTTGGTCCGATAAGTCATCAAATCCACCCCCTCTCGAAGCAACGTGAACTAGGTACTTGAACTGGGGACACAGATTGCTTTTATTGAGCACACCTGCGTTGATGTTCCCAGTGTACCTCATCCGAAGAAAGCATCCCCTTACGGTAAGAGGATGTAGTCTGGTGGGGTAAGCAGCATCATCTCCCAAATCAAGAACACGTCTCAGATCAGCTATGGTGATCTCAATCTCCTTGCCAAATATGGAGCTACGTATACTGTAGGGCTCAGTCAATCGGTCAACGGAAGCACCTTCCCAGAAGGCCTACTGTATCGACCTATAGGGTGTGCAAGGTGTAGATATCGCTCTATATATCCTCGATCTCTTTATGAATGCTATAATACCAGCAAACTCGGCATCATTCTGAGTGGTGGCATCCAAGTGAGCAGAAATATTGTGTTTGGTGTTTATGATCCACCGATCTGCCATGAATCTGTAACACAAGACACATACATATTAGATCAGCACATAACGAAAACCATTTCACTTTAAACTATTTGAGATCAGTCTGGTTCAATCGTGCGATTGATCATACGATTGAATTCAGTCTGTTGATTTGGTATGCGACTGACTTCAGACGGGCGGCTTAGCATGCGACGAGGTTCAGTCGGGCGACTGAGCCTGCGTCTGGGTTCAGTCGAGTGACTGAGCTCATACGCCTCGTTCATTCGGTCGAGTCATTCGCCCAGCTCAGTCGTACGATTGAAGTTCATCAGGGTGTCCATTCGCATGACCGACTGTCTGTTCAATTCAAATTAAAACTTTGAGCAAAATTTTGTGTTAGACGTCGTGGTTTGGCTCATTTGTCTCGCAAGTGACCGATATAACTCGTAATAACTTTCTATTTCACAAAATGCTTAGTTTTATTAGTTAATTAGTCAAACTAAGCCTCGGTTCTATTTTTGGGTTGATTTGACTCATTTAGGGTACACATCGATTCCCATTTGAGTAGATTACACCGCATTATACCTGTATAAACACCGGCAATCGTCAGAATATAGCAATTTGTAGTCAAGCAAGGTCAGTAGAAAATCGAGCAGAGTAACGGCATTATTGGGCGATTTTAGGGCGAATGAGGAGTGATGAGCGTATGCGACTGACTTTAGCCTTATTTATACTGAATCTGGTTTCAATTGGGCGACTGGATCCATTCGCTCTTTTCATTTGTGCGATTGAATCTGAGTCGTGCGATTGGTTCAGTCGGTCACATTCAGTCAGCCGACTAGGTTTTAGTCGGGCGACTGACTCATTCGGTCAACCCCATTCAGGCGACTGGCTCATTCTTGGACTCCAGTCGGGTGAATGGTTCATACTCATGCTCCATTCGGTTGACTAGTTCATAAGTATGATTCAATCGTACGATTGGTCCATACTTATGGTCCAGTCGTGCGAATGGTTCATACTTATGAGTTTGACCTTATGAAATTTCAACACTTAGCCCTTGTTAACTTTTGAATAAACATTTTGGGCACTCGATCATCTCAGACATGATCATTTTAACTTAGAAAACCTTTGATCACCTCGGTCGTGATCCTTTTAAATAAAACTTTTTGTCACCTCAGATGTGACCCATTTTACATACAGGTATTTCAAATCATTCAGGACATGTTACCAAAATCTTTTGATGCTAGATTCTTGTTTTCATCGAGAGTCATTAGCAAGTTTAGGAAATCATACTGTTACTATAAGATGCACACATTGATTTGGACTTTCAAGAATTGCAGCCACGATGATTGCCAGTATACGTGTCCACTTAAATCCATACATAGACTTTTGACACAGATTGGTGATACATTATGTTTAATTATTTCAATCAACATTTGTGGATCCCAAACTTATATGGTAATCAACATTCCTTAGGAGATTTTAAGCGGTCTACGGGTATTTTGACAAGAAGAAACTATTCTTAGAGCTTTCCAAGAGAAGCCAAGCCTCAGGTCAGTGCCACCGCACAGCAGAGAGGCGGCAAACAACAATGAATTCTAGAATATGTAGGGTATGCTTATCCTCAGGTCAGTGCCACCGCACAGCAGAGAGGCACACAACCTATCTTCTTGTTAGAGCATAAATTTCTTCTTTTTGCTCATAACGCACCAACAACATAGGTTATTAGCTTGATTGCGTTTATTGTTCATTTTTTTTCGTGCGTTGCTCTTATTGTGGTCATCCGCACATATTTGTGGCGTTTATTTGCTCGTCACCCCTTATTGGAAATAACTGATTGTGTTAACCAGTGATAAGATGGGAACCCACAATCAGTTGAAAAGCTTAGTTTAAATTGAATTCACCAATGAGGTCTAATCATCTATTGAGTTGAATCTACCGACACATCATGTTGTGGTCTAACAACCTCTAGATCTACTTTCTTTATGTTACCTTAGTAGTAGCATGTTTTACTATCATTTTTTCTATTATATTGCTCAGACTTCTAAGACTTATCCTTTGAATTTCGCATCTAATTCAATTTATTCTTTTAAAGTCCCAAATTCTTTGTTCCTGTGTACTATCATTTTCCATAGTCATTAAATATGTTTCACAGATACGATCTTATTTCTTTCAGCTAGCCTGTCCTCCTCCCTCGTTTTTTTTTTATTTTTTTATTTCTAACTTAACATATTCTCCCCCTAAAATTCTAAAATCGAAACTGATTTTGTTTTTAGGATTTTAATAGGCAAACAAATAAAAATACTAAAATTAACTACATAAAATAAAATAAAATATCAGAAAAATGGACTCGACGCATCGGACTAAGCATGTTCATCTTCTGGAATGACATCACTTTTGTTTTTAACGCTGTTGACCTCTAACAAATATAGAAAACGTGGTTTATCAAAGGCTTTTGTGTAGAGGTCAGCGCGTTGAAAATCCGTATTTATTTTACAACATCGATTAGATTCTTTTCAAAGCAATCACGTATAAAGTGATATTTGATACCGATGTGTTTGGTCTTAGGATGTTGGACTGGATTTTTTGTAACGGCTATTGCAGCAGAATTATCAACAAATAAAGGTGTGTTAGAAAATTTCAAACCGTTGTCCTGCATCTGCTGTTGAATCCAGATGATTTGAGAACAGCAGCTTGCCGCAGCAACATATTCAGCTTCACAAGTTGACAATGCAACTGATGTCTGCTTCTTACACTGCCACGTGACTAATCTTCGCCCAAAGAATTGACAACCTGCTAAGGTGGATTTGTAGTTCATTTTGCAGCCGCCATAATCCGAGTCACTGTACGCGGTAAGCTCAAAATCATCGTCATGAGGATACCACAACCCAAGTGTTGGTGTACCCTTCAGATAGCAAAATATCCTCTTGAGCCCTATAAGATGGTTTCGCCTGATATCTTGAACACAGACACGTCGCGTACATGATATCAGGTCTTCAGGCAGTGAGGTACATGAGGGATCCAACATTCCTCGGTACATGGTGGCATCAACCAGATCACCATTCTCGTCGGGTGCTACATCATGGTTTGTAGCAAGTGGAGTCCCAGCTGCGGAAGCATTCTCCATGTCAAACCGACTGAGAATATCCCCTCATACTTGGTCTGATGTAGAAATATCCGTTTTGGTGTTTGATCCACCTGTACCCCAAGAAAGAACTTCATCTCTCCCATGGCACTTATTTCAAATTCTGCCTTCATTACTGCTTCAAATTCTCTACATAAGTCTTCGTTCTTGGAACCGAAGGTTATGTCATCAACATAAATCTGAACAAGCAGTAGATCACCATCCTTTTCTTTGATGAACAGTGTACAATCAATTACACCTCTGCGAAGTCCGTGTTTCACAAGGTGAGTTGAAAGTTTTTCATACCATGCTCTCGGGGCTTGGTGAAGCCCGTAGAGAGCCATATCCAGTTTGTAAACTCGGTCCCGATGATATGGATCCTCAAATCCTTCGGTTTGACTGACATACACTATTTCCCGGATTTCACCATGAAGAAATACACTCTTTACATCCAATTGATAGACTTTAATCTTCATGTAAGAGGCATAGGCTAGGAAGATACGAATGGCTGTCATTCTCGCCACAGGTGCAAATACTTCTTTGTAATCAATTCCCTCGACTTCTCGAAATCCTTGAACTACAAGTAGAGCCTTGTTCCTGATTATGACACCTTTGTCATCTTTCTTGCATTTCAAGACCCATTTGGTGCCAATGACCTTAGCACCTTTAGGTCTATCTACTAGTGTCCATACACCTAACTTCTTGAACTGAAGAAGTTCTTCTTGCATGGAACTCACCCATGCCTCATCATTTAGGGCTTCACTGACGTATTTTGGTTCAAACTGAGACACAAAACAATGATATGCACCATCGTGAAGGTATCCCTTTTCCATTACCGAGGCAAAATCAGCTGACTATAGCTGATTTCTTGTCTGAACTCTTGATCTGACATTGTTAGTCCATGTGATCGAAAAACAGTGCAAATGATGTGATGAATTGCTCAATATCTAACAAGCATGCTAAACAATGACAACTGAGAAGATTGAATACAATTCTAACTCATATTTGATAACAAAATGAACAATAACAATCAATAACATGAAGCACATTGATATTTCTATGTAATAACAGCTTGGAATAGGTAACTTGCAACAATGATCCACGATTAGGGTTTTGCAAGCTTACCTTCCAATGAAAATTAACAAAAGTATATATAGCAGTTGTAGTTTCGCAGACAGTTTCGCTACCAGCGAAACTATCATGCCGAAACTACAGTTTCGCCCGGCAGAACATAAGTTCGCCGGGTAAACTAGAACAGCAAACTGTGAGCGAATTTACAGATTCGCTCACAGTTTCGTTGGACTGCTAAAAATACACAATTCTATGAACATACAAAAGGAAACTAACAAAAGTCCTATTACAAGTAAAGTAAACAAACTATACTAAGGTGAGTCCAACCTATACATGATCTTCAATACTCCCCCTAGGTTGGATCTCACCGTCTTCACTCTTCTTGATTTGACTTGTCAACTCCAGTTTCCTCTGCTGCCATTGATCTGTCTTCGTCACCTCCTGCAGCAACGTCCTCAGAAGCTTCAGCCAATGATCCTCCATGGTCCTTTCCTGCATCACTAGCTTCTTTAGAATGACCACTAGCCTTTGCAAATTGCCTGGTCAGATCTTGAACATCCATATTAAAGTCATCCTGAGCTCTCACCCTTTCAGCTAACTTCTTGACCTCCGACCTTACTCCCCTGATCTTGTTGGCAACATTCATAAACAAACTAGCTTCTTTTCTGGTTTCCTCTCCAGCCCCAGCCTTAATGTGATTTTCACATAATACCAAAAGATCTTCATCACAAAAACTAAACAACTCCATCGGATCAAATACTCTAAACTCCTTTCCATGTTTAACTCTGATCACAGCCTCTCCAGTATTATTGTCATAAAACCATTTCTCAAAGTCCTGTAGTTGTTGGGGAAGAGGATCAGCCAATTTTACCCAATTTACAGTCTTTGGAGGTTTAACTCTTAGTACAATCCTTCCCTTTCCCGTCTCCCAGTCTTTATCCTTCTTTGATCTCTTTCTTTCAGCTTTCATATACCCAAAAGACTCAAAATTATCATTAAGCCCATTTTTTATCTCCTTTTCAAGAAATGAGGCTCTTTCACTTAGATGAGCATTGATTAGAGGTAGAGTTACCAAACGCCTTAAACCCCATTTAGGCAAGGTCTTAAAAGCCTTCCTCTTAAGCATATAACTAATATTTCCTCCCCGTCTCTTGATCATAAACATCTTTAAGCTTGAATTGTAACACTAGCTTATAATTTTCTTATCAGCTTCCTTCCTGCTTAATCCCTCCAAGTGTTGGAACAGAGGAGTGATTTCTTCTACCTCCTTCTCTTTCACCAACCAATCAATTTTATCCATTTCAAATACATTTGCATCATCCTCTCCCTTTTTAGCAACATAGATCAATGGTCGCTCATCAACTTCATAAAACTCTGGTTTTGAATCATAGTCAATAAGCTGTTCATCTTCCTCTTCCTCATCAACCAACCCTTTACCTTTCTCAGATACTCCTTCAGTAGTAGCTGTTACGACAACTTCTTCACCAACCAAATCTTTTTCAAAGTTAAATTGCATGTTTACAAACCCAGCCTCTATAATATCCTCCTCATCATTTCTTCCAAGTTCCTCTCCTGGAGTTTCCTGCTCTCCTGTACGAGTAGTAACTGCACCAGAAGTGCCCTCTCCTACCTTAAATGAAGTACCCACATTCAAAAATGAGTACTTTGATGTATCAGTCAAATCATCTAACTCAGATTGTGTCAGTTGATTAGGTAGGCCGGCTGCTGCTTTCAGCTGTGTAATCTCCTCAAACAACTTCTTCACCAGTCTGTTTTGATCAACTAACATCCTCTGCATTCCTTTAATCACTTCATCTTTCTGTCTTTCTCTGATTTCCTGATTTGTAAGTTTAGTCTATATTATCAACACAGTGAAAGTCAACAAAAGTCAACGTCACGATCAAAGTCAACAAAAGTCAAACCGAACACGTTCGAGACGAGGAACCGAGACGAGACGTTGAAGATGTAAATGACTAGGAGTTTTATTGTAATAAATTTATTTTGTGGGAACAAAATATATTTTATCTTGTTTTTAGTCATTTTTATGCTTAATATGTAGTTTTGTATTAATTAGCCTAAGTCCAGGGGGTTAAGTGCAATTAGTGAATATTAGTCTAGACTATAAATAGGTTAATTGTCATTAGTGTTAGGAAATGGTTGCATGACCAATTGATTGAGGGATTTACTTGTAAACAATATTATTAGCAATGAAGAGAGATCAAAGGGTTTTCATTGTTTTCATCATATTTTGATCTAATTCCTCATGATTTGATTCAAGTTTGATCATACTGGATTTACAATTTGGTATCAGAGCCATTTTAGATCAAATTCACTGAAGATTTGAACATTTTTAGAGAGAGAAGTTGAGGTTTTAGTTGTTTTTGTTTAATATCAAGTTTTCATCAATTTCGGATCAGATTGTCTAGCGTGACATTTAAAAAGAATATATTTTTCCCGGGGGAGAATTATTTAAAAACATTTGGGAGAATTATAATTTTATCTTCAGAAGAGTTAACATCAGATAATCTCACAACGGCACAAAGCCGGTTTGACTCTTTTGCAGCAATGAAGAAAGAAAAATTGACAGATTTGATTGATCGATTCTTAAAGGTGGCAAATAATTTAAAGAAGCATGTTCCAGATCTCAGTAATCATGAACAGATTCAAAAGCTTCTTGACTCGCTTTCGTCTACATGGAATTATCAAGTTAAAATGCTGAAGCAAGAAAGAGGTTATGTCGACACAAAACTTATGGATATGATCAACAGACTAAAATCTCTCGAGCTGGATATTCAAAGAAAAGAATTTCAGCAAGCCGTGTTCCCACATCAAACCAACAACCTTAATACTGATCTTGTTTCTTCTGTAACAAGCATACTTAATTACAAAGAAGAGATGATTGAAAACTTGAAGTTAATGAGAACTGATTCGGATGTGAATTTTGAATTTGGAGAAACTGTTGAAGAGAACTATGAAGCTCTGAGAGTCGACAATGACACTAAACCGGAGTCTGTGAGAACTAATGATGATAAGGTTGGAAAAGCTGATAAAAGAAAGAAAGAATCTGAGGCTGACGAGATGCTGAAGGTCAAAGAAGAGGAACAACAAGAAATCACAAGGGTTTGCAACTGTGAAAAGAGCTTAGCTGCAGAACGAACTATCATGGGTCTTCCCTAT
This sequence comes from Flaveria ramosissima, assembly GCA_025215565.1. Taxonomy (NCBI): domain Eukaryota; kingdom Viridiplantae; phylum Streptophyta; class Magnoliopsida; order Asterales; family Asteraceae; genus Flaveria; species Flaveria ramosissima. The sequence goes on from CM046036.1 coordinate 28,318,482, forward strand.
GAGACTGTTCAGGATATGTGTTCTTCATCTTGCAAAATCAGATTATTTGGGATTTATAAGGCCAACAGATTGTTACTGGAAAATGAAAAGGAATTAAAAATAATAAATCAAGAATTAAAGAAAAATGAAATTGCTTTTTCAAGAAAACTTAATGAAGCATTGGCTGAAAATGATCTTTTAAGAAGAACCATTTTGGAGCGTAACGTTGAAATTAATATTTTGAGAGAAAGGGCTGTTTTAGCTCAATTTGAAACAACTCAGCTTCAAACAAAGCTTGATAAATGGACCCTTTCACACATGAAAAAGGATGAGCTTATTGCTAAAAAACAAGGGGTGCGGGTAAAACATGGGATTGGATATAAATCTGATGGTGAAGTTGTATTTAATTCAGTTCCACCTCCTTCTACTTTATGTTATTCACCAATCCCCAGACCTCATTTAACAAATGATTTGATTGAAGCTACAGAAACTAATTGTTTAAATGTAGGATTAAGCAGCGTTAATCTTAAAGAGGTTAGAGATGTGCAGGATTCACCTGTAGGTTTAGGATTCCTCTGGCAGGGGTCTGATAAGAAGATTAATGATGATTCCATTTCTGATGCTTCATCATCAATATCAGTTACTTCTCCAACCTTCTTCAACAAATTCAAAACAGGTAATATTCCTTCGTTTGTTCCTGTCAAGTTTGTTAAAGAAGGAACGGTTGTCGAATCATCAAGCAATCAGAATCCTATAAGCGAAGCCGACACAATAGGAGATGTCAATCAAGATCCGTTGGAGAAAGATCTGTGTATACAAGACTGGACAAGCTCAAATGATGAATCCATCACAGAGGTGCATATTGGTTCCTCATAGATCAAGATGTTTCCTAACATTGTCAAGTCACAAAAGCTTCCAAAAGCTGAATCAAGACCAATACGGATCTCTTCTCCAATTGCAAAGCAACCCAATCAATCAGTGAAGATCTCATTCCCTGTTCAGCATAGCAAATGCCAAAACAAGCAAGAATCTGCTACAAGCTCAAAGCAATCCTTCTCAGCACCTGCATCACACGGTTCAGTCAAGCATCAAAAGCCATTCAAGGCTTGTTTTGAGTGTGGAAAAAAAGGTCATGTGATAAAGAAGTGCCCTCAAAGACATGCTTCAAATGGTAAAGGCAAAACGAATTGCTTCTCCGAATGTAAGTCTACAAAGAATATTCCAGACGGTAAAGGCAACATGGGTTGCTTCTCTGGATCAAGAGATAAAAAGCACACATCTTTGAATGGTTGGATGAAAAACCCTACATCCAAATCTTTTCATGTGAAGCCGGTTTCACATGATACAAAGATGAAAATGACCAAAGGTTCAAAACCAAATTCTTTTCCTTCTGGTCTTAAACAGAAAATGATTTCCAAATTTAATTCATTCAAATCCAAGTTAATTGAACCGAAACAAATTTGGCAAATTAAAAAGAAGGATACAGACATCCCCTATTGTTCAAACGGTTGTGTGCAGAAGCTTGTTACTTATCTTGATGAAAAAGGAACTTCCAGGACTTCGATGGCCTGGGTTCCCCTTTCTAACTAATTGGTTAATGAGTGCAGGAACAATTCAGGAGGACTGTTAGTAATCCAGTTTACTGACAGAGATTGTTCTTGATTCAAATTTGAGGCGGAACAAACAGGTTAAGGTCATGGTATTTTATCCATAATCTGGATTTTTATATGCACAATCACAGTTCTCACTTCACTATCACTGCATATTTCTTGACAATTAATTTCTTATCTTGATAATCAGTGTAGTTTGGAAGATCTTCTTTGATAAATTTTTATTTTTGTACAGTTTTATAAAAAAATTTAAAAAAAATAAAAAAAAATAAAAAAATAAAAAAAATAAAAACATAAAAAAAATTTGCAAAAATAAAAAATTTAGGGGGAGAGTATAGTAAATAAAAAAAATGAAAAGAGAACTAGGAGAAAAATGAAAGAGAACTAGGAACACTATTCGAGATGACTGAGAAATGATTGTATATCATCTTGAAATGCTTGTTTCTGCATGACCTGCATTTTTAAAATGAGAAATAATAGTAACTGATGTTGTTATCTGATTTACATCTTATTTTTAATTGCAAATAATAGAAACACAAACAGATTCTTTAATGATATGCTTGGTAGACTCAGTCTGAAGAATAAAGTAGACAGCAGCATAATGATTTAAATTAAATCATGCTTAAGGATGTCTGGATTTACGCAATCATTTTGGCCTGCATAAAAACTGAGTCCCGACAAAAATTGGATTGAGAATTGATCTTTCACCCACCATGATACAAATCATATATGTCATATCTTTGAGCCATGTCTGGTGTATTTATGTGTCTTGTGTTTGTGCTAATCTCCTCTGCTGTACGGAATTAGTGACCTAGAGTGATGATCTCCTCTGCTGTACGATAGTACTGACCTGGAGCTCTCATCGACACATGATTAAATGGTCATCTCCTTTGTTATACGTGAGTATAGACCTGGAGCTCTCACCATTTTGGTCTAAGTTGTGTCAAATCATCTAAACGATGAATTCAACACAGAATGCAATATTCTGTCGATAATCACTTGCACACTAATGCACAAGCCTTGCTCTGTAAAGATCGTTAAAAAATTCAAGAAATCCTGAGGTTGGGTGAGGGTTTTTGCCAAATGATTGTGGGGTCCTAGCATTTTAAAGCATTTAATCGAACCTTAACGAATCATTTACTGCTTGTTGAAAAAGATAGGGCATGAATTTAAGTGGACAAACATATCAGCAATCGTTATTGATCTGTTTGAGAATTTCAAAATCATTTAAAGACTATGATTAGATTCAGTTATCAGTGTGATCTCATTGCTTGTCGATGATTAAATTCATCTTTGTGCTAAAGTATATCTTGAGGATATGATCTCATGATCGATTCAGTTCTCGGTTTAAAAAAAACAACAAAAAAACAACAAAAAAAAACAAAAACAAAAACAAATATATATATATATATATATATATATATATATATATGGATAAAAAATGTTATAATATATGTATATAATAAAAAATTATAATAAATTTCATTTCAATATTCATTTAGGTCTTCCATATTATGCTGATTACATTTTATTATTTTTCATGCATTTCATAGAAATTGAGCACAAACGAACACGGGATCGCTTGTTTTCAAACACAGATAAACACAGGTATATTTTGTTAAAATGAAATGATCTAATTAGAAATGTCGAGATTGTGTTTGTGAATGTGTTTCAGGTTTTTGATGTAAGTGATGGCCGATCATCAGTTGAGCAGTGTACCTGATCAGAGAACCTGTTCCTCAAGTTTGCAGAAGATACCGAGCTAGGAATCCTCCTCCTACATCTTCTGAAGCACTCAAGATTTGAGATTTGGGAAACCTGTTCCAATATCCTTGTAAACCTTGCACTCGAAAAAGGGGAGCATATAAATAGGGGGAGCTTATTAGATGAATAATTTTTCTCATCATATTCAGAAAGCTTCAATTTGAAGATCTTTCTATTGTTGACTTCTCGGTGCTGAATTTGTTTAAAGACGTTGATAATGATAGACTAAGGGGGAGTATTGTTGGAGCTGTAAAAGATAGTCTATATTATCAACACACTGAAAGTCAACAAAAGTCAACGTCACGGTCAAAGTCAACAAAAGTCAAACCGAACACGTTCGAGACGAGGAACCGAGACGAGACGTTGAAGATGTAAATGACTAGGAGTTTTATTGTAATAAATATATTTTGTGGGAACAAAATATATTTTATCTTTTTTTTAGTCATTTTTTATGTTTAATATGTAGTTTTGTATTAATTAGCCTAAGTCTAGGGGATTAAGTGCAATTAGTGAATATTAGTCTAGACTATAAATAGGTTAATTGTCATTAGTGTTGGGAAATGGTTGCATGACCAATTGATTGAGGGATTTACTTGTAATCAATATTATTAGCAATGAAGAGAGATCAAAGGGTTTTCATTGTTTTCATCATATTTTTATCTAATTCTTCATGATTTGATTCAAGTTTGATCATCCTGGATTTACAGACATCCCCAATGACATTGTCCAAAGGATGATAGACATTGAGGCGTGATCCAGGAGTGGTGGGAACAACTACCTCTGAATCAAGATTATGAATGGTTCCGGATCTGAGACAGTAGGAGTGTGAGGTTTCGAAGAATCAGAGGCATCAACGTCAGATGCTTGTGGACTTGCAGTAGTAGGAACCTGTTCCTCCTGATTGTTCTAATCATTCTCCACGGCTTCATCGTCAGAGGAGGAGTCACTTACCTCGAGTGCTCCCCCTGAATGGTTAGACGATTCACCTTATGAACCAGAGATGTGGAGTCTTGTGATGGTGTGTTTAAGACATCATACATCATTTTGGTTGCTAACTCATCGTCAGAAGTGGAGAGAGGGATGTTGAAGGAGTTGAAGAATCCATCATAATCAAAAAAGAATGCGGGTCCTTTTCCAGCAGGAGGGGTGGTGTATCTCTGAACGTCAACGTTACACCATACTTCTACCTGACCCGTTGAGTTGTTGTAAATTCTCTTATTCGGTATGTTGTATCCTAGAAAGATTCCCTCTTCAGCCTTCTCGCTGAACTTGCTTTCCTGAGTTTTCTTCAATAGGGTGCAAGGTTCGCCAAACGGTTCGAGATACTCTAGATTTGTTTAAGTCGTTGAAGTAACTCGTAACACGTCTTGCCATGACGTTTTACCACCAGAACTCGATTTAACATGTAACACGCATTGGCAACTGCCTTCAGAATTGGATGAGCAGTTTCGAGTCTGCTAGCATCGTCCGTGCTGTCTCTATCAAGCCACGATTCTTTCTCTCAGCAATGCCATTCATCTGAGGAGTGTAGGTGGAAGTGAACAGGTGTACAATTCCATTTTCTTTGGAGAAAGCCTTCATCCATTTGTTCTTGAACTCGGTTCCGTTGTCTGAGCGTACTTGTCTGACCTTCAGCTTGTAGAGTGACTCCAGTGTAGTTACTAACTCTTTGAATGACTCAAATGTTTCTGATTTTGATTTCAGAAACATCACCCAAGAGAATCTTAAGTAGTCATCTGTAACTACATAGCAGTACAAGTCGCCAACGATGCTTCTTGTACTGACTGGACCAAACAAATCCATGTGAAGGAGCTCAAGAGGCATTTCAATAGAATGAACTTTCTTTTTCTTATGAGACTTATTCGTCTGTTTGCCTTTCTTGCAGGCGACACAAAAAACCGGGAGTTGGAAGTTTTTGACATTTACTCCTCGCACTAGATCATTCTGGATCAAGTGATTCATCTTCCGTGGATTGATGTGTCCCATTCTCCTATGCCAAGAGATAGAATCCTTCTCAGTAGCCTTTGACCAGAAGCACTGAACTTGATGATCCGTTGTGGAGGCCTTTGATAGATCCAAGACATAAAGGTCATTATATCTTTAGGCATACATTAAGACTTGGTCCTCCAGTATCACATAGTCCTTTTTCAGGACATAGCACTTCTTGTTGTCAAATACTACCTTAAATCCTTTGTTACATATTTAGGATACAGAAAGTAAGTTGTTTTGAAGTTGTTGAACGTAGTTTACTTTATCAAACTTCACTTTCTGATTCCCCACTTCTCCTTGAGCTGTGATGTAACCTCCTTTATTTCCCACAAAAGAAACATGACCTCCTTTAATTTGTTTGACGTTTGACAGGAGTGCCCGGTTTCCAGTCATGTGCCTTGATGCTCCGCTATCTACGATCCAAGTGTTAGTTTCAGCACTATAGCGAACACCTTGCACATTCAGTGGAAATCATTAGTTGAGGTTAGGGACCCAAGCCTTAACTGGCTTGGGTGTCCCAGAAGAATCACACATCATAAATTCCACCTACTGTCCTCTTGAGGGTGAGGGAAGATCATTCATCTTCTTGTTCTCATTATCAGATCCGGGGATGGACTTTTCTTTCCATAAACCAGTTTTAGGTAAGGCCTGTTTGTGATAGACAGACGACTGGCTGATGGGTTGAACTTTAGTTTCACTGACTCTTTTTGGTGGAGTCATGGAGCTTCTTTTGGAAGAGCTTGTTTTAGTGTCATAAAGTATAACTTTTCTCTTTGGTGTCTGATAATAAGGATAGTAAGATGCGATGTGTCCATACTTTCCACAGTTGTAGCATGATCTACTTTCGACATGGTGATTTATTCTGTTTGTGTATTGACACTTCTTGTTTAGATGTTTTATCTTGTTTAACAAAATTAATTGTTTGAACATTTTTAACATCCTTTCCCTTTTGTTTATCTGTACTTAGACATGTTGCACGTGATTGGTTAACATGTTTGGTCTTTTAGGTTCAGAATCAAACGTGGTTGAACCAGCCTTTACCTTAACCTTCTCAAATTGTTCATCCAGATTAACAAAAGGCATTTTACCTTTTGATTTTGAAGTGGCCTCCTTTTGTTTGGTGCCAGATTCATTTGGGTTACATGTGGAATCTGGATCACTTACAAGAGGAGTGGACACCACATGATCCTTGATTGGTTTATTATTTATTGGTTTACTTTTGGCTTTCATCAAGGTCTCATGTGGTGGTGGAACCACTTTATAACCCAAACCCTCCCCATTGTTGCGTTCTCTTACTAAGTGTTGGACAATGTGAGAAGAACTTGTCCAACTATGCAGTTTTTGTTTCAATGAATTTACTTCAACTTCCAAAACTGCTTTTTGTTTCTTAGTGTCTTCTTGGGAGTTTAAGTAGAACTTGATGTCATTTGCTTGGTTAAAAGCTACAACATCGGTTTCCCTAAGTTGTTTATTCAAAAGTTCTATCTTTTCTTTATAACTGTGCTCATTTTGTTTTAAAATTCTATTTGCTTCTGTGCACAATTGTAAATCATTTACTAAGCTATCATTATGGTCTAATAACCTAGCAAATCTTAAGTCTATGCTTTCCCTAAATTTATTACATTCAATGCATGCATGACTATCAAATAATTGGTCTTTGGTACTTACGTGAGAGGGTGCGGTTGAATCAGCCATCGAAGCAGAGTCTAATTTTTCCAGGGTCTGGTGATTCTGAACATTTTGTGCTTGTCCCTTCTTCAGACAGATGATCAACCACATTTGCAGTTTCTTCAATGTTTTACATCGCAAGTTCCACTGCAATATCACCTTCGCTTGCTGAGTCGTCATCTAAATCCTCAACACTAGCAATGTTGGATTCTCCCGGAGACACAAACCGAAAGCTCCAATCTTGTCCTTCGTCATCCTGAGCGGTCAAGGCCTTAGGATCCTTGCTTGACGAAGTAGGACTACTTGTGGGTTTATCTTGACGATTGAAAGATGAGAATGGATTCCCATTTCCTGTCTTCTTGGGCTTCACACATTCACGCTTGAAGTGCCCCTTTTCCCCACAGTTAAAGCAGTTAACTTTGGTTTTGTCAAAACCAAAAGTTGTGTCCTTAGTGGCAATCAAGTTCTGTCCGGTCTTTTTGACAAACTTCTTAGCTCTCCGGACGGCACTTGCTAAGGCCCACATGATGTCCCTTCTCTCTAACTCTGTTTCGTCTACCTGCTCGTAGTCCTCATCTGCCAGATGGCAGTTTCCAATTTTCCCAGCAACTAGTCCATCATAGGAGTGAACGACAGCTGCTAAGAGATCCATATGCTCCTTGCTACCTCTACTATCACATTCCCGAGATTCTCGATCTTCAGTTTTGTAGCATTGGCTTCAGGTGCTATGTATTGGGTACAAGACGCCCTGACGTGTCAGATCCTGAAGTAGTAGCTTGAGATGAAGCAGCTGAACTCGACACAAATGCCGTTTGATGTGGTGCTCCAGACGTTTTAGCTTGTGGCGTTGAGTTGTACAATGACGGATTCTGATCATATGAAGACTTTTGGGCCCTGTACTTCATCCTCAACTCTTCCTCTCTCAGCTTAAGAATGAAATCATTGATATCTAACTTCGCCAGCATATTATTTTGTCTAAGGTTGGATACAAGTGAAACCCACTTCTCTGGCAACCCATCTGCAAAGTTCTACTCCTTGTCCTCCATAGACGTTGTAACTCCATGAGTGTGCAGCTCACTCATCAAGTGGTAGACCTGATCGATGACGTCATCCAAGCTCTCCTTACCCATTGACGAGAAGTTGTCGAACTCCTTCTTCAACGCTTTAGCCTTTAGAGCTTTCAATGACGCATTCCCGTCATACCGTTTTTCCAATTCATCCCACAGCTTCTTTGCTTGCTTGTTCTCAGAAAATTGATGGAAGATGTCCTTAGGAATTGACCGAGTTAGCAATGCATATACTTTCTTCTCAGCATTGTACTTTACCTTTTGGCCATCAGTCATGCCGCCTAAGGTAAGTTTGACTCCATCTGCACCAACGGACATGCTATACCCTGTCTCTATCGACTCCCACAGATTGGGATCTAATCCATTTATATATATCTCAAATCTTTGCTTCCATTGTGGGTAATCATCTAATATTATGAGCTTAGGGGGTTTATTGTGATTCCCCACTTCATTTTCCAGAAGCAATAGATTCTGGATCCTAGAATCCCTCCCTGCGGTGAATGCTGAATATTGGTCCTCCATTACTATCGACTTTGAACTTTAGAACAAACTGTTTTACTTGTGTGACTAAAGGAATGCGATTGAACACTTCGTGCGATTGAACAATGCGGAAGGCTTAGTCGTGCGAATGAACCAATGCGGATGGCTCAATTGTGCGAATGGATAGGTGCGGATGAGTAATGCGAATAGGCAGTTCAATCGTACGAATGGAGGAATGACTAAGTCCAATCGTGCGTATGAGGGATGCGGATGGATTCAGTCGTGCGATTGAGTCAATCGTGCGATTGAAGCTGCTGAATTTTGAGAATTCGAAGGTTTAAGGTATTTTGACGCAAAAACATGAATTTCTCACTAACCCTAATTGTCGTATGCCGGAAAACGTTAACTTTTTGACCTGGAGACGTCTAAATCATTGTTTGACACAAGAAGATTGCGTTTTTGAGTGAAGGACAAAATTTTTATATCAAAATAGATTGAATCACACGTAAATCAAGAGCCAAAGCTCTGATACCACTTGTTGGGACCGTGTACGGACGGAGTACTAACTGATTCACGTGTATACCAACTCATATAGTGCGGAATCCTATTTGATTGGCGATCCAATCAGTGAGAACGCATGTAGAATCAATCTTCGAATGAATCTAAACGTTAAGAACGATTGCAATACGATTTAGTGTGATCTATGAACTTGGAACAGGTTCTTTAAGGTCTCTGGACGGCTAGGGTACGATTTAGTACGTAGGGTTTGGAATTGTTACGTTTTTCCACGAATTAAGTGGTATTTATAGGTTAGGGTTTCTCATTCGTGCGACTGAACCATTAGTATCGTTCAGTCGTGCGACTGAGTCATACGATTGTTCCATCCGCACGACTAAGGCTTCAGCCGTGCGATTGAGTCAATCTCATGTCACAATCGGTTGACTAATCCAGTCTCCTGTTCAGTTGTGCGACTGGTTCATTTGCATGAAGTTGTTCATGTGTATGGTCCATTAGCATTGGCCATTCGCATAAGAACTTCACATGACTAAGTTTAAAAATATTTCTCAACCATTCTTGACTAAGATCTATGTAAACAACCACAAACCTATATAGTTAGTTCAACCATGCGTTATTACATAATAAGCAATGAAATATTCAACATTATAAGCACAATCACACATTGTATTTCTTTCAGTACCCATTCTATTACATATATGTAAGAAATGAAATACATTTTACATTTGAGCTCCTAAACTAGGTACACATGTATCTACACCCTTGAATTAACTTTGTCAGGTGGTTTACCCATATCCACCTTTTGTTTCGGTTTCTCATTCATTAGTGGCTACACCTTTACATTCTCCTCCTTTTCCTCATTCTTAAGCTCAAACCTATAAGAATCCAAATGATTTTTCTTGGTGATGTCCTCGCTTACATGTGAAATGTAAGGAGAAGCACACCTTTTAGTAGCATCTATTATAGAATAATAATTATTAGCAACATATGTAATTGATTTTGAAAACCCATTAAAGAACAAATTACAATTTCGAATGTCATGTCGATGATTCCATCTCAGCAATTGATTTGACTTTTGGTCGTTGCCAAGTATGTCGACCTAAAATTACCTTTGGTTGCTCATTCATCCTTATTGGTGCATAATCAAGAACCACAAGGTCCACCGGGTAATAGAACTCTCCTAGCATGATTATCAAATCCTTAACCATCCCCCGGGGTTGTTTCCATGTCGACTTAGCAAGCATCACTATTTGTCAGTTTAATGTAACAGACCAAAATCATGTTGGTCATATAAACTCCCTAGAAGGATGTTCACCCCGGCTCCATAATCCAAAAGTTCTTGTTTGATTTTAAATTTCCTACCTTGAATGGGAATGATTCGTGCTCCCGGATCACTTCCTTCTTCTTCATCACCTTCCTTATCATTAACTGTAACTACTTGAGGATGAGAGGTTAAAGCATAATCAAATTCTGATTTTGGAATGATAATAACCAAGTTTATGAGCACATCTTTGAACTTGAGGCTTGATGTTGAGGGTTCTTTGTTGTATCACTTAGGAGTTTACCCAAATCTCTTCCTGATAATTTTTCAGTTAATTGTCCAAGTTGCTTGGCAATGGGCTCATTGGTCTTCTCTTGCGACTCTTTGAATTTGTTAAACTCTTTCATCTCCTTTGCAAGGTCTTCCAATGCTGATAAAATTGCATTGTCATTGCCATTATTTGTTGAATTCCCTTGTTGGTGTTGTTGATTCCGTTGTTGGTAATGACCTCCTTGTTGGTAATTCCCTTGAGTGTCATTGTTCCTTTGATACCCACCTTGATTGTATCCTTGTTGTTGGCCTTGATATTGGTAACTTCCTTGATTTGGTATATGTATAGGGGGATTCAATTGATTAGTAATATAACCATATCTAAGATTAAGGTGATTTCTAAGGCCTGGATGTTATGTATTAAAGTCCATGTCACGGTTCGTCCTTTCTTCTTGGCCTTGTAGTTGATTTACTTCTTCACTTGTTCCCACATTCAAATAACATGCAATTGATGCATGGCCAATGTCATTACACATATCACTTACTTCATATTCACTACATATATGTGCCACTCCACTTTTTCCAACTTTAAGGCTTTCAAGGTCTCGTTCTAAGGCTGCGATTCTTTCCATGGCCACATGATCAATCACCATCTCCACACTTTAACCCCTTGTTTTTTGGCTTGATTGTGCATGTTTAATATAAATTACACTCATCCTTTCAAGAATATCCCAATCATCATCCTCATGGTTTAAGGTAAACATTCCTACACTTGTGAAATTTACATCTCTTGCATCCTTTGGTGATAATCCATCATAGAAAGCTGAAATCAACTCCCTTTTAGCTATGCCAAGATGCGGACAAGTTTTTTTTAGCATTTCCTTAAACCGTTAGAAAGCCTCATGGAATTGTTCACCAGATTGTTGTGTAAAGCTTCGGATGGCTCTTCGAGCATCACTCATCCTTTAAGAAGTGTAATATTCATCTAAAACGTTTGGAGGTATCTGTACCCATGTATGAATACTTACAGACAGTAATGTTAAAAACCATCGTATATGCTTGTCTTTAAGTGTGAATTGAAAGAGTACCAGTTTAACCTTATCCGGTGAATAGCATTGGCCACCAATGGTGCTACATGATGCTTCAAACCCTGATATGTGTAGATATGGTTCTTTAGTTGACAGACCATGAAAGTGAGGAAGAATTCCCAAACATTATGCTGGAACTTCAAACCCTCTTCCTTGTTGTGTTGGTGGAACTATAGGAGATGATTTGATCGCAATGGCAGCCCGAAAGTGACTATCTACACCATGTATGGGTACATAGTATTGATCCCCTAGATTGGCTGGTATACCATTAAATGGTTGACCCACCATGTTGTTAAGAATGGTTGGTTTGGCATAACCACCTCAATCTTGGTTTGGTTGATAATTTCGATAAATCGGTTGACCCCATAATCCTCATAATCATGTTTGTTTGGTCCTTTCATGTCAACTTGATCTTCAGTCCATTCCTCCTTATAATTAGTGTGATGGATTCCTTCAATTGAAAATCATTCTTTATTACTTGAATGACTTCTTTCCTTATTCTACTGAAAACTTGGATTACGAACCCAGAAATTTGGCACTCGTTGGAAGTTCACGGGAGTAGGTTGGTTTTGTACACCTTGATTTACAGGGATCGGCCGCAGAGGTTGAGGTTGCACTGGTTATGGGTGAGGTGGTGGATCATAATGTTGAGGGAACAATGGTGGTGGAATATCCCTCAAAGGTTGATTAGGTTGTGGTCCTCCTTGATGTGTTTTGTTCATCTTTCTTGATTGGTTACTTTCAGGTGTTCTTCAAAGTCTACTCAAAATCCAGTGGAATTTTGCTAACGATGTACCTTCTTCAGATATTGTCTGACCATGAATTTGAAAAGTCTTTAAAGTTGATGCCTTCTGAAACAAACGATTTTTTCTTGCAATTTTCTTGATTTCTTGATTAAATTGCAATGGCGTGGTCCTTCTTGAAAATCTTGTATACATTGACGAAATGGTTACCTGCCATTAAGAGAGCACAAAATACACCGGGTAATACTAAACAAGAAAACAAATATAAAGAAAAATAGAAAATAAAAAATCTTTTGGGGTTTTTTACAAATTTTTAAGATAAGCAAATAAAAATAATTAAACACTAAGAGCACTAATTCGCCAGCAACGGTGCCATTGTGATCTGGTTGTCAAGACTCGATCAAAAGCAAGTTATTATATCGGTCTTAGCTACTTTTAATGTTTAAGGGTAAGTAAGGTCGTCTCCACAGGGATTATATGGAAAGTCTTTGATAATATGACTTGATTAACTTAAAGACACGAACTTTAAGATTAAAAATTAAAACTTTGAATGAATTAATGATCATACGTGCATAAAGCAAGAAACTTTGAAACGAATTTACTTAAATAATGGAAAACAATAACTTCCGGGTTTCGAATTCCGCAAGGTCATCAATCGATATCCTCAACCTAAGGTTTGAAGAACGTAGCTTCAAAATCTTAACTTTTGATTAAAGTGATAACCAAAGAATAATCTTTTAAGACTCGTTCGTTCATAATATTACCAATTCACCTATTACAAGTTGTGTACTTTTCTTAATGAGGTCACGATGCAAGGAAACTAAAAACTAATAATCAAACACACAACTTTATTTAAAAGCAAATCTTTAAAATTAAGCAAAACATAAAAATTAATTAAATAGTCTAATGTTCATTAAAAAAAATCTATATAAAGCATACCAATTGATCACTTGAAAAGAATCGAATTCCTTGAAGCAATCAAAAAAACCTAGCCACACATCATTTTCATTAAATCTCAATCTTTCTTCCAATGATGATCAATGTGGAGCATGTAAGGAAGCTTTCAAGCACCCAAAACTCTCCTTGAATTTGCTAGATTTTGTTTATGGGAAGATTTCCTTCGAATTATGTTTGATTTGGTTTAAATAAACTTAAAAATTCAAAAATCCTGATGCTGTTAGGCTACCGGTGTATGGTACGCCAGCCCTAGACGTATCATATGCCCCCCTCAGTCTTCCTACGCCCAACTTTCTGTAATTTTTTCCAAAGACACCCACTGATACGCTGCCCATACGGCGTCTGACGTATTATATGCCCATATCCGGCGTATGATACGCCGGTACACTTCTAATTGTGCCTTTTTGTAACTTTTGATATTTCTCACTCCAGTCCTTATAGTTTCGTGTTTTGTTTTTTTGTTTCCAATTAAGCTTTTTTAGGCTTCAAATACCTATGAACATACCACAACGAAGTAAACTCATTCCATAATAACAACAATGTAAAATCATTTATTTAGATCAATCAAACACTAAATTATTACCATGTGATCAAATATCAAAAAGGTAACTTACAATTTTCTATCATAAACTTTTCCCAACCATTTAGTTGTGAGGCTATCCCATAAAATTAGGGCTTAGGCCCACCCGTAAAAGGTTGGGTAGGAGCCCGCATTGACCTTGTTATATCCCATATGAACATATGGCATAGTTTGGTACAAATCTCTATGAGATGAGTACCAAGATGGTATAACATATCATGAAAAACAACTGTATTCTTGATAAAATCCCCACTATGCACAAGCCATTTAGAAACATTAATGTTGTACTTTTCGAGGGAACCACCTCCAAAGTAGATTCATCACCATACTTTCTCACACCCTCTTCATCTACAACCACCTCTTTCTTTAGAACAAAACGAACCGCTTCAAAACCAAGAACCGAAGCAACAAATTATGTTCTCTGACTCATCATCCTTAAATCAACAAAAGCCTTAGCCACTTTTGAATTCTTTTGTGTAGAAATTACTTTTTACTTGAACAACAGGAGGTCACAATCTTCTTTCTTCCAACATTGATCATATTTGATGGACTAGCACTTGGCTTCGATAACACTACAACAAGTCCCAACACACAAACATACGTATCAGTCTTCTATCTCACATGACTCATCCTCCTTAGCACAATAGCTTGGCCTTTAGCCACTTCTTTTGCATTGAACTAATAGAATCCAATGCATCATAGGAAAAGTAGTCACTTACCCTTCATATATATTAACAAACATGATAGAATCTACTTTTAAAAGAATCCCATCGATTCCTTCATTAGAAAATGACCAAAATTGTATGGGAAAAAAACATACATGAGATGAAAAGAGTGAAGTTTAGATAATAAATCAAACAGCTTGGCTCTTTATCATTCAACATAATATCAGATATCCTCTAGACCATCATAACAAGAGTTATGTCCTAAAATCTTCAAATAAATGATCCTTCCTAGAACAAAAGGAAGCTATAGTGGTGAAATTTAGTGGAACTTCACTTTTAGTTTCTACATTGTTTAGAAATCATCATTCTTCATAAAATGGAGGAAGCAGCGTAGCATCATAATATTAGGTTCTTGAACTAGTAACCTTCATAACACTTCAAAATGAAGAACTTTGGCAAAACTAACAAATGAAAATTAACCAAGGGACAATAAATACACTCAATAACATTAGGAAAAACACATAAAAAGTTAATAGACAAGTTGAGTCTTAAATAAAATATGAGAACCAAAGGTAACAATATGAAAGTTTGCTAAGCTAAAAATGACTATAAAAGGAAAGGGTGTATCCCTTGCCCCTTTCTTGTGATCGGAGCTTTCCAAATTATAAAGAGAATGAGTTCTTGGGTCTCCACATCTTAGAGAGAGAGAGAGAGAGTTCTTAGATTTCTAGAGAGAGAAAAGGACTTAACCAGAAAAGGTATGGATACTTATATGTATCTATATAGTTATGATATTAATATATGACTAGAAATGATTATGAATTGTTTAATGGTATAAAGTTGACACCTTTACATGTGTATAATGTAGATCTCGATCCATGTTATTTGTTCTAGGGTTCTACTCGAAGATATCCATAATACGAGTCTTAGATCCCCATCTTCAAAAGTTTATTATTCTTTTTAGGCTAGTTGCATACAATGGCAGCTATGTTAAGTATAATACTATTGAATCATAAAGGATGAATCTACCAAAAACTCAGGATTTCAGCATTGGCTGTCAATTGCCGAATCAGGCCAAGTGTTGAATCCACTACTGAAGTGCATATGCTAAATAACTGCTGATCAACATATGCCAAGCAACTACTAAACTACATATGTTGAGTGTCTGCTGATCAGCATATGCAGATCAACTACCGATCAACAGTGAACTCCATCAGCTATTGATAGTCTACTACTAAGAGCAAGTGTGTCTGTGCATATGGCTACTGTGTTTCATATTTTTGAGACAACATAGTACTGAATTTTCCAAGCAACTACTAAACTACATATGTTGAGTGTGTGCTGATCAGCATATGCAAATCACTTGTTTCTTCTTTTGTCACACTATCAAACACCACCTTTCCTCATATCTTTCCACCCTCTCAATATGACTGTTTTAGACATTTCTAGTAAGCATGATTTGGAAAATGAGACTCAGACCAATCCTCCCATGTTTACTCCACATGATAATGACACATGGAAAATCCTAATGGTGGATTTTAAAAGAAATCAAGACATAAGACTTTGGCTCTTAATTCTGAATGGACCATATGTCCCAATAGTCCAAGCTGCAGTTGAAGGTGGAGTCATGATCCCCAAAGATCCTACCAAGTACTCAGATAAAGATCTGAAGAAAATGGATATGGATTGAAAATCTCTATGACTGATTGGAATGAGCATACCCAATAGCATCATACATGGCTTCAAGAAATACACAACTGATCAGAAGTTAAGGGAAGCTTTGAAGGCCAGATTTCAAGGAACGGCAAAGGAAAACAAAAAAGATGGCTTGAAACAGAAGTTTGAAAATTTTGGTTTCTTGAGGGGAGAAACCATGACTGCTACATATCGTAGATACGTTGAACTTCTAGACTCTATAAATGAAATTGGAGTAATGATGGAGAATAATGATAGTCTTAGAAAGTTTTTAAGAACCTTACCAAAGACATGGTCAGTTTATACTGTGTCCATCAAAAAAACTAAGAATCTAAAGACAATGACTCTTAAGAAGCTATATGACATCCTTAATGCTCATCAAATGGAGATGGATGAAGATGAAGAATTACTAGGAAGATCTTTAAACCCCTCAAAGTCATCAGCTCTCATGGCCCTTATACATGAGGCAGTTCATTATCACATCCACTCCTAAGTGTATCAAACTAGGATGGTGACTCATCAAGCAACTATGATCACCTACCCTGAATCTCCAACTGCTTAATCTCAATCATCACCATCATTCAGTAGATGGAATCATCTAGCCTCACCATCCTTTTCACAATCATATCCCACAAACTTTGTTTTCATAAGTGACCAAGCTAACTTCTTTCAACTCTCTAAAGAAGATATGGAGTGTATTCATCCAGATGACATCGAAGAAATGGATATCAAATACCAGATAGCAATGATGACTTTCAGGGCCAAGCAGTTTTAGTAGAGAACCGGAAGAAAGTTCCTGAAGCAGAGAAGATCAGGATTTGGGTTTTATAAAATCAAGCTAAAATGTTTCAACTGCAATCAGCTGGGAAATTTTGCCAAGGAAAGCAAAGCATCAAAGTCTAGCCCATCTCCTCCATGCTCATTAAACCATCATCAACACTCACCTCATCAAGGTCCTTCCTCTTCATTCAGCCAAAGAAAAACAGGAGTTGTAGCCTTAGGAGAAGAAGCAATTGACTAGAGCTTCCAAGTGGAAGATGTTACACCCATCAACAGTGCATTGATGGTTGGAAGTTCAACCTCCTCACCTCAGGTAACTTCTGAACCTTGTTGTATTCCTGAATGCATAGCTAAGTTTAACTTGTATAGAAATCACAATTTGGATCTCATAAAAGATGTTGAATTAATCAATCTTCTTAAAACTAACTTTAAGAAAAATGATCTACCTCAAAAACAGAAAATAATAGAGCTAGAAAAGATTGTTTTATAATTAAAACATGAACAAACAAACTTAAAGACCCAAATTGATCATCTTCTAAGTATACTAAAATCAGCATAAGGTGATTTAGCCATAGCTAAAACATATGTTGATAAATATAATGTTCAAACTGAAAAGTTTGAAAAATTACTTGCTTTTACTAAAAACACCCAAAGGTTGTCTCAATCTAAGATAGGTTTAGGGTATAATTCTATGGAACCTCAAATAATATACACTCCCACATATACCTCTTAAATGAAACCTTGAGGTAAAGAAGCAAGTATCTCCTGAACCCATCTATACAAAGACATCTGCTAAAAAGATTAAGACAGTAGATAAGGAGGAGAAAGATGGAACAACTGAGGATGTAGATGAAGAGGAGGAGGGGAAAGAAAGGATGAGGAGGAGATAAGAAAGGAGGAGGGAAGGAGGAGAGAAGATCTAAAGGCAAAATCAGAGTAGGATGTGATCTGGAAGATTAAATTTGTAAAAGAAAAGCCATCTTCCAAATCACCCTAGATGTCTACCGAGTCAAATTTTTCCACCAAGATAAAGCTTAACTCAAACAAAGCTACAACAAGAAAAACAGCACCAAAAGTTGTTGTGTTGGAACCTCATACTCTTTAGAAATTAGACCGTAACCATATATTTAAAAGTCCATTTTTAAAGTACTTGAAATTCATAACAAGAGGTTCCCAAAGAAGAAGATAGACTTGTCCATCGATGCTAATCATAAAATAAACAAGAAGATGAGTGGAACTAAGGAAGGGAAGAATAAGAAGATGAAGAAGGAGCTATAAAAGATCAGGAAGATGCTGAAGTCAACAAAGAAGCAGATAAAAATCACATGCCTAATATGTGGGGAAGACAGTCACTTTGCAAAAGACTTTCAATACCATCCCCTAGCCCACTCCTTCAAACATGCTAACAAAGCCAAACCCTCAAGAAAGCTTGCAGCTGCCAAACAACCATCAAAAAGACATGTTCAATAGACAAATCGCTCAATTGCCAAAATCAAGACAAATTTAGCACCTCTGAAAGATATGTCGAATAGGTCAGTAGTTGCAGACCAGAAGAAGAAGAAGTTGGAGAACCCTTCACCATATCCAAAAGCTTCAAAGGATCACAACAAAAAGGATTATGTAAAAGAACCAGGCAAAATCAAAAGAGAACCCTAGAAACCAAAGAAATATATTGAATCCTTAGTTGAGCCAAAACCAACACTCACCTCCTCAGCATTTACCATTGATATAAAACTGATAAAAACTAGAAGACCCAAGACTAAATAGTCTTGGGTCCCCATTCATCACCAACCAAAATTGTATATGTGAAGGATCGTCCGAATGCCAAAACTAACTTATGGATTATCGATAGTAGATGCTCCCGACACATGACAAGTGACAGATCATGCCTGTCGAATCTAGAACCGTATGAGTGTGGATTTGTTGCCTATGGTAAGTTTTGACAAGTTGAATTATGTAAAAGAGTTAAACTAGAAGGGGACAATCAACTACGACAAGGTAAGTTTTGACAAGGTGAATTATGTGAAAGAGTTAAACTACAATCTACTGAGTGTATCTTAGTTGTGTGACCAAAAACATAACACTATTTTCACGGAGCATGAATGTATTGTCTTATACCCTTGGTTTGAAATTGCAAATGACAAAATACTTTAAGAGATCCTAGGAAAGACAATATGTATATGCTCAATAATGCAGAATGTATCACCTTCAGAAAATGTGTCTTGTTTCATTTCAAAAGCTTCCTTGAATGAATCCTCTCTTTGGCACAGAATATTGGCACATGCGAATATGAAAAACATGAAAAAACTAGTTTGGAATGGGTTAGTTACTTGACTACCGAACAAAGAATTTGCATATGCTGACCACTGTGTTGCTTGTCAAAAGAGAAAGCAACACAAATCTTTTCATAAGTCCAAAGAAATTAATTCAGTCATAACTCCTTTACACCTACTACATATAGATTTGTTTAGACCAACAAGTGTAAAGAGTTTGGGTAGAAAATCATATTACTTAGTAATAAATAGATGATTTTACAAGATTCTCTCGGATTTTCTTTTTACAAACTAAAGATGAAACTGCTGAGATTTTAAAATCATTTATTATAAAAGTTGTGAATCAAATTGATCAAAAAGTTAAAATAATTAAATGTGATTAGGGCACTGAATTCAAAAACCACATACTTGATTGAGAATGTTTCAAGAGACTATCTTAACAAGTAAGCAGATATACAAGCTCCAAGTATTGAAGATCGCAGGGTAGATCTACCACAAAGAACGAGTCATAACAGGTCATCTCCTAACGCAATCCAACCACATTCAGCAGAGGTAGATGCTAGTACCACAAACAATGTGGGTCATCCAACACTTGTTGATTGTGACTCATCAGATGAAGAGTTTCATGATCATTATGGTACTAGACAATCTCTTGAAGATGATCCAAGTATGGCAAATGCCGAAGATACAGTCAATTTGGCAGATGAACTAGTAAATTCATCCGCCAAACTTCCTAAAACAAACTTCTCCAATTCGGATCTATCTCAAAAACTCCAAGTAATCCCAAGATAAGAATTCATAAAGAGCATCCAGTTGAGAATGTCATTGGCAATATAGATGTTGGTGTCAAGACAAGAAGCAGGGTGAATGAAGCAAACATCTATTTGTTTTCATGCTTCCCTTCTTAACTAGAGTCAAATAATGTTAATGAGGCCCTAAGAAATAAAAGCTGGGTAGAAGCAATGCAAGAAGAGCTTCTTTAATTTTCTCGGCAAAGGGATTGGAAACAATGTTCACCTCCAAAAGGGAAAATTACAATAGGAACCAAATGACTTTTTAGAAACCAGAATGATAACAGAGGCATTGTTATCAAGAATAAAGACAGACTTGTGGTACAGGGGTACACACAAAAAGAAGGGATTCATTATGATGAAGTCTTTGCTCCTGTGGCCAACCTTAAAGCAATCACAATTTTTATAGCTTTGTTACCTCTAAAGAATTCAAGGTGTTTTAGATGGATGTCAAGAGTGCATTCCTTTATGGTGAGATTGATGAAGAAATTTATGTCTACCAACCACTAGGCTTTAAAGATTCCAAGTATCCAGATCATGTATGTAAACTTGATAAAGCCCTTTATGGTTTTCATCAAACACCAAGGAAATGGTATGAGACACTCTACCTTTCTCCTAAAAAATAGATACACCAGGGGATCCATAGACAAAACTCTCTTCATCAAGAAGGTTTATTTGGATATTTTCTTAATACAATTGTATGTTGATGATATCATCTTTAGGTCTACAAATGAGAGCTTTTGCAAGCCTTTAAAAGTCTCATGAAGTTAGAATTTAAGATGAGTTCAACAGGAGAGCTTACCTTCTTTCTAGGACTACATGTGAGGCATCTTAGTAAGATTTCAAGCTACTGATGCTAAGGCTACTCAAACCCTAACATCGAAGACATGTTCATTAACTCCTGATCTTGAAGGGGAAGTAGTTTATCAACAGCAGTATAGAGCTATCATTGAATTTCTCATGTATCTCATAGCCAATAGACGAGATATCATGTTTGCCACATGCCTATGTTCAAGATTCCAAGCTGCTCCAAAGGTGTCACATCTGATGGCTACCAAGAGAACTCTAAAATATCTCAAAGGAAAACCTAAGTTAGGATTATGGTATCCTAAGAGTGCTTACATCAATCTTTATAGATACACTAATAGTGACTATAGATGATGCAACATCAACAAAAAGTCCACCTCAAGAGGATGTCAGTTTTTAGGGGGAAGACTGGTTTCATGGCAATGCAAGAAACAAACATGTGGCTCTATATCAACTGCTAAAACAGAGTACATTGTTGCATCAAGTTGCTATGCTTAGGTGTTGTGGATCCAAACTCAACTTAGAGATTATGGAGTAACTTTTATGAACACTCCAATTCACATTGACAACTACAATACCATTTCAATTACCAAAACCTGTTCAACATTCAAGACAATGTACATCAAGATTAGGTATTATTTCATTAGAGATTGTGTAGAAAAGAAAATCATTAAATTAATTAGTGTCCGTACAAATGAACAATATGCAGATTTATTCACAAAAACTTTTGATGAAACTAGATTTAAATATCTTGTATCTACTATTGGGATGATAAACTTTAAATAATTAAATATTTTAAATTAATGATATCTAAAATATTTGTAAAGAAAAGCTTTTCCTGATAAAATGGGAAAACTGCATATCTGCCGAAATTTGCAAATTAGCAGATAAATATGTATCTGTTGAATATCGATACCAATCATAGCCCTGCAAAGATGTTCATCCACACACTCCCCCTCAAGAGCAGGTCCAAGGGAGTGGTTTCTGGCTATGGGTGTCTTTGCAGCCTTACATTCAGTCATGTTGAATTATGTAAGTATGTCTTGTACACATTTTGATTGACTTATGAAGATGCCATTTTCAACATACTTTGCTTGAATTCCTAAAAATAAATTGAGTTCCCGCATGGTACTCATTTCAAATATGTTATTCATCAGGCTCTCAAAGTCTTTGCAGAGCTTTGGATTATTTGACCTAAATATGATGTCATCTACATACACTTGAACCAGCATTAAGTCATTCTGTGTTCCTTTGATGAAGAGAGTTCTATCTATAGTACCCCTCTTGTAGCCATGCTGACAGGGATACTGAGATAGTGTGTCATACCACTTCCTAGGAGCTTGGTACAGCCCATAAAGAGCTTTATCAAGCTTGCAGACATAATCAGGATGATCTAGGTCTGCAAAGCTAGGTGGTTGTTTGACATATACCTCCTCATCAATCACCCCATATAAGAAAGCACACTTGACATCAAGTTGGTAGACCTTGAAATCCTTGGATGCAGTAAAAGCCAGGAATATCCTAACAGCTTCAAGTCTTGCCATAGGAGCAAAGACATCTGTGTAATCAATTCCCTCTTCTTGTGTGTATCCTTGAACAACTAGTCTCTCCTTGTTCTTGATAACAAGTCCTCCATCATCCTTCTTGTTTCTAAAAACCCATTTGGTTCCTATGTTAGTCTTCCATTGAGGAAGAGGACATGGGTTCCTAACCTTTTATCTTTTGAATTCAAGCAGCTCTTCTTGCATTGCTTCCACCCAACTTACATCCTTCAATGCCTCATCAACTTTCTTTGGCTCTATCTGGGACAAGAAACAAGAGTATAGATAGACATTTTTGTCATAGGTTTGGCCCTTGTTCTCACTCCTGTATCAACATTTCCAATGAAGTTTGTGGTAGGGTGTGACTTGTGGATCCTGAGTTGAGGGATCACAGCAACTTAGTTGGAATGATCTAAATTTGAGAAATTCATATCTAGTAATATGTCACCCATCGCATCAGCACACTTTTCAAGTGAGACTTGATCCAATGAGTGTGTGATCATTGATGTTATCTTTATGGAGTGGTTATCAGCATCTAGAAATTCTTGATCACTGTCACCACCTTTCCTCCTACATTTGAAGCTTTTTCGCCTGAGTTTTGTGCCTCTAAACTCTAATATATAGAAACCTCAGATGTATCAGCTGAGTTTGTCATGGTTGTACTGATAGGATCTCCATTTGCAGGGTTAGTTACCACTGAAGCTGAAGTAGTATTCTTGCTAGGTCTTCTCAGCTCAAATATTAGGTCAAGATCTTCAAATAAAATATTACATGTATATCCTGAAACATTCTCACTATATTTGTTGAAACAGTTAGTAACTAAGTCAAGATCAAACAGCCAATCAGGACCAAAAACTTTCATACAAGTAGTATGCTCATTGAAAGTCACATTGGCTGACTCCTCAACTATTCTAGTTTTGAGATTGTATACTCCATAATCCTTAGCTTGGGAAGATTATCCAATAAAGTGTCCATCATTTGATTTCTCATTAAATTTGGCTTTTTGATCTTTGGTATTCAAGATGGTACAAGGATATCCAAATGACTTGAGGAAACCAATAAAAGGTATCCTTTTGTGCCACAACTCAAAAGGAGTCTTACCATGAGTTTTAACTAATAAAACTTTGTTTTGCACATAACAGGCGGTGTTGACCGCCTCTACCCAGAAGGTTGACTGGGTTGTGAGAATGATATTCTCGATTGAAGTGAATCAACAAGGATCGAATATGATGATTGATTCAGTAATTATATAGCGGAAATATATAATCATAGCTCATTGAAAACTGGATATACTCATAAATGCTTTGTATTAATGATGGTGAAAAGGTTACAATGAATGCCAGGGTTTAGCAAAATACAGTAACTTGAGACCTCTGAAACATATGACTAATCAAAGATTCTAAAATTCTAGTCATCAGCATTGACAAATGCAGATACATCAAGAAAGTAGTGTTTGGTACAAAAGCCTAATAAGCATTTCTTCTAATCATCCGCATTGACTAATGTGGATGTCTTGTACTTCATCACCATTTCTTTGTAGTCTTCAACATTAGTGTTTGGTCATCAGCATTGACAAATGCGGATGAACAAACACTTATGCGCATTTGTTGTTCAACATCCGTATTAGTTAATGCGGATGAGAAATACTTAGCAGCATTTCTTTCTGGTTATCCACACTTGTATATGCGGATAAACAAACACTTGTTAGTATTTGTTCTTGGTCATCCGCATAGACAAATGCGGATTTCCAACACTTAGTTTTCTTCTCAAAAAGTCTTCACCCGCATATCTTCTTGGACTTTTGGGAGAATACTAGCAAACAACCATCAACCACCTCTAGAATTAGCATGTATGATCCTTTCAGTCTCTAACAATACTCCCCCTAAGGATTATACAGCCTAAGTACTTCAAGGGTTTGATGGTGGATGAGGTTGTTATGATTCTGTCAGGTCTTGGACTGGTGATGGGGCTGCAGTTGGTTCGGCCAAAGAAGGATCCAAGATTGCTTTAATCATGTTGGAGAAATCCCTTGCATCAGCAATCTTGTCACTATTAAGAACATGTGTCTTCATTTTGCTCATTTTGTAAATGGATTCAATAGGCAGTTTCTTCAAGGAAATAGGCTCCCAAATAGACACTACAGATAACGCATCCCTGTGAATTAGTAGTGAACCTTCAGTATCAACTTCTAGTTTGACAATGTTCCCTAACTATAGAGGAGTCTTCTTTTTCTTTGTTTGTTCTCTTTTGGTGTTAATCCGGTCATATGCCATCTTTAAAATCTTGATGCACTTAAGTAAGAAATACATGTCTGCCTCTCCAAGCTTGTTATTTATCTCCCTAAAGTTTCTTGTGTAGATGTAGTGGATATAGGATTCATCTAACTATCTAACCTCATATCCACTAAATAACCGAATCTCTGCTCCCTCTTTACCTCCCCACTTCCTTTCTATCACCAACTCATAAGTTTTCTCATCATAAAACACATTTGAGATTGGTTTAGAAGTGTGAGTTCCAGCCACCATCTTCCTTTTTAATGACTCAGTTGGCTTTACATTCAGTTCACCAACTTAGTTGTTTCTCAAAATCTTTGCTAAGAAAAACAAAGAAGAAACTGATGTGGGTGAATGAGATTCATAAGGCATCATTACCTGGTGTGTTTAGGTTACTACACACATACACTTGGATAAGCCAATGCGTACCAACACTCCGAGATGAGTGCTTCACAGTTGAATATGATTTTTTGTTCATCACAGCATGTATCTTCTTTTCCAAGCTGAGCCTATCCTCATATTAGATAAGTCATGTCAGTCAGTTGAGATTTTGAATAAGCATAGTGAATGATATAACGACTGTAATTATATCATTTCCTAGTTGAAGTATATATCATATTCTTCAACAAAATGACTTCTTTTTTTTATTTTTGTACTATTTTGAATTGTTTTTAGTTTTGTTTATTTTAAATCAAGGTTAATCATGCCAATTGATTGAACTAAGAATTCAAACCGACTAGGTTCAAATGCCTTGGTAAATAAATCAGCCAGTTGATGGCCATTGTGAACCTGAATCAGTTTGATTAATCCCTTTTCAGCATAATCTCTCAAAAAATGATATCTAATTTCAGTATGTTTTGTTTTTGAGTGATAAACTGGATTATTTGTTAACATTGTTGTTATGTTGTCAATATGAATTGGAGTATGCAGGAAGTTAAAACCATATTCAAACATCTGGTTTTGAATCCAGAGGACTTGAGAGCAACAAGCTGACGCTGCTATATCTCAGCTCTTGTTGTTGAATAGACACGTTTGTCTGCTTCTTGCACTGCTAGGAGACCAGTCTGGGACCAAGAAATTGACAACCGCCAGAAGTGGACTTCATGTTGAAGTTGTATCCCCCGTAGTCATTGTCAGTGTAGGAATAGAGGTTGAAATCTCTTTCCTTTGGATACCATAATCCAAGAGCAGGCTTTCCCATAAGATATCTGAATATCCTCTTGATAGCATTCATATGTGATTCCTTGGGATCTTCTTGATATCTGGGACATACACAAACACCAAACATAATATCAGGCCTACTGGCTGTTACATACATAACTGAACCTATCATAGATCGATAGCGAGTCAGATCCACTGATTTGCCTTTTGGATCTGGACCAATCTTCAGCTTAGTATCAACAGGAGTTCTGATGGACTGACAATCAGCATAGTGGAATTTCTTCAACATTGTTTCCACATATTTTGATTAGTTGATGAAGATTCCATCTGTTGTTTGTTGGACTTAAACCCCTAAGAAGAAAGTGAGTTCCCCCATAGCACTCATTTGGAATTTTTAATGTATAAGGTCTTCAAAGTCTTTGCAGAGTTGCTTGTTTGTTGAGCCAAAGATGATATCATCCACATAAATCTGCACTAGCAACATGTCTTTTCCTTTTCTTTTTCTGAAGAGAGTCTGATCAATCTTTCCTCTTTCATACTCGTGTTCAAGAAGAAAGGATGATAGAGTCTCATACCACTTCCGTGGGGCTTGATGAAGACCATACAATGCTTTGTCAAGCTTGTACATCCTATGAAGGAAATCCAGGTCTTCAAAGCCTGCTGGTTGACTCACATAGATCTCTTCAGCAATCTTTCCATAAAGAAAGGCACACTTTACATCCATTTGATAACAGTAAATTTCATGGATGCTAAGTATGCAAGAAAAAGTCTTATGGCTTCTAATCGGGCAACAGGAGCAAACACTTTGTCATAGTCGATTCTTTTGTCTTGAATATGGCACTGAGCCACCAATCTTGCTTTATTTATGATGACAATGCCCTGTTCATCAGTTTTGTTCCTGTACAGCCACCTGGTACTGATAGGATAATGTCCTTGGGGAAGGTCTACTAGTTGTCATACTTCATATATCTTGAATTGTAGCAACTCTTCTTGTATTGCCTCAATCTAGATATTGTCTTAAAGAGCCTCTTTGATATTCTTTGGTACTGTTTGACATAGAAAGCAAGAAAAAAGCAGCTGTTTGCAATACTTGACTTGCTTCTTGTCACATGCTCATTAAGTTCACCAATGATGCTTGATACTAGATGATTCTTATGTATTCTGCTGGTTCAAATGGAGTCACCAGCAATGGATACATCAAGATTGGAGACATTCAGATCATCTTGGTAAGAGGCATCTATTTTTTATGATGTGGGAGAGTGATGAAAATAATCAAAGTCTTTATTTAGTTCTGCTTCAGTATCAACAGCATTTTGTTGACTTTCATCATCTAGGTTTCTCATAGTTTCAACTTGTGTTGTGGCCGGTTCTTGATTTCCCACTTCATTTGATGGTTCTTCATAAGGAGATGGAATTATACTTTGACCAGCTTCAGTTGAAACACTCACATTTGGAGGTTCTTTGCAGGATCGTTTTTTGTCACTTAACACTTTGTTTTCCATCAAACTCACTTAAATCACACTCGGTTTAGATGATGCAGAATCCCTTCTAAGAGTTGATAATAATATATTAAGTAACTAAGAACACAAGAGGATAATTTTCAAGGTACTTGTATATATTACTTCTTAACTCAAAGTATTACAAGACTCTTACAAGCATATTACATAAGTTACAATAAGAAACTATATATACTAGATCCTACAGTCGGATATACTTTGATATCCTAGAAACCACTGACTAAAGCAGATACTACAATGCTAAAGTTAAGGTATCTTAGATAAAGTATTATCTAAGATAAGGTAGTCATAACATGTCCATGACTTACCTTTTGTCACCAACTAAATTTGATAACTGCACTAACTGATAAAGGTGAACAATGGAATAAAGTGTAGTCAACTACATGGGCGTGGAAAAGCACCATGCAGTATCTCAGAGATTTGCAGCGGAGTGT
The DNA here is from genome assembly GCA_025215565.1 of Flaveria ramosissima. NCBI lineage: Eukaryota > Viridiplantae > Streptophyta > Magnoliopsida > Asterales > Asteraceae > Flaveria > Flaveria ramosissima. The sequence goes on from CM046036.1 coordinate 28,346,391, forward strand.
CAGAAGGGCCATACTTATGTCCACTTGTTCATAGTAGTGTCTTCTGAAGGTTAATTGGCTTCGGAATAACTTGTTCTTCCGAAGCCACTTATACTTCGGAAGAGGCTACTTCTTTCAAGGCTTGAGGACTTCTTCAGATCTTCATACTTCGGAAGTCGTTATCTTGATTTCTTCTAAGTCTTGAACTTCGGAAGAGGGAAAACTTTGTGTTCAGAAGCTAAAGTCTTCCTTTGGAAGATCCTTCAGGCATGATCTTCAGAAGTTCTCCCTTTGCCTTTGGAAGAACTCCATTTTCCTTCGAAAGTTCTGTACTTAGCTTTAGAAAACCTTTACTAGTTGTACCAAAAATGTCTAAGTGTTTTGGTTTTAGTCGCACCAGCCTTTTTAGATCCAACAAACTACCCCTAGGCTGATGTTACCAAAACCTCACTTATTCCTACTTTTTAAAACCATCAACACCATGGACAGAAGATGTTTATCCGTTTCTTTGTTCTTTCCTAAGTGGTGCTGAGAAGTTTTTACAAATCATTCGAGGATAGGAGATCTAGTCTATCACTCTGAATGATATGCACCCTTTGTTGTGCCCCTGAAAAGAGTTAGTTGACGGGAGTTATAGTCATACTCCCATCTAGTTATGGATTCAAGTTCAGGACCTTCAACCATTTGAAGAAAGGCTTTGCCTTTGGTTGCTGATCCTTTCCTTTCCTCCTCCTCTCTCAGTTTCAACTCCTCTTCAATCTTGGTCCTAGCAGTTAGCTCGGCCAGATGAAGACTGGTCAAATGATTTTTGATGTGAGCAACTATCTCAGAGTTGGAAGGGTTGGAGAGTGGCTACTCTACTAACTCAGCAATATCAAATCTTCTTAAGTGTAGCCGAGATGAGGCATTGAGCCTATTTAACTCTCCATTCTCTCTCTTAACAACATAGTTACGAGAAGAGTCTTCAAACCTCCACTGGATGATCTTCTTTCTTGGCACAATAGGCTGACTTGGCACTTTATCCCCTTTCTTTGAATCCAGCAGAGTCACTAGCTTTCTTCTTAGCTTCTTCTCTTCTTCATTTAATGAATCCGAGTTGAGGTCAAGGAGTTTAGCGGCTTGGTCTAGTGTTCCTCTAGGCAGATCAAGGAATTGATCTCTAGTGAGGGAACATGATGAGCCATCAACATAGGTTAGCTTGACTGGCCCATCCTCATAAGAGATGTCACTCAAGGTTGTACATTTAATGAGCTTCATCTTGATCTCCTTAAACTCCTCTAAGGAGGGATGTTTGGAAGGCTGAAGGGATGGTTTGGGTGGTTGTTAGGCAGGTAGTGGTGTTTGGGTTCTAGGAAGTGTTTTGGGTTTGAGGATTGGTAGTTGAGGTGGTTGTGGTGAGGAAGAGGGTAAGGATGATGGTGTAGGTTCAGGGGTGTAAGGCTTAGAGGTTTGTTCAGTTTTGATTGGAAATGGAAAGGGATTGGTTCAGGTTGAGGTTGGGGTTGAGGTTGTGGTTGAGGTGTTGGTTTTAAGGTCATCCCCTGTCCCCTTCTGTAGATCTCTTTCCTTTTCCCTGACGAATGTCAGCCTTGATATCACTGACATGTCGCTGCAAGGTTTTCTCAGACATGGGACCCACCTGTCTGCCAGAGAAGCCATGAGCCCTTAGATAATCCTTCATCCAAGATTTATCACCTATCTTCCTGACAGCAGCGAGTCATGTTTCTTCCTCCTTCTTCTTTTTCTCCCTTAGTTTCACCTTTGCATCTTTCTTTCTCTCTTTGTCCATTTGATCTTGCTTTTTCTTGAAAAGCCACAGGATCGTGTCATTGTTGTGAGGAGTCAATTTCTCTAGAGAGAAACCCCTAAAGCTTAGGAAAGTTATCCTTTCACTCCTTAGCTGCAGACCAACCTGTCTTTTCTTCCTCTCCCTCTCTTCCTCCAAGGCCAACCTTGTTGCTTCTTCTCTTTGCTGAATCTGCAGCAGAGTTGCCTTTTCTAACTCAATTAGCTCCTCTAATGATAGTAGGAGCTCATCATCACTCATAGCTCCAAGCTAGACAAGCATGTCAATGATTTCCACCCTCTTCTTATTGTTTATAGCCTCCTGGTTGGCTGCTACGACTTTGCTACTTGCAACTAGCAACTTTCCAGTTGGGAGTCTACCTTTTCTTGTTTCTCCAACCTTTCTTCCTCCATTAGTTCTTCTGCAGTCATCTTCCTCTTCCCTTTGGTGTCTTTGGAAGCTTTAGACTTTGGAGGTTCTTGAGTAGAGGTTTCATGTTGAGTGGTGGTGATGGAAGCAAGTGATAGTTATGATGTTTGAGTGAGGGGTTGGCTGAGAAAGTCCTCCCTATTGACCTCAGATACTAGTTCAAGAATTGCATCTGTGACAACTAGATCATGGATAGAGAAAATAACCCTTCCATAACTTCAATCTCAGCTTCAGAAGTTTGAAATGGTTCTTCCAAGGCTTTGACTTCTGCTTCGGAAGTTTGTGGGAATGCACTTTCTATCCCAACTATTTTAGTTGTTGGGCCATCAGTCCTTATTTCCCCTTTGAAATCAATCTCAGGTTCAACTTGGACCTTAGGTTGACCAACTTCTTTGACAGTGGTAGAAGGTGCATTCAACCTCTAAAGCTCTTCAGCTCCAAAGTACATCACAGAAACATCAGGGCTTGGCTGTTCAAAGGAAGATCCCATCAGGAACTTGGAAAAGAACTTGTTTAGATCTTGGAGCATCCATTGGTCCATTTGAATGACAATTTGAGGAGGCTCAGGGAAAATTGAAGCTTGTTGAGTGGGGTATCTTGAAGTTAAAGTAGAAAGAGCTTGACTCTATGGTTCCTCATGCATTTGTCCCTGAACACTCTCCCTCTTTTTGGTAGCATCATCCTGAGAGCTTGATGAGATACATGCCTAACAGATCTCTCAATCTATTTCTCAGCTAGTTTGGCCTTGAGATTTTCAATCTCAAGTTGCTGAGTTGCAGACCTATCCTTTAAAGTCTTAACCCTGGATTCAAGGTTTGAGACTTTAGAAAGTATGTCTCAATGGTGAGTTGCATACTTCCCTCATCTTTTTTGGAAGAATCATGGGGAGATGAGGTAACATACCTGGTATGTTCTTCCTCACCACTAAATGTGGTTTCTTGGCACCATGGTTTCCCTTGCCTAATAATGTCTCTTTTAGAGTCATCAAAGGGCAAGGTTGTCGTACATTCATTCTCAGTAATGTTACCACTGTCCTGAAGGTCCAATGAGGCTCCTTGAGTAGTGGCAGTTGAATTTACATGAGTCCCTTCCACATCAATGGGACTCATTGGGGCTTAGTGATGGGGGCTAGAGATAAGAGGTCTCTCTAGGCTCTGTTGATCCTTGAGAGGGTGTTGCAGATCAACTTCATTGCCCTGAAGAGACATAATCTCCTCATCAGTGCCTATCCATAGGTCAGTGAAGGATATAGAAGTTATGCCTAATGACCCAGGACTTTGGTTAATGTCTAATGGCATTGAGCCTTGGATAGGGCTGTCCCTTTTTGGCTGCTCAAGAGAGTATAGTGACTCATCCTGAGGGGTTTCAACTTGGGTTTCGGGCTCATGGGATTGAGACTGAGGAGACTCAATACCCATATTGAGGTTAAAAGTGAAGGATGGCGAGACCTCAGACAGAGTGGGAGCCTATGTTTCCACTCTAGTCTTTTTGGTTTGAACAAGAGCAACTTGTTCAATAAGAGTAGATTGAACAAGGGTTCGTTTGGGGCGTCTCTGATAAGTGATTTTGATGAGGTTCGAAGGTAGGTTTGGCAGTGTGAGGGTTGTTGCTGGTGTGGGTTCGTCATATGTGGGGTTAACAGGGATGTCACAAGGAGTTATGCGCTCAATCATACTTGGAAGAAGTGGAGTGTGTCTTCCAGTGAAGTTGGTGGACATCCTTTTTCAGAATCTTGGAGATGGCCGGCCTCATGTAGGGGACTGGTAGAGCAGCTGCACAGACAAGCTTGCTATGGTCCAACTCACAGTTGATAAAGTGTTGAATGTACCGGAGATACATATAAAATGTTTCCCTTTGAAGGTTTCCCATCAAATTGATTAGCAAAAATCTAGAGTAGTTAAAGCGGAGGCCTTTTACCAACCCATGAACTAGGCATCCTAGTTCGTATGGGATTTGATCCCATATTCCTAACTTGTTTGACAAGCAGTGAAGGAGAATGTGCAGTAGGAACTTCCAATGGTATGAGAAGTTGAACTTGTAGACTGTGGACCTGCTGACATCACCGCCATATCCCATTAAGGTATATGTTTTGTCAATGTCTGTCTTGGCAAACTCCGTAGGAGAGCCTTCATAATGGAGCTCGAGATGCTCACTGATGAGTTGTTCAGATATGATCAACAGTTGACCACAAAAATTTCCGTTACACAGTTGTGGGGCCCAAAGATTTCCATTACACAGTAAGATCTTTCTGCCGAGTATAAAACATTTCCAAAGGTAATCTTCTTCCGAAGCCAACTTAACTTCCGAAGGTAAATTTCTTACTTCCGAGAGTAAAAAGGGCTTTCCGAGTGGAGAAGTTTATAAGCTTTGGAAGTAGATCTAATATGTTATCAGTCGCTTCTTCCGAGACTAAAAACTCTTCCGAGAAAAAGATTTCCCTTGGAGGAATTTTGCTTCGGAAGATATATAAAACATATTCCGAGGGTTATTTCCTCTTCGGAAGAATCTATACTTAGTTAAGTTTCAGAGAAAAACCTTTTGTAACAGGGCTTAGATTGTTTTGACATAGGTCATCACACATTTAAAAAGGATTTCAAATGAGAGAGACTACTTAATGTTTATCATTCCGATAGCTGTAATGAGATATTTAAATCTTTGTTCATCAAAGGCTTTGGTGAACAAATCAGCATATTGTTCATTTGAATCAACTTTTTTTAGCTTAATCAGATTTTTCTCATGAATATCTCTAATGAAATGATACCTAATATTAATGTGCTTTGTCTGGGAGTGCTTCACTAGATTTTCAGTAATGGAGATAGCACTATTGTTGTCAATATGGATAGGAGTACTCATGAAGTTGAATCCATAGTCTATCATCTGGTTCTGAATACACAACAACTGTGCACAGCAACTAGCAGCAGCAATGTATTTAGCTTCAACAGTAGATGTTAAGACACAGGATTGCTTCTTGCATTGCCATGAGATGATCCTTCCACCAAGAAATTGACATCCTCATGATGTTGATTTCTTGTTGATATTGCAGCCACCATGGTCACTATCAGAATAGCCATAGAGATTGAAATTGTTGTTCCTTGGATACCAGAAACCCAGTTTAGGTGCTCCTTTGAGGTAGCTGAGGATTCTCTTGACAACAACTAGGTGAGACACCTTTGGAGCAGCCTGATATCTTGCACAAATTACAAACATGATATCAGGTCTACTTGCTGTGAGATACATCAAAGAAACAATAATTGCCCTATACTGATGTTGATCAGTATCCTCCCCCTCAGAGTCAGGACAAAGATTGTGGTTTCTGGGTATAGGTGTCTTGGCTGGCTTACAATCTTTCATATCGAATCTTTCTAAAATGTCATTGACATATTTAGATTGATTGATAAAGAACCCTTCCTTCATCTGCTTCACCTGAATTCAAATGAAAAAGTCCATCTTCCCCATGGAACTCATCTCAAATTTCTTATTCATAATGCTCTCATAGTCTTTGCATATTTGGTCATTTGATGAACCAAATATGACGTCATCAACATAGACTTGTACGAGCAAAATGTCTTTCCCAGACATCCTTATGAATAAAGTCTTGTCAATGGTACCTCTAGTGTATCCATTCTTCAGGAGAAATTAAGACAATGTCTCATACCATAGCCTAGGTGTCTGGTGCAACCGATAGAGAGCTTTATCCAGTTTGCACACATAGTCAAGGTGTTGTGGGTCTTCAAATCGTGGAGGCTAGCACACATAGACTTCCCTATCTATATCCCCATATAGAAAGGCACACTTGACATCAAGTTGGTAGATAGTAAATTCTTGGATGCAGCATCAACATGAAAGATTCTCACTGCCTCAAGTCTTGCAACTGGTGCAAAGACATCAGTGTAATCAACTCCTTCCTCTTGAGTGTATCCTTGAACTACCAGTCTTGCCTTATTCTTGATAATCAAGCCTCTATCATCTCTCTTGTTCCTGAAAACCCATTTGGTGACTATTGGTACTTGATCGGATGGTAGCGGACATAGGTTCCAAACCTTTTGTCTTTTGAATTGAAGCAATTCCTCTTGTATTGACTCAACCCAGCTACTATCTTTCAAGGCATCTTCTATTCTTGGGTTCCATCTGGGATAAAAAGATGAGTACAAACAAACATTCCCATTTTGAGTTTGTCCTCTTGTTCTTATACCTTCAGAGACTTCTCTAATGATTTTCTCAGCTGGATGAGTGTTGTGAATCCTAAGCCTGTGAATCACATCCAGTTGCAAAGATAGATCCAGATTGGACATATTTTGCTCTAGAGGTTGAACACTTATACCAGTTGTTGTTTCATACTCATTCAATGAGGACTAATTGAATGAATTAGAAAAAGCATCAGCATTAGTTGGCTGTGAAGTAGCATTAACAGTTGCTTGTTCCTTCAGGATTCTACTTCCATTAGCTTGGTATTATACAGTGTCACCCGATGAGTTTTGAGGCTCACTAGGTAGACAACTGGTTGAAGCTCCACTATCTCTTGAAATATTTATGCTATCAGATCTGCCAATAGAGGGAGCTTGGTTTGCAGCAACTCTTGGAGAACTTGGTAGAGGTCTGGGTAACTCAAACAGTTGGTCATCATCAAAATCACTTTGAGTATTGTTCCAGCTGAAACATTCTCACAAGAAGGTTTAGAATAGTTTGGAAACAATTCTAAATTAAAGATATGATCAGGGTCATTCCCCCTAACACAAGGAGTGTGCTCATTAACAATAATGTTGGAAGATTGCTCAGATTGTTGATTTTTGATGTTATAAACTCTACAAGCAATAGAGTTGGATCATCTGACTTTATGAAAATTTTGCCAAATTGTCCTTTTTGTTAAGTATGGTACACCTGCTGCCAAATGACCTTAGAAAGCCAATGAATGATGGCATCTTGTTCCATAGCTCATAAGGGGTTTTTCCATATGGCTAAACTACAAGAACCCTGTTCTACACATAGCATGCAGTGCTGTTTGCCTTTGCCTAGAATGTTAGAGGTAGCTTTGAATCAGGTAACATGGTCCGAGCAGTCTCAATAAGTGTCCTATTTCTCCTCTTAGCAACACCATTTTGTTGAGGAGTTCTAGGAGCCCTATATTGTCTGGAAATTCTTCTTGAGTTACAGAATTTGACATGATTCTTAAACTCAGTCCCTTGATCACTTCTAATTACTTTAACCTTGTGATCAATTTGATTTTCTATTTTAAGAATAAAATATTTTAAAGTTTCAGCAGTTTCATCTTTAGTTCTGAAAAAAATACCTGTGTAATATTGTAAAATCATCAAGAATCACAAGACAGTATGATTTCCTTCCAATGCCCATTATACTTGTGGGACCAAACAGATCCATGTGCAATAAGTGTAATGGAGTGGTGATAGAGTTAACAACTTTGGATTTATGAGATGTCCTGTGTTGCTTCCCTTTTAGGCATGCAATATAGTTATTATTGCGGAAAAATTCCTTTTTAGGCAAACCATGTACCAAGTTATTTTTAACCAATTTATTCATTGTTTTAACATTGACATGACACATTCGTTTATGTCATAGTGTTGACTCATCACCATCAGCTTTTGGAAAGAAAGCATAATACTTCACCTAGTGGGGAAGCATTGTTCACATCAAGCTTGTACATATCCCCTTTCCTGGGAGATCTAAAAAGCACCAATTCCTAAGGAATTGTCATTTTGGGTTTGAGGATAATGCACTCATGTTCTGTGAAAAGCATTTGGTGCTTTTGATCACAAAAGTGAGAAACACTTAACATGTTGTGTTCAAGCTGTTTGACATAGTGTACTTTGTCAACTTTTAAATTACTATTGGATATACTCCATCTGCCAGAAATATATCCTCTGGTCTCACCTCCAAACTGGACAGGACCTCCATCAAAATGTTGAAATTCTTAAAGGAGAGATCTGTTCCTTGTCATGTGCCTAGAGCATCCACTATCCACAATCCATACATTAATATTCTTGTCATATGGATGTCCCTGCACATGATATGAGAAGATTAGTTTTGATTGGAGACCCAAGTCTTGTTGGTCTTGGGTTCTTCCAATGATGATGACATAATTGAACTAAAATTTATGCATGGGGGTTCAATGGATGTCTCTGAGTATAGGTTTGGGCTGCAACATCTTATTTGATCTTTCATTCCATCCCTTGGTTGATCATAGTAGATGAGCTTGTTGAAGATGGTGCAGCATGGCATTCTTCCGAAGCTTCTTTCTTTTCGAAAGAAACCTTCACCACCTTTTCTTCCGAAGCAGTCTTCTTCTCGGAAGGTCTCAAAGGAGCTCACTTGTTCTTTTGAATTTTTTTAGCCTTGTCTTTCGAAGCAATTTTCCCTTCGGAAGAATGAGTTTCTTCCGAAAGTAACTTTGCTTCCGAGACAAGCTTTCCGTTCTTCATCACTCGAACCATATGATAAGGTCCAAAGGTGAAACCTTTCCTGACTCCTTTCTTTTTAACATTATTTGCATAATGTGTGCTAGCATGATTGTAGTAACAATCTTTGGCAATGGGGTTTTGCAGACCGCACATTATACAGGCAATGTTAATCTTCTAAGAACTTGAGGACTGCTATTTCTTTTTCTTCTTTTCTTCATCAGCAGCCTTTCCCTTTATCTTCTTATCCTTTCGAGGGATAGGTGTGCTAGTACTACACACTTTTCCAGGATCAGAATTTCCCACCACCTGAAATCCAGCTGAGATGAACACTCTTTTTTGTTTTGGGTCTATCTTCAACTTAGACTCAGCCACTTTCTTTGCAGTTTTTCTGGCTGCCTTAGCTCGGCTTCTTCTAGCTTTGGTGGTCAGGGGTTGATTATCACCGGTCGGAACGGGTAAAATTACCTGGTTCTTCCCTATGATGGTCTCCATAGTTGCATCACTCTTTGACTCATGGGAAGGTGGGTCGGCAGATAGAACCACTTGCTCATCAGTACCACACCTTGGTTGTCTAATAGACTCATAAGAGTGTGGTGGAGCAATTTCATTGGTTTCTTACCCACCTTTGTTTTGATAATAAAGTTTTGAGTGAGAGGATGATGCAAGAATGGCTTGGAAGTTTTGCTTAAAAATAGCATACTTCCTGGCTTAAGCCTCAGCCGTGCCAAGTTGGGCTTGAGCCTCAGACAATTTGGAGATTAAATCTTTTATATAGAGTCTTGTAGTTTGTATGTTCATGTTTTAACCAGGACACAGTGTTCTCTAACTCTTCAATTTTGTTTTGATAGTTACATTCAGCCCTTTTAAAATCATATTTTAAAATATTTAAAGACTCAATGTCGGATTTAATTTCCATATTGTAGTCCTGATATAACTTAACCTTAGCAATACAAGCTGGAGTACAGAGATGTTCATTACCTTATCATCGTCTGTTCCAGCCATGAGTCCTTGAGCAGGAGTCACATCCTATACCATGAAGCTCCAATCAACTTCTTGAGCAACAGCAGCAGTTTCAGTTGATTTTCCAGTAGCTTTAGGTGTAGAGGGATGTGTGGAAGCTTGTGAGGTTCTCGGATTTGATTTGGGAGCCTTGCAATGCCCTGGCAAAGTGACCAAGTTGATTACAGTTGTAACATTTGGCCTTTGTCTTGTCAAACCCAAACTTGCTATTAGTTGGATTCTTGGGACACTGCCTTCTAGTTATCTTGAAAAACTTCTTCGCTCTATAAGTTAACAGAGCCATCTGTTAGACTATGTCCACATACTCCACATCATCTGGGCTGAAACACTCTAGATCATCAAAGCAATACTAATAGTCACTAGAGTTCCCATTTCTTGAGACAAAGGCACAACTGTCCTGGAAGGAACTTTGCTGAGCCTGTTGAGACCTTGAAGTCTTAGGGAATGTGATGTATGGCCCAGAAGAAAAGGATGGCTGCTAGGTGTATGTCAGGTACTGCTGAGGTAGGGAGGATTTTGAGCCTTCAGCAACCATTAAAGTGTTGCTACCAGGAAGGCTTGAGGGTCTACTCGTCTGGTGGCCTTTCTTGTTCTCCATCTCTAAACGGTATCCATCAAGGATGCCCTATAGTTCAGTCATGGTGAGGGAGTTCAGATTTTATGTCCTCTTGATAGAGACACAGTAGAACGTCCACTCAATTGGGAGTGCACTCATGAATTTTCTTAAGAGATCTCTCAACTCAAGGGCAATTCCCACAGACTGAAGGGAGGAAATAAGATCCATATACCTAAAGTATTGTTGGTTGAGGGTCTCTCCAACAGTATAAGTGAAGTTCTCAAATTATTGCTTCAAGGAATCTTTTTTGGAGTCAAGTGAGCTTGAGTACATTTGGGACAAGTCATCAAACAGTTCTTTGGCTGACTTGCAATGCTCAAACCCCACCATAATGGAGTAGGGTATAGTAGTCATTAGAACAATCATAACGTTGCTATCAATGTCTAGCTTCTTGCGTTCTTTATCCGAATAGTCTTCTACAGCCTTCTCTATCATGGCGCCATTTCCACCTGGTGCTGCCACTTTTGGTTTGTAAGGTCCATTGACGATAGATTGCCACCGTTTACTATCTTGATATCTGATGAAGCCTTTCATGCGTCTGCTCCATGATCTAAAGTTTTCAGGGGTGATGATAGGTGCTTTAGTCATCGTCCCCATCTCAACTTTAGACTTGTGGTTGAGGGCCATTTTTTGAGTGTGGTGAAAGGAGGAGTGAAAAACAGATTGATTTGGATGGTAAGATCTCACAATCAAGAGCCTAAAAGGCTCTGATACCAATTGCAGGATCGGTTTTTATCACTTAACACTTTGTTTTCTCTCAAACTCACTTGAATCACACTCGGTTTAGATGATGCAGAATCCCTTCTAAGAGTTGACAATAATATATTAAGTAACTAAGAACACAAAATTTTCAAGGTATTTGTATATATTACTTCTCAACTCAAAGCATTACAAGACTCTTACAAGCATATTACATGAGTTACAATGAGAAACTATATATACTAGATCCTACAGCCGGATATACTTTGATAACAGCTAGAAACCTATGACTAAAGCAGATACTACAATGCTAATGTTAAGGTATCTTAGATAAAGTATTCTTAAGTTAAGGTAGTCATCATATGTCCATGACTTACCTTTTATCACCAACTAAAGTTGGTAACTGTACTAACTGATAAAGGTGAACAGTGGAATAAAGTATGGTCAACTACATGGGCGTGGGAAAGCACCATGCAGTATCTTAGAGATTTGCAGCAAAGTGTCAGAAGGGTCTGAATGGTTTGTTAGAAGATAAAACCAAGTTTAACCTTTTAAACTTTCTGAAAAACGCAGCGGATATATATATATATATTGAAACATGATTATAAAACTGAAAAATCATGTTTTAGGTGACAAATATATGTATAAAACAAACCCATATTACAAAGGATCATATTATGTGAATAAACAAGCTATGTAAACATGAAACGAGCATTATGGACAGCCATATAGAGGCTGCCATAAACTACCTTTCAGTAGCTCAAAAGGGTCGAGATCTTTGAAGGTGATGATGTTTTTGAGCAGCAATCCTTCAAGGTGGAGGACCTCAAATCGTGATACCCACAAGCCTCTCAAACACTTACTTGCTAGGTAGTTTACACCAAGCCTTGTCCCTCTTCTTGAACCCGAAATTTCAGCCAACAAGTAGCTTCAAGTTCAGCCAATAATCACTTGGAAATCAGCCAAAGAATTCGAAATTCTTGAGAGAAGAAGGAGAGAAAGACTTTTCCTTATGTGAGAGAGAAAGAGAGTGTTCAAGTGGTTATCATGAAAGAGTGTTTTAGCTAATAAAGTCTTGCATGAAACAAGACCAAAATGAGGTTCCCAAGGCCCCTTTGGGCGGCCGAGTTTGGGTTTAGAAAAAACGATTCCTACCTTTTTCATCCTTTATTTTTATAACACTCTTTCAATTAACTAAGTTATAAAATTAAAACTTAGTTTAATTTTATAACATAACACTCTTTTATATTTCATTATTTAACCAACTTAAATAATGAAACATAAAATTATCTCATGAACATATTATCCACATAATGACGTTCTATCACAAAAGCAATATTTAGAAAACCAATTTTCTAAATAGGTGTCAAACATTTATTGTATGATCTTATCAATAAATAAGTGTTTGTTAGTGTTTGTATACCCTGTTATTGGGTATGACCTGACTTGGATCATAACGTACTAACCACATCAATCTTGTATGTGTCTTGGGCATATAAGATCCTACAATCTCCTACTTGCACAACATTCATAGAAGATTGATGCAAGAAGTAAATACCGCCTAGCAACGGTTTACTACCCTTAATACGTATGACTAAGTGCCATTCAATAACATCATCCCCTTCAAGTACCATACTTGAAATGTTTTAGGTGAATCAATCATCTATCCTTTTGTCACAGATGTCATGTTAAATCCTAGAGACACGGAGTGATCATTCTCATTGATTTAACTTTATCAGGCCTTAGACATCATACTCTCAACGAATAAGAGGGACAAATCCCTTCTTTACTACATACGTCTCTCACAATTACTTTATATCATACCTGAACTTAGACTTATGTACTGCCATATTTCAGAACACCAAAGAATTGAGTCAAAGTATAATATTTTGTAAATATCAAGACCCAATATGTATCTCAGGTCAGAGGATACCAAATGATGTTCGCCTTTACCCAAAATTACTTATGATCAATCAGGAAGATTCCATGTAGTAATATTTGATGCAGGTCAGTCCAATATTTGCATCCCACAAATATCTATGAACCTTGGCAGCAACCTTTTGCTCTATATTCATCCATATGAATATCTACCAATCCAAATTCATAATAATCTTACCCTCATACTTGTTCCCACAAGTCTGAATGACTACGGACATTTAGAGTAAACAATTTACTCATGGATTAAACATGTTAAATTGGAATATTAATTGAAACATTATAACCAAATAATTTTAATCAAATAATAAAAGTTTCCACATATCCAAATACAAAATACAGATCAAATCCAATCACTAGAATATCGAAGTCCCATGGCACAAGTATGACCTTCATGTTTTGCCTTTTCAAGGAGCTTCGTGAGAGGATCCGCAATGTTTTGATCCGTGTGAACTTTGCGAATACATATCTTTCCCTTTTCAACTTCATTTCGTATGTAGTTGAATCTCCGCTCAACGTGCCTAGTCTTTTGATGAGCACGAGGTTCCTTGATTTGAGCAATCGCACCCTCGTTATCACAAAAGATCTCTAGGGGGTCCTGAATGGAAGAGACAACCCCTAGATCGGCAATGAATTTCTTCAACCATGCAGCTTTTTGAGCTGCCAATGAGGCGGCGACGTATTCTGTGGTGGTAGAACCGTCCCATACTTGATTGTCATACATGGATTTCATCTCAACGTTCATGGCTTCAAGCCATTTGTCACAATACAAATTGGACATTGCATCATGATAGGTGGTTGGTTCATCGGAATCTACCACATAGCATCCATCAACGAAAAATCCATATCTTTCAGGTGGATTACTAATTCTACCAGATCTGCGAACGTTTTGTGTATATTGATCAACCACTAGATCATCCTCAACATCCTCATGTTGAGTGCTAGTTTCAACCAAACATGCATCGGGTTGTGGTTCTTGATCCTCCTCAAGATCCACTGTTCTACTGCTAGTTTCTTCCATAAGGAACTTTGCTTCTAAGAACTCACCCTTTCTGGCAACAAACACCTTTTGTTCCAGGGGATCATAGAAATAATATCCCATAGAATCTCTAGGATATCCAACAAAGATACACTTGGTGGATCGGACTTCCAATTTGTTTGGGGTGGGAGTCTTAACATAAGCCTCACAACCCCAGACCCTTAAGTATGATAGGGATGGAACTCTTCCATGCCATATCTCAAAGGGTGTCCTTTCCACCTTTTTGGTTGGGGCCATATTTAGAATACGGGCAACGGAGAGCAAAATGAAACCCCAAAATGATAGAGGTAATGTGCTTCTAGCCATCATAGATCGGACCATATCCAATAAGGTTCGATTCCTCCTCTCAGACACACCATTATGTTGTGGAGTTCCAGGTGGAGTGAGTTGTGAGACAATCCCACAACTCCTAAGATGATATTGAAAAGCATCACTTAGGTATTCACCTCCTCTATCGGTGCGGAGAACTTTAATCGACTTGTTGAGTTGATTTTGTACTTCATTTTGAAAGATCTTGAACATTTCAAAACCTTCATCTTTGTGTCTTAAAAGGTACACATACCCATAGCGACTATAATCGTCGGTAAAGGTAATGAAGTATCTTTCACCATTCCTAGTCATTGGCTTAAAAGGACCACATACATCCGAATGTATGATTCCTAATAAATCTTTTGCCCTTTCGTTAGTTCCACTAAAGGGTGCCTTAGTCATTTTTCCTTGTAAACAAGATTCACATACATCAAATGAATCACATTCATTTGTTTTTAAAATACCATTCTTTTGAAGTGTTTGTATACGTTTCTTGTTTATATGACCAAGACGACAATGCCAAAGATAGGTATCACTCAAATCCAACTTGAGTTTCTTGGTGCTAGTTTGGTACAATGAACTATTTAAAGTATTTTCATGAACCAATTCATAAATACCATTAATGGGAATAGCTTTAAAGTAGAACATATCATTTAAAGAAACATGAATATCTTTTTCAACAAATGATAATACATATCCAAATTGTTTTAATAGGGCTAGAGAAATAATATTCCTAGTCAAACTAGGAGCATACAAAACATTGTTCAAAATTACTTCCAAACCATTTGGAAGTTTCAAGATGTAGTCACCACGGGCTTCAACTTGAACTTTAGCCACATTGCCCATGTAGAGGCTAATATCCCCTTTGTTGAATTTACTACTTCTTTTGAACCCCTACAACAAATTGCAAATGTGAGTTCCACATCTGGTATCTAATACCCATGTGTTAGAGGATGTCATGTTTAAATCAATATGGATCATGTATATTGTACCTGAGATTTGCCCGGCATCCCTCTTTGCTTTCAACTCTTGGAGATGGACGGGACAATTCCTTGCCCAATGTCCAATCTCCCCACACTTGAAGCATGGGTCATTCGAAGCAACCTTTTGCTTCTTCTCTTGTGGTTTGGGTGGCACCCTTACCACCCCTTTCCCTTTTCCCCATACGGGTCCTTTGCCCTTGGCAACCTTTGACTTGGGTGTGGGATGAGGCCTTTTCCTGTTCCCACCTTCACTGATGGTGAGAACGGGTAAAACCCTTTTACCCATGGCCGCCTCGGCCGTTGTGAGCATTAAGTGAAGCTCACCAATGCTTTTGTCCCAAGCATTCATGTTGTAGTTCAACACGAATATCTCGAACTTCTTGGTAAGGCCATTGAGGATCAAATCCGTGGCCAATTCCTTCGAGACAGGACAATTAAGCCTTTCGAGGCGGTCAATGTGGCTTTTCATCTTAAGTACATAAGATGAAACCGATTGGTTGTCGTCCATACGACATGCATGGAGTGCTTGAACCGTTTCGAAGCGCTCAACCCTCGCTTGCTCTTGGAACGTTTCCTTCAGCTGGGTTATCATGTCATAAGCTCTGTGATGTTCATACTCCTTTTGGAGATCCGGAGTCATGCTTGCCAACATGAGGCAAGACACTTGGACCGAGTCCTCAGTGTATTTTAACCAATCGTTAAAGGCCTCCTCATCATCCTCACTAGGTTGATCGGGGATAGGGTCGTCTAAAACATACGCACGTTTTTTTGCTTGAGAACGCTTCTCAAGTTCCGAAACCAATCAATAAAATTGTTATGATTTAGACGTTCCTTTTGGAGAATCGCTCTTAAAGATTGGGCGGACGCGGATGAATTTTCATTGTTATCATTGTTATTGGAGGCCATCTACAAAATTTAACAAAGATCAATTTTTAGTATTTTTGATATTGTTATTTTAATAATAAATACCTTTTATGGCCATTTTCATATTAAAATCTAGAATCCAACATTTCATTTAAATTGTGGTTAGGTGACCTTTATCCCACGATTTAAATTAATAAGGTGGTCAACGATTGACGATTGCAACCGTTTGCAACTTCTAGAGATATGGGATCGACTTGAAACATCATATGTAAAGTCGGCATGTTAATCCCATCAACACCATTTGGAAACCACATCGTAGGTGATCCATTTGACATGGTTTGCAAATCAAGACACCCTACTTACATCCACGTGTGAGTTTGCCAAAATAAGTGGTTAGGTGACCTTTATCCCACAAATAAGGCATTCTCACCTCAAATCACAAGTTCCCTCAAAATGGTTAGGTGACCTTTATCCCACTAAGAGTTCCCAAGTGACTCAAGTGTTGTGTAAAAGGACGGTGTTGATCTCGTTTTAAAATATTTAGAGATTTCATAATTCTAGACTTTGAAAACTCTATGTACCTTGTAATTGCATGCTTACAAATACTTGGTACTCTATGGTTCTTTTAATAAAACCCATTTTATTATGAAATCATTAATCCTTTTAATAACCATTTATTAACACTTAATGATTAAGAACCATTTTTATATTAGCTTGTTAAGATCATTTTTATTAAGATTGTTTATCATATCCAAATATCACACAGTCATTCAAGCATAATATAAACAACCACATGTGCATAACCATAGCTACTATTGTGACCAAACTTGTTTGCCATCACAAGTGTGGTCATTTGGTCTTTGCTAAGGGTTACCAAAAAAACAATAAATAGAGATTACAATGGATCTCCCACTTGATGTCGCATCCGTATGCTTCAAGTCCACTTTGTGTCTACCTTTTGTGCTTCCTTCCCGAGCATCTTCTTTTACAAAATATATATCCTAATACATATTTTCTAGTAAAAGAAAAATACTCCTAATCTATTATTACATCCCAATGAATAAATAGATAAATTACATTTTAAACAAAGCACAAATAAATAAATATACAACCCCATTGAATAAACAAATACAACCATTGCAATCATCCAAACAACACAAGGCCAAAAGCTAGGTTATGCACCAATATAAACATTCATCATATCATCCAAAAAAAAACAATGAATCCCCTCTAAAACCCACGAAATTTCAGCCAACATAAACTGAAATTTCGGGTTTTGAACATTGTCCAAACAACATACATATCAACATACATATCTTTCAAGGTTTAATCACAAGCATGTGTAATATAACCTTGAAAGTTTGGGGATTCAACATACAAGAATATAGCAGCCCTTAAAAGGGTTATAAAGTCCCATAAAACGATTTTTAAAGGACAAGAACAAGCAAGCTATCCACATAACCGGCTCTTGATGCCATTGAAGGGTTTGTTAGAAGATAAAACCAAGTTTAACCTCTTAAACTTTCTGAAAAACGCAGCGGATATATATATATATATATATATATATATATATATATATATATATATATATATATGTATATATATATATATATATATCTATATATATATATATATCTATATATATATATATATATATATATATATAGATCTATATATATATCTATATATATATATATCTATATATATATATATCTATATATATATATATATATATTGAAACATGATATAAAACTGAAAAATCATGTTTTTAGGTGACAAATATATGTATAAAACAAACCCATATTACAAAGGATCATATTATGTGAATAAACAAGCTATGTAAACATGAAACGAGCATTATGGACAGCCATATAGAGGCTGCCATAAACTACCTTTCAGCAGCTCAAAAGGGTCGAGATCTTTGAAGGTGATGATGTTTTTGAGCAGCAATCCTTCAAGGTGGAGGACCTCAAATCGTGATACCCGCAAGCCTCTCAAACACTTACTTGCTAGGTAGTGTTACACCAAGCCTTGTCCCTCTTCTTGAACCCAAAATTTCAGCCAACAAGTAGCTTCAAGTTCAGCCAATAATCACTTGGAAATCAGCCAAAGAATTCGAAATTCTTGAGAGAAGAAGGAGAGAAAGACTTTTCCTTATGTGAGAGAGAAAGAGAGTGTTCAAGTGGTTATCATGAAAGAGTGTTTTAGCTAATAAAGTCTTGCATGAAACAAGACCAAAATGAGGTTCCCAAGGCCCCTTTGGGCGGTCGAGTTTGGGTTTAAAAAAAAAGATTCCCACCTTTTTCATCCTTTATTTTTATAACACTCTTTCAATTAACTAACTTATAAAATTAAAACTTAGTTTAATTTTATAACATAACACTCTTTTATATTTCATTATTTAACCAACTTAAATAATGAAACATAAAATTATCTCATGAACATATTATCCACATAATGACGTTCTATCACAAAAGCAATATTTAGAAAACCAATTTTCTAAATAGGTGTCAAACATTTATTGTATGATCTTATCAATAAATAAGTGTTTGTTAGTGTTTGTATACCCTGTTATTGGGTATGACCTGACTTGGATCATAACGTACTAACCACATCAATCTTGTATGTGTCTTGGGCATATAAGATCCTACAGGATCATACTTATGTTCACTGGTTCATAATAGTGTATTCCGAAGGTTAATTGGCTTCGGAAGAACTTGTTCTTCCGAAGCCACTTATACTTCTTCAGAGGCTACTTCTTTCGAGGCTTGAGGACTTCTTCAGACATTCATACTTCGGAAGCCGTTGTCTTATTTTCTTCTAAGTCTTGAACTTCAGAAGAGAGAAGACTTTGTCTTTGGAAGCTAAAGTCTTCCTTCGGAAGATCCTTGAGGCATGATCTTCGGAAGTTCTCCCTTTGCCTTTGGAAGAACTCCATTTGCCTTCAGAATTGTTGTACTTAGCTTCGGAAGACCTTTACTAGTTGTACCAAAAATGTCTAAGTGTTTTGGTTTTGGTTGCACCAGCCTTTCTAGATCTAACATTCTTGTCTAACAAGATCAGCTTGCAGTGAAACATCTTCATTCAGTTGCCCAGCATAAGTAGGAGGAATCATTGGGAAATCATTTCTTCTGTCTACTAATGCTGAAGATTCAGCTGATTGTAGGTTACCTCTAGCAGACAAGTGAAATTGATCAAATGATCTTGTAAATGAGTCAATATCAAACAACCAGTCGGGACCATTTATTGATTTGGGAAAGGGATGCTCATTGAATTGAACATTTTTTGATTCATCAATAATGTTTAATCAAAGATTAAACACTCTAAAAGCCTTTGAGACAGAGGAATAACCTACACAGAATCCCTCATCAAACTTAGGAGCAAATTTTTCGAAATGGCCTCGGGTGTTAATATTGATACATGACTACCAAATGACTTAAAAAATCCAATGAATGGTTTTTTGTGAAAAATAAGTTCATAAGGAGTCTTGTTGCGTTCTTTGACAATCAAAGTTCTATTTTGTACCAAGCACAATGTGTTGACTGCTTCTGCCCAAAAGGTAATTACCAGCTTAGTGATGCGTGTTTTGATCTATATATATATATATATATATATATATATATATATATATATATATATATATATATATATATATATATATATATATATATATATATATATATGTATATATATATATATATATATATATATATATATATATATATATATATATATATATTATAATGGATTTACACAATTAAGCTTTAATTTTATAAAAATGTTTTTCATCTTATGACTAACTACACACAATAGGCAAGTGTACCTATCGGATAGTAGTATAGCTTTTGGTAAGAACCAAGAATCGATCTGTGGACATGAAAGCTCCTAATACTAAGTCTTTGTCATTATCTAGCTGATGAAATATGATTTATGAATAATATGACCAACTAATTTTGCTAATAATTAAGCTAATAAAGGAAGTAGATGAAGATGAAGATAATCAATTAGAGGAAGATATCACTTAGACCCCCCGCTTAGCAAAACAATGACAACTTACATGAATCTATGGTGAGATCATCTTCTACACATGTAACATGGATATAAACTAGACTCTTGTAAAGGTTATCTAATTTTATAACTCGTTGGAAAGCTAAGATGATAAACACATAATAGCCACCTAAAGTTATGTCATGAAGACCTGATGATATTATTAAACCAAAGTTGAAGATGGTTAGGACTCCCGTCAAGGATACCAAACCCACAAATATTTGGAAAGTTAGCACGATAAACACCTTGTAACCACCTCAATTCGTGTAATGTAACAATTACTATGTAAATCCTTCAATTTATGAATGCCCTAACACGAATACATGAATTATAAATATGTGGATTATATATGGTTACACATACATAATGTTAGGAGATATTCATAACAAACACAATGGTTTTCACAAACATATGTATTTGGATGCAAACTTGTTTAACTTGACTAGATAATCAACCATCATTTATCATTCCTAGTCACATGCCATAAACCACACACTAATGTATGCATTTCATGAATAGATGTTCTAAAACACAAAGTTTTCTAATAATATGTGATTAAAACACCTGCAAGATTCATCATTTCAACAAGCATACATAACCATTAAAGAACATTCATAGCCTTGTAATAAACATTGACCTAATCATCACCAAAAGTTATAAGTAATATGTCAAAGTATGCTAAGCTTCATCTAATCTAAATGATAAAGAGTGTTTAACCCATGAGGCTTACAAAAACCACAACCAAGCTCATAATAATGGAAGAAAACATGATAGATCTAGAGATTTTCAAACCAAAGATGAGTAGAGGTGGGTTGTATGGAGTTGAATCTTCTTTTGAAATGCTTGATCTTCAACCTAGCTTGAACTCTTAAAAGAACTCCTTCAAAGTTGTCACAAGAATGGAGAAAAACTAGGGTTTCTACTCCAAAATTCGTCTCCTCCAAAATGAAGAAGAAGAAGGGCTTAAAAGGGGGACTGATGCATGTTATGCCCATGACAGAATCAGTCATGACCATAATGCGCAGGAAATAGGGGCTTGATGCATGTTATGGCCTTAACAGAATCAGTCATGACCATAACAACCTCTAAACTTCCAAAATCTTCATGTATTTCTTTTCTTTTTCTTTTGAAATCATCAAGCAACCATCCAAAACTACAAAATCCAAATTAATTATAATTAAGTATAGATAAAGATGAATATGTAACAAAAACACTTAAGATGGGTAAAGATATGCATTATTAACATGTATATTTATTTATGTATCACTTAGCATTACCTAGCATAGTTTGTGCTGCTTCAATAAGTGATCTATTTCGCCTTTTAGCTACCCCATTTTGTTGAGGAGTTCTAGCTACATTGAATTGATGAGCAATGCCTTTGATTATACAAAATGAACTCAGATATTCATTTTTAAATTTAGTCCCATTATCACTTCTAATTCTTTTAACTTTAAGATCAAGTTGATTTTCAATTTTGGTGATGAAATCTTTTATTAATTGGGATGCTTCATTTTATGAAGTAAGAAGAAGACCCATGTGAATCTGGAAAAGTCATCTATGATCACCAAACAATATTGTTTCTTTCCAATGCTCATAACATGAGTTGGTCCAAAAAGATCCATGTGAAGTAACTTTAATAGAGAATTGTTTGTGTTCACAAGCTTTGGTTTGTGGGAAGACTTATGTTGTTTTTCTTTAAGACAAGCTGAGCAGTAGTCAATAAAATGAAATTCTTTTTGTGGTAAACCAATTACATGGTTTCCTTTGACCAATCTATTCATGTTTTTGAAATTGATGAGTCCCAAACGTCTATGCCAAATCTATGACTCATTAAAAGATGCTTTTGAAAGTAGACATGTTTCTTCTTTAGGTAGAGCAGAATTAAGGTTTAAGACGTAGGTATTTGTTGGACCAAAAGAACCAATGAGCCGGATCAGAAAAACCTTTAAGTCCCACAGACGTCACAACATCTACTGAAGTCCACAACAGCTGAAGAGAACACTTGAAGACAAAGTGTAAGGATTCCTGAAGTCTGATGCAACCCAAAACAGCTCAAGTGTCTCAGCAAACATGCACTAAGTACTGAAGTGAAGAATGCTTCGGAAGTTTTACACAAAGCATTAGAAAATACTCTAAGTGTAAAATCTTCCGAAGCCAAGACCAATATCTTCCGAAGCCAAACATGAAGTCTTCCGAAGCTTCAGAGACAAAGTCTTCCGAAGCCTCATCCTATGAAGACAGATTTCTTCCGAAGACTTTTAGTACACATGCTTTATCTGATGTACTGTTCCATAAAGCACCTTTTCCGCTGCATCTCTGTAAAGTCACCAACTTACATGAGTTGGTGAAAAGGATCATGCTTTTGGTAACTGTACATTGAGGTCTTGAGTCTGTAACTTTCCACTTTATGTACTTTATCCTTTTTTTGTATTGTAAAAGGATGTGAGCTATGGCATGTCATAGTCACAAGGTCAAAAGGCAGATATGCCTTTTGATCCTACAATTGATTTTGTTAGTGTCTAGTCAATTGTATCCAGCTGGCCTTCAAAGTATGGCCGGCTGTAGGTTGTAGTATAAGTATTTCAAGTTCTTGTATCTCTTCTTAATGCTTTGTAACACTTGTAAGAGAACTTGAGAAAGCAATATACTGCCTCCTTGAAACCCAACTCTCTTGTTCTGTCTCTTTACTTACTTGTGTTCTTTGCTTCACCTTGGTTACCAGTTCACTGTTTGATTAAAGATTAGTTATTCTCCTCATTGTGTGATTGTGTTGTAATTGTAGTTAAGCCCTTAAACGGTCCTGCAATTGGTATCAGAGCTTTCCAGGCTCTTGATATAAGATCTAACCATCTTAAGATCCCTCACAACACACAAAAGCTAAACTCTTCAAATGGCTGCCATCTCTAAGACTGATATGGAGACTGGAACCCTGAACAAATCCCCACTGATCACTCTTGATGATTTTGACACCTGGTGCATGAGGATGGAAGGCTTCATCAGGTCTCTTGATTCAAGAATGTGGGAATCTGTTGAGAATGGACCTTTCATACCCAGCACCCCCTCTGCTACTGGTGCTGGTATGATTCCTAAAGATGTGGCCAACTACTCAGATGAAGATAGAAAAAGAGTAGAAATTGATAGGAAGGCCATGACTGCTCTTCAGACTGCTCTCCCAAACTCTGTATACAGAGGCTTCAAGAAGTGCAAGACAGCCAAGCAGCTATGGGATGCACTGAAGCTGATGTATGAAGGCTCCTCTGAAGCCAAGGAGAACAAGAAAGATCTTCTGAAGCAGCAGTTTGAAAATTTCACCTTCAAGCAGGTGAGACCATGACTCAACAATACTTCAGGTATGTTGAGATTGTGGATACCCTAGTGGATGGAGGAGTTCCTCTTGAGAACAGGGACATTGTAAGGAAGTTCATGTCATCACTTCCTAGGCAATGGACACACTATTGTGTGGTGATCAAGAGGACTGAGAACCTTAAGACTCTTACTCTTACAGAGTTGTATGGGATTCTCAGTGGATACCAGATGGAGATGAACATGCAAGGTTCATCTGGCAACTCCAACAATCAAATGGGTTCAGCCCTTCATGTGGTTGAAAGGGACAGCATAGAACCTCAGCATCATCTCTTATGCTACCCTGACAACTCACAAAAGGGTCCTTTCATCACCTTCCCGGAGACACCAAGGGAGAACTTTACTCAAGGAAGCCCATTCCAAGAGACAAGTTCTTCTCAAGCCTTTGTGTCTGCAGATGAAAGCTGTGGGAATTATCTCTTCACTCTTGAAGACCTGGACTGTATCCATCCAGATGACCTGGAATACATGGAGATAGTTCAGCAGATGGCTCTCCTCACTCACAGAGCCAAGAAGTTCTACAAGAGGACAGGAAGAAGATTCCCAAGCAATGCTACCAGCAGCAAGTTTGGGCTGGATAAAAGCAAAGTTAAGTGTTACAACTGTAACCTTATGGGTCACTTTGCCAGGGAGTGTAAGGCACCTAAAACAAATGGGGGCCAAACACAACCCAGACCAAACTTTGCTGACAAAGCTCCTCAAGCTGAGAAGACAAAGCAACATGCTGCTGTTGCTGTTGAAGAAGGAGGCTTTGACTGGAGTTTTCAGGTGGAGGATGCTTCTCCAAACCAAGCACTGATGGCTGACCATGATGAAGCCAAGGTATTGGAACATCTTTGCTCCCCTGAATGCATTGCTAAAGTAAATAGATACAGGTCCTATAACCTAGAGATGAGATCTGATCTTGAGTCATTAAACATATTAAAATCTGATTTTAGAAAGTCTGAAAATGATTACAAGTTAAAGATAGAAGACTTGGAGAAAACCATTTCAGTACTAAAACATGAACATACAGATTTCAGAACTCAGATCCAAGATCTCATCACTAAGTTAACTGAGTGCCAGGCTGAGCTTGTGATCAGCAAAGCCAAGGCAGAAAAGAGTGTTCTTGAAGAAGAGACCTTCAAGAACATGATATCCTCATCCCTGCACAACAAGGTTTGTTATCAAAACAGACAGGGACTAGGATCAAATGAGATAGCTCCTCCACACACAATCTTGTCTGTAAGATCTCCTAGGTGTGGAACTTGTGAAGATGAGCTTCCTCTCATAGATCCTGTAAGTGAGGATGATGAAGAAGTGATAGTGAAGAATCCTCTGAGAAGAGTGAAGAAGAGGATTCTCCCAAGGGCCACTATCCTTCTGAGGAGAAGAAATCAACTGAGATGACCAAGTCCAAGAGAAAGAACTTGATCAGAAAGAGCAAAAGAAAAGCAAAGAAAGCTCAAGAAATCAAGGCTACTTTTGATGCTAAGCAGAAACAAGTTTTTATCTCTGCAGGTTTCAAAGTAGTAAGGACTGAAGACATCAACCAAGACTCCTTAGCTAAGAGTCATGGTTCTTGTTCAAATCATCTCAGTACCAAGAAGAAGACTGATTTGCTGTGTACCACTGCTGCACAGCCTGGACCATCAAACTCCAAGAACAGTTCACAGCCCAAGGGAACTGTCTCAGCATCTACCAAGATGAAGATGGAGAGGGGATGTGACCAAAGTCAGTCTTGTTCTCAAAGGGAGACTTCTTTGAAGAAGATAATGTTATGTGTTATGTGTGAAAGTACTTCTCACATTGCTAAGGATTGCCCATACAATCCTAAAAGTACTGTCCACATGACTAAAACAAAGACTTCAAAGAGTCTCAAGAAATCTCAAGCTTCGGAAGGAAAGTCTGTTTCCTTCGGAAGCTCCAAATCAAAGAAGGAGGTAAGTGGAAAATTACCTTCGGAAGCAAAGTTGGTCTCGGAAGAAAGGAATTCTTCCGAAGCACTAAAGTCTGCTGCAGTGACTGTAGACTCTTCCGAAGGATCAGTCATCAAAACTTATGAAGTTCTAAAAGCTTCTAAGGTTTTGAAGGTCAAGTCCAAGACTCCAAAGGTGGTGTGGAAGTCTAAGAAAGACCAAATGACTGAGGTTTCTCCATCAACAACAGCTGAAGATCCCTATAGTACAACCATAGGATCTATTACTGTTGCATTACCTTCTTTTACTGTTAATGAGCCCAAGACAAGTAAGGCTTGGGTTTCAAAATGTAACTAATCATCTTCTCTGTGCAGGAACAGCTCAAGACCAACAGAAATGTTTGGATAATTGACAGTGGCTGTTCCAGGCACATGACTGGCAATAGGTCTCTACTCCACAATTTTGAGAGGATTGATGGAGGACCAGTTGCTTTTGGAGGAGATGAAGGTGGTTACATTTCTGGAAGGGGCAAGGTCACAAATGGTAAGCTCAGCATTGAGAAGGTAAACTTTGTCAAGGAGCTTGGGTACAATCTTCTGAGTGTATCCCAATTTTGTGATCAGAGTCATAACATGCTCTTTACTGAGCATGAGTGCATTGTTCTCAAACCTGGTGTGGTCATTCCTCATGAGCATATCCTGCTCAGAGCCCCCAGGAAAGGGAACATGTACAAGATGGATTTGCAAGAAACATCTCCCTCAGGAGAAGTTTCATGCTTTCTATCAAAGCAAATAGTGATGAGTCTTTCCTATGGCATAAAAGAATGTGCCATGTAAACTTTAAGAACATGAATAAATTAATTAAACATGACTTGGTAACTGGAATGCCAAAGAAAGAGTTTACTAGTGATGATCATTGTGTGGCATGCCTGAAAGGGAAGCAACACAAAGTATCTCACAAGCCTAAGGAAAAGAACTCCATCACTACTCCCCTACACTTGTTACATATGGATCTCTTTGGCCCCACCAGTGTAATGAGTTTAGGAAGGACCTCTTATTGTCTGGTGATCACAGATGATTTTACAAGATTCACTTGGGTTTCTTCCTTAGAACTAAGGATGAAACCCCTGAGATTCTGAAGAATTTCATCTTAAAAGTTGAGAATCAATGTGATCACAAGGTCAAAACCATAAGATGTGATCAAGGAACTGAATTCAAGAACCAAATCCTTGATGCATTTTGTGATGAAAAAGGTATTACAAGACAATATAGTGCTCCCAGGACTCCTCAGCAAAATGGAGTTGCTGAAAGGAGAAACAGGACACTTATTGAAGCTGCAAGAACTATGTTGTCTGACTCTAAACTGCCTATCACCTTCTGGGCAGAGGCAGTCAATACTGCTTGCTATGTGCAAAACAGAGTTTTAGTAGTTAAGACACATGGTAAGACTCCTTATGAACTTTGGCACAAGAGGAAACCTTTCATTGGTTTTCTCAGGTCATTTGGATGTCCCTGCACCATCTTGAATACCAAAGATCAAATTGCCAAGTTTGCTGAGAAATCAGATGATGGACATTTCATTGGATACTCTTCTCAAGCTAAAGCTTATAGAGTATACAATCTCAGAACTAGAATTGTTGAGGAGTCAGCCAATGTGACTTTCAATGAGCACACTCCCTGTGTGGCTGGTTCTGGTCCGGATTGGCTGTTTGATCTTGATTTAGTTACCAACTGTTTTAACAAATCTTGTGAGCATGTTTCAGGATCTGCAGAAAATCTAAATACAGGTGATCCTGATCCAAGATTTGAGCTAGGAAGATCTTCAACTCATACATCTTCAGCTCCAGTTGGAACTACTTCAGCAAATGAGGTTTCTATCAGCACAACAATGACAAATTCAGCTGATACATCTGGCATGCCTTCAAATTCCAGCTCAGAGGCCTCTCAACCAGATAAAGATACCTCACTTGTAGAAGACAACAATGGTGATGGTGATAGTGATCAGGAATTCCTTGATGCTAATAACCACACCATAGATGACAACATCAATGATGTCTCACACTCATTGGATCAAGTTAATCTTGATAAGTGTGATAATGTGGAGGGTGAATCTTCAGGACCAGATTTAAATTTCTCAAATTTAGATCTTTCCCAGCAACTTGCTGTGATCCCTCAGCTAAGGATCCACAAGTCTCACCCCACCACAAACATCATTGGAGATGTTGTCACAGGGGTAAGAACAAGAGGACAAACCCATGAAGCAAATGTTTGTCTTCACTCTTGTTTCTTATCCCAGATAGAGCCCAAGAAAGTTGATGAAGCTCTAAAGGATGGAAGTTGGGTTGAAGCTATGCAACAAGAGCTGCTTCAATTCAAAAGGCAGAAAGTTTGGAACCTTTGTCCTCTTCCTCATGGGAAGACTACCATTGGAACCAAATGGGTTTTTAGAAACAAGAAGGATGATAGGGGAATCATCATCAAGAACAAGGCAAGACTAGTTGTTCAAGGATACACACAAGAAGAAGGGATTGACTACACTGATGTCTTTGCTCCTGTAGCAAGACTAGAAGCTGTTAGGATATTCCTGGCATTTGCTGCATCCAAGAACTTCAAGGTCTACCAACTTGATGTAAAGTGTGCTTTCTTATATGGAGTGATTGATGAGGAGGTTTATGTCAAACAGCCACCTGGTTTTGTAGACCCTGATCATCCTGATTATGTCTGCAAGCTTGACAAAGCTCTTTATGGGCTGCATCAGGCACCCAGAAAGTGGTATGAGACACTATCTAAGTATCTCTGCAAGCATGGATACAGAAGAGGTACTATAGATGGAACCCTCTTCATCAAAGGACAGGGAAATGACTTATTGCTGGTTCAAGTATATGTTGATGACATCATCTTTGGTTCAACTAATCCAAAGCTCTGCAAAGACTTTGAGAAGCTGATGAAGGACAGATTTGAGATGAGTTCAATGGGAGAACTCAACTTCTTTCTGGGAATTCAAGTGAAGCAAGTTGAAGATGGCATCTTCATAAGTCAGTCAAAGTATGTTCAAGACATACTCAAGAGGTTCAATATGACTGATTGTAAGATTGCTAAGACACCCATAGCCAGAAACCACTCCCTTGGTCCAGATCTTGAGGGGGAGTGTGTAGATGAACACTTATACAGGGCTATGATTGGGTCTCTTATGTATCTTACAGCTAGCAGGCCTGATATCATGTTTGCTACATGTATTTGTGCAAGATATCAAGCCAACCCTAAGATGTCTCACTTAATCACTGTGAAAAGGATTTTAAGATACCTCAAAGGTGCTTCAACACTTGGTCTATGGTATCCAAAGAATCCAAATTTCAATCTGTATGCCTATACAGACAGTGATTATGGTGGTTGCAATATGACTGCAAAGTCTACATCTGGGGGATGTCAATTCCTTGGTGGAAGGGTGGTCTCATGGCAATGCAAGAAACAATCCTGTGTGTCTGCATCAACTGCTGAGGCTGAATACATTGCTGCTGCAAGCTGCTGTGCTCAAGTGCTTTGGATTCAAAATCAGATGCTGGACTATGGATTTAACTTCAAGGAGACTCCTATCCACATAGACAACAATAGTGCTATCTCTATCACTGAGAACCCTGTGCAGCACTCAAGGACCAAACACATCAACATCAGGTATCATTTAATAAGAGATAACTATGAAAAAGGATTAATCAAACTAGTCAAAGTTCATACAGATGAACAATATGCTGATCTGTTCACCAAAGCTTTTGATGAACAGAGATTTAAGTATCTGATATCAGCTATTGGGATGATTAACTTTGAGTAGACTTTTTATTAAAACTAATTCTAATTATTTCTTCTTAAAATATGTGTGTCCTAAGTTGTCTAGTTCATCACTTTCATAAGCTCATGTTTTCTTTGGATGTAAAATTCTTTTTGAAGACTTTCCTTAGATTCTTGAAAATTTCTGATACTTCGGAAGATAAGATTTTATCTTCGGAAGAAAAACATGTCTTTAAAATAAATAACTGTCTAAGAGATTTTACCTTCGGAAGAAGTAAAGATTCATCTTCCGAAGCTTAAAATTCTTATCTCAGACACTTATCTATTTTCAAGAACCTTTTCCTTCCGAAGCAAAATTAACCTTCGGAAGCTTTGTTTATTTTCATACAAAGCATTCAAAGGTTTATTTCTCTTCCGAAGCATAAATTATCAAGACTCTCAGGAAAATCTTCCGAAGCCATTTTAGCTTCGGAAGCTTTTTAAATCAAAACTTCCGAAGACAAATAAACTTCGGAAGCTTTTCGAATTCCAAGAAAACTACTTTTTGAGCAAAAGTAAACTACTTTTTCAGAGGTGGGACCGACTTTCGGATTTCAAAGTTTATCCTCTTTCATTAACTTTGGTTCAAATCCTTTTCATATAAATACCCAACGGTTCCCCCTCTTTCCCACTATCTTCCTCAATTCTACTGTTTCTCTAACCTAATTCTCTAAACCGCCTTTGCTTTCTACCTTTCTTCACCCTTAAGCTTCTAAAATGGCCAACCTTAACCGCAGAAACAACCCTGATTTCTCCATGCAACTACACAGGCAACATAATCAAGTTGCTCTGTTAAGCTCTGAGAAAGATGCAAGTTTCTCAGAGATTTGCCAATTCTTGACTCTATCTAACTACTTCACCTCCCTGACCATTGATCCTCCTCTATATGAGGATCAGTTGCTTGAATTCTGGAAGACCTGCCAAGAGGTCATTATGGATGGGGAGAAGGCACTGTCTGCCACAGTGCAAGGGAAGGACAGTCTTCATCACTCCGGCCATCATTAACCAACATCTACAGCTGGATGATGAAGAAGGTGAGGTGTCCTTTCCAAAAGAAGCTGTAAATCATTCTTTTGAGCAGATGGGCTATGAAGGAGATTTCTCTGTAAAGACCTTTAGGAAAGGGAAGGTCTCATCCCAATGGAAATTCCTGCTCCATGTGGTTATCCACAGCTTGTCAAACAAGCATGGTGGATGGGACCAGATTCCTGAGGATCTCTCCTTCATTGTTCATGGAATGGTTCAAGGGGTCAAGTTCAGGTATTCACAATTTGTATATACTAATTTACTTGCAAACTTAGACTCCTTAGAGTATTACATGTTTCCTAGATATGTTCAACACATTCTCAACTGTGAACTGGGCTCACAGTTGAGGGAAACAGGTAATATTCTTAAATTGGGACAGATGAAGCCCGGCATCTTTAAAATAATGAAGAAGCCAACTGTAGGCTTCTCTGGGGTAGAAACAGCCCTAGTCCCAAAAATGTTAGAGCTCATTGCTCAAGGTGACAACCTAGCAACACAAGCTAGTGTTGAACCCACACCTCTTTTGTCCCTACCATTAAAAAGACCAGAAATCACCCTCACCTACCAAAGAAAATCCAAACGAACCCCTGCTCAGACTATTGAGTCTGTGCAGGCCCCCAAATACTCAACCTTACAGGAAGAAGTGGACACTAGAGCTCCCACTTCTCCTGAGGAGCAAACCACTCCCATTACTTCACCTATCAGGGCTGAGGTTCCTCAAGCTCACCCTGATGAGCTCAATAGCCCAACAACCTTAAGCCTTCACTCTGAGTCTCAACACTCAAGTGGACAACCTTCAGGGGACAGCTACCATCCCCAGCCTTTGGATCTCAACCAACCAATTCCCAACCTATCCTTTTACACTGATGAAGACTTAGGATTCAGTGAGTACCATGAGTCTCTCTTCTCCTCCCCTACTCAAAGAGAGATGAGTACCTCTGACTCTCCTCAGTCTATCCCCCATCAGTCACCTGTCACTGAGGTGGACACTTCTGAACCTGTTCAGGATGTCCATATGGAAGAGGCTCTCACTTTTGAAAGTGATTACATTATTAAGACCTCAACCATGGCAACTCAGCCCATTGGCATCTCAACTGAGGCTGCCAGTGAGCAGAGGAAAACCAGCAGCCAAGAAACTCAAGCTGGTGGTGAGAGAGAGGACTTTGGTCCAATCATCTCATCCCCCAATGAATCTTCTGATGAAGATGAGGGGAATTTGAGACTAAAGGTGCAAAAACTGTCAAAAACATGCACCTATTTAGTCTCTAAGGTTAGTCACTTGGAATCTCAAGTGACTACCTTACAAAACAGGGTCAATGATCAGCAACTCCAGATTTCATATCTGCAGGAAAAACTAGCTGGGAGACCTTTAAGAAGAGCTCAACCAGGAACACAAGAACCTGTGGAAGTGATTGACTTATCCTCCAGCTCACCTATGCAAGTGGGTGATGCTACCAAAAAGGGGGAGAAAGTTGTTACAACCACAGAACCTGGGAGTTCTTCAGAGAGAATGGACATAGAGGACTCACCATCCTCACTTGCTGTTGTGCATTCTCAGCAACTTCCTCAAGTTCACATTAATGTGGACTCTATAGACTCTCTCATCAGGAGTCTATTTGAGGAAGGCATACCAAGGGCTGTCTCATCTCCACCACTGGGAACTAACAATCAAATCATAAGGTGGAGGTATGATGATGACAGAAGAGCCCTCATACTTCAAAGAGTTCAAGGCCAACAAGAAGTTTTTCAATTCCAAAGCCTGAGCTTTTATGAAAGACTGGATTTAGTCAACCTACCACTTGTCAATCCAAGCAATTCAAGACAAGCTGATAGGCTGGCTCAAAGAATCCAAGACAGGATCATGGCAGAGTTTTCTCTAAGAAGGAGACTTAGGGAATCAGGCAATGTCATCGGTCAACTGGATGTTGAGGTGGACCCTAAGATTAGTTTCATAGGGGAAACCTTGACTGAAGGCCCAGTGACAGAACCTGAGACCCCTGTCTCATCATCAACAACTGCTGCTGAGGTCCAAACTCCAACTGAGACACCTGCTGGTGAAGGTGTTTCTCAGCCTCTCTCTGGCCAGAGCATGGAAGCTACTCCAAGCAATGAAGGCCAAGCCTCAATCCTCCCTGAGTCACAAAGGTCTGTTGGTGACAAAGGGAAAAGGATAATGACTCCTGAGGAAATTGAGGAGGAAGAGAGAGAGAGGAAAAGGAGACTAAGGGGAGAAAGTTCCACTGGGTCATCTAGCTTCATGCAAGCTGCAATCAGGGCTGCCCCCAGACCAAATACTCAGGATGATGAGTTAAGGGCAGTCAGGATAACTTACTTACAGACCAGGAACTATGATATTGATGATATCATCTCCCTCCCCTTAGAAGAACTGAATGAACTGGCTGACAGAGAAGTGTCAAGAGAGTTGAAGGAGAAAGAGGATGCAATGATACTTCTCCAACTCAAAGAGGAGAAGAGACAGAAAAGACTTTACAAGCATGCTCCTACTCTCTCACCAGTTCAAGAAAGTCCTGCACAGAAGATGTGGCTCCACAAGAACCTCAGGTAGATAAAGAGGAAGATAGGATCAAAATGATCAACTACCTGAGTGCCACAGGCTTCTATCAGGCAGATGCACTTCTCCCTTTATCCTATGACTTCATTGAGTTTGAGTATTTAAAGCAACTTGAACTTGAGCTAGTCAAGGAAAGAAAGACAACCAAAAGGAAACTAAGGGAAGAAGCTGCAAAGTCAAGGGCCACCATTCAAAAGAATGCAAAGAAGTCTGCTGACAGACAAAGAATGGTGAGCTTCTTGAAGCTGTATGGATTCTCCGGAAGGAGACTTGGCCCCATGTCTCTATCCACTATGGATGAGCATATTAGGGTGATCAAGCAGAAGATTAAGAGTGGAGAACTTATTGACTTGCACTCTCTTCCAAGTCAAGTCCCACCTGAAGTGGAGGTCAAGTTTGAGCAACCAGAGACACCTCAACCAGCACCTCCAGCTGAGCCCCAGCAAGCTTCATCTTCTGATCCTAGGCAGGGTCAAACTCCCTCTCCTTCTGAACCTGTGAGGGAGGAACACCCAACTGAGAAAGACACTGATGATCAACATGGTGCTGCAGACCAGTCTTCTCAGTTAAAGACAACCAAGAGGAAGAAGAGGATGGCTTCTAAACCAAAGACAAAGAAGAAGAAGCCAAAGTCATCTACCTCTGCACCTCAGGCTGAATCAGATCAACCTGAGGAAGTGCATGATGAGGCAGCCCAATCAACTCCTATTCAAGTGGCTCCTCTAACTAGTGAGACACCCATCTTATCCTGGACATACTCTACCAATCCAGAGAGATGGACTGTTATAAGAGATCAAGGTGTTGAGAATGTCTACTCATGGCAAGACATAATCAACTTACCTCTGCATGATCTCTTTGAGATGAGAAGATACTATGAAAGTCTTGATGATCCTGACCATCTCATGAAGAAAGGAATGGTCCTGATTGTACTGAAGACTACCAACATTTGAAGATCTTCTAAGTGTTTTGGTAGCATCAGCCTAGGGGGAGTTTGTAAGGATTCCTGAAGTCTGATGCAACCCAAAACAGCTAAGTGTCTCAGCAAACATGCACTAAGTACTGAAGTGAAGAATGCTTCGGAAGTTTTACACAAAGCATTAGAAAATACTCTAAGTGTAAAATCTTCCGAAGCCAAGACCAATATCTTCCGAAGCCAAACATGAAGTCTTCCGAAGCTTCAGAGACAAAGTCTTCCGAAGCCTCATCCTATGAAGACAGATTTCTTCCGAAGACTTTTAGTACACATGCTTTATCTGATGTACTGTTCCATAAAGCACCTTTTCCGCTGCATCTCTGTAAAGTCACCAACTTACATGAGTTGGTGAAAAGGGTCATGCTTTTGGTAACTGTACATTGAGGTCTTGAGTCTGTAACTTTCCACTTTATGTACTTTATCCTTTTTGTATTGTAAAAGGATGTGAGCTATGGCATGTCATAGTCACAAGGTCAAAAGGCAGATATGCCTTTTGATCCTACAATTGATTTTGTTAGTGTCTAGTCAATTGTATCCAGCTGGCCTTCAAAGTATGGCCGGCTGTAGGTTGTAGTATAAGTATTTCAAGTTCTTGTATCTCTTCTTAATGCTTTGTAACACTTGTAAGAGAACTTGAGAAAGCAATATACTGCCTCCTTGAAACCCAACTCTCTTGTTCTGTCTCTTTACTTACTTGTGTTCTTTGCTTCACCTTGGTTACCAGTTCACTGTTTGATTAAAGATTAGTTATTCTCCTCATTGTGTGATTGTGTTGTAATTGTAGTTAAGCCCTTAAACGGTCCTGCACAAAGTCTATTCACAAGTGCTGAAGACAAAGTCTGAACACAAGTGCTGAAGACAAAGTCTGAAGACAAGTGCTGAAGACAAAGTCTGAAGACAAGTGCTGAAGACAAAGTCTGAAGACAAGTGCTGAAGACAAAGTCTGAAGACACAAGTGCTGAAGACCAAGTATCAGATGTTGTCATAATAGCTGAAGAGGACTTCTTCAGTAGTTGTGACGGTTTACTTTCAGTAGTTTTATGTTTAATCTTTTCAGTAGTTTTGTAAAACGACTGAAGAGTTTGTTCTTCAGTCGTTGTAGTTTCAGTAGTTTCTTATCAGTAGTTTTATGTTTTATACTTAGCACTCTGATATGTTCTCAGTAGTTGTGAACATTTCAGAAGTTTGTTAAGTGTTAGTTATTTTTGTAATAGATCTGCCAGTTGTCACAATCCCATGATAACAGCAGTGATTGCACTCTATATAAGGAGTGTCAACATTATTGTAATAAGTGAATGATTGAATAGAAATATTTGGTATAATTGAATCATTCCTTATCACAGAAATATATTCTCTCGTATTTGTTTACAAATATCAAACTCTTGCTATAATTTGTCTAATTCTTGATCTTATTCCGCTCCACTACTCACTAATCCATCGAACTTGTGATCACTGATCCTGACAAATGGCATCAGAGCTGGTTAATCATTGATCGATCTGATAATTGATCATTGAAACTGCTATTCAAGATCCAAGTTTGATTGAATTAGCATTTTTGCAAGAAACGGTTATAGAGATTGAATTTTCTGTGTTTTTGGTCATTCATCCAAAGATTTATTCTTGGTTTTCATTGAGTTTGTTGTGGTCTGTCTAAAATCTTTTAAAAGCTTGAATAAAGTTGTTTTTGGACCCAAAATGACTACTCCTTCCAATGATCCTCACAATACTGGTTCCTCAACCAAGCCTCCAATGCTGGTTAGGAATGAGTATAACATATGGCAACGACGTATGCTCCATCACCTGTCTGTTAACAGCTCAGGTTGTTGGACATCAGTGGTACATGGTCCACACAATCCTATGGTGAATAACCCGGAAACCAATCAAATGGTTCCGAAGAGGAAGGATCAATACTCAGATGAGGATAAGAAATTGTTTGAGATTGATGCAAAAGCCCATGGAATTCTGGCCATGGCACTACCCAATGAAATCTATTCTGGGCTAATGCATTATGAATCTGCCCATGACCTCTGGAATGCCTTGAAAGAACAATTTGGAGGAACAGATGAGGTCTTGGCAAATAATAGAGAGATCCTTGCCCAACAATATGAGACATTCTCTCATAGGAAGGGTGAGACACTGACTGAACAGTTTGAGCGGTTCTCTTGTTTGATCTCTGAATTAAAAATGGTCAAACATGAGTACACCAATACCCAGATGAATAACAGATTTCTCAGATCACTGCCTGAGAGATGGGACACATATACTATTGTCCTACGCTCCAGTGCAAATTTGGACAAACTATCTCTCACCCAACTCCATGGGAAATTGCTCACATTTGAGAGAGAGATAGAACAAAAAAGAAAACTATCTTCATCTGGTAAGCTCACTGAAGACTTTGTACCAGGCAACACTGCCTTGGTTAGTCATGAGTCAGAATATGCTTCATCTGAATGCCAGTATGATGAGCATATTGATTTCTCTTCAGACATTTCTGATTCAGCATTTGTGAGTGTTGATAGTCTGTTTACTGGGTGTAATAATGACAATCTGTGCTTCATCATGGATGATCTCAAGGGGATTGCTGATGATGACTTAGAAGAGATGGATATTTTGAGCCAAATGGCCTTGATAAATATCAGATCTCAGAAGTTCTACAAAAGAACTGGAAGAAAGTTCCCAGGACTCTCTGGCAAAACCAAAGTTGGTTTTGACAAGAGTAAGTTGGGTGTCACAAATGCCAAAGGCTTGGACACTTTGCTAGAGAATGTAGATCATCTGGATCTAATTCCTCTGCACCTTTTGTGACTTTCCCTGGAAATAGTCAACAAAACAAAGGGCAACATCCTGTCAATTCTAGTCATCATTCTCAACTACAATCTCCTGCATATTTTGTTCCTCAGAGTCAAATGCCATACCCTTACCCTTGTTATTACATGCCACAAACCAGTCAAGTTCAAGCTCCTATGGTATCACAACCTCATGCACTACCAGAACCTCAACCATCTCATCAACCTCCTCAACCTCAACAACATAGCTTCTTCACCCCTGAAGTTGTTGACTGGAGCAGTTTGCCAGATGACATGTCTGGTCATGAACAACTGTTCAAAGGTGCTGATCAACATGGTGGTGATAGTCCTTTTGGGAATCTAGCACTTATGGCTCTGGAGTCAACTGAGGGTTCCTGCTGAAATGCATCATCTTCACAGGTAACTTAGGTATCTTCAGAGGCTAAAGCCAAGTTATGTTCTGAATCATGCATAGCTGCCTTTGTCTCTATTAGAGAGGCAAATGTAGTATTAATAAATCAAAAACTTGAGTTTGAGAAAACCATTTCCAAAAGACAAGCTGAGTATGAGTCTGCTCTTAATAGTAAAAGTGATGAGATTTATAAGCTTAAATGCCAATTAAATGATGAAAAGGCTAAGCTAGAGGTTATTCTGGAAGACCAGAGAAGTCTCAAAGAAACCCTTGCAGTCACCCAAGTAGAGTGTGATCGATGGGTACAATCATGCAAAGGTTTTGAAATGCTTCTTAGTAAGCAATCAGCTTCCAATGTGAAGTTTGGCATTGGTTATAATCACACTGCTCCTCCTACAGATTTTGCTCCAAGAGTAGAAGTGAATCTGATGGAGAAAGCAATAACCAATCCACCTCATCATGTGATTCACTTTTTGATAGAGCATCATCAAAAGTAGAAGTCAGCACTAAGCCCTCTCAGAACCAATCAGCTGATGTTGATGGTTCAATTGCTGACACTCACATGATCAAAGAGTTGATCAAATCAGGAGTTATTTCTGAAGTCCTGAAAGGACTGGAGAGCAAGATTTGACACCTGAAGTTCAAACTCCAACTACTGTCAGCATTGAAAAGAAGAAAACTGTCAGTAGAAAGAGTTTGAAGACTACTAAAGAGGAAGTCAAGAAAGCAAATAATGCTTCCAAAGTACTGAAGAGCAAGTCTTCAGTAGTTTCATCCTCTTTAGTTGATGATCAACATAAGATGGAAAAGAAACCATGTGAAGTATGTGGTTTGTTCAATCATCTTACAGATGATTGTTGGTACAAAAGAGGATCCAAACTCAAACATAAAGAGGAAATTAAAGAGAAAATGGTTAAAATGAAAAATGAGTTTGAAGCCACATTTGTACCAGCAACATCAAATCCTGTAACCCTTAAGTCCAAAAAGAAATCTAAAAAGGAAGGGGTTAAACAGGTAACAGCTGAGATCGCTCAAAAGAAGAAGGTGCAACATAAGAACTTATCAAACTCCAATGCTAATGTGTCTGAAGAGCTGAAAGCTTTATCACAAAATCAGACACAGCTGGTTATGATGGTTCAACATCTATTGGGAAGAGTTAACCAATTAGATGTTCCTATGTTGAACCCACAGAAAAGGAGGTCCAAGCCAAAGGATTCCTCTTCTTCACCATCTTCTTCCTCTCAGGTTGTTATTTCCAACAAACCTGTTAGTCTACCATCTGTTTATGTGAACAGGCCTAAAACCAAAAAGGTTTGGGTCTCAAAATCTAACTAATTTGTTTTGTTCTGCAGGGTTCTTCAACATGCCACAGAGGCATCTGGTATGTAGACAGTGGAGGATCCATGCATATGACAGGAAACAGATCACTTCTTAATGACTACTCTCAAGGAAGGAAGGGGTTTGTGTCTTTTGGTAATGATGCAAAGGGTTACATCATCGGCAAAGGCTTTGTTTCCAATGGGGAAATAAAGTTTGATGATGTTAACCATGTGGAAAATCTCAAGTACAACCTCTTGAGTGTCAGTCAAATGTGTGACAAAGGCCATGTTGCTCTTTTCACCAGTCAGAACTGCCGGATTCTGTCATCCAAAGTTCTAAGTTTGATTGATAAGGTGTTGGATGAATACACTCTCCTTAAGGCCAACAGGACAGGAAGAGTGTATGCCTTAGATCTTTCCAAGAAAATAGATCTCAAAGGCCATCCTTGCCTATTTTCCAAGGCTTCCCCTCAAGAATCTACACTATGGCATAGAAGGCTGGGTCATGTTAATCTCAAAACATAAATCAGCTGATAAATCATGGTTTAGTAAGGGGATTGCCTATGAAGGAGTTCAAATGTGAAGATGACTGCACTGCTTGTTTAAAAGAAAAACAACACAAAGCTTCATTTCCCTCCATAGAAGAACCTAAGTCCAATGCCTGCTTACAGCTTCTTCACATGGATCTCTTTGGTCCTGTGAGAGTGATGAGTATGGCTAAGAAGAAATACTGTCTGGTAATTGTGGATGATTACTCCAGATTTGTATGGACTTTCTTCTTGCATTCAAAGGATGAAGCAGCTCAGAAGATTATCAACTTTGTGTTGTATGTTGAGAAGCAGTATTCCCTCTCAGTCAAGTGTATTAGAAGTGATAATGGAACAGAATTTAGAAACAATACACTTGAGGAGTTCTACCTCTCAAAGGGAATCAAGAGGCATTTTAGCATTCCAAGAACTCCTGAACAAAATGGAGTAGTGGAGAGAAAGAACAGGACCCTTATTGAAGCTGCAAGGTCCATGTTGGCTGACTCTGGACTGCCAATGACTTTTGGGCTGAAGCTATCAATACAGCTTGCTATGTACAAAATAGAGCTCTAGTAAATAAGAGGTTGATGAAAACTCCATATGAAGTTCTTCATCATTTGGCCCTCTAATTTCATTCTTCAGAGCTTTGGATGTCCTTGTTTTTCATTCTCAACACACGGGATCAACTCCAAAAATTTGATTCTAAGGTGGATGCAGGGTACTTGTTGGTTATTCATCAACTTGCAAAGCATACAGAGTCTTCAACTGTAGAACAAGATGGTTGAAGAGAAACTCTACATGTTAAGTTTAATGAATCTCAAAAGGACAAGATTCCACAAAGCCCTGTGGAGATATTTGATTTGGACATACTGCAATATGTTCCTTATCAAACTCCTGCTGTTGTTCCTGTCAATAGTTCACCACCTGGTGGTACTGCTGGTGCTGATGATGATGATAGTAGTACTCACCCTTCAAGTTTAGTGATCAACTGCCTGATTCAGCTAGACCTGATGTTTCTGTAGCTCCAGCAGCACAATCCACAACAAATGCTGATGAGATTTCTACAACTTCAACTTCCTTTGAATTACCATCTACTGATTGGTTTCAGGAAATG
The DNA here is from genome assembly GCA_025215565.1 of Flaveria ramosissima. NCBI lineage: Eukaryota > Viridiplantae > Streptophyta > Magnoliopsida > Asterales > Asteraceae > Flaveria > Flaveria ramosissima. The sequence continues at coordinate 28,386,321 of CM046036.1, forward strand.
CTTCACCATCACCATCTGTTGCTGCTGAGCCTGCTACAAATACTTGCACTGATCTCATTGTGTACCAAGATCTGAAGAATCACCCTATGTCTCAAATCATTGGTGATATCACTGCTGGAGTATCAACAAGAAGTCAATTGTCAAATTTCTGCTTCTATGCTCTCTTCATCAGTCAGCAAGAGCCAAAGAATTATCACATTGCTTTAAAGGACAATGGATGGGTTGATGCCATGCAGCTTGAGCTTCTTCAGTTCAAGAAACAGCAAGTGTGGGAACTGGTTCCTCTACCTCCAGGTAAGTGTGCAATAGGCACTAAATGGGTGTTTAGGAACAAAACTGATGAAAATGGGCTTATTGTTAAGAACAAGGCCAGACTGGTTGTTCAGGGGTTTGCACAAGAAGAAGGTATTGATTATGATGAAACTTTTGCCCCTGTAGCCAGACTGGAAGCAATTCGATTGTTTTAGCTTATGGCGCTTATCAAAATCTTAAAGTTTTTCAAATGGATGTCAAAAGTGCATTTTTGTATGGGAAAATTTAAAGAAGAGGTTTATGTATGTCAACCACCAGTGTTTTGAGGACAATAAACATCCTAATTGGGTGTATAAGCTTGATAAGGCTCTTATGGGTTGAAACAAGCTCCTAGAGCCTGGTATGAGACATTATCAAACTTCTTCTGGAAAATAATTTCACTAGAGGCTCCATAGATAAACTTTATTCATAAGAAAGCTGGGCAGCATAATCTACTTGTTCAAATTTATGTAGATGATATATTTTTGCATCCTCTGATCCACAGTTGTGTGATGCCTTTACAAAGTGATGCAACAAAAGTTTGAAATGAGTGCCATGGGGGAATTACAATTCTTTCTGGGTTTGCAAATCAAACAAAAGGCTGATGGAATTTTCATTCATCGTCGAAATACACAAAAAATCTTTTGGAAAAGTTTGATTACAAAATTGTAACCCTGTTCTACTCCCCTGTGCAACACCACACAACTGGATACAGATCAGAAAGGTAAAGTGGTTGATGATGAAACACTTTACAGATGTATGATTGGGTCCTTGATGTACTTAACAGCTTCTAGACCAGATATTATGTTTGCTACATGGGTTTGTGCTAGATTTCAGGCTGCACCTAAGGAGTCTCTTTTGATTGCAGTCAAAAGGATCTTTAGATATCTGCAAGGCACTCCATCTCTAGGTTTTATGGTATTTAACTAGACATTCTGGTAAATTAGTTGTTTTTTCTGACAATGACTATGCAGGGTGTAAGTTAACAGGAAATCAACTTCTGGTGGATGTCAATCCTAGGAACTGTTTGATTTCTTGGCAGAGTAAGAAACAAACCTCAGTTGCTACATCAACTGCTGAAGCCGAGTACATTGCTGCTGCAAGCTGTGTACATCTCAGGTACTATGGCTTCAAAACCAATTATTGGATTATGGCAAACAGAGACTAAGACCCATTGTTAATGGATAGCTCTTCAGCTCTTTGTATTGTCAGAATCCTGTCCAGCACTCTAGGACTAAACATATTGAAATCAGACACCATTATTAGAGATTGTTTTGAAAAAGTCTGATTGATCCAAAGTTGTTCCTAGTGCTGATGAGCTTGCACACATTTTACTAAGCCTTTTGGATAGTTCAACTTTCCACAACCTGGTGTTAAGGCTTGGTATGCTGCACTAGAATAAGTGACAACTACTGATGATCTTTGTAATAAAACTGATGATCATTGGTAACCATGTCATATATAAGTACTGATGAGTTCCTTTCCCCTCAGTAGTTTTTATAACGAAGAAGGCTACATTCCTCACAAGTACTGAAGTAGTTTATTTGTTAAAACAGTTGATGTAGTTACAACAGCTGATGAAATCACAACAGCTGATGTAGCTACAACTACTGATGTCAGAAATGCAGATAAGTACTGATGACCAATGAAACCTCTGAAACTCAGATTTAAGTCTGATGAGTAAGTGTGGAGGTCAGACTGAAACAGCTGAAAAGCTATGAATTGACGAAAACAGCTCTTCAGTTGTTTCTACAACTGCTGTTTCTAAACAACTGAAGCCAAACCTATGTCTTCAGTAGTTTACAACTACTGAAGACTAACACCAAGTCTTCAGCTGTTTACAACAACTGATGACAAAACCACTGTCTTCAGTAGTTTCACAACTACTGATGACAAACACCATGTCCTCAGTTGTTTCACCACCTGAAGTCAAAATTGTCTTCAGTAGTTTTATAACTATTGAAGACTAAATCAGAGACTTCAGTTGTTTCAACGTCTGACGGTTAAAACCAAGTCTTCAGTTGTTTTATAACAACTGATGATCACACCAATACGGTCAGTCATTTCAAACCTCTGAAAGTTAATGCCACGTAATCAGTAGTTTCAACAAATGATGACTAACACCAAAACCCTTTAGTCGTTTCATAACCCTACCCTTTAAATACCTTATCCCACCTTCAGAGTTTTTTTCTCACTTCTCTCAAACCTAACGTTCAAAAACTCTGTACCCTCTCTTCATCAATGGCGACCATGCAACTAAAACCACGACACAACTGTGTCGCTCATCTCACAAAATCGCCATACTGGACCAAGTTTCACAACGCCATTGATTTAATGGTCCAGTCACCTTACCAAACAGCTTTTTTGTTAAACCCCACCATATATGCCGAATCTCTTAGCCAATTCTAGACAAACGTCACTCTTGTCTCTGAGGAGAATGACACAGAGTCTCTTCAATCATTTGTCCATAACCAAAAAGTGGTCATTACTCCAGACATTCTTCGCCAAACCCTCAATCTGGATGATGCCGCTTTCCCAACTAGGTATCCAAAGGGCACAACAGATCTATCATTTGCCCACCATGGATACGAAGGTAACCTGAGTGCCTCTACCATATTGAAGAAACATTTCCAAGATGCTGAACGTCTCATCTTTCATATGGTAAACGTCTGCCTTGCCCCCAAGACTTCATCATGGGATCAAATGTCCACAAGGTGGCAACAGGTACTGTACTCCATCCTTGAGCAACAACCTTTAAATTTTTCTGAAATACTATTTTTAGAGCTCAAGGATATGGCCCAAAAACAACTTGCCAACCGTTGGATATTATATCCTCGGTTCATAATGGCCATAATTGAAAACCAGCTTCAAGCTGAGGGACTTGTTGGCCTGGGAGTCCCTGCTATGGCTGTATTGCCTGAAGTATACTCCCGGCACAACTCTGACCAATCACTGAAAATGGCTGCCAAGCTGCGCAAACCCACGCAGCTGGAACCCACAGCCACCACCACCAAATCCAGAGTCCCCACCAAACCAAAAACAAAACGACCCAAAACAGCTATTCAGGGAGATGAGTCCCCTAAAGATGCTCCTGTACCACCAAGGCAGGATATACTTGTTGGTGTAAACCCCCCAGCAGTATCAAAGACTCTACCAGTCACAGCCGCTCAGGATTCCTCTCAAAAGGAGCCTGAAGCAACCAAAGAAGGGGTACCCACAAATCTGGAATCTTCCTCATTTGAGGAGATTACCATTGAAGAGCATCATTCTCCCCAGGTGCATACTGATTTTACCCTATCTCCTTATGAAAATGCCCCCCAAAGTCCAACCATTATAATTGCAAATGTGCTGACTCAGCTGCATGCCTCTCCTCCTCCCCAACAACCACCAAAGGGGAAAACCACAGCCATTGAGGAAGAGGATCAACATGCTTCTGACAACCCACAGCACAGGGGTTTAAATGTTCTGTCTCCTGGTGTAGATAAGGAGATCAGAATATCTGGTGAGGCTGCCACCTCTTCTGAATCAGCACATGATCAGACTGAGGCTGGTAACATTGCTAAAACCTCATCAGAGGCAACAGCTGATGAAGGACATGGTCCTGAGGCTGAAAGTCCCCAGTTCCAAGAAAAAGGGGCACATGCTAAAACTGGTCTACACCCAGTGCATGTACATCCTGCTACAAGCAGGAGGTCAGGTGATTCAGCATCTGCTGATGATGACCTGGGCTTCTTTTATGATGTTCTAGCCCAAAACACAATTCTTGAGGAAGAAGTCAGTAGACTACAAAGACTACTTGACCAATTCTCTCAAGAAGCAAGTCCATCTGACACCAACATACACCCATAGATGGCACCTTCACCTGAAGGTCTCCCAAACACTCAGCCAATCAAAACTTACAGCCCACCAGCCTCTACTTCTGGCACTGCTTCTCAGGGACAGAACCCCTCTGAGCAAACAGCTGCTATCTTCCAGAAATCCCTACCTCTCATCACCCCAATGATCACAGATATTGTGATCAAAACCATGGATGAGAGGCTTCCCTCAATCATACAACCCCTGGTGGAGGAGATTGTGAGCACAAGGCTTTCTACTACTCAAACCCTTGCAACCAATGCAACCAAAAAGGGGGAGAGTCAGTTAGTGAAAGCAAAAGGGAAGAGCATACTGAAAGAACAGGAGATTGAGAAGGAAGAGGAGGTTGTGAAGGAGATTGAGAAGGAAGAAAAGTATGTGAAGGGAGCTGACATTGATCAAGTGGGTGAAAGTCACAAAGACTTTCATATCACATATAAGAAGAGGAAGATTGAAAGAAAAGAAAAAGAACTCCAAAAAGAACTCAAACTTGATGAGATGATCAAAATGGCGGATGCTACACATAGTAAATCTATGGACTCCATTATTGATCAACTGTATAGACAAGGGTTCGATACTGCACAGCTTGACTCAGAGATTAGAAGACTTGAAGTTGAAGAAATTAACTCAAGATGGGCAAGTTATGATGCATTAGAAAGAGAAAGACTGGAGATCATGATCAGATTCATTGCAAAGTATCTTGGGAGATCATTGATCGAGATTAAGTCATGGACCAGGGACAGTATCTTGGCAATAACCACCAAGATCTGTACGTCTGAAGCATACACTAAGGGACTGGTGATTGAAGCACTAAATGAGGCAGGTGCTGGGAACAGAAATGAACTAGCAAAACACTCCAAAGCCTCACTCACTACAAGAATGCTAGAACAACCTGCAAAACCTACCACTTCAAAATCACCACTACCACAACCCATTAAACCAACTCCTTTACCCTCAAAACCAACAGCCGATGATGCATCCAAGAAGAAGAAGAGAAGGATGTTGAGGCTAGAAGAAGAAGAAGAAGAGGATGATGAGGAAGAAGATAGGCTGCCTCTTTCCGCAGTCCTAACTTTGCCTAAAGCCAAACCTATGCCCATCACTCCCACCTCACAGATGGAGACTGTGAGAGTAAAGATAGAAGAAGAACAGCAGCAAAGGCTTCATGATGAGGAAATGCTGAAAAGCATAGACAAAACTTATGCTGCTTCGTCATCAATAATAAGTATGAAGAAAGAAGCTCTGAGATTGTACACCCTTGCCAACACATTTCAATATCAAAAGGAAAAGGTGAGGATATGGCCTGATCCTAGGGTGGCTCACAGAATTGTAAAGAAAGACATTTCTGCGAGATACAAGGGCCAAGTAAAAAGGATCGTAGATGAAAAGATCACATTGGTCCTTGTAGTATCACCCTGGGAAATTCTAGAAGACTTCAAGAAGGCTTATGAGACTAAACAGCCACCCCAAAAGATGTTAGAGAACAGAGTTATTAAAAAGGGGTTAGTCTACGAGAAGCTTGAGAACTTCAAACAAAATGAGCTCAGTCTGTTACTTGAAGGTACTCACCCAGATGAGTTTGCATACAGACAGATTACAACAGTTGAGCTCAAAAATGGCAAACAGGCCAAGTACATCTCAGAGCTGTATGGGCGTGAAGGATTGTTTGATGGTGAACCAGAAAATCTTACCATGGAGGAACAAATTATGTTTCTCAGAGCATACACCAGAGAATCCTACAGGCTTATACATGGGAAGTGAGTCTCATGGATGGGGGAACAGCTCAGTGTCCAATTCCCCAATATAGAGCTCCCATCCATACATTGCCAACCAAATCATCAGAGACTCATTTCCAGGCCAGTGCTTATATGGGTCATCTTCTCAACTGATCAAGAAGGAAAAAGACCAACCATTTTGCCAACAATAAGTGGGACCTCAATAAAGTTAAAGGTTTTGGCTGCATTGGTTCAGGGGGAGTTTGTTGGACCAAAAGAACCAATGAGCCGGATCAGAAAAACCTTTAAGTCCCACAGACGTCACAACAACTACTGAAGTCCACAACAGCTGAAGAGAACACCTGAAGACAAAGTCTGAACACAAGTGCTGAAGACAAAGTCTGAACACAAGTGCTGAAGACAAAGTCTGAAGACAAGTGCTGAAGACAAAGTCTGAAGACAAGTGCTGAAGACAAAGTCTGAAGACAAGTGCTGAAGACAAAGTCTGAAGACACAAGTGCTGAAGACCAAGTATCAGATGTTGTCATAACAGCTGAAGAGGACTTCTTCAGTAGTTGTGACGGTTTACTTTCAGTAGTTTTATGTTTTATCTTTTCATTAGTTTTGTAAAACGACTGAAGAGTTTGTTCTTCAGTCGTTGTAGTTTCAGTAGTTTCTTATCAGTAGTTTTATGTTTTATACTTAGCACTCTGATATGTTCTCAGTAGTTGTGAACATTTCAGTAGTTTGTTAAGTGTTAGTTATTTTTGTAATAGATCTGCCAGTTGTCACAATCCCGTGATAACAGCAGTGATTGCACTCTATATAAGGAGTGTCAACCTTATTGTAATAAGTGAATGATTGAATAGAAATATTTGGTATAATTGAATCATTCCTTATCACAGAAATATATTCTCTCGTATTTGTTTACAAATATCAAACTCTTGCTATAATTTGTCTAATTCTTGATCTTATTCCGCTGCATTACTCACTAATCCATCGAACTTGTGATCACTGATCCTGACAGTATTATTCTTCCTCGCGGTCTTCAAGACAACCCATTCTTCAGGAATTTGAAATCCTGGTTTCAGAATGTAACAATGGGTGTCAGTGAAGTGAGTGGAATATTTTTGTCGCAGATCTGAGACACGCTAAGCATATTGAAGTTTAGTTGTTCATAATAGTTCACTCTATAAAAACTCAACAACCCATTTGTCAAAGATCCTTCACCCATGATTCTGCCTCCTTGTGAATCCCCACCAAATGCCACAGTAGTTCCTTGAACATGCTTGAAGTCATGAAGGAGGGAACTGTCTCCTGTCAAGTGTCTGGAGCATCCACTATCCACATACCATAAGCTATTGGACTTGTATGGATGACTCTACAAGCATAAAAAGAACTAATTAGAATATGGAACCCAAGCCATGATGGTCTTGGGTTTCCTATTCCTATCCATGATAGTATCTTCTTGATATTTTCCTCTAAATTATGGCTTAGAGGATGAAGTTTTGCTTGATTTCTGTTGTGATCTTGCTGATTTCATCTCATCAACTTCAACTGAAGAGTCAGAAGAGTATTCAAACCTTTGGTCCCTGTTTCTTTGAAGAAATTTGACCCGTTTTTTATTTTCAAACATCATTTTTTATTTATATCTTGAATGAAAATCATATTGTTGTTTTATATTGTGGTTTACATTTCTTTTGACACTCTTCAACTCCTTTTGATCACAAAAGTCATCATCAGAAGTTGTAACCCTGGATTGTTTGTTATATAGAGGACTTCTAAGTTTGGATTTCACAGTTGAGATCGGTGAGATGGGCTTGTTTTGTGGAATTCTCAAGCCTTTTTGTTTGAAGAAACAATTAGATATGGTGTGGTTAGTCATATCACAAACAAAACAATATTTGTTAAAATAAAAATTTTGGTAGAATGATTGTTCATGTTACAGATTGAGCAGTATTGATTGAAATAACACTCATTTGTTTTGTGATTTGACATTTCACAAATGTCGCAATACATGTGTTTGTCTCTTGATGTTGATCTTGAAGTTGAGGCCTCAGTAGATTTAGCACATTTCAACTAAGCCTCAGTCTTTGATATTTGTGAGGAAGCAACATCAGCCTTTTTAGTAGTTTGTTTCACAACACTACTAATTTCTACTCTTTTAGGCTGATTTTGTTTCCTTTTGCCTTTGTTGTCCTCCTTTTCTTGCTGATTTACATGATCTTTATTAAAAATATCAAAACCAACGCCTTGCTATAGTTTTGATGATTGAGAATTTGTTTTCATTTTTGTCTTTTGAATCAGAGAAGTTTTTCCTTTGTTTTCCTGTGAAATTGTATCTGATTTGATTGAAATTTTAGGTGATTTGATCTCACAATCAGATCCACTTTCAGCAGAGGGTTTCACATGAACATCAACCTTCTTCTTTTCATTGAGACTTTCAGGGATGAACTTCACAAATGGCACTGTTGCCTTGACTTGGCTCCTTGGTTTAATGACATTTACAGACTTGTCTAAGCACTCTTTGATATTGATGGGATAACCTAACTTGATTTTATCTTCATTTGTTTCAATATAAACACTTAGTTTTTTTGGGGATTTGTTATATGTGAACCTACTGAATTAGTTTCAATAGTCTTAGGTTCAAAATTTGCTCAGAAAGAGTAAGTGACTCAGGCATGACAGTGTAATTGTAATTTTATGGAGGGGGACATGACTTGTATCCTATCCCAGTCATGTCCTTAGGATCCTTTTGTGAATCAAGCATCTCTTGCAACTTTGCTGAAGACAGTTAAAACTTTTCAAGTTTCACTTCAGTGGCTGATTGCTCAGCTTTGGATTGAGTTAACAGTTCAGTGAACTTTTCATTTTCAGCTGCAAGAGTATACTTTTTCCCATGCAATTTTTCAATGTTAGAAATTAGTGATTTGATTTTAATTTCAAATCTCTTCATTTCACGTTTAAGCATATCAGATTTTACTTTTTCTTCTTTGATTTTAGCAGCCAATTTGTGACTATGCTCACGGTATCCCTGCAATTTAGCAATGCATTTATCACTACAAAGATTTTATTTTACCTCAGATGGCATAGGAGTTGGGCCACCGTTTATTTGAGCCATAAGAGCATGGTTTTGAAATTGAGGCTTCACTTCCTCAGCATACAGGCTCCAATCACTTACTCCATCTTGTCTGATGACAAGTGCATTTGAAGTAGTTTGGATGCTTGATGTGCTCTAAATTATACATAAAAATTCTATCAAAAGCACATCAATTATTCCTTGATATCTTCCTTAAAATGATGAAATTGTACTTAAAAGTGTTAAATTGTGTTTTCGGGTGTTTAAAAGGGCAAGATGGACAAAAGGAGTATATTTAACAAGAAATTGAAGTAATCCGAGCTTTGGACTCCAAGCACGGGGTCGTGCCTCATTAAGCACGCCCCCATGCCTTGCCAGAAACACACCCCCGTGCTAAATTAACACACCCCGTGCTTGGACATCTGACAGGACAAAAAGTACTGTTTCCTAAAAGTAGGCACGGGGCCATGCCCCACCTCCAACACGGGGCCGTGCCCCATTTAGCACGGGGTCGTGCCCGACACAACCTGCATGTACGAGCCGACCAACTTTCGTAAGCATTGTACTAGCACGGGGCCGTGCCTTTTAGACACGGGGCCGTGCTTAAACACTCCGGAAAGCCTATAAATAGAAGCCTAAGCTCACCATTTTTGGCAAGCTTTGGTGGGAGAGTTACTCTGCAGAATTCTCTCGGTAAGCAAGACTTCAAGATCATTCAGAGGCTCGGGAGGTGCATACAACACTTGGAAGAAGCTTGGGATCACCTAAACATCATCCATTGTGGATTATCGGTTTGATTGTTCCATTTCACCGATGATCACTTATCTATCTTCTTTGTTATTTGTTGCTATGTTAAAGCTCATTATGAGCTAAACTCTATTTATCATCCTAATCGGATGAAACTTATGTAATTTGTGATGAACTAATGGTGTGATAAATATTATGTTAATGTTATGGTGGTCTTGGGAAAACTATTGATGGGTAGCATCTACATTTGAACGGGAAGTTATAAATTTATGGTTTGTGATTGTGATTGTCATACAACGTTGAAAACCGTATGATTAACTTTCATTCGCGAAACCGGTCTTCATAATAAATCCATGGCTAATGAACTAGAAATGGTTATTAGAAATCATATCACTTTAACTTTCTGATCATTTGCGGGTTCCCTTTTATTAGTTCGGAAACTTCAGTAATTGTTACGGTTTTCTAGAATTAATGGTATGTTAGGAAGGAACCTGATCAACTCTCTTTTTAACATTAAATTATGTTTTCAGAAATCGTATATCAAATAGGACACAAAATATTCACCTACATTACTAGGGCTTTGATCTGAGCAGTAAACTCAGCCTGACAGGATCAAGTCACTACGGCAGCAGGATAGACGAGAAATTGCGCTGGCTCATCTTTATAAACATTAACATAATTACATTAATCAATATCTTTAAATCACATCACCAGTTCATCACAATTACATAAGTGGAGTCTAATTAGGATGATAATTTTTATTCCCTGGTTTTAAATCCAAACGCTTCAAATCTTAGTTTACTTTCTTTCTATTATTGTTTATTTTTAAACCCTAAAAATCTTTCCAATGCAAATTATCACTTTCTTTAACAAAAAACCAAATCTGATAGTCAAACATCGAGTTGGTTGAGTAGGCTAGGTGTGTCCATGGATTGATACTCGGTTCTTACCAACACTATATTACCACACGACAGGTACACTGCCTTTTGTGTGTGTGGTTTAGTATTAGTAATAACCAATTAAAACTGAATCTGTGCAATAAATCTTTTATCAAAATATATATACTATCTGCACCACATCAAGTTTTTGGCGCCGTTGCCGGGGACACACGGCAGTTTGAAAGACAAACTAAATTTTTGACTATCTTGCATATAACTTGTTAATATATATTTTGTTTAAACTTCATTTTTATTTTTAGGTAGTTTGCCTTAGCTAGTTTAGTTATATTTGCCTGATTCATTTTAAGCCTTAGTTAGTTATTGCTTCCTTAAGTTAGTGTATGTCCGACTCGTCTAGTTCAGAACTTGTTCCGCCTCTTCCGGAACCCGAACGACTTTTCCGTCAAAGATTGCGCAAGAGATCACAACAAGAAGCACCAGCCATTGAAGAAGACATTTTGGAAGATACACCATCCGAAGAAGACATGACTAACCAAGACGAGGACATGAAGATGACACACTATGCCACACCGTCAATAGATGGTTATGAGTCTAGTGTTGTCCAACCAGCAATAGCGGCCAACAATTTCGAGATTAAGTCTAGTATTATCCAACTCGTAGAAAATTCTGTTAAGTTCAATGGGTTACAAGACGAAGATCCTAATGCTCACATCTCACGATTCCTTCGTATCTGTGCGACCTTCAAAATCAATAACTGTTCAGACGACGCCATTCGACTAAGACTTTTTTCATTTTCACTTCGAGTCCGAGCCATCAATTGGCTTGATTCACTTCCGCCTGGTTCCATCACCACATGGGCGGGAATGGCTGCACAATTCCTTTTGAAATACTTTCCAACCGATCGCACTGCCAAACTAAGAAGCAACATCATAATTTTTCGTCAAGACGACGATGAATCATTACACGCAGCATGGGAGGGATATAAAAGTCTCCTTTAGAGATGCCCACATCACAAACTTGATCTGTGGCTGCAGTGTCAAACCTTTTATGATGCGATCAGCGGAGCACACAAGCAAGCGGTAGACCAAAGTACGGGAGGAGATTTCGGAAGTGTCACGCCATCAGAAGCATATCAAGCCTTAGAAAGAGCAGCTAAGAAAAGCTTTGCTTACAATCCCTTAAGAACCAAACCCAGTTCTAAAGGTATTCATCATGTAGACTCTGAAACCCTAATTGCAGCTCAATTAGAAGCTCTAACCAAAAAATTTGAACAATTGCAAAGCGAGCTAAAGAAAACTCCAACACGATGCAACACATGTGGAAATTCACACAAGACCAACGAGTGCCAACAAGGCATTATGATGGTTGAAGATGTTGACTACGTAGGAGGCCCAAACAACTCATACAATTCAAATTGGAGAAGAAACTCGAATTACAGAGATGCTGGCAATAACCAACAATGGTCTAGATTCAACCGAAGGCCACCTTACCAACAACAGAAACCACCATACCAAGGTCCAAGTAGTAGTAACCAAGACCATGGAGCATCATCAATGGAAGACTTATTGCAACAATTGTTGTTAAGCACATAAGCCACAGATGAGTACATCCGGAAATCTGATCGAAGAAATGAGGAGAGGTTCCAGAGAAACGAAGCTAACATCAAAAGCAATAAAGCATCATTACAAACCATAGAGCACCAAGTAGGTCAAATAGCACAACAACTATCTGAAAGACCTTAAGGAGCTTTGCCCAGCAACACTGTGACAAACCCTAATGCTCAAGTCAAAGCCATCACCACCAGGAGTGGCAAAACCACTCAAGGTGATGCACCCGCATTACAACCCATCCTTGAAGAAGTAGAAACTGAAACTCCAAGTAATGCGAGTGATAAGCAAAAGCAACCTGTTGTTATTGAAGAACCAGCAAAGATATACGTTCCACCACCACCTTATGTTCCACCACCTCCATATCCACGTCGTTTGAGACAACAAAGAATGGAGACACAATATGGAAAATTCCTTGGGTTGTTCAAGCAACTCCACATCAATCTGCCCTTGGTGGAGGCCTTAGCTCAAATGCTAAACTACGCTAAGTTTTTAAAAGGTGTCTTGTCAAACAAAAAGAAGCTGGAAGAGTTATCACACGTAGTTTTGAATGAGGAATGCTCTGCAGTTCTTCAAAACGAACTACCTCAAAAGATGACTGATCTAGGAAGTTTCACCATACCTTGCCTAATAGGAAATCTTTCTGTCAGTAATGAGTTAGCTGATTTGGGTGCGAGCATTAACCTTATGCCTTATGCGGTTTTTGAAAAATTAAACCTAGGTGAACCGAGACCTACCCGTATGAGCATCCAGTTAGCTGACCGTTATGTCAAATATCCGAGGGGCATCGTTGAAAATCTCTTAGTTAAAATTGACAAATTCGTATTTCCCGTTGATTTTGTGATCCTAGACATGGATGAGGACAAAAATGTTCCTCTTATCCTAAGTCGACTTTCTTAGCGACTGCTCGAGCCCTCATTGATGTTTGTACAGGCAAACTCACGCTTAGAGTAGACGAGGAGGAAGTAACTTTCAATATAGGCCAATCTATGAAACACCCTCAACATCATGATGACTCACTCTATTACGTTGATGCTTGCGATTCGATCATAAGCCATCATTTGAAGGAAACCCTTCAAAATGAAGCTTGCAACACTCAATTAATAGAAGTTCAAATCACCGAACCCATCTGTGAGAACCAAATCATTCCAGAACTTGAAGTTGATGAAACATCATTTCATCAAGAAGCATTTGAGATTATTGAGCAAGACTTGGAACCAAAAGCCAAACCTTCTATCAAAGACCCTCCAATCTTAGAGCTCAAAGAACTTCCATCTCATCTCGAATACGCTTTTCTTGAAAACACATCTCAACTTCCTGTCATAATCTCATCCGCTTTATCAATTGATGAGAAGAACAAGTTGCTCAATGTGCTTAATGCACACAAACGAGCAATTGCATGGAAAATCATGGACATCATGGGAATCATTCCATCCTTTTGCACTCATAAAATATTGATGGAGGAGAACTTCAAATCCGTCATTCAACCTCAAAGACGTTTAAACCCGAGCATGCAAGAGGTAGTGAAGAAAGAAGTAATCAAACTGCTAGATGCCGGTTTGATTTACCCTATTTCTGATTCGCCTTGGGTCAGTCCCGTCCAAGTTGTTCCAAAGAAAGGAGGAATAACTGTTGTAACTAACGAGAAGAATGAGCTTATTCCCACTCGTACGGTTACATGATGGAGAGTTTGCATAGACTATCGCAAACTCAATGACGCCACAAGGAAAGATCACTTCCCTCTTCCTTTCATCGACCAAATGCTTGAGAGATTGTCTAGAAAAATGTTCTATTGTTTCCTGGATGGTTTCTCAGGTTATTTTCAAATTCCTATTGCTCCCGAAGATCAAGAGAAGATGATATTCACTTGTCCATATGGCACATTTGCTTATCGGCGAATGCCCTTTGGATTGTGTAATGCTCCTGCTACATTTCAAAGATGCATGGTAGCAATTTTTCATGACATGATTGAACACTCAATGGAAGTTTTCATGGATGATTTCTCCATCTTTGGAAACTCATTCGAGCAATGTCTTGAAAACCTGGAAAAGATGCTGGTTAGATGTAAAGACTCTAACCTTGTTTTAAATTGGGAAAAGTGCCACTTCATGGTTACGAAAGGAATAGTGTTAGGACACAAAATCTCTCGAGCAGGGCTTGAAGTCGATCAAGCCAAAGTCGACACTATTTCTAAACTTCTGCATCCCACAACAGTGAAAGACATCAGAAGTTTCCTAGGACATGCAGGATTCTACCGTCGTTTCATTAAAGATTTCTCAAAAATCGCTCGACCAATGACTCAACTTCAGGAGAAAGACGTGCAATTCGTATTTTCTGATGAATGCATTAGTGCATTCAAATTGCTTAAGGAGAGACTGGTAACTGCTCCAATCATGGTTTCTCCAGATTGGACGCTACCATTTGAACTCATGTGCGATGCAAGCGATTTCGCGGTAGGAGCTGTATTAGGACAGAGGAAAGACAAGCAATTTCACCCTATTCATTATGCGAGCAAAACCCTAAACGACACACAAGAAAACTACACTACCACCGAAAACGAACTTCTTGCGGTAGTTTTCGCATTCGACAAATTCCGCTCGTATCTCATCCTTTCAAAAACAATTGTTTACACCGATCATGCAGCCCCTTCGTTATTTGTTCAACAAACAAGATGCAAAGCCGGGATTGATTCGTTGGATTCTTCTGCTTCAAGAATTTGATATTGAAATTCGTGATAAGAAAGGAGCGGAAAATCTAGCGGCTGATCATCTCTCGCGTCTTGAGGATTCAAGTCCTTCACAAACTGAGGAAGCCAAAATAAACGACAATTTTCCTCACGAATTCCTTATGCACATTCAATCCTCGATCGATGAACATCCTTGGTTTGCCGATTTTGCAAATTACTTAGCTAGCGGAATCCTTCTCAAAGGAATGACTTATCAGCAAAAGAAGAAGTTCTTTACTGATATCAAACATTACTATTGAGAGGACCCGTATCTTTTCAGAATCGATGCAGACCAACTCATTCGAAGATGCGTATACGGAAGTGAAGCAGAACAAATTCTAAGGCACTGTCATGAAGGACCCACAGGAGGACATCATGGAGCAACCTTAACAGCCAAGAAAGTATTCGACTCCGGATTTTACTGGCCCACGATTTTCAAGGATGCTCACAACATGGTACGCACCTGTGATGCATGTCAAAGAGCAACCAATATCTCAACACAGGATGAGATGCCTCAGAAACCAGTTCAAGTATGCGAGGTATTTGATGTATGGGGTATTTATTTCATGGGGCCATTCCCGGTGTCATTTGGCAATCGTTATATCTTGGTAGAAGTTGATTACGTTTCAAAATGGGCTGAAGCTCAAGCCCTGCCTACTAATGATGCAAGGAACGTTGTAAAATTCCTTAAGAAACTATTTTCTCGTTTTGGTACCCCCAAAGCTCTGATTAGTGACCGAGGAACTCATTTCTATAACAATCAGCTTGAAAGAGCAATGTCACGTTATGGAGTTCACCATTGCTTTACAACTGCTTACCATCCACAAGCAAATGGGCAAGCCGAAGTCACTAACCGAGGTATCAAATGAATCCTTGAGAAAACTGTAGGTCAAAATCACAAGGACTGGTCTACCAAGTTAGATGATGCATTATGGGCTTTTCGAACAGCCTATAAGACTCCCATCGGCACAACACTGTTCAAACTAGTTTATGGGAAGTCGTGTCTTCTACCTGTAGAACTAGAGCACAAGGCCTTTTGGGCACTTAAAGCAACAAACCTGGACCAAGATCTTACAGGAAAGAATCGATTCCTACAAATTCACAAATTGGAGGAATTGAGGGAACAAGCGTACGAAAACGCTAGGGTTTACAAAGAAAAGACAAGGAAATTCCACGACGTTCGATTAAAGAGCATAAAACAATTTCATGTGGGAGAACGTGTCTTACTGTATAACTCTCGTTTACGTTTATTTCCCGGAAAACTGAAATCACGTTGGTCTGGACCTTATACGATCAAAAACGTGTTTCTGAATGGTGCCATTAAAATTTATAACCACGCAGGTTTTAGTTTCAAAGTAAATGGTCATCGTTTGAAACCGTATAACGATGGACCAACCAAGATTCCTTCGGAGGAATTAAACCTCCGCCCCGACGAAAACTACGTGCGGGGAAGGGTCATGCCGAAGACCCAAAACTTAAACGCGGCACTTATACATAAATTTTTCTCATTTTTAAGCAATTTTTAGGACTTCACAAGCACAAGCACGGGGCCGTGCCTCATCAAGCACGCCCCCGTGTCTCTGACAAATTTTTTCCACGATCTCCGCCGACGACTGTGGAACGTTGCAGGTCGAATTTAAGACGAAATCTAACAAGCACGGGGCCGTGCCTAGCCAAGCACGCCCCCGTGTTCACTTTTCACGACCTGTGTATAAATACCACACTTGTTCCATTCTTTCATCACACTTATTCCTGCTTAAAAAGTCTGAAAAAAAGAAAGAATCAAGTCACGAAAGCTCAAACTGGAATCCTGCGAAGAAACCGCGTTCTGAAACGCGAGAGCCAACGACTCAAGAATATGTTGTCAAGATGCATGAACTAATCAAGCAACTGACTGAAATGAACCTCGTTGCTTCCCAACGCTTAGCTGAACTTATCCAAAAAGTTCAACAGATGAGCGAGGAACTCATTTCCATTAACCGGCAGCTTGCGGAATTGAGCAACCGCACTTCTCACTATCCCATGCCGAACCTTCCACACGAAATGTGTGGAGGTTTCTTTTAGAAGCATTCTGTGATGTGTTAAGTGCGCTGTTGCGCGTTAAAGAGTCTGGTTTTGCTGTTTCAGATTCTCGGCTTTTAACGTATCGTGTAACCGTAGGACCCTAGGAAATGTAATTTTCAATTTGGCTTGTGTTATTAACTCTAGGACTATTTTCGTATCTTTTCTGATGATTTGGAAGTGATAAAACTTAACCGGGAAAATTACATAACACGCAACACTGAAAAACGGAACAACAAAAGACTGAAACCGAACGATACCTCATGAGCACGCCCTCGTGCTTGACAAGACATGACACCACCTGACATTTTCCAGCCTTTTGTCTTGTTTCCCGTCAATTTTGCATGTTAAAAACCGAACTCATTTGCCTGCAAAGTCGTATCCACCTTCAATTTCATCTTGTTTTCCATTTTTCTTTCATCTTTTCAAGTGTTCTTGCAAGAGTAATTGATCAAGAGGTTAGTATGCTAGTTCCTATGATAAAGAAAGTCATTTACATGTAGTTAGGTGATTAGGTCTCTAAACAACCGAAATCCTAACAATTATGTGTAAACACTTGTTCTTAAACGTGTTATGGAATGATGAATGCTTTTAACCTACTTGTTCATATTTATTCTTGTAGAAGATTAGTGTTAATTAGTATGTTTATTTAGATATTAGTATGTTTAGTTAGTTAATTAGTTGTTTTCTTTTATTGTTAACAAGACTATCTTCATAATTCGTGGTGAAACCTTTGTTAATCATGTTCAAGTTACAAGAATTCTCAAGTGGTGTAAAACAATATATATATTTTGAGTATCTTGAATTATTAACAAATGATTAAAATGTTAAACGTATAATCTTTGATTTTTAAATCAAGAAAATGTTAAACTCATGCTTAATCAACGATTTACAAACAAAACCACGATTGCTCGAGTCAATATTTCATGCCTAAACATGTTAACCGCACCCCCACGTTTTACAAAGCGCACCCCCATGTTCAAAAATTTTTCCTTGGATGATAAATTCTTAGCTATTTTTGAACATGAATTGAATCATTATGATGTTATGTCTTGAAAAACATATTATTTTCACTAACATCATGAAACTGCTTAAGAAATTTGTCTTGTCTAGATTAACTTATTTTAAAAATTTCAAGATCATGGATCATCCCTACTTACATTTTGAAGGGAGCCGCGAGAGATGGTGTCATGATAGACTTCAAAGATTGCTACAAAGGGTCGAAAGATCTCACTTACAAGCAGATGAAGAAACACTAGCGGCAGTCGGACAGCTAGAAAGATATAATAATTTATTAAGTGTTCAGTGGAAACGTTTATTCTCACAAAATAGACCTTCCGTTTATGAATTAACTCTTGAATTTTTAGCATCTTTTAAATTTAGCATGAAAGACTCTGACTCTTGGGATGATAGTGCAGTTTCATTCAGATTAGCTGAGCATTGGCATAAAACATCTATTGCCTTGTTCGGTGTCTATCTCAGAATCTACACAGAACAAGAAATGGAGGAGGAGGCAATATCTGGAATGCCGGCATATCATACCTTTCCAGACGAGGAAAGTAAGGACGCGGAAAGTGGTGCAATGAGGAAAGCATTTTGGGAGTGGATTGGAACCGCAGGGTTCAACTCGAGTAAAACATAAAGCAGTCATATACGAGCCCCGCTGCTGCGATACATTCATCGGTTACTCAGTCATTCCATAACAGCTCGTGGTCAAAGCGAGGGAGTTGTTAATTTGAGGGAATTTTTTATTTTATATTGTATGGTTAATCAGTTGCCATGTAATATTGGGAATTTGTTTTGTAATCTTTTTGCCACGAATGCGATTGCAGGTGTGCTCCAACACCCATGTTTGGAGGAAGCTGGATTTTGAACTTATACGAAAGCTATGGTTATAACACTGAGGGAACCGTAGGAGTGATGCCGGGACTGTTAGACTTGAGCATTTGTACAAGTATGTACATGGTGACAAGCCTACCAAATGGGCAGCTGAGATTCATGGATAAGAAAGGACAAATCTGGGATCTGGCGGATCCCGAAGAAATAATCATGGACCTCGACATGCCGATACAGCCGGAAGGAGCCGGAGCTGGATCTTTAAGTTCACGTACAAGGGAATTCCCAACCATTTTAGACCTTTATGAGTCAATCCAAACCACCAGCGACCATGCAAGGCGATCATTTGAATATGCCCAACGAGCCTTCATCCGAGTCGAAAATCTGCACTCCCGAGTCGATGACCTGAGCAGTGATGTCACGTACATCAGAAACCGAATGTACCACGAGTGGGGGGATATCCCACCACAAAGCCCTTGAAAACCGTATCATTTTCGGGGCCCCGGCAGAGTTGTTTCGTGCCAAGCTATCTTTTAATTTATGTCATTTTGTTTTTATTTTGTGTGTTTAGGATTTTAATGCTTTCAATAAATTGGTGACATTTCAGGTGATACCGAGGATTCTAACAACGCGACGGCAACCAAACACAAGTGAAAAATTCATCATTTTTAGGGGAGTTATTTCATTACCCTTTCTCGATCATGAATATGTTAATCACATTGAGGACAATGTGAATTTTAAGTGTGGGGATGGGAGTAATGCATTTGACTTTGCTAAAAAGGTCCAAATTAAAACTTTTAAAAAAAATCACTTACTAGGTAATTTTTGTGACAAGAAACCAAAAATTTAATATAATTTTTGATAAACCAAATTATAAATATACGTTTTCGGGAAATAAATAAGTAAATCCATGACGTCCAAATAAAATTGAAAATGTTTTTTGTGATATCCTTAAAAGTAATAATCTAGTAAAATATTTAATCATGTAAAATAAAATACTTTTACCCAATTTCATCCGTATGTGAGTTTATTTTTGAGCCTTAAACAAGCTTTTGCAAATTGCAATTCTACTTTCATTTTGGATTTAATTGAGGGTGCCATATGATACGTGTGATTAGAACTTGCTTTAGGTATACATTTCAAGACCTTAATTAGTATTTGTTGCATAAAAATGAGTTAGGCACTAGGAAACCTTAACCATTCGAGCCCCAACCATTGTCTTTAATTTTCCTTACCCGAACGTCAACCCTAGTTAGCCCCGTTGAGCTTAAACGTTTTTATCTTTCAATCACCCGAGTCACCAAGTCACTTAACCAAAAAGCCTTCAACAAAACCCGTTTTCATTAAAGACACGTTTTTGGCTTATAAAAAAAATAAAAATATTTGGTCTTTTACCGGCAGACCTTAAAGAACTGGAATGCATTCTTTTGATTTCAATTTTCTTTGTTGCCTTCATCACGCAAAACCGGGACTTCCCCAGGAAATCCGCGAACAAATTTTCAATCTCAAGTTTGACGCAAGAAAGAAATGGCGAAAAAAGGAACAAGTTCCGCCATTTTGTGGGATTTCAAACAGTGCTATAAAGAGACGGGCAAAAAGATATGAAAGATTCCCGAATTGTGGAAATTGGTCCCATAATGGAAAATACAAAAAGAATCAAACTGAATCTCAATACAAATACACAGAACTAATCCGATTGGGTGCTATTAGGCTTCAAGGCGAACGATCCTTGAGAAAGGAAAGTTTTGTGTATCTTCGGGTAAAAGATGAAGTACGGTTCTTGAAAGCAAAATACGGTCTTGACAATCTGACCTTAAACGAGTCCTCAAGCTAGCATATCCCTTCTAGCTTGAAGTATTATATAGGGAACCTTTATTGCTTTCCTTGTAGTTTATGTTAAAAAAATATATAAAAAAAATAAGCCAAGACCGTCTTCTTTAGCAATTAGCCACTCTTTTTCCAAATATTCCATACCCGAGCCCGAGCCAAGTTACAACCCATCAAAGACCTAATGATTTATGCAAGTAAATATCTAAGTAGGTGGAGATTTGATCCCTTAACAACCATATGATTTCACACGTATTCATACTAGGCAATTGAGTGTATTAGTCATACTTAATCTTGATTATGACTCCATATATTTAGCCGAGTGTGAGTGCATCTTGTGAGAAGTGTGGATTTTTACATGATAATAATCTTTACTAACCAACCTATTGCTTGCTAGGATATCATTTGACATGTGCTTAGAATATTTATATTTGGATGAAAATAATATTTACTTGCGTATTTCTCGAAAGACATGTTTATAATTTGATTTATTTGATTTTTGGTGGAATTGTCATTTTAAGTGATTTTTGCTTGAGGACAAGCAAAGTTCAAGTGCGGGGATGTTTGATGTGCTCCAAATTATACATAAAAATCCGATCAAAAGCACATCAATTATTCCTTAATATCTTCCTTAAAATGATGAAAATGTACATAAAAGTGTTAAATTGTGTTTTTAGGTGTTTAAAAGGGCAAGATGGACAAAAGGAGTATATTTAACAAGAAATTGAAGTAATCCGAGCTTTGGACTCCAAGCATGGGGCTGTGCCTCATTAAGCACGCCCCCATGCCTTGCCAGAAACACACCCCCGTGCTAAATTAACACACCCCCGTGCTTGGACATCTGATAGGACAAAAAGTATTGTTCCCTAAAAGTAGACACGGGGTCGTGCCTCATAAGGCACGGGGCCATGCCCCACCTCCAACACGGGGCCGTGCCTCATTTAGCACGGGGCCATGCCCGACACAACCTGCATGTACGAGCCGACCAACTTTCGTTAGCATTGTACTAGCACGGGGCCGTGCCTTTTAGGCACGGGGCCGTGCTTAAACACTCCGGAAAGCCTATAAATAGAAGCCTAAGCTCACTATTTTTGGCAAGCTTTGGTGGGAGAGTTACTCTGCAGAATTCTCTCGGGAATCAAGACTTCAAGATCATTCGGAGGCTCGGGAGGTGCATACAACACTTGGAAGAAGCTTGGGATCACCTAAACGTCATCCATTGTGGATTATCGATTTGATTGTTCCATTTCACCGATGATCACTTATCTATCTTCTTTGTTATCTGTTGTTATGTTCAAGCTCATTATGAGCTAAACTCTATTTATCATCCTAATCGGATGAAACTTATGTAATTTGTGATGAACTAATGGTGTGATAAATATTATGTTAATGTTATGGTGGTCTTGGGAAAACTATTGATGGGTAGCATCTACATTTGAACGGGAAGTTATAAATTTATGGTTTGTGATTGTGATTGTCATACAAGGTTGAAAACCGTATGATTAACTTTTATTCGTGAAATCGGTCTTTATAATAAATCCATGGCTAATGAACTAGAAATGGTTATTAGAAATCCTATCACTTTAACTATCTGATCGTTTGTGGGTTCCCTTTTATTAGTTCGGAAACTTCAGTAATTGTTACGGTTTTCTAGAATTAATGTTATGTTAGGAAGGAACCTGATCAACTCTCTTTTTAACATTAAATTATGTTTTCAGAAATCGTATGCCAAATAGAACACAAAAGATTCACCTACATTACTAGGGCTTTGATCTGAGCAGTAAACTCAGCCTGACAGGATCAAGTCACTACGGCAGCAGGATAGACGAGAAATCGCGGCGGCTCATCTTTATAAACATTAACATAATTACATTAATCAATATCTTTAAATCACATCACCAATTCATCACAATTACATAAGTGGAGTCTAATCAGGATGCTAACTTTTATTCCCTGTTTTTAAATCCAAACGCTTCAAATCTTAATTTACTTTCTTTCTATTATTGTTTATTTTTAAACCCTAAAAATCTTTCCAATGCAAATTATCACTTTTTTTAACAAAAAACCAAATCTGATAGTCAAACATCGAGTTTGTTGAGTAGGCTAGGTGTGTCCACGGATTGATACTCGGTTCTTACCAACACTATATTACCACACGACAGGTACACTACCTTTTGTGTGTGTGGTTTAGTATTAGTAATAACCAATTAAAACTGAATCTGTGCAATAAATCTTTATCAAAATATATATACTATCTGCACCCCATCAATGCTTCCATAAGATTGATTGGTCAGTTGAGGCTGATTTTGGTGAGATTGTTGATGCTGACTTTTATGATGATCTTGATGTTGATTGTTTGGTTGGAAGCTTGAGGTTGGTTGTGATGATGATTGACCATGTGAATTTCTTTTAAAGTTGTTGTTGTTTCTTCTTGGAAGATTACATTCCCTTGAGAAATGGCCAGTCATACCACAATTGAACCACTTAACCTTATGGCTATCATAGCCATTTGCCACTATAGATCCATTTCTTCTACATCATCAGGATCCATTTCTTATAAGTCTTCTTGGTTCAGATGAGTTGAAGTGAGTCTTCATCCCAAGTATGCTTCAAAGCTTGCAACAAAGGCATCATAAGTAGCCTTTTGCTCTTTAGGTCTCTGGTCTGTAGGCATGCTTAAAGGAGTGGCAGTTGATTGTGATGATGTTGATGTCTTTCTTGTTGATGGAGTAGTAGTGAATCCAGTTAATCTGGTTTGATCTCTTGAGGAGAGGAAATCATCTTCTTCAGTAATGAATGTATTTTCCACAGAATGAGATTCTGAGGGAAATTTGTATGCCTCAATGACTTGTGGTCCACCGAGGTTCCTACTCCTTTCATCAAGCTCAAGAGCTTAATATTTGCAATCATTATATCCAGACTTGTGCTTTCAGATCAAGTGTGTTTGCTTCCAACTTTCAGGAAGACTGTGTAACATCTTTTTTATCATCTCCTTCTCCTTATAGGTAACCCCCATAATCTCCATATCATTAACCAACTACACAAACCGATGCAGTTGTTTTGAGATTAACTCCCCTTTGGAGTGGTGGAATGTTTCATACTGATTCACTAGCTTGTCTTTGTTGATCTCAACTACTTCACTGCTTCCTTCACACATAATGTGCAGTGCATCCCACACAGCTTTTGTTATCCCATATTTTTCCAGCCTTTTGAGTACGGCTTGTGTGAGGATGGAGTATGCTTTGAGATCAATCTTGATTTTCTTATACTTATTATCATCGAGATTTAAGTTTGCATCTTCAATGGGTATTCTTGTTGTTTTGTATTGTGCAGCTTGGTCAGCAGTGAGTGACACAGGGATGTAAGGTCCTTTGCATATGCAAATCCAATAATCCAGATCTACACCTGTAATATAATTCATAAACATGATTTTCTATTGCTTAAACTCATATTTGTGTTTAAGCATAGGAGGTTTAGGAGCATGACCAAGTTCAGAAAAGTTAAATGAATCCATTTTAATAAGTTTGTTTTAGAGTGTTTGAATACGGATTAGATTGATTTTTAAGTCAAGATAGTCCAAACAGTCCAAAGTCCAAATATTAGTATGGTTCTGTGAACAATAGCAATCTGTTGTTTCTGTAAACAATTCGATAATACTACTAAAATGATACTGTTGATTTTAGGTCAGAAGTTTTTGATGATGATGATGATGTATTAGTTCTGATTTTTGAGTAGAATATGTTGTTCGAAGATGAATTCTTGGTTCGGGTCCTGTCGAACAGTGAATACAGTCTCTATTTCAGAGAGTTTTCAGTATGAATACATATTAGAAGTCAAAGAACTTGCTAATAGTAACTCAATCACCAGATCAATCGATTTTCGTTTAGATCTGGGAAGATTTGAAAGCGAATCCGAGAGCCAAAACTCTGATACCAATTGACTGGGTAGTGAGAATGATATTCTCGGTTGATGTGAATCAATAAGGATCAAATATGATGATTGAGTCAGTAATTATATAGTGGAAATATACAATCACAGATCATTGAAAACTAAATATACTCATAAATGCTTTGTATTAATGATGGTGAAAAGGTTACAATGAATCCTAGGGTTTAGCAAACTACAGTAACTTGATACCTCTGAAACATATGACTAATCGAAGATTCTAATATTCTGGTTGTCTAATTAGCGAAAAGTAGGGTTTTTTATTCTATTTGTAGGCTGACAAAAGGCCTTTACAAAATGACTAAACTACCCATGCACTATAAATCAGGAAACTAGTCTAAGTACAAAAGCCTAATCAACATTTCATCTGTTCATCCGCATTGACTAATGCGGATGTCTTGTACTTCATCAGCATTTCTTTGTAGTCTTTAGTAATAGTGTTTGGTCATCATCATTGAAAAATGCAGATGAACAAACACTTATGCGCATTTTTTGTTCAACATCCGCATTAGTTAATGCGGATGAGAAATACTTGGCAGCATTTCTTTCTGGCTATCCGTATTTGTATATGCAGATGAACAAACACTTGTCAGCATTTGTTCTTGGTCATCCGCATAGACAAATGCAGATTGCCAACACATAGTCTTCTTCTCAAAAAGTCTTCACCCGCATATCTTCTTGGACTTGTAGGAGAATACCAGTAGAACAACCATCAACCACCTCTTGAATTGGCATGTATGATCCTTTCAAGGTCTAGCAATACTCCTGTTAGGACCGTTTTTGTACGGAGCACTAACGGATTCTGCGTGAGACCAGATCAAATAGTGCGGAATCCTATTTGATTGGCGATCTAATTAGTGAGAATGACAACCTGATCAATCTAATGATGAAACAAACGTTAAGAACTGATTAGAAATCGATCAGGAATGAACTATGAAGTTGGATAGGCTGTTTAGGACGCTCTGGATGGCTAGGGTTTGTAAATCTTCGAAGTCTCCGTTTTTCCACGAATTATGTGGTATTTATAGGTTTGTAGTTTTCATTCGTACGACTGACCCATTGGCATGGTTCAGTCGTGCGACTGATTCATGTGGTAGATTCATACGCACGACTAAAGGTTCAGTCGTGCGACTGAATCAGTCTTATGTCTCAGTCATACGAATGATCCAGTCTCCTTGTTCAGTCGTGCGATTGGTCCATAAGTATGATTCATTCATGTGTATGACTCATACGTATGGTCCATTAGCATGAATTATCACCTGACTAAATTGAACACATTTCTCAATCATTATCGACTTAGAATCATGTACAACAACCTCAAACCTATATATAATGTTCATATATATGAATTATACCAAACACAATAATAATATGAAATATTCAAAGACAAATAAACATCAAAAGCATATTATATTTCATTAAGTAGTTACATTACACATGTGTAAGAAATAAAAAACTTTTACATTAAGAACCTAAACTAGGAACATGATGTATCAACAAACTCCCCCTTGGACCTAGTTTATCCTATTTTCTAACATTCTTCACATGCTCTAGTAATTTCTTGTACTTCTCTTCTTTAGTGACTCCTGCGTGTATCTCAAATGCAAAGCAGAGCCGTATAACATGTTGGAATTATAGATCTTGTACAATATTTTACGTGTCATAGAACAGTGGCCACTTGTATAAAGTGTAGAAATCTTCAGTAGACAAGTTGGTAAGCCATATTGGGTCAAATACCCTGATAGTCTCTATCTTCCCTTCTCTATTCAGAACTATGACCGCTTCCCCCATCCTCCAGTCATAATACCACCATTTGAAGTGTGGAGTGAAGTCTTGAGGCATCTCCCGTAAAGGAATCTTAGACATTGTGCATGGGGGACGCCACTTCAACACCACCTTAGGTTTTCCAGATATAGGATCAACTTTAGTCTTATGAATGAAGCGTTTAGGTTGTTGAGGCCTGAAGTTGACCCATCTGGTGTGGTATTCTTTCTTCAACGACTTCTCAAACCATCCCGACATCTTCCTCAGGTTAGCATACAAAAGATCTATACATGCCAATCTGTTTAGCTCAAAACCAGGAAGAGTTTTCAGATCATGTGGATATCTGAAGTACTCAATCCCCTTCTCCTTTTTAACAGCATATACATCCAGATCTTCAAAATAGGCCCAATTGATGATCTTGCCTAACACTTTCTGATGTTTCTTGACTCGGTAAAGTTTGGTGTTGATGATCTTGCTTGACACTTTCTAATGTTTCTTGACTCGGTAAAGTTTGGTGTAGGCATTCAGCTTTGGAGGTGCACGTTAGGCCTTCATTTCTGATAAACAAGCTGCCTATTCAGCCTTCTTTATATCAACATTAGCATCTATAGCTTGGGCTTTACTTTCATCCTTTGCTTTCTCTTTCTCTATCTCATCAAGCTTAACAAAAGTATCACTGCCAAAAGTTTCACCCAAGTCTAGGATAACGTTGCCCTCAAGGTTAGTGTATTGTGGATAGTAATCAGGCGTGACATCCTCAATCTCAATCTCATCCACCCCTTGTAGCTCCTCGTCACTCAAAACATCTACTTATGGAGCATCTTTGACAAGCTCATCCGGATTTAGTCTAAACATCTCTGCGAGCTGCTCGTCAATCAGGTCATGAATGATTTCTCCTTCCTCTGGAGTGTAGCTAACTGACCTTCTCACAATCCCTTGCAAATCAAGAATCATGGTTAGTTGAGTCTTGATTTGCTGAAGGGGAAAAACATCATAATCATCAGCCTGTGGAGCTTCACTTTTTCCCTAATCATGTGTCTCCTCAGTTGGAGCTGCGAAGGACGCTGCTATTTTGGAGCGTCTCTCCTGTGTTGCTTGAGTTGAGGCTGATGTAGATGCATCACCTTCTTGATCATCATCCTCATCCTTATCATCTCCTTTTCCCTTTCCACTTCCTCCAGCTTCCGTATCATCATCATCTTCTTATGATTCATCATCTGTCAACTCATCCTCGTCATCTTCACCATTATCTCCATCACCCTTAATCTTTAGGGGCTCACCCTTTGTTTCCTTCAACCTTAACATCAGCTTCTTGTTCAATTTCTCTAACCCCTCGATCCGCTTGACGGATGCCTTGACAAGCTCATTTTGAGCACTCAGTGCATGGTGAGCTCGAACTAATGCTCTCTCATGAGCGGCGTTCTTCTCAGTAAGCTGAGCAATCTGCTTGCCTTGTGCGGTATTGACCGCCATCAGCTGATTCATCTGGTTGGCTCTTAGATCATCTATCGCTAGCAGCTTGAGCACCAAATTGTTTAGGCTCGCCAACAGTTCCTCTAGCCCAACAGTGGGTAGAGTAGAGCCCTGTGTAGGTGGGAACTGGGTGGATGTCCCAGCTTGGTGAGTAGTGGGTGTAGTGGCGGATGTGGTGTATTGGGAGTAGGAATGGAAGTGGATAGTGGTGGAGCTGTTTTGGGTATTGTGGGTGAGGTAGGTGTGAATGTATGAGTAGTGGTGGTGTGGGGAACAGTGGTGGTGGTAGTGGCTGTGGTGGTGGCTGTGTAGTGGCTGTGGCTGTGGTGGTGGCAGTAGTGGTGGCAGTGGCTGTGGTGGTGGAGGAACTGATCAGGGTAATCTTCTGCCTCTTACCCTTCTTGTCATAGGGATGAGCCATCCTCTTCCTCCTGGAACCCTTGGCTATAGGGGCTCCCCATGAGCTGATCGGCTGGTCAGGGTGTATGTTGGATTTGTGACATCAGTATCACCTCCTTTAGAACCAGCTTGGCGTCCACCAACCGCCTCTTTCCCCTTCTTGGTAGCCACAACCCGGTTCCCGACTCTCCTGGTGAGAGGCTCATCATCAGTCTCAACCTCTTCATCTAACAAGAAATCCTGGTGGAAAGCACCCTGCTTAGATCCACCAGGTGCAGCAGAAGTATTGTGTGGAGGTGGTGGAGATATAGTAGACGTGTTGGTGGCCAGTGATTGATTGGGGCCAGCATCTAAACCACCTTGACCATCATCAAGGTCGTCATCTTCTTCAGCGAGAACCACTATGGGCTCAACATCAGAATCACTGTCATCATGACGCCACTTCTTGCGAGAGGGCGCCACGTAATCCTCATGGGCCAGATGGCCAAACAGTCTCCTGACCGGGGGCTTCACCTGCTTCCCCCGGTACACCTTCATTCTCCCCAGTGTGGTGTCATCCATCACCTCTAATACAACAGCATCGTCCTTCTCTTTAGGCAGCAAATGAAGGTTCTCATCAAGGATCATCTGTAAGAACCTTGGATACATATAGAAGCATTCCTTGCCCTTGGGCTCGATGTTCTCTATCAAGTAAGAGAAGAGCATGCGAGAGAAACTGAATGGGTGCTTCATTACCAATGCAACGTATGCATTATGGATTTGGTTAGACATCTCATCAAATCCTCCACGTCTGGAGGCTATGCACTTGAGGATCACATGTGCCAGATACTTGAACTGGGGGAACATGTTGCTCTTGTTCAGTACGCCGGCATTGATGTCCCTAGCGTACTTGATCCTCAGAAAGCAACCATGAACAGTCAGGGGATGCAGCTTGGTTGGATGGGCTCCATCTTCCCCCAAGTCCAAGACTCTCCTCGGGTCGTCTTCACTGATATCTATGTCTTGTCCGAATATAGAGCTCCGGCTACAGTGGGGCTCAACCGACCGGTCAACTGTGGCACCTTCCCATAAAGTCTGCTGAATAGATCAGTATCGTGTGCAAGGAGTAGAAATGGCCTTGTAGATCCTCAATCTACGCAGGAAGGCGATAATCCCATTGAACTCAGAAGCGTTCCGAGAAGCAGCATCTAAATGAGCACAGATGTTGTGCTTAGTGCTCATAGTCCATCTCTCAGCCATATTGCTGCAACACAAGAAACATATACTTTAGATTTGTTCATAAGAGATAACAGATGAATTTTAGCTGATTTTGATCAACTGGTTCAATCGTGCGATTGAACCATACGACTGAGTTCAGTCATACGATTGAGCCTGCGACTTAGTTCAGTCGTACGATTGAACCTGCGACTGAACTTAGTTGTATGCTATGCCATGTGGTTGAGTCAATCGTGCGACTGAGTTACTGATTGATTCACTCGTGCGATTGAATCATGTGCCTGGCTCAATTGTGCGACTGAGGTTCATATGGCGTGTCTATTCGCATCTTGCTCTGTTCGACACCATAAATTTGAATCTTTTTCAAAACGTTACATTACACTTCGTGTTTAGATTCATTAGGTTTGCAGGGACTTGATATAGCACTTAGTGTCTTTTAAATCAACGTTTATGTCCATTTAAGTGGTCTATTTTAGAATATTGTCCCGGTTATTGATTTTAAACATTCTCGGTCATTGTGGATTCGATTAGTCCGATCTTTTGATTAGATTTCAGTTTCACAGTACCTGAAGATGAATAGAAATCGGTTAGGATGACAATCAGAGAGTAATCACAATAATCAAATTTTGGGCAGAGTGTATGTGTAATCGGTGGTTTTTGAGAGTTTTGAAGGATGGTAAGGAATACGACCGACTGACCCCTCTATTTATACTCTTTTGAGTTTCAGTCATGCGACTGGACCCATACGCATGATTCATTCGTGCGACTGGGGTTCAGTTGTGCGACTGACTCAGACTGCTTCATCCAATAGTACGTTTGGTTCATTCTTGTGATCCAACCGCACAGTTGACCCATACTCATGGTCCAATAGTGTGATTGGCTCATACTTATGGTTCAATCGTGCCATTGACTCATACTTATGATTCAATCGTGCGATTGGCTCATACTTATGATTCAATCGTGCGATTGGCTCATACTTATGAGTTTGACCTCAAATATTTCCATACACTCAAAATCTAACTTTTAATTCATGACATTATGACCAATGATCATCTTAGACATGACCCTTTTAACAGAAAATCATTTGATCACCTCAGACGTGATCCTTTTAATTGAGAGCCGATTGGTCACCTCAGACGTGACCCTTTTAATTTGTGATTCATAGAGTTTATCTAGTTATATAGTCCGACATCGATGTAAAAAAAATAACGAAAACAAAAAGCAACTTGAATTAAAACAAAACAAGACATAATTTTGTGTTTTGTTTTGAGGTGGATTGAAACCTTTTAAAAATCATTTAACCGATTTTGCCTCCTGAGCAGAACAGCTTGAATTTATTTTTATCATATCTGGAAAGATTCATATGGAATCATACAGGTATATCATAATCATTTGGAACCCTTTTATATGTGCTTGAATACTAGATTCTTATTTGTCTGAGAGTCAATAGCACTTGCAGGAAATCATACTAGAGCTATAAGGTGCACACAATGATTTTGACTGTCGAGAGTTGCAGCCATGATGATTGTCAGTATATTTTTTCACTTAAATCCATACATAGATTTTTGACTCACATCAGTGATGAGTTAGGTTTTATTATTTCAACAGGCATTTGTGGATCCCACACTTATATGGTAATCAACATTCCTCAAGATATTTTTGAGCGGTCTACGGGTATTTGACAAGAAGAAACTATTCTAAGAGCTTTCAAAGAGATGCCAAGCCTCATGTCAGTGCCATCGCACAGTAGAGAGGCACAAACAACAATGAATTCTAGAAAATTTTGGTTATGCTTATCCTCAGGTAAGTGCCATCGCACAGCAGAGAGGCATACAACCTATCTTCTTGTTAGAGCATTTTTTTTTTTGCACATAACGCACCAACAACATTAGTCACTAGCTTGATTGCGCTTAACATTTTTCCATGTGCTTTGCTCATTTTTATGGTCATCCGCACACATTTGTGGCGTTTGTTTTTCTCTTCACCCCTTATTGGAAATGCGTTGATTGTGTTAACTAGGGATAAGATGAAAACCCACAGCAAGTTGAACAAATTAGTTTTAATTTGATTCACCAATGAAGTCTACTCGTCTATTGTGTTGAATCTACCGACACATCATATAATGAACTAGCAACCCCTAGGCCTACTTTCTCTATGTTACCTCAGTAGAAGACTAGTTTACTATCATTTTTCCTTTATTTTGCTTAGACTTCTTAGACTTGTAATTCGAATATAGCATTTTAATCATTTAAATTCTTTTGATGTCCCAAACAATTAGTTCCATTTGTACTATCATTTTCCATAATTTTTGAATCACTATCATAGATTTGATTTCTTTGCTTTCAGCTTTTCTGCCCACCCCCTCCCAATTTTTTATTTTTTAAGTAATTGAATACTGAAACTATTATATTCTCCCCCTAAAATTCTAAAACCGAAAAAGTTTTGCGTTTTTGAATTTTAAAAGACTGGAAAAGAAAAGTAAGAAAAGAAAATAAAAAATAAAAATAAAAAAGATAAGAAAATTTGTCGGAATAAGAAATCAATTCTTTTGGAATCACATCACTTTGCTTTTTCACGCCATTGACCTCCAAAAGATAGAAAAACTGAGGTTTGTCAAAATCTTTTGTCTAGAGGTCGGGGCGTTGAAAATCGTATTAATGTTAACAACATTGATTAATTGCTTTCCAAAACAGTCACGTATAAAGTGATATTTAATACCGATGTGTTTAGTTTTTGGGTGTTGGACCGGATTTTTGGTGACAACTATTGCAGCAGAATTATCAACAAAGATAGGGGTGTTACAAAATTTTAAACCGTAGTCTCGCATTTGCTGTTGAATCCAAATGATTTATGAACAGTAACTTGTAGGAGCAACATATTCAGCTTCACATGTTGACAGAGCAACAGATGTCTGCTTCTTACACTGCCAGGTAACTAAGCGTCTTCCAAAGAACTGACATCCCACTGATGTTGACTTGTAATTCATCTTGCAACCACCATAGTCCGAGTCACTATACGTTGTAAGCTCAAAGTCATCATCATGAGGATACCACAACCCGAGTGTTGGAGTACCCTTCAGATAACAAAAGATTCTTTTTACCCAAATTAGATGATTCACTTTTGGTTTAGCCTGATATCTAGAACAAAGACATGTGGCGTACATAATATCAGGACGAGAGGCTATGAGGTACATCAGAGAACCGATCATTCCTCGGTACATAGTGGCATCTACCAGATCACCATTTTCGTTGGGTGCTACATCGTGGTTCGTGGCAAGTGGAGTCCCAGCAACCGTTGCATTCTCCATATCGATGCAGGAAGACTCCATTTGGTGTCTGATCCACCTGTAACCCAAGAAAGAACTTCATCTCTCCCATGGCACTCATCTCAAACTCAGCTTTCATCACTGGTTCAAATTCTTTACACAATGCTTCATTTTTGGAACTGAAGATTATGTCATCCACATACGTCTGTACCAGTAGTAAATCATCATCATTCTCTTTGATGAACAATGTGCAGTTAATAACCCCTCTACAAAAACCATGTTTCAGCAGATGAGTAGAGAGTTTCTCATACCAGGCGCGAGGGGCTTGATGAAGCCCATCAAGAGCCTTGTCCAATTTATAAACTCTATCCCGATAATAAGGATCCTCAAATCCTTCGAGTTGACTGACGTACACCGTTTCACGAATTTCACTATGAAGGAATGCACTTTTCACATCCTATTGATAAACTTTGATCTTCATGTAGGATGCATAGGCTAAGAAGATACGAATTGCTTCCATCCTTGCCACAGGTGCAAACACTTCATTGTAGTCAATGCCTTCGACTTGTCTAAACCCTTGAACAACAAGCCGAGCCTTGTTTCTGATTATAACCCCTTGGTCATCTTTCTTACACTTAAGAACCCATTTAATGCCAATCACCTTTGCCCCTTTTGGCTTGTCCACAAGAGTCCATATTCCTAACTTCTTGAACTGAAGGAGTTCTTCTTGCATAGCACTAACCCATGCCTCATCGTTTAAAGCTTCACTTACATATTTAGGCTCAAATTGAGACACAAAACATCGATAAGCTCCATCGTGTAGATATCCTTTTTCCATGACTGCGACATAATAAGCTGAGTATAGCTGATTTCGTGTCTGAACTCCCGATAGAATATCCCCGATGATGTTGTCTAGGGGATGATGCACATTAACTTGAGTTCCAAGAGTGGTGGGAACAGCTACCTCATTATCTAGATTTTGAATCCCAGGTTCAGTTTCTGTGGCTGTTGGAGTATGGGGTTCAGAAGTTCCAGAGGCATCAAGATCATATGCTTGTGTACTTTCGGTAGTGGGAACCTGTTCCTCCTGGTCCATATTTGCAGTCTCAACTGCTTCATCATCAGAGGAAGACTCACTTACTTCAAGCTCTCCCCCTGAAGGGCTAGAAGTATCGTCTAATGGAACCGATGATGTCGGGTCTAGTGGAGGAGTATTCAGAACATCATACATCATTCAAGCAGGTAACTCATCATCAGGATGAGAAGGAGGTAGATTGAAGGACTTGAAGAATCCATCATAGTCAAAGAAGAAGGAAGGTCCTTTGCCAGCAGGGGGTGGTGTATCTTTGGACATCAACATTGCACCACGCTTCTACCTGACCCGTTGAGTTGTTATAAACTCTCTTGTTTGGTATACTATATCCGAGAAAGATACCTTCTTCTGCCTTCTCACAAAACTTCCCAGTCTGAGTTTTCTTTAACAGCATGCACGGTGCTCCAAATGGTTCTAGATACTCCAAGTTGGGTTTACGTCGCTTGAACAATTCATAACACGTTTTCTCGGACGTTTGACCACTAAGACTCGATTGAGAGTGTAGCATGCATTAGCCACTGCCTCGTTCCAGAATTAAATGGGCAGCTTTGTGTCGGCTAACATTGTCCTTGCTGTCTCTATCAAGCTCCGATTCTTTCTTTCAGCAACCCCATTCATTTGTGGAGTGTAAGCAGAAGTAAATTGATGAACAGTTCCTTTCTCTCGACAGAATGCCTCCATCCACTGATTCTTGAACTCTGTTCCGTTGGATTGATTTTTTCTTACTTTTAGCTTGTAGAGTGATTCTAATGTAGTGACTAGATGCTTGAATGATTCAAATGTCTCTAACTTTGCTTTCAAAAACATCACCCAAGAGAATCTTGAGTAATCATCAGTTACTACAAAGCAGTACCAATCACCAACAATGCTCTTTGTACGGACTAGGCCAAACATATCCATGTGTAGAAGCTCGAGAGGAATGTCGATAGAATTGACTTTCTTTGCTTTGTGAGACTTCTTGGTCTGTTTCTCTTTCTTACATGCTACACAAAAATGTGAGAGTTTGAAATTCTTGACTGTAACTCCATTACCAAATCATTCTGAACCAGATGATTCATTTTCCTGGGATTAATGTGTCATATTCTCCTATCCTAGGAGACTGAATCCCTCTCTATTGCCTTTGACAAGAAGCACTGGGCAGTAGACACAGTTGTGGAGGCTTTTGATAGATCCAAGACATACAGATCGTTATATCTTAAAGCTGACATTAGAATTTTATCCTCCTCGACAACTTACTCCTTTTTCAACATGTAGCACTTCTTGTTGTCAAACAAAACTTTGAATCCCTTATCACAGATTTAGGACACAGAAAGCAAGTTGTTTTGCAGTTTTTGAACGTAGTTGACCTTGTTAAACTTCACTTTGTCATTTCCCACTTCGCCTTGAGCGGTGATGTAACCTCCTTTATTCCCAGCGAACGATACGTGTCCCCCTTTAATTTGCTTGACGTTGAAAAGGAGAGACGAATTTCCGGTCATGTGCCTGGAAGCCCCACTATCAATAATCCAGGTATTAGTGATAGCGCTGTAGCGGACACTCTGCACATACAAAGGAATTGATTAGTTCAGGTTTAGGACCCAAGCTTTAACTGGCTTGGGTGTCCCAGAGGTATCACACATCATGAACTCAGCCCACTGTCCTTCAGCGGATGAGGGCACATCTTTCTTCTTCTTATTCTCACTATCAGACACATTACTTGTTTTGATCTTCCATAAACTAGTTTTGTGTAAGGCATGTTTATGGGAAACAGACGACTGGCTTATGGTTTGAACTTTAGGTTCACTAATCATCTTAGGCGTAACCTTAGGTGACACTTTAGATCTAATTTCAGAAAATCTTGGTTTTTCATCAAAAAGTTCAATTTTCTTTTTAGGTGTCTGATAATAAGGAAAATTTGGAGAGATATGTCCTCGTTTTTCACAATTGTAGCAGGATCTTCCTTAACCAGTTTGAAGAAAGTTATGATGTGGGGTTGAGTTTGGTCGGGGTTTGAGATATGTCCGGTTGGGTTGTTTCTCTTCCTTTGTAGATGTTTCACCTTCTTTAACAAATTTAATGGTTTTGACATTATGAACATCTTTCACTTTCATTTTATTAGGATGATGATGATTAACACGTTTAAGGTTCATTGGATTAGACCTTTTAGGTTCTGAAATAGACGTTTGTGAACCTGACTCTAATTTAACCTTTTCAATTTTATTACACAAATCCTCAACAGGTATCTTATCTTTCGATCCTAAAGTAGAATCCTTCTGTTTAGTGACAGATTTCACAGGTTTACCCATAGAATCTGGATCACTGACCAGAGGAGTAGACACCATATGATCCTTTACTGGGTTATTATTAATTAGTCTACATTTAGTGTTCAAAAGGATTTCATGTGGTGGAGGTACTACCTTATAACCCAGACCTTCCCCTGCATTTTGTTCTTTCACTAGGTTCTGAACAATGTGAGAAGAACTTGCCAAACTGTGTAGTTTTTGTTTTAATGAATCAACTTCGACTTGCAAAACTGCTTTTTCCTTCTTAGTTTCCTCCAAAGAATTTAAATAGAACTTGATGTCATTTGATTGATTTAAGGCAACAACCTTGGTTTCCCCTAGTTGTTTCCCCAACAGTGTTATCTTTTCTTTGAAGCTGCACTCATTTTGTTTTGAAACACGATTTGCTTCAGTGCAGAGTTGTAAATCATTTACTAGATTATCATTATGTTCTAATAACCTAGCAAATTTTAAATCAATGCTTTCCCTAAATTTATCACATTCAGTACAAGCATATTTTTCAAATAATTCATCTTTAGAACATACATGTGTAGAACTAGACGAATCAGCCATCAAAGTAGTGTCAGACACTTCGGTGACTGGAGATTATGAGTTTGTAGCACTTAGCTCTTCTTCAACCAAATGATCAACGACATTCATAGCTTCTTCGATATCTGAAAGTGAATGCTCAGTTATGATGTCTCCTTCACTTGTAGATCCATCATCCAATGTATCAACTAAAGCAATGTTTGATTCACCCTGAGAAATAAATCGGAAGGACCAGTTTTGTCCTTCATCACCTTGAGCAACCAAAGCCTTAGAATCTTGACTTGAAGATGAAGCTCCAATCTTATCATTGTCTTGACGGTTTAATATAGGAAAAGGATTTCCATTTCCAGTCTTTTTTGGCTTTACGCACTCAAGTTTGAAGTGCCCCTTTTCACCACAATTGAAACACGTGACTTTGGTTTTGTCAAATCCAAAAGTCGTATCTTTAGTGGCAACCAAATTTTTCCCCGCCTTTTTAACAGACTTCTTGGCTCTTCTAACAGCACTAGCCAAGGCCCACATAATATCCATGCGTTCTAGCTCATTTTCATCAACTTGCTCATAGTCCTTGTCAGCAAGATGACAGTTTCCAATCTTACCAGCAACTAATCCATCATAAGATTGAACAACAGCAGCTAGAAGATCCATGTGCTCATTAGCAACTTCCACTGTGACATTTCCGAGATTCTCGGTCTTCAACTTGGTAGTATTTGCCTCAAGAACTATGTATTGGGTTCCAGATGACCCTGACGTTACGGTTCATGATGCACTGCTTTGGGAAGGAGAAGAAGAGCTACACACAAACGCCATTTGTAGCGGTGCGCCTGAAGCAGCCGGAGTTGGAACTGAATTGTATAGTGCAGGATTCTGAACATAGGATCTTTTCTTTGACTTGTATTTATACGTAGTTCTTCCTCCCTTAACTTCAAAATGAACTCATTTATGTCTAAAGTAGCAAGAGTGTCGTTTTGTCTCAGATTAGACACAAATAGATCCCATTTGTCTGGCAGACCATCAGCAAAACTAGAGACTTTATCTTCCATGGATGTGGTCACGCCATGAGTGTGCAACTCACTCATCAGATGATAGAATCGATCAATGATATCATCCAAGCTCTCATTCCCAATCGGAGAGAAATTGTCAAATTCCTTCTTAAGAGCTTTTGCCTTCAGTGCTTTCTGAGCTGTATTTCCTTCGTATCTCTTTTCCAAGGCATCTCATAATTTCTTAGACTGCTTGTTCTCAAAGAACTGATGAAATATGTCCTTAGGTATAGACTGAGTCAACAAGGTATATGCTTTCTTTTCGACATTATGCAGAGTCTTCTGGGATTCACTCATTCCTCCCAAAGTCAATTTAACTCCATTTGCACTTACTGGTACCGTGTAACAAACTCAATGGATGTCCAAAGGTTTGGGTCAACTCCATTCAAGTAGATTTCAAACCGTTATTTCCACTGTGGGTATTCATCCAAAGTTAACAACTTTGGCGGTTTGTTGTGGTTTCCAATCTCATTCTCCAGAAGTAGAAGGTTCTGGATACGTGAGTCCTTTCCAGCAGTGAATGCAGCAAACTGGTCTTCCATTGCTATAGACTTGGTTTAGAACATGACAGATTCACTCGTGCGAATAAGCTATGTGAATGGGTCACTCTACGAATGAAAGATACGAATGAATTCAATCGGGCGATTCGATTCAGTCGTGCGAATGAGCAGGGCGATTGTAATCAACCGACTAGAGTTACTTGACCGTGTGAATGAGAGATACGACTGGGTTCAGTCGTACGAATGAGAGTATACGAATGGGTTCAGTTGTACAAATGGTCCAATCGTGCGACTGAAAGCTGCTGTGTTTGAAAAATCGAATATTTTGAACACTTTGACACAAAATACGAATTTTCCAGAAACCCTAATCTGTCGTTTGATGAACCATCAAAACTTTAACATATGCACACGTAAAAACACTTTTTGGAGCAAAAAGGTGACTCTTTTGATTGAAAAACGTAGGTTTTAACACCAAAATCAATTGAATCCACGCAAAATCACGAGCCAAGGCTCTGATACCACTTGTTAGGACCGTTTTCGTACAGAGTACTAACGGATTCTGCGTGAGACCAGATCAAATAGTGCGGAATCCTATTTGATTGGCGATCCAATCAACTTTGGCGGTTTGTTGTGGTTTCCAATCTCATTCTCCAGAAGTAGAAGGTTCTGGATACGTGAGTCCTTTCCAGTAGTGAATGCAGCAAACTGGTCTTCCATTGCTATAGACTTGGTTTAGAACAGGACAGATTCACTCGTGCGAATAAGCTATGTGATGGGTCACTCTGCGAATGAAAGATACGAATGAATTCAATCGGGCGATTCGATTCAGTCGTGCGAATGAGCAGGGCGATTGTAATCAACCGATTAGAGTTACTTGACCGTGTGAATGAGAGATACGACTGGGTTCAGTCGTACGAATGAGAGTATACGAATGGGTTCAGTTGTACAAATGGTCCAATCGTGCGACTGAAGGCTGCTGTGTTTGAAAAATCGAATATTTTGAACACTTTGACACAAAATACGAATTTTCCAGAAACCCTAATCTGTCGTTTGATGAACCATCAAAACTTTAACATATGCACACGTCAAAAACACTTTTTGGAGCAAAAAGGTGACTCTTTTGATTGAAAAACGTAGGTTTTAACACCAAAATCAATTGAATCCACGCAAAATCACGAGCCAAGGCTCTGATACCACTTGTTAGGACCGTTTTCGTACGGAGTACTAACGGATTCTGCGTGAGACCAGATCAAATAGTGCGGAATCCTATTTGATTGGCCATCCAATCAACTTTGGCGGTTTGTTGTGGTTTCCAATCTCATTCTCCAGAAGTAGAAGGTTCTGGATACGTGACTCCTTTCCAGCAGTGAATGCAGCAAACTGGTCTTCCATTGCTATAGACTTGGTTTAGAACAGGACAGATTCACTCATGCGAATAAGCTATGTGAATGGGTCACTCTGCGAATGAAAGATACGAATGAATTCAATCGGGCGATTCGATTCAGTCGTGCGAATGAGCAGGGCGATTGTAATCAACCGACTAGAGTTACTTGACCGTGTGAATGAGAGATACGACGGGGTTCAGTCATACGAATGAGAGTATACGAATGGGTTCAGTTGTACAAATGGTCCAATCGTGCGACTGAAGGCTGTTGTGTTTGAAAAATCGAATATTTTGAACACTTTGACACAAAATACGAATTTTCCAGAAACCCTAATCTGTCGTTTGATGAACCATCAAAACTTTAACATATGCACACGTCAAAAACACTTTTTGCAGCAAAAAGGTGACTCTTTCGATTGAAAAACGTAGGTTTTAACACCAAAACCAATTGAATCCACGCAAAATCACGAGCCAAGGCTCTGATACCACTTGTTAGGACCGTTTTCGTACGGAGTACTAACGGATTCTGCGTGAGACCAGATCAAATAGTTTGGAATCCTATTTGATTGGCGATCCAATCAACTTTGGCGGTTTATTGTGGTTTCCAATCTCATTCTCCAGAAGTAGAAGGTTCTGGATACGTGAGTCCTTTCCAGCAGTGAATGCAGCAAACTGGTCTTCCATTGCTATAGACTTGGTTTAGAACAGGACAGATTCACTCGTGCAAATAAGCTATGTGAATGGGTCACTCTGCGAATGAAAGATACGAATGAATTCAATCGGGCGATTCGATTCAGTCGTGCGAATGAGCAGGGCGATTGTAATCAACCGACTAGAGTTACTTGACCGTGTGAATGAGAGATACGACTGGGTTCAGTCGTACGAATGAGAGTATACGAATGGGTTCAGTTGTACAAATGGTCCAATCGTGCGACTGAAGGCTGCTGTGTTTGAAAAATCGAATATTTTGAACACTTTGACACAAAATACGAATTTTCCAGAAACCCTAATCTGTCGTTTGATGAACCATCAAAACTTTAACATATGCACACGTCAAAAACACTTTTTGGAGCAAAAAGGTGACTCTTTTGATTGAAAAACGTAGGTTTTAACACCAAAATCAATTGAATCCACGCAAAATCACGAGCCAATGCTCTGATACCACTTGTTAGGACCGTTTTCGTACGGAGTACTAACGGGTTCTGCGTGAGACCAGATCAAATAGTGCGGAATCCTATTTGATTGGCGATCCAATCAACTTTGGCGGTTTGTTGTGGTTTCCAATCTCATTCTCCAGAAGTAGAAGGTTCTGGATACGTGAGTCCTTTCCAGCAGTGAATGCAGCAAACTGGTCTTCCATTGCTATAGACTTGGTTTAGAACAGGACAGATTCACTCGTGCGAATAAGCTATGTGAATAGGTCACTCTGCGAATGAAAGATACGAATGAATTCAATCGGGCGATTCGATTCAGTCGTGCGAATGAGCAAGGCGATTGTAATCAACCGACTAGAGTTACTTGACCGTGTGAATGAGAGATACGACTGGGTTCAGTCGTACGAATGAGAGTATACGAATGGGTTCAGTTGTACAAATGGTCCAATCGTGCGACTGAAGGCTACTGTGTTTGAAAAATCGAATATTTTGAACACTTTGACACAAAATACGAATTCTCCAGAAACCCTAATCTGTCGTTTGATGAACCATCAAAACTTTAACATATGCACACGTCAAAAACACTTTTTGGAGCAAAAAGGTGACTCTTTTGATTGAAAAACGTAGGTTTTAACACCAAAATCAATTGAATCCACGCAAAATCACGAGCCAAGGCTCTGATACCACTTGTTAGGACCGTTTTCGTACAGAGTACTAACGGATTCTGCGTGAGACCAGATCAAATAGTGCGGAATCCTATTTGATTGGCGATCCAATCAACTTTGGCGGTTTGTTGTGGTTTCCAATCTCATTCTCCAGAAGTAGAAGGTTCTGGATACGTGAGTCCTTTCCAGTAGTGAATGCAGCAAACTGGTCTTCCATTGCTATAGACTTGGTTTAGAACAGGACAGATTCACTCGTGCGAATAAGCTATGTGAATGGGTCACTCTGCGAATGAAAGATACGAATGAATTCAATCGGGCGATTCGATTCAGTCGTGCGAATGAGCAGGGCGATTGTAATCAACCGATTAGAGTTACTTGACCGTGTGAATGAGAGATACGACTGGGTTCAGTCGTACGAATGAGAGTATACGAATGGGTTCAGTTGTACAAATGGTCCAATCGTGCGACTGAAGGCTGCTGTGTTTGAAAAATCGAATATTTTGAACACTTTGACACAAAATACGAATTTTCCAGAAACCCTAATCTGTCGTTTGATGAACCATCAAAACTTTAACATATGCACACGTCAAAAACACTTTTTGGAGCAAAAAGGTGACTCTTTTGATTGAAAAACGTAGGTTTTAACACCAAAATCAATTGAATCCACGCAAAATCACGAGCCAAGGCTCTGATACCACTTGTTAGGACCGTTTTCGTACGGAGTACTAACGGATTCTGCGTGAGACCAGATCAAATAGTGCGGAATCCTATTTGATTGGCCATCCAATCAACTTTGGCGGTTTGTTGTGGTTTCCAATCTCATTCTCCAGAAGTAGAAGGTTCTGGATACGTGACTCCTTTCCAGCAGTGAATGCAGCAAACTGGTCTTCCATTGCTATAGACTTGGTTTAGAACAGGACAGATTCACTCATGCGAATAAGCTATGTGAATGGGTCACTCTGCGAATGAAAGATACGAATGAATTCAATCGGGCGATTCGATTCAGTCGTGCGAATGAGCAGGGCGATTGTAATCAACCGACTAGAGTTACTTGACCGTGTGAATGAGAGATACGACTGGGTTCAGTCATACGAATGAGAGTATACGAATGGGTTCAGTTGTACAAATGGTCCAATCGTGCGACTGAAGGCTGTTGTGTTTGAAAAATCGAATATTTTTAACACTTTGACACAAAATACGAATTTTCCAGAAACCCTAATCTGTCGTTTGATGAACCATCAAAACTTTAACATATGCACACGTCAAAAACACTTTTTGCAGCAAAAAGGTGACTCTTTCGATTGAAAAACGTAGGTTTTAACACCAAAACCAATTGAATCCACGCAAAATCACGAGCCAAGGCTCTGATACCACTTGTTAGGACCGTTTTCGTACGGAGTACTAACGGATTCTGCGTGACACCAGATCAAATAGTTTGGAATCCTATTTGATTGGCGATCCAATCAACTTTGGCGGTTTATTGTGGTTTCCAATCTCATTCTCCAGAAGTAGAGGGTTCTGGATACGTGAGTCCTTTCCAGCAGTGAATGCAGCAAACTGGTCTTCCATTGCTATAGACTTGGTTTAGAACAGGACAGATTCACTCGTGCAAATAAGCTATGTGAATGGGTCACTCTGCGAATGAAAGATACGAATGAATTCAATCGGGCGATTCGATTCAGTCGTGCGAATGAGCAGGGCGATTGTAATCAACCGACTAGAGTTACTTGACCGTGTGAATGAGAGATACGACTGGGTTCAGTCGTACGAATGAGAGTATACGAATGGGTTCAGTTGTACAAATGGTCCAATCGTGCGACTGAAGGCTGCTGTGTTTGAAAAATCGAATATTTTGAACACTTTGACACAAAATACGAATTTTCCAGAAACCCTAATCTGTCGTTTGATGAACCATCAAAACTTTAACATATGCACACGTCAAAAACACTTTTTGGAGCAAAAAGGTGACTCTTTTGATTGAAAAACGTAGGTTTTAACACCAAAATCAATTGAATCCACGCAAAATCACGAGCCAAGCTCTGATACCACTTGTTAGGACCGTTTTCGTACGGAGTACTAACGGATTCTGCGTGAGACCAGATCAAATAGTGCGGAATCCTATTTGATTGGCGATCCAATCAACTTTGGCGGTTTGTTGTGGTTTCCAATCTCATTCTCCAGAAGTAGAAGGTTCTGGATACGTGAGTCCTTTCCAGCAGTGAATGCAGCAAACTGGTCTTCCATTGCTATAGACTTGGTTTAGAACAGGACAGATTCACTCGTGCGAATAAGCTATGTGAATAGGTCACTCTGCGAATGAAAGATACGAATGAATTCAATCGGGCGATTCGATTCAGTCGTGCGAATGAGCAAGGCGATTGTAATCAACCGACTAGAGTTACTTGACCGTGTGAATGAGAGATACGACTGGGTTCAGTCGTACGAATGAGAGTATACGAATGGGTTCAGTTGTACAAATGGTCCAATCGTGCGACTGAAGGCTACTGTGTTTGAAAAATCGAATATTTTGAACACTTTGACACAAAATACGAATTTTCCAGAAACCCTAATCTGTCGTTTGATGAACCATCAAAACTTTAACATATGCACACGTCAAAAACACTTTTTGGAGCAAAAAGGTGACTCTTTTGATTGAAAAACGTAGGTTTTAACACCAAAATCAATTGAATCCACGCAAAATCACGAGCCAAGGCTCTGATACCACTTGTTAGGACCGTTTTCGTACGGAG
This sequence comes from Flaveria ramosissima, assembly GCA_025215565.1. NCBI lineage: Eukaryota > Viridiplantae > Streptophyta > Magnoliopsida > Asterales > Asteraceae > Flaveria > Flaveria ramosissima. The sequence goes on from CM046036.1 coordinate 28,430,423, forward strand.
TACTAACGGATTCTGCGTGAACCAGATCAAATAGTGCGGAATCCTATTTGATTGGCGATCCAATCAACTTTGGCGGTTTGTTGTGGTTTCCAATCTCATTCTCCAGAAGTAGAAGGTTTAGATACGTGAGTCCTTTCCAGCAGTGAATGCAGCAAACTGGTCTTCCATTGCTATAGACTTGGTTTAGAACAGGACAGATTCACTCGTGCGAATAAGCTATGTGAATGGGTCACTCTGCGAATGAAAGATACGAATGAATTCAATCAGGCGATTCGATTCAGTCGTGCGAATGAGCAGGGCGATTGTAATCAACCGATTAGAGTTACTTGACCGTGTGAATGAGAGATACGACTGGGTTCAGTCGTACGAATGAGAGTATACGAATGGGTTCAGTTGTACAAATGGTCCAATCGTGCGACTGAAGGCTGCTGTGTTTGAAAAATCGAATATTTTGAACACTTTGACACAAAATACGAATTTTCCAGAAACCCTAATCTGTCGTTTGATGAACCATCAAAACTTTAACATATGCACACGTCAAAAACACTTTTTGGAGCAAAAAGGTGACTCTTTTGATTGAAAAACGTAGGTTTTAACACCAAAATCAATTGAATCCACGCAAAATCACGAGCCAAGGCTCTGATACCACTTGTTAGGACCGTTTTCGTACGGAGTACTAACGGATTCTGCGTGAGACCAGATCAAATAGTGCGGAATCCTATTTGATTGGCCATCCAATCAACTTTGGCGGTTTGTTGTGGTTTCCAATCTCATTCTCCAGAAGTAGAAGGTTCTGGATACGTGACTCCTTTCCAGCAGTGAATGCAGCAAACTGGTCTTCCATTGCTATAGACTTGGTTTAGAACAGGACAGATTCACTCATGCGAATAAGCTATGTGAATGGGTCACTCTGCGAATGAAAGATACGAATGAATTCAATCGGGCGATTCGATTCAGTCGTGCGAATGAGCAGGGCGATTTTAATCAACCGACTAGAGTTACTTGACCGTGTGAATGAGAGATACGACTGGGTTCAGTCGTACGAATGAGAGTATACGAATGGGTTCAGTTGTACAAATGGTCCAATCGTGCGACTGAAGGCTGTTGTGTTTGAAAAATCGAATATTTTGAACACTTTGACACAAAATACGAATTTTCCAGAAACCCTAATCTGTCGTTTGATGAACCATCAAAACTTTAACATATGCACACGTCAAAAACACTTTTTGCAGCAAAAAGGTGACTCTTTCGATTGAAAAACGTAGGTTTTAACACCAAAACCAATTGAATCCACGCAAAATCACGAGCCAAGGCTCTGATACCACTTGATAGGACCGTTTTCGTACGGAGTACAAACGGATTCTGCGTGAGACCAGATCAAATAGTGCGGAGTCCTATTTGATTGGCGATCCAATCAACTTTGGCGGTTTGTTGTGGTTTCCAATCTCATTCTCCAGAAGTAGAAGGTTCTGGATACGTGAGTCCTTTCCAGCAGTGAATGCAGCAAACTGGTCTTCCATTGCTATAGACTTGGTTTAGAACAGGACAGATTCACTCGTGCAAATAAGCTATGTGAATGGGTCACTCTGCGAATGAAAGATACGAATGAATTCAATCGGGCGATTCGATTCAGTCGTGCGAATGAGCAGGGCGATTGTAATCAACCGACTAGAGTTACTTGACCGTGTGAATGAGAGATACGACTGGGTTCAGTCGTACGAATGAGAGTATACGAATGGGTTCAGTTGTACAAATGGTCCAATCGTGCGTCTGAATGCTGTTGTGTTTGAAAAATCGAATATTTTGAACACTTTGACACAAAATACGAATTTTCCAGAAACCCTAATCTGTCGTTTGATGAACCATCAAAACTTTAACATATGCACACGTCAAAAACACTTTTTGGAGCAAAAAGGTGACTCTTTTGATTGAAAAACGTAGGTTTTAACACCAAAATCAATTGAATCCACGCAAAATCACGAGCCAAGGCTCTGATACCACTTGTTAGGACCGTTTTCGTACGGAGTACTAACGGATTCTGCGTGAGGCCAGATCAAATAGTGCGGAATCCTATTTGATTGGCGATCCAATCAACTTTGGCGGTTTGTTGTGGTTTCCAATCTCATTCTCCAGAAGTAGAAGGTTCTGGATACGTGAGTCCTTTCCAGCAGTGAATGCAGCAAACTGGTCTTCCATTGCTATAGACTTGGTTTAGAACAGGACAGATTCACTCGTGCGAATAAGCTATGTGAATAGGTCACTCTGCGAATGAAAGATACGAATGAATTCAATCGGGCGATTCGATTCAGTCGTGCGAATGAGCAAGGCGATTGTAATCAACCGACTAGAGTTACTTGACCGTGTGAATGAGAGATACGACTGGGTTCAGTCGTACGAATGAGAGTATACGAATGGGTTCAGTTGTACAAATGGTCCAATCGTGCGACTGAAGGCTACTGTGTTTGAAAAATCGAATATTTTGAACACTTTGACACAAAATACGAATTTTCCAGAAACCCTAATCTGTCGTTTGATGAACCATCAAAACTTTAACATATGCACACGTCAAAAACACTTTTTGGAGCAAAAAGGTGACTCTTTTGATTGAAAAACGTAGGTTTTAACACCAAAATCAATTGAATCCACGCAAAATCACGAGCCAAGGCTCTGATACCACTTGTTAGGACCGTTTTCGTACGGAGTACTAACGGATTCTGCGTGAGACCAGATCAAATAGTGCGGAATCCTATTTGATTGGCGATCCAATCAACTTTGGCGGTTTGTTGTGGTTTCCAATCTCATTCTCCAGAAGTAGAAGGTTCTAGATACGTGAGTCCTTTCCAGCAGTGAATGCAACAAACTGGTCTTCCATTGCTATAGACTTGGTTTAGAACAGGACAGATTCACTCGTGCGAATAAGCTATGTGAATGGGTCACTCTGCGAATGAAAGATACGAATGAATTCAATCGGGCGATTCGATTCAGTCGTGCGAATGAGCAGGGCGATTGTAATCAACCGATTAGAGTTACTTGACCGTGTGAATGAGAGATACGACTGGGTTCAGTCGTACGAATGAGAGTATACGAATGGGTTCAGTTGTACAAATGGTCCAATCGTGCGACTGAAGGCTGCTGTGTTTGAAAAATCGAATATTTTGAACACTTTGACACAAAATACGAATTTTCCAGAAACCCTAATCTGTCGTTTGATGAACCATCAAAACTTTAACATATGCACACGTCAAAAACACTTTTTGGAGCAAAAAGGTGACTCTTTTGATTGAAAAACGTAGGTTTTAACACCAAAATCAATTGAATCCACGCAAAATCACGAGCCAAGGCTCTGATACCACTTGTTAGGACCGTTTTCGTACGGAGTACTAACGGATTCTGCGTGAGACCAGATCAAATAGTGCGGAATCCTATTTGATTGGCGATCCAATCAACTTTGGCGGTTTGTTGTGGTTTCCAATCTCATTCTCCAGAAGTAGAAGGTTCTGGATACGTGACTCCTTTCCAGCAGTGAATGCAGCAAACTGGTCTTCCATTGCTATAGACTTGGTTTAGAACAGGACAGATTCACTCATGCGAATAAGCTATGTGAATGGGTCACTCTGCGAATGAAAGATACGAATGAATTCAATCGGGCGATTCGATTCAGTCGTGCGAATGAGCAGGGCGATTGTAATCAACCGACTAGAGTTACTTGACCGTGTGAATGAGAGATACGACTGGGTTCAGTCGTACGAATGAGAGTATACGAATGGGTTCAGTTGTACAAATGGTCCAATCGTGCGACTGAAGGCTGTTGTGTTTGAAAAATCGAATATTTTGAACACTTTGACACAAAATACGAATTTTCCAGAAACCCTAATCTGTCGTTTGATGAACCATCAAAACTTTAACATATGCACACGTCAAAAACACTTTTTGCAGCAAAAAGGTGACTCTTTCGATTGAAAAACGTAGGTTTTAACACCAAAACCAATTGAATCCACGCAAAATCACGAGCCAAGGCTCTGATACCACTTGTTAGGACCGTTTTCGTACGGAGTACTAACGGATTCTGCGTGAGACCAGATCAAATAGTGCGGAATCCTATTTGATTGGCGATCCAATCAACTTTGGCGGTTTGTTGTGGTTTCCAATCTCATTCTCCAGAAGTAGAAGGTTCTGGATACGTGAGTCCTTTCCAGCAGTGAATGCAGCAAACTGGTCTTCCATTGCTATAGACTTGGTTTAGAACAGGACAGATTCACTCGTGCAAATAAGCTATGTGAATGGGTCACTCTGCGAATGAAAGATACGAATGAATTCAATCGGGCGATTCGATTCAGTCGTGCGAATGAGCAGGGCGATTGTAATCAACCGACTAGAGTTACTTGACCGTGTGAATGAGAGATACGACTGGGTTCAGTCGTACGAATGAGAGTATACGAATGGGTTCAGTTGTACAAATGGTCCAATCGTGCGACTGAAGGCTGCTGTGTTTGAAAAATCGAATATTTTGAACACTTTGACACAAAATACGAATTTTCCAGAAACCCTAATCTGTCGTTTGATGAACCATCAAAACTTTAACATATGCACACGTCAAAAACACTTTTTGGAGCAAAAAGGTGACTCTTTTGATTGAAAAACGTAGGTTTTAACACCAAAATCAATTGAATCCACGCAAAATCACGAGCCAAGGCTCTGATACCACTTGTTAGGACCGTTTTCGTACGGAGTACTAACGGATTCTGCGTGAGACCAGATCAAATAGTGCGGAATCCTATTTGATTGGCGATCCAATCAACTTTGGCGGTTTGTTGTGGTTTCCAATCTCATTCTCCAGAAGTAGAAGGTTCTGGATACGTGAGTCCTTTCCAGCAGTGAATGCAGCAAACTGGTCTTCCATTGCTATAGACTTGGTTTAGAACAGGACAGATTCACTCGTGCGAATAAGCTATGTGAATAGGTCACTCTGCGAATGAAAGATACGAATGAATTCAATCGGGCGATTCGATTCAGTCGTGCGAATGAGCAAGGCGATTGTAATCAACCGACTAGAGTTACTTGACCGTGTGAATGAGAGATACGACTGGGTTCAGTCGTACGAATGAGAGTATACGAATGGGTTCAGTTGTACAAATGGTCCAATCGTGCGACTGAAGGCTACTGTGTTTGAAAAATCGAATATTTTGAACACTTTGACACAAAATACGAATTTTCCAGAAACCCTAATCTGTCGTTTGATGAACCATCAAAACTTTAACATATGCACACGTCAAAAACACTTTTTGGAGCAAAAAGGTGACTCTTTTGATTGAAAAACGTAGGTTTTAACACCAAAATCAATTGAATCCACGCAAAATCACGAGCCAAGGCTCTGATACCACTTGTTAGGACCGTTTTCGTACGGAGTACTAACGGATTCTGCGTGAGACCAGATCAAATAGTGCGGAATCCTATTTGATTGGCGATCCAATCAACTTTGGCGGTTTGTTGTGGTTTCCAATCTCATTCTCCAGAAGTAGAAGGTTCTGGATACGTGAGTCCTTTCCAGCAGTGAATGCAGCAAACTGGTCTTCCATTGCTATAGACTTGGTTTAGAACAGGACAGATTCACTCGTGCGAATAAGCTATGTGAATGGGTCACTCTGCGAATGAAAGATACGAATGAATTCAATCGGGCGATTCGATTCAGTCGTGCGAATGAGCAGGGCGATTGTAATCAACCGACTAGAGTTACTTGACCGTGTGAATGAGAGATACGACTGGGTTCAGTCGTACGAATGAGAGTATACGAATGGGTTCAGTTGTACAAATGGTCCAATCGTGCGACTGAAGGCTGTTGTGTTTGAAAAATCGAATATTTTGAACACTTTGACACAAAATACGAATTTTCCAGAAACCCTAATCTGTCGTTTGATGAACCATCAAAACTTTAACATATGCACACGTCAAAAACACTTTTTGGAGCAAAAAGGTGACTCTTTTGATTGAAAAACGTAGGTTTTAACACCAAAATCAATTGAATCCACGCAAAATCACGAGCCAAGGCTCTGATACCACTTGTTAGGACCGTTTTCGTACGGAGTACTAACGGATTCTGCGTGAGACCAGATCAAATAGTGCGGAATCCTATTTGATTGGCGATCCAATCAACTTTGGCGGTTTGTTGTGGTTTCCAATCTCATTCTCCAGAAGTAGAAGGTTCTGGATACGTGAGTCCTTTCCAGCAGTGAATGCAGCAAACTGGTCTTCCATTGCTATAGACTTGGTTTAGAACAGGACAGATTCACTCGTGCGAATAAGCTATGTGAATAGGTCACTCTGCGAATGAAAGATACGAATGAATTCAATCGGGCGATTCGATTCAGTCGTGCGAATGAGCAAGGCGATTGTAATCAACCGACTAGAGTTACTTGACCGTGTGAATGAGAGATACGACTGGGTTCAGTCGTACGAATGAGAGTATACGAATGGGTTCAGTTGTACAAATGGTCCAATCGTGCGACTGAAGGCTACTGTGTTTGAAAAATCGAATATTTTGAACACTTTGACACAAAATACGAATTTTCCAGAAACCCTAATCTGTCGTTTGATGAACCATCAAAACTTTAACATATGCACACGTCAAAAACACTTTTTGGAGCAAAAAGGTGACTCTTTTGATTGAAAAACGTAGGTTTTAACACCAAAATCAATTGAATCCACGCAAAATCACGAGCCAAGGCTCTGATACCACTTGTTAGGACCGTTTTTGTACGGAGTACTAACGGATTCTGCGTGAGACCAGATCAAATAGTGCGGAATCCTATTTGATTGGCGATCCAATCAACTTTGGCGGTTTGTTGTGGTTTCCAATCTCATTCTCCAGAAGTAGAAGGTTCTGATACGTGAGTCCTTTCCAGCAGTGAATGCAGCAAACTGGTCTTCCATTGCTATAGACTTGGTTTAGAACAGGACAGATTCACTCGTGCGAATAAGCTATGTGAATGGGTCACTCTGCGAATGAAAGATACGAATGAATTCAATCGGGCGATTCGATTCAGTCGTGCGAATGAGCAGGGCGATTGTAATCAACCGATTAGAGTTACTTGACCGTGTGAATGAGAGATACGACTGGGTTCAGTCGTACGAATGAGAGTATACGAATGGGTTCAGTTGTACAAATGGTCCAATCGTGCGACTGAAGGCTGCTGTGTTTGAAAAATCGAATATTTTGAACACTTTGACACAAAATACGAATTTTCCAGAAACCCTAATCTGTCGTTTGATGAACCATCAAAACTTTAACATATGCACACGTCAAAAACACTTTTTGGAGCAAAAAGGTGACTCTTTTGATTGAAAAACGTAGGTTTTAACACCAAAATCAATTGAATCCACGCAAAATCACGAGCCAAGGCTCTGATACCACTTGTTAGGACCGTTTTCGTACGGAGTACTAACGGATTCTGCGTGAGACCAGATCAAATAGTGCGGAATCCTATTTGATTGGCCATCCAATCAACTTTGGCGGTTTATTGTGGTTTCCAATCTCATTCTCCAGAAGTAGAAGGTTCTGGATACGTGACTCCTTTCCAGCAGTGAATGCAGCAAACTGGTCTTCCATTGCTATAGACTTGGTTTAGAACAGGACAGATTCACTCATGCGAATAAGCTATGTGAATGGGTCACTCTGCGAATGAAAGATACGAATGAATTCAATCGGGCGATTCGATTCAGTCGTGCGAATGAGCAGGGCGATTTAATCAACCGACTAGAGTTACTTGACCGTGTGAATGAGAGATACGACTGGGTTCAGTCGTACGAATGAGAGTATACGAATGGGTTCAGTTGTACAAATGGTCCAATCGTGCGACTGAAGGCTGTTGTGTTTGAAAAATCGAATATTTTGAACACTTTGACACAAAATACGAATTTTCCAGAAACCCTAATCTGTCGTTTGATGAACCATCAAAACTTTAACATATGCACACGTCAAAAACACTTTTTGCAGCAAAAAGGTGACTCTTTCGATTGAAAAACGTAGGTTTTAACACCAAAACCAATTGAATCCACGCAAAATCACGAGCCAAGGCTCTGATACCACTTGATAGGACCGTTTTCGTACGGAGTACAACGGATTCTGCGTGAGACCAGATCAAATAGTGCGGAATCCTATTTGATTGGCGATCCAATCAACTTTGGCGGTTTGTTGTGGTTTCTAATCTCATTCTCTAGAAGTAGAAGAAGTAGAAGGTTCTGGATACGTGAGTCCTTTCCAGCAGTGAATGCAGCAAACTGGTCTTCCATTGCTATAGACTTGGTTTAGAACAGGACAGATTCACTCGTGCAATAAGCTATGTGAATGGGTCACTCTGCGAATGAAAGATACGAATGAATTCAATCGGGCGATTCGATTCAGTCGTGCGAATGAGCAGGGCGATTGTAATCAACCGACTAGAGTTACTTGACCGTGTGAATGAGAGATACGACTGGGTTCAGTCGTACGAATGAGAGTATACGAATGGGTTCAGTTGTACAAATGGTCCAATCGTGCGACTGAATGCTGCTGTGTTTGAAAAATCGAATATTTTGAACACTTTGACACAAAATACGAATTTTCCAGAAACCCTAATCTGTCGTTTGATGAACCATCAAAACTTTAACATATGCACACGTCAAAAACACTTTTTGGAGCAAAAAGGTGACTCTTTTGATTGAAAAACGTAGGTTTTAACACCAAAATCAATTGAATCCACGCAAAATCACGAGCCAAGGCTCTGATACCACTTGTTAGGACCGTTTTCGTACGGAGTACTAACGGATTCTGCGTGAGGCCAGATCAAATAGTGCGGAATCCTATTTGATTGGCGATCCAATCAACTTTGGCGGTTTGTTGTGGTTTCCAATCTCATTCTCCAGAAGTAGAAGGTTCTGGATACGTGAGTCCTTTCCAGCAGTGAATGCAGCAAACTGGTCTTCCATTGCTATAGACTTGGTTTAGAACAGGACAGATTCACTCGTGCGAATAAGCTATGTGAATAGGTCACTCTGCGAATGAAAGATACGAATGAATTCAATCGGGCGATTCGATTCAGTCGTGCGAATGAGCAAGGCGATTGTAATCAACCGACTAGAGTTACTTGACCGTGTGAATGAGAGATACGACTGGGTTCAGTCGTACGAATGAGAGTATACGAATGGGTTCAGTTGTACAAATGGTCCAATCGTGCGACTGAAGGCTACTGTGTTTGAAAAATCGAATATTTTGAACACTTTGACACAAAATACGAATTTTCCAGAAACCCTAATCTGTCGTTTGATGAACCATCAAAACTTTAACATATGCACACGTCAAAAACACTTTTTGGAGCAAAAAGGTGACTCTTTTGATTGAAAAACGTAGGTTTTAACACCAAAATCAATTGAATCCACGCAAAATCACGAGCCAAGGCTCTGATACCACTTGTTAGGACCGTTTTCGTACGGAGTACTAACGGATTCTGCGTGAGACCAGATCAAATAGTGCGGAATCCTATTTGATTGGCGATCCAATCAACTTTGGCGGTTTGTTGTGGTTTCCAATCTCATTCTCCAGAAGTAGAAGGTTCTAGATACGTGAGTCCTTTCCAGCAGTGAATGCAGCAAACTGGTCTTCCATTGCTATAGACTTGGTTTAGAACAGGACAGATTCACTCGTGCGAATAAGCTATGTGAATGGGTCACTCTGCGAATGAAAGATACGAATGAATTCAATCGGGCGATTCGATTCAGTCGTGCGAATGAGCAGGGCGATTGTAATCAACCGATTAGAGTTACTTGACCGTGTGAATGAGAGATACGACTGGGTTCAGTCGTACGAATGAGAGTATACGAATGGGTTCAGTTGTACAAATGGTCCAATCGTGCGACTGAAGGCTGCTGTGTTTGAAAAATCGAATATTTTGAACACTTTGACACAAAATACGAATTTTCCAGAAACCCTAATCTGTCGTTTGATGAACCATCAAAACTTTAACATATGCACACGTCAAAAACACTTTTTGGAGCAAAAAGGTGACTCTTTTGATTGAAAAACGTAGGTTTTAACACCAAAATCAATTGAATCCACGCAAAATCACGAGCCAAGGCTCTGATACCACTTGTTAGGACCGTTTTCGTACGGAGTACTAACGGATTCTGCGTGAGACCAGATCAAATAGTGCGGAATCCTATTTGATTGGCGATCCAATCAACTTTGGCGGTTTGTTGTGGTTTCCAATCTCATTCTCCAGAAGTAGAAGGTTCTGGATACGTGACTCCTTTCCAGCAGTGAATGCAGCAAACTGGTCTTCCATTGCTATAGACTTGGTTTAGAACAGGACAGATTCACTCATGCGAATAAGCTATGTGAATGGGTCACTCTGCGAATGAAAGATACGAATGAATTCAATCGGGCGATTCGATTCAGTCGTGCGAATGAGCAGGGCGATTGTAATCAACCGACTAGAGTTACTTGACCGTGTGAATGAGAGATACGACTGGGTTCAGTCGTACGAATGAGAGTATACGAATGGGTTCAGTTGTACAAATGGTCCAATCGTGCGACTGAAGGCTGTGTGTTTGAAAAATCGAATATTTTGAACACTTTGACACAAAATACGAATTTTCCAGAAACCCTAATCTGTCGTTTGATGAACCATCAAAACTTTAACATATGCACACGTCAAAAACACTTTTTGCAGCAAAAAGGTGACTCTTTCGATTGAAAAACGTAGGTTTTAACACCAAAACCAATTGAATCCACGCAAAATCACGAGCCAAGGCTCTGATACCACTTGTTAGGACCGTTTTCGTACGGAGTACAACGGATTCTGCGTGAGACCAGATCAAATAGTGCGGAATCCTATTTGATTGGCGATCCAATCAACTTTGGCGGTTTGTTGTGGTTTCCAATCTCATTCTCCAGAAGTAGAAGGTTCTGGATACGTGAGTCCTTTCCAGCAGTGAATGCAGCAAACTGGTCTTCCATTGCTATAGACTTGGTTTAGAACAGGACAGATTCACTCGTGCAAATAAGCTATGTGAATGGGTCACTCTGCGAATGAAAGATACGAATGAATTCAATCGGGCGATTCGATTCAGTCGTGCGAATGAGCAGGGCGATTGTAATCAACCGACTAGAGTTACTTGACCGTGTGAATGAGAGATACGACTGGGTTCAGTCGTACGAATGAGAGTATACGAATGGGTTCAGTTGTACAAATGGTCCAATCGTGCGTCTGAATGGCTGCTGTGTTTGAAAAATCGAATATTTTGAACACTTTGACACAAAATACGAATTTTCCAGAAACCCTAATCTGTCGTTTGATGAACCATCAAAACTTTAACATATGCACACGTCAAAAACACTTTTTGGAGCAAAAAGGTGACTCTTTTGATTGAAAAACGTAGGTTTTAACACCAAAATCAATTGAATCCACGCAAAATCACGAGCCAAGGCTCTGATACCACTTGTTAGGACCGTTTTCGTACGGAGTACTAACTAACGGATTCTGCGTGAGGCCAGATCAAATAGTGCGGAATCCTATTTGATTGGCGATCCAATCAACTTTGGCGGTTTGTTGTGGTTTCCAATCTCATTCTCCAGAAGTAGAAGGTTCTGGATACGTGAGTCCTTTCCAGCAGTGAATGCAGCAAACTGGTCTTCCATTGCTATAGACTTGGTTTAGAACAGGACAGATTCACTCGTGCGAATAAGCTATGTGAATAGGTCACTCTGCGAATGAAAGATACGAATGAATTCAATCGGGCGATTCGATTCAGTCGTGCGAATGAGCAAGGCGATTGTAATCAACCGACTAGAGTTACTTGACCGTGTGAATGAGAGATACGACTGGGTTCAGTCGTACGAATGAGAGTATACGAATGGGTTCAGTTGTACAAATGGTCCAATCGTGCGACTGAAGGCTACTGTGTTTGAAAAATCGAATATTTTGAACACTTTGACACAAAATACGAATTTTCCAGAAACCCTAATCTGTCGTTTGATGAACCATCAAAACTTTAACATATGCACACGTCAAAAAACTTTTTGGAGCAAAAAGGTGACTCTTTTGATTGAAAAACGTAGGTTTTAACACCAAAATCAATTGAATCCACGCAAAATCACGAGCCAAGGCTCTGATACCACTTGTTAGGACCGTTTTCGTACGGAGTACTAACGGACTCTGCGTGAGACCAGATCAAATAGTGCGGAATCCTATTTGATTGGCGATCCAATCAACTTTGGCGGTTTGTTGTGGTTTCCAATCTCATTCTCCAGAAGTAGAAGGTTCTAGATACGTGAGTCCTTTCCAGCAGTGAATGCAGCAAACTGGTCTTCCATTGCTATAGACTTGGTTTAGAACAGGACAGATTCACTCGTGCGAATAAGCTATGTGAATGGGTCACTCTGCGAATGAAAGATACGAATGAATTCAATCGGGCGATTCGATTCAGTCGTGCGAATGAGCAGGGCGATTGTAATCAACCGATTAGAGTTACTTGACCGTGTGAATGAGAGATACGACTGGGTTCAGTCGTACGAATGAGAGTATACGAATGGGTTCAGTTGTACAAATGGTCCAATCGTGCGACTGAAGGCTGCTGTGTTTGAAAAATCGAATATTTTGAACACTTTGACACAAAATACGAATTTTCCAGAAACCCTAATCTGTCGTTTGATGAACCATCAAAACTTTAACATATGCACACGTCAAAAACACTTTTTGGAGCAAAAAGGTGACTCTTTTGATTGAAAAACGTAGGTTTTAACACCAAAATCAATTGAATCCACGCAAAATCACGAGCCAAGGCTCTGATACCACTTGTTAGGACCGTTTCTCGTACGGAGTACTAACGGATTCTGCGTGAGACCAGATCAAATAGTGCGGAATCCTATTTGATTGGCGATCCAATCAACTTTGGCGGTTTGTTGTGGTTTCCAATCTCATTCTCCAGAAGTAGAAGGTTCTGGATACGTGAGTCCTTTCCAGCAGTGAATGCAGCAAAACTGGTCTTCCATTGCTATAGACTTGGTTTAGAACAGGACAGATTCACTCGTGCGAATAAGCTATGTGAATGGGTCACTCTGCGAATGAAAGATACGAATGAATTCAATCGGGCGATTCGATTCAGTCGTGCGAATGAGCAGGGCGATTGTAATCAACCGACTAGAGTTACTTGACCGTGTGAATGAGAGATACGACTGGGTTCAGTCGTACGAATGAGAGTATACGAATGGGTTCAGTTGTACAAATGGTCCAATCGTGCGACTGAAGGCTGTGTGTTTTGAAAAATCGAATATTTTGAACACTTTGACACAAAATACGAATTTTCCAGAAACCCTAATCTGTCGTTTGATGAACCATCAAAACTTTAACATATGCACACGTCAAAAACACTTTTTGGAGCAAAAAGGTGACTCTTTTGATTGAAAAACGTAGGTTTTAACACCAAAACAATTGAATCCACGCAAAATCACGAGCCAAGGCTCTGATACCACTTGTTAGGACCGTTTTCGTACGGAGTACTAACGGATCTGCTGTGAGACCAGATCAAATAGTGCGGAATCCTATTTGATTGGCGATCCAATCAACTTTGGCGGTTGGTTGTGGTTTCCAATCTCATTCTCCAGAAGTAGAAGGTTCTGGATACGTGAGTCCTTTCCAGCAGTGAATGCAGCAAACTGGTCTTCCATTGCTATAGATTTGGTTTAGAACAGGACAGATTCACTCATGCAAATAAGCTATGTGAATGGGTCACTCTGCGAATGAAAAGATACGAATGAATTCAATCGGGCGATTCGATTCAGTCGTGCGAATGAGCAGGGCGATTGTAATCAACCGACTAGAGTTACTTGACCGTGTGAATGAGAGATACGACTGGGTTCAGTCGTACGAATGAGAGTATACGAATGGGTTCAGTTGTACAAATGGTCCAATCGTGGCTCTGAAGGTGCTGTGTTTTGAAAAATCGAATATTTTGAACACTATGACACAAAATACGAATTTTCCAGAAACCCTAATCTGTCGTTTGATGAACCATCAAAACTTTAACATATGCACACGTCAAAAAACACTTTTTGGAGCAAAAAGGTGACTCTTTTGATTGAAAAACGTAGGTTTTAACACCAACAAAATCAATTGAATCCACGCAAAATCACGAGCCAAGGCTCTGATACAACTTGTTAGGACCGTTTTCGTCGGAGAGTAAGTACTAACGGATTCTGCGTGAGGCCAGATCAAATAGTGCGGAGTCCTATTTGATTGGCGATCCAATCAACTTTGGCGGTTTGTTGTGGTTTCCAATCTTATTCTCCAGAAGTAGAAGGTTCTGGATACGTGAGTCCTTTCCAGCAGTGAATGCCAGCAAACTGGTCTTCCATTGCTATAGACTTGGTTAGAACAGGACAGATTCAATCGTGCGAATACGCTATGTGAATGGGTCACTCTGCGAATGAAAAGATACGAATGAATTCAATCGGAGCGATTCGATTCAGTCGTGCGAATGAGCAGGCGATTGTAATCAAACGACTAGAGTTACTTGACCGTGTGAATGAGAGATACGACTGGGTTCAGTCGTACGAATGAGAGTATACGAATGGGTTCAGTTGTACAAATGGTCCAATCGTGCGACTGAAGGCTGCTGTGTTTGAAAAATCGAATATTTTGAACACTATGACACAAAATACGAATTTTCCAGAAACCCTAATCTGTCATTTGATGAACCATCAAAACTTTAACATATGCACACGTCAAAAACACTTTTGGAGCAAAAGGTGACTCTTTGATTGAAAAACGTAGGTTTTAACACCAAAATCAATTGAATCCACGCAAAATCACGAGCCAAGGCTCTGATACCACTTGTTGGACCGTTTTCGTACGAGTAGAGAGAGGAGTACTAACGGATTCTGGTGAGACCAGATAAATAGTGCGGAATTTTTGTGTCAAAGTGTTCAAAATATTCGATTTTTCAAACACAGTAGCCTTCAGTCGCACGATTGGACCATTTGTACAACTGAACCCATTCGTATACTCTCATTCGTACGACTGAACCCAGTCGTATCTCTCATTCACACGGTCAAGTAACTCTAGTCGGTTGATTACAATCGCCTTGCTCATTCGCACGACTGAATCGAATCGCCCGATTGAATTCATTCGTATCTTTCATTCGCAGAGTGACCTATTCACATAGCTTATTCGCACGAGTGAATCTGTCCTGTTCTAAACCAAGTCTATAGCAATGGAAGACCAGTTTGCTGCATTCACTGCTGGAAAGGACTCACGTATCCAGAACCTTCTACTTCTGGAGAATGAGATTGGAAACCACAACAAACCGCCAAAGTTGATTGGATCGCCAATCAAATAGGATTCCGCACTATTTGATCTGGTCTCACGCAGAATCCGTTAGTACTCCGTACGAAAACGGTCCTAACAAGTGGTATCAGAGCCTTGGCTCGTGATTTGCGTGGATTCAATTGATTTTGGTGTTAAAACCTACGTTTTTCAATCAAAAGAGTCACCTTTTTGCTCCAAAAAGTGTTTTTGACGTGTGCATATGTTAAAGTTTTGATGGTTCATCAAACGACAGATTAGGGTTTCTGGAAAATTCGTATTTTGTGTCAAAGTGTTCAAAATATTCGATTTTTCAAACACAGCAGCCTTCAGTCGCACGATTGGACCATTTGTACAACTGAACCCATTCGTATACTCTCATTCGTACGACTGAACCCAGTCGTATCTCTCATTCACACGGTCAAGTAACTCTAGTCGGTTGATTACAATCGCCCTGCTCATTCGCACGACTGAATCGAATCGCCCGATTGAATTCATTCGTATCTTTCATTCGCAGAGTGACCCATTCACATAGCTTATTGCACGAGTGAATCTGTCCTGTTCTAAACCAAGTCTATAGCAATGGAAGACCAGTTTGCTGCATTCACTGCTGGAAAGGACTCACGTATCCAGAACCTTCTACTTCTGGAGAATGAGATTGGAAACCACAACAAACCGCCAAAGTTGATTGGATCGCCAATCAAATAGGATTCCGCACTATTTGATCTGGTCTCACGCAGAATCCGTTAGTACTCCGTACGAAAACGGTCCTAACAAGTGGTATCAGAGCCTTGGCTCGTGATTTTGCGTGGATTCAATTGGTTTGGTGTTAAAACCTACGTTTTTCAATCGAAAGAGTCACCTTTTTGCTGCAAAAAGTGTTTTGACGTGTGCATATGTTAAAGTTTTGATGGTTCATCAAACGACAGATTAGGGTTTCTGGAAAATTCGTATTTTGTGTCAAAGTGTTCAAAATATTCGATTTTTCAAACACAACAGCCTTCAGTCGCACGATTGGACCATTTGTACAACTGAACCCATTCGTATACTCTCATTCGTACGACTGAACCCAGTCGTATCTCTCATTCACACGGTCAAGTAACTCTAGTCGGTTGATTACAATCGCCCTGCTCATTCGCACGACTGAATCGAATCGCCCGATTGAATTCATTCGTATCTTTCATTCGCAGAGTGACCCATTCACATAGCTTATTCGCATGAGTGAATCTGTCCTGTTCTAAACCAAGTCTATAGCAATGGAAGACCAGTTTGCTGCATTCACTGCTGGAAAGGACTCACGTATCCAGAACCTTCTACTTCTGGAGAATGAGATTGGAAACCACAACAAACCGCCAAAGTTGATTGGATCGCCAATCAAATAGGATTCCGCACTATTTGATCTGGTCTCACGCAGAATCCGTTAGTACTCCGTACGAAAACGGTCCTAACAAGTGGTATCAGAGCCTTGGCTCGTGATTTTGCGTGGATTCAATTGATTTTGGTGTTAAAACCTACGTTTTTCAATCAAAAGAGTCACCTTTTTGCTCCAAAAAGTGTTTTTGACGTGTGCATATGTTAAAGTTTTGATGGTTCATCAAACGACAGATTAGGGTTTCTGGAAAATTCGTATTTTGTGTCAAAGTGTTCAAAATATTCGATTTTTCAAAAACACAGCCTTCAGTCGCACGATTGGACCATTTGTACAACTGAACCCATTCGTATACTCTCATTCGTACGACTGAACCCAGTCGTATCTCTCATTCACACGGTCAAGTAACTCTAGTCGGTTGATTACAATCGCCCTGCTCATTCGCACGACTGAATCGAATCGCCCGATTGAATTCATTCGTATCTTTCATTCGCAGAGTGACCCATTCACATAGCTTATTCGCACGAGTGAATCTGTCCTGTTCTAAACCAAGTCTATAGCAATGGAAGACCAGTTTGCTGCATTCACTGCTGGAAAGGACTCACGTATCCAGAACCTTCTACTTCTGGAGAATGAGATTGGAAACCACAACAAACCGCCAAAGTTGATTGGATCGCCAATCAAATAGGATTCCGCACTATTTGATCTGGTCTCACGCAGAATCCGTTAGTACTCCGTACGAAAACGGTCCTAACAAGTGGTATCAGAGCCTTGGCTCGTGATTTTGCGTGGATTCAATTGATTTTGGTGTTAAAACCTACGTTTTTCAATCAAAAGAGTCACCTTTTTGCTCCAAAAAGTGTTTTTGACGTGTGCATATGTTAAAGTTTTGATGGTTCATCAAACGACAGATTAGGGTTTCTGGAAAATTCGTATTTTGTGTCAAAGTGTTCAAAATATTCGATTTTTCAAACACAGTAGCCTTCAGTCGCACGATTGGACCATTTGTACAACTGAACCCATTCGTATACTCTCATTCGTACGACTGAACCCAGTCGTATCTCTCATTCACACGGTCAAGTAACTCTAGTCGATTGATTACAATCGCCTTGCTCATTCGCACGACTGAATCGAATCGCCCGATTGAATTCATTCGTATCTTTCATTCGCAGAGTGACCTATTCACATAGCTTATTCGCACGAGTGAATCTGTCCTGTTCTAAACCAAGTCTATAGCAATGGAAGACCAGTTTGCTGCATTCACTGCTGGAAAGGACTCACGTATCCAGAACCTTCTACTTCTGGAGAATGAGATTGGAAACCACAACAAACCGCCAAAGTTGATTGGATCGCCAATCAAATAGGATTCCGCACTATTTGATCTGGTCTCACGCAGAATCCGTTAGTACTCCGTACGAAAACGGTCCTAACAAGTGGTATCAGAGCCTTGGCTCGTGATTTTGCGTGGATTCAATTGATTTTGGTGTTAAAACCTACGTTTTTCAATCAAAAGAGTCACCTTTTGCTCAAAAAGTGTTTTTGACGTGTGCATATGTTAAAGTTTTGATGGTTCATCAAACGACAGATTAGGGTTTCTGGAAAATTCGTATTTTGTGTCAAAGTGTTCAAAATATTCGATTTTTCAAACACAACAGCCTTCAGTCGCACGATTGGACCATTTGTACAACTGAACCCATTCGTATACTCTCATTCGTACGACTGAACCCAGTCGTATCTCTCATTCACACGGTCAAGTAACTCTAGTCGGTTGATTACAATCGCCCTGCTCATTCGCACGACTGAATCGAATCGCCCGATTGAATTCATTCGTATCTTTCATTCGCAGAGTGACCCATTCACATAGCTTATTCGCACGAGTGAATCTGTCCTGTTCTAAACCAAGTCTATAGCAATGGAAGACCAGTTTGCTGCATTCACTGCTGGAAAGGACTCACGTATCCAGAACCTTCTACTTCTGGAGAATGAGATTGGAAACCACAACAAACCGCCAAAGTTGATTGGATCGCCAATCAAATAGGATTCCGCACTATTTGATCTGGTCTCACGCAGAATCCGTTAGTACTCCGTACGAAAACGGTCCTAACAAGTGGTATCAGAGCCTTGGCTCGTGATTTTGCGTGGATTCAATTGATTTTGGTGTTAAAACCTACGTTTTTCAATCAAAAGAGTCACCTTTTTGCTCCAAAAAGTGTTTTTGACGTGTGCATATGTTAAAGTTTTGATGGTTCATCAAACGACAGATTAGGGTTTCTGGAAAATTCGTATTTTGTGTCAAAGTGTTCAAAATATTCGATTTTTCAAACACAGTAGCCTTCAGTCGCACGATTGGACCATTTGTACAACTGAACCCATTCGTATACTCTCATTCGTACGACTGAACCCAGTCGTATCTCTCATTCACACGGTCAAGTAACTCTAGTCGGTTGATTACAATCGCCCTGCTCATTCGCACGACTGAATCGAATCGCCCGATTGAATTCATTCGTATCTTTCATTCGCAGAGTGACCTATTCACATAGCTTATTCGCACGAGTGAATCTGTCCTGTTCTAAACCAAGTCTATAGCAATGGAAGACCAGTTTGCTGCATTCACTGCTGGAAAGGACTCACGTATCCAGAACCTTCTACTTCTGGAGAATGAGATTGGAAACCACAACAAACCGCCAAAGTTGATTGGATCGCCAATCAAATAGGATTCCGCACTATTTGATCTGGTCTCACGCAGAATCCGTTAGTACTCCGTACGAAAACGGTCCTAACAAGTGGTATCAGAGCCTTGGCTCGTGATTTTGCGTGGATTCAATTGATTTTGGTGTTAAAACCTACGTTTTTCAATCAAAAGAGTCACCTTTTTGCTCCAAAAAGTGTTTTTGACGTGTGCATATGTTAAAGTTTTGATGGTTCATCAAACGACAGATTAGGGTTTCTGGAAAATTCGTATTTTGTGTCAAAGTGTTCAAAATATTCGATTTTTCAAACACAGCAGCCTTCAGTCGCACGATTGGACCATTTGTACAACTGAACCCATTCGTATACTCTCATTCGTACGACTGAACCCAGTCGTATCTCTCATTCACACGGTCAAGTAACTCTAGTCGGTTGATTACAATCGCCCTGCTCATTCGCACGACTGAATCGAATCGCCCGATTGAATTCATTCGTATCTTTCATTCGCAGAGTGACCCATTCACATAGCTTATTGCACGAGTGAATCTGTCCTGTTCTAAACCAAGTCTATAGCAATGGAAGACCAGTTTGCTGCATTCACTGCTGGAAAGGACTCACGTATCCAGAACCTTCTACTTCTGGAGAATGAGATTGGAAACCACAACAAACCGCCAAAGTTGATTGGATCGCCAATCAAATAGGATTCGCACTATTTGATCTGGTCTCACGCAGAATCCGTTAGTACTCCGTACGAAAACGGTCCTAACAAGTGGTATCAGAGCCTTGGCTCGTGATTTTGCGTGGATTCAATTGGTTTTGGTGTTAAAACCTACGTTTTTCAATCGAAAGAGTCACCTTTTTGCGCAAAAAGTGTTTTTGACGTGTGCATATGTTAAAGTTTTGATGGTTCATCAAACGACAGATTAGGGTTTCTGGAAAATTCGTATTTTGTGTCAAAGTGTTCAAAATATTCGATTTTTCAAACACACAGCCTTCAGTCGCACGATTGGACCATTTGTACAACTGAACCCATTCGTATACTCTCATTCGTACGACTGAACCCAGTCGTATCTCTCATTCACACGGTCAAGTAACTCTAGTCGGTTGATTACAATCGCCCTGCTCATTCGCACGACTGAATCGAATCGCCCGATTGAATTCATTCGTATCTTTCATTCGCAGAGTGACCCATTCACATAGCTTATTCGCACGAGTGAATCTGTCCTGTTCTAAACCAAGTCTATAGCAATGGAAGACCAGTTTGCTGCATTCACTGCTGGAAAGGACTCACGTATCCAGAACCTTCTACTTCTGGAGAATGAGATTGGAAACCACAACAAACCGCCAAAGTTGATTGGATCGCCAATCAAATAGGATTCCGCACTATTTGATCTGGTCTCACGCAGAATCCGTTAGTACTCCGTACGAAAACGGTCCTAACAAGTGGTATCAGAGCCTTGGCTCGTGATTTTGCGTGGATTCAATTGATTTTGGTGTTAAAACCTACGTTTTTCAATCAAAAGAGTCACCTTTTTGCTCCAAAAAGTGTTTTTGACGTGTGCATATGTTAAAGTTTTGATGGTTCATCAAACGACAGATTAGGGTTTCTGGAAAATTCGTATTTTGTGTCAAAGTGTTCAAAATATTCGATTTTTCAAACACAGCAGCCTTCAGTCGCACGATTGGACCATTTGTACAACTGAACCCATTCGTATACTCTCATTCGTACGACTGAACCCAGTCGTATCTCTCATTCACACGGTCAAGTAACTCTAGTCGGTTGATTACAATCGCCCTGCTCATTCGCACGACTGAATCGAATCGCCGATTGAATTCATTCGTATCTTTCATTCGCAGAGTGACCCATTCACATAGCTTATTCGCACGAGTGAATCTGTCCTGTTCTAAACCAAGTCTATAGCAATGGAAGACCAGTTTGCTGCATTCACTGCTGGAAAGGACTCACGTATCCAGAACCTTCTACTTCTGGAGAATGAGATTGGAAACCACAACAAACCGCCAAAGTTGATTGGATCGCCAATCAAATAGGATTCCGCACTATTTGATCTGGTCTCACGCAGAATCCGTTAGTACTCCGTACGAAAACGGTCCTAACAAGTGGTATCAGAGCCTTGGCTCGTGATTTTGCGTGGATTCAATTGATTTTGGTGTTAAAACCTACGTTTTTCAATCAAAAGAGTCACCTTTTTGCTCCAAAAAGTGTTTTTGACGTGTGCATATGTTAAAGTTTTGATGGTTCATCAAACGACAGATTAGGGTTTCTGGAAAATTCGTATTTTGTGTCAAAGTGTTCAAAATATTCGATTTTTCAAACACAGTAGCCTTCAGTCGCACGATTGGACCATTTGTACAACTGAACCCATTCGTATACTCTCATTCGTGACTGAACCCAGTCGTATCTCTCATTCACACGGTCAAGTAACTCTAGTCGGTTGATTACAATCGCCTTGCTCATTCGCACGACTGAATCGAATCGCCCGATTGAATTCATTCGTATCTTTCATTCGCAGAGTGACCCATTCACATAGCTTATTCGCACGAGTGAATCTGTCCTGTTCTAAACCAAGTCTATAGCAATGGAAGACCAGTTTGCTGCTGCATTCACTGCTGGAAAGGACTCACGTATCCAGAACCTTCTACTTCTGGAGAATGAGATTGGAAACCACAACAAACCGCCAAAGTTGATTGGATCGCCAATCAAATAGGATTCCGCACTATTTGATCTGGTCTCACGCAGAATCCGTTAGTACTCCGTACGAAAACGGTCCTAACAAGTGGTATCAGAGCCTTGGCTCGTGATTTTGCGTGGATTCAATTGATTTTGGTGTTAAAACCTACGTTTTTCAATCAAAAGAGTCACCTTTTTGCTCCAAAAAGTGTTTTTGACGTGTGCATATGTTAAAGTTTTGATGGTTCATCAAACGACAGATTAGGGTTTCTGGAAAATTCGTATTTTGTGTCAAAGTGTTCAAAATATTCGATTTTTCAAACACAGCAGCCTTCAGTCGCACGATTGGACCATTTGTACAATGAACCCATTCGTATACTCTCATTCGTACGACTGAACCCAGTCGTATCTCTCATTCACACGGTCAAGTAACTCTAGTCGGTTGATTACAATCGCCCTGCTCATTCGCACGACTGAATCGAATCGCCCGATTGAATTCATTCGTATCTTTCATTCGCAGAGTGACCCATTCACATAGCTTATTCGCACGAGTGAATCTGTCCTGTTCTAAACCAAGTCTATAGCAATGGAAGACCAGTTTGCTGCATTCACTGCTGGAAAGGACTCACGTATCCAGAACCTTCTACTTCTGGAGAATGAGATTGGAAACCACAACAAACCGCCAAAGTTGATTGGATCGCCAATCAAATAGGATTCCGCACTATTTGATCTGGTCTCACGCAGAATCCGTTAGTACTCCGTACGAAAACGGTCCTAACAAGTGGTATCAGAGCCTTGGCTCGTGATTTTGCGTGGATTCAATTGGTTTGGTGTTAAAACCTACGTTTTTCAATCGAAAGAGTCACCTTTTTGCTCCAAAAAGTGTTTTTGACGTGTGCATATGTTAAAGTTTTGATGGTTCATCAAACGACAGATTAGGGTTTCTGGAAAATTCGTATTTTGTGTCAAAGTGTTCAAAATATTCGATTTTTTCAAACACAACAGCCTTCAGTCGCACGATTGGACCATTTGTACAACTGAACCCATTCGTATACTCTCATTCGTACGACTGAACCCAGTCGTATCTCTCATTCACACGGTCAAGTAACTCTAGTCGGTTGATTACAATCGCCCTGCTCATTCGCACGACTGAATCGAATCGCCCGATTGAATTCATTCGTATCTTTCATTCGCAGAGTGACCCATTCACATAGCTTATTCGCACGAGTGAATCTGTCCTGTTCTAAACCAAGTCTATAGCAATGGAAGACCAGTTTGCTGCATTCACTGCTGGAAAGGACTCACGTATCCAGAACCTTCTACTTCTGGAGAATGAGATTGGAAACCACAACAAACCGCCAAAGTTGATTGGATCGCCAATCAAATAGGATTCCGCACTATTTGATCTGGTCTCACGCAGAATCCGTTAGTACTCCGTACGAAAACGGTCCTCCTAACAAGTGGTATCAGAGCCTTGGCTCGTGATTTTGCGTGGATTCAATTGATTTTTTGGTTTAAAACCTACGTTTTTCAATCAAAAGAGTCACCTTTTGCTCCAAAAAGTGTTTTTGACGTGTGCATATGTTAAAGTTTTGATGGTTCATCAAACGACAGATTAGGGTTTCTGGAAAATTCGTATTTTGTGTCAAAGTGTTCAAAATATTCGATTTTTCAAACACAGCAGCCTTCAGTCGCACGATTGGACCATTTGTACAACTGAACCATTCGTATACTCTCATTCGTACGACTGAACCCAGTCGTATCTCTCATTCACACGGTCAAGTAACTCTAGTCGGTTGATTACAATCGCCCTGCTCATTCGCACGACTGAATCGAATCGCCCGATTGAATTCATTCGTATCTTTCATTCGCAGAGTGACCCATTCACATAGCTTATTCGCACGAGTGAATCTGTCCTGTTCTAAACCAAGTCTATAGCAATGGAAGACCAGTTTGCTGCATTCACTGCTGGAAAGGACTCACGTATCCAGAACCTTCTACTTCTGGAGAATGAGAATGAGATGGAAACCACAACAAACCGCCAAAGTTGATTGGATCGCCAATCAAATAGGATTCCGCACTATTTGATCTGGTCTCACGCAGAATCCGTTAGTACTCCGTACGAAAACGGTCCTACAAAGTGGTATCAGAGCCTTGGCTCGTGATTTTGCGTGGATTCAATTGATTTTGGTGTTAAAACCTACGTTTTTCAATCAAAAGAGTCACCTTTTTGCTCCAAAAAGTGTTTTTGACGTGTGCATATGTTAAAGTTTTGATGGTTCATCAAACGACAGATTAGGGTTTCTGGAAAATTCGTATTTTGTGTCAAAGTGTTCAAAATATTCGATTTTTCAAACACAGCAGCCTTCAGTCGCACGATTGGACCATTTGTACAACTGAACCCATTCGTATACTCTCATTCGTACGACTGAACCCAGTCGTATCTCTCATTCACACGGTCAAGTAACTCTAGTCGGTTGATTACAATCGCCCTGCTCATTCGCACGACTGAATCGAATCGCCCGATTGAATTCATTCGTATCTTTCATTCGCAGAGTGACCCATTCACATAGCTTATTCGCACGAGTGAATCTGTCCTGTTCTAAACCAAGTCTATAGCAATGGAAGACCAGTTTGCTGCATTCACTGCTTGGAAAGGACTCACGTATCCAGAACCTTCTACTTCTGGAGAATGAGATTGGAAACCACAACAAACCGCCAAAGTTGATGGGATCGCCAATCAAATAGGATTCCGCACTATTTGATCTGGTCTCACGCAGAATCCGTTAGTACTCCGTACGTACGAAAAACGGTCCTAACAAGTGGTATCAGAGCCTTGGCTCGTGATTTTGCGTGGATTCAATTGATTTTGGTGTTAAAACCTACGTTTTCAATCAAAAGAGTCACCTTTTTGCTCCAAAAAGTGTTTTGACGTGGCATATGTTAAAGTTTTGATGGTTCATCAAACGACAGATTAGGGTTTCTGGAAAATTCGTATTTTGTGTCAAAGTGTTCAAAATATTCGATTTTTCAAACACAGCAGCCTTCAGTCGCACGATTGGACCATTTGTACAACTGAACCATTCGTATACTCTCATTCGTACGACTGAACCCAGTCGTATC
This sequence comes from Flaveria ramosissima, assembly GCA_025215565.1. Taxonomy (NCBI): domain Eukaryota; kingdom Viridiplantae; phylum Streptophyta; class Magnoliopsida; order Asterales; family Asteraceae; genus Flaveria; species Flaveria ramosissima. The sequence goes on from CM046036.1 coordinate 28,455,624, forward strand.
TCATTCACACGGTCAAGTAACTCTAGTCGGTTGATTACAATCGCCCTGCTCATTCGCACGACTGAATCGAATCGCCCGCACGATTGAATTCATTCGTATCTTTCATTCGCAGAGTGACACATTCACATAGCTTATTCGCACGAGTGAATCTGTCCTGTTCTAAACCAAGTCTATAGCAATGGAAGACCAGTTTGCTGCATTCACTGCTGGAAAGGAGTCACGTATCCAGACCCTTCTACTTCTGGAGAATGAGATTGGAAACCACAACAAACCGCCAAAGTTGATGGATGGCCAATCAAATAGGATTCCGCACTATGTGATCTGGTTCTCACGCAGAATCCGTTAGTACTCCGTACGAAAACGGTCTAACAAGGTGGTATCAGAGCCTTGGCTCGTGATTTGCGTGGATTCAATTGATTTTTGGTGTAAAACCTACGTTTTCAATCAAAAGTCACCAATTTCGGCAATTTCCAACAAACGGGAGATCTGCATTTTTCTTCCATACAACGCTTCAAATGGAGCACATCCAATGCTTGTATGGTAGTTTTGTAGGAGAACTCAATCAACGGTAAATGAGCATCCCAGCTACCACCAAAATCGATTACACACGCTCTCAACATGTCTTCTAGCGTCTGTATAGTGCGTTCACTTTGGCCATCTGTTTGAGGGTGATAGGCTGTACTCATATCTAACCGAGTGCCCATCGCTTTCTGTAATGTCTGCCAAAAGCGTTAAGTGAATCTGCTATCACGGTCGGATATGATTGACACTGGCACCCCGTGCCGTGCCACGACCTCTTTGATGTATAATCTCGCCAACTTATCCATCTTGTAGTCTTCTCGGATAGGCAAGAAATGTGCTGACTTTGTCATTCGATCTACGATGACCCATATCGAGTCATGACCGTTGTTTGTCCTAGGGAGTTTGGTAATGAAATCCATAGCTATGTTCTCCCATTTCCACTCGGGAATTTCAGGTTGCTGTAATAATCCCGATGGCTTTTGATGTTCAGCTTTGACTTTCGAACACGTCAAGCATTGGCTGACGTATAAGGCAATGTCTTTCTTCATGCCTGGCCACCAGTACAGATCCTTAAGATCATGATACATCTTGTCTGCACCAGGATGAATAGAATATCGCGTCTTGTGGGCTTCATCCATGACTATGGTTCGAACACCTCCCCATTTGGGTACCCATATGCGATCCATGAAGTACTGAATACCGTCATCCTTGCGTATCATCTGTTTGTCTAACCCCCGGAATTCTTCTCCCGCAAGGTTTTCTTCTTTCAATGCCTCACTCTGTGCAATTTGAATCTGAGCTTTCAAGTTGGTTTGGATGGTCAATCCCAACGCTCGTGCACGTAGTGGTTTCACCCGTTCTTTACGGCTTAAGGCATCAGCCACCACATTAGCTTTCCCCGGATGATACCGGATCTCACAATCGTAGTCGCTAAGAAGCTCTACCCAACGTCGTTGGCGCATGTTGAGTTCCTTCTGATCCAGAATGTGTTGAAGGCTCTTATGATCAGTGAAGATGATGCATTTGGTGCCATACAAGTAATGCCTCCAAATTTTGAGTGCAAATACTACACGCCCAACTCAAGATCATGACTGGTGTAGTTCTTTTCGTGCACTTTAAGTTGTCGCGAAGCGTAGGCAATCACCTTGTCCTTCTGCATCAATCACATCCCAATCCTTGATGTGACGCATCGCAGTAAACCACAAAATCACCTGTTCCGTCTGGGAGAGACAGTATCGGCGCGTTGCACAACTTCTCTTTCAACGTTTGGAACGCTTGCTCTTGTGCAAATCCCCAGTCAAACTTCTTGTCTTTCTGAGTAAGCAGGGTTAATGGTTGCGCGATCTTTGAAAAGTTCGCGATGAAGCGACGATAATAACCGCCAATCCTAAGAATTGCCGTATTTCTGATGGCGTCTGGGGCGTATCCCACTTCTTCACCGCTTCGATCTTGCCGGGATCTACGTGAATCCCGTCCTCGTTAACCACATGACCCAAAAACTTCACTTCTCGCAGCCAAAATTCACACTTTGAGAATTTGGCGAAAAGTTTCTCTTCCTGTAGTAGCTCCAGAATAGCCCGAAGATGTTCTACATGATCCTCTTTTGATCGGGAGTAGATAAGTATATCGTCTATGAACACGATCACGAACTTATCCAAGTAAGGTTTGCACACCCGATTCATTAGATCCATGAACACAGCTGGTGCGTTAGTCAACCCGAACGGCATGACCAAGAACTCATAGTGCCCATAACGAGTTCTGAACGCAGTCTTCGGTATGTCGTCCTCGAAAACCCTTAGCTGATGATAACCAGAACGAAGATCGATCTTTGAAAAATATGAAGCTCCTTGCAGTTGATCAAATAAATCGTCGATCCTGGGGAGAGGATATCGGTTCTTCACCGTTAACTTGTTCAGTTCACGGTAATCGATGCACATACGGAACGATCCGTCCTTCTTCTTGACAAATAGTACCGGCGCTCCCCACGGTGAATGACTCGGTCGAATAAAACCCTTCTCCAGTAGTTCCTGTAACTGACTAGACAACTCTTGCATCTCGGATGGCGCTAGTCGATATGGCGTTTTCGCTACCGGCGTAGCTCAAGGAACCAACTCAATACGGAATTCCACCTGTCGTGGAGGAGGTAAACCAGACAAGTCATCTGGAAATACTTCTGGGTAATCCCGTACCACTGGAATATCCACCAGTTTCCTCTCTTCGTCTTTCTTTTCAACCACATGAGCCAGAAAAGCGTAGCACTGCTTTCGTAAACTCTGGCGTGCTTTCATGCAGGAGATAAGCTTTAAGCTCTTACCCGGTCGTTCTCCCTGAACTTTGAGTACTTCCCCGTTTGGCATAGGGATACGTACTACCTTGTCTCGACAGACAATCTCTGCTCCATTCTGCGACAACCAATCCATACCCACGATCACGTCGAAGCTTCCTAACTCGAAGGGTATTAAATCTATCTCAAAGGTATGATCCTCCAACGTTAACGAACACTTCCTAATAATCTCATCGGCCTGAGCAACCCTACCATTGGCCATTTCTACGGAGTAGCTAGTTTCTAGCCTACTAGGACTCAAATCAAGTAATTGCACAAACTCAGAAGATATGAAACTATTGTCTGCTCCAGTATCAAATAATATAGATGCGAAGTGATGATTGAGTAAGTGCGTACCCGTGACAACATTCGGGTCCTGACGAGCATCATTAGCTCAAATGACGAATGCACGTCCCCGAGCTGCATTTCCCTGAGTAGCCGAGCCTTGATTCCCAGCGATAGCCAACACCTGTTGCTGGTTGTTCCCCTGTTGACCCGGTGCCCGATACAGCCTGGGGCACATATTCCTGTAATGATCGGGGCTCCCACACTCAAAGCAAGCCCTTGCATTCCCGGCGGGGTTAACCGCGTTGACGGGTGCTACAAGATTTGGCGCAGTTCTGCAATCTCTTGCCAAATGACCCGGGCGCCTACAGTTAGTGCACACCCGGCACTGTGTCCCTGGCGGATGATGATAATTGCACCTGTTACATTTGGGGTACGGCCCCACATACTCTCTTCTGGCCTGAGACACGGCCACAAAATTCCTGGTCGGCTTAGACCTCTTCTCAAACCTTCCGGCACTCGACCGGCTCGACTCCCCAACATCATTCCTCTTCTCGGCCCCTCGGCCCAAAACCCCTGTTCTAACCATCTCATCAGTCAGAGCACCAGCTTTCAGAATCGCGCTCTGAATAGTAGGAGGAGCGGCTGCTGTAACCATCGCTCTAATTTGAGGCGCGAGTCCCCAAATGTACCTTTCAATCCTCTTTGATTCCGGCGTAACCAGATGCGGAACCAACCTTGCCAGCTCATGAAAACGATCAGTATAAGCTGCATGCCCTGCCCCCACCATAGCATGATTCCAGAACTCATGCTCCAGCTTCTGCATCTCGTTGAGAGGGCAGTATTCCTCGGTGATCAAGGCTTTGAACTCGTCCCACGACATCTGCATCGCAGACTCTCTTCCTCGTGCTTGAATCTGGGTGTTCCACCAGGTTAGGGCTTTACCCTGTAGAGAACAAGTGGCGTACTTAATCCTCTGGCTGTCGAGGCACTCGCTGATGTCAATTACTGCCTCCATCTTTTCCAACCACCTGGTTAGGGCTATCGCCCCACCTTTCCCGTCGAATTCCCTTGGCTTACAAGCCACGAACTCCTTGTACGAACATCCCCGACGAGCATTAACCACTCCAGTTTCGATACCGGCAGTGCCACCATTTCCGGTTTCCTGGTTGCTCTCGTTTCCAGTCGGGTTCCCGTTTCCCGTTTCAGTTTCTATCCCACCTTGGGCTCCATCATCGTTGCCACCATCCCCGTGAGGGTGGTGTTGTTGAAGTGCGTCGCTCACCTGGGCCACGATAGTAGGAATAAGCGCGGCCAATTGCTGAGCGATCAGGGCTGCCATGTCGGCGTTCCCTGTCCCTTGACTGTTACTGGCAGGAGCATCGTTTGCTCTTGGTGCTCTGCCTCTGCCTCGGCCCCTGCCCCTTGGGGCTTCACTCCCGCCACTACTGCTACGGGTGACTCTTCGAGGCGGCATGTTCTAATCATAAAAGAGGTAACATATCAGCTTTAGTCACCATAAGATACAAAAGTATTCCACTTATCAAATTCCAATGTTCATGTTCCGGTCAGCCAGACCACCATGCAGCCCATTTCAAGCATATTCTCGGTATACCGGTGGTGTTTATATATAGGGTTCCCCGCAGCGTTCCCACCACACCCACGATGTACCGAGAATGATGCCTGATCCGGTTACATGACACCCGACTTTCCTTTACATCATATCCATAATAATCCATCATAACAGTTGTAAATCCATGTATACAATCACGTTTAGTCTTAGCGGAGGTTGTCTATTTCCTCATCTTTCGAGGTTTCAGACATATTCCTCCTCAGAGTTAATCTCAATGTCCAAGGTCAAGCGCAATAGCATGATTTGTGATGATCTCTTCGGGTTAATACCCGGATCTGATAAACTAACTCGGCGCGCAGAGGGAACAGAAGATCCAATAGAAGCATCCCCATAAAAGAGTGAGCACAAGGGCTCTCTCATAGGGTGGAAAGATCACATAACAAATAGATGAACAATCAAGCAGCGAGGAACGCATACACGAGATATAATATGCATACAGAGTCCTAGCATGCAAATCTACATGAAGGTTCCTAGGTTATAGTCTAGGTCAAGCGTATTGCCTAATTCTCTATAACCAATGGCTCTGATACCAATCTGTCACACCCCCGCTAAAAGCGGAAACACGGGGATGTAACGAGACCGGGATCGTCATAACACATGGTAAGCGATAGAGAGCAATATAAATAAATGATGACATGCGTGTCATGACGACACCCGACAACAAGGGGACTTGTGTCGTGTTTAGTCAATGTTCACGACAACATAGCCATAAGCAACATGATGATGATAACACATATACACATATGATGAAAATGTAAATGTTAATTCCCACAACCCGGGAACAAGTTTCAAAAGTTGATAATTGTTTACAAGCGTTAACATTGTTCAAAAAGATTGTTTATCAAACATGAGCTAAGTCCCAAAAATGCATCCTAGGGTCTCCACTAAGGCAGCACACCTAGATTCCTGGACTTGCATGATCACCTGAAAAGATATGCTTAAAACGGTCAACATAATTGTTGGTGAGCTCGCAGGTTTATGTAATAAAAATATAAGTGATGCTGTATATAATAGCGCGTCGGAATACCGTGAATACAGTTATTACACAAGTAAATATCACATGGCATGAGCTTTGCAACCAAACCTAGCGACGTACACAAAGAAATTGTCGGCATATATTCACCCAAGGGCCCGTTCCTGGCCACTGATGGTACCAACTAGTATACCATCGAACGAGGGTGGGGGTGTCAACCCAGTAGTACTACCAATACCTAACCGTCGGTTCCCACACTGGAATTAAATAGTTGCAAAGATAGAACCACACAGCAGACCCAAGCATGTATCAAATAGTACTTGCAACACAGTATCACGTTGATTCCTTGTATGTAAAATGTATGTAAGTTGTACAGCATAAAAATTGTGTAAGCATACTTTTCCCCCAATTTGTAAATGATTGAAATATTGTATAAGCGTAAAAAGGGGCCACGAAACTCACTTGTTAGGTGGTAAGTATGTAAGAGCGATGTATCCCAAATGTTGAATGCAAATAAACAGTCAAACACCTATTGACAGTTATTGTATAGCATTAATGACATGATATATGTATAAGCGCGCAATAATGATGGGTCGGTTCGGGTCGTATCGGATGGGTCACGCACAGCACACACAGACTGACACACGTACTGGACCTTATGTTGATCCAAGTACAAGACATTGTCGCCACTAATGATGATGTTTAAGTAAAAGTATCGTTGTTTATTGAAGAAGCATTGAATAAGTGTAAATAGTTATAAGTCAATTTGGTCGTTATAAAAGCATTAGTTTAAATTTGCTCAAAATAGTTTCTGTGCCCTTTCTCGCGTTGACTTTAATATTTGTGGCCGAACAATGGCATTATTGTGTTAGTGTTACCTCGACAACACACGACATACTCACGCCACGCACAAGGGGTCAAACACAACAATTTCAGTCGCATAACAAGGTCAGACGCACGACTCAACCTCCATTCGTGCGAATCAACCCTCAATCGTGCGAATCAGCTTCATTCGTACGATTGAGCCTTCATTCGTATGATTGGCCTTCAGTCGTACCACACAACACCCAATCGCATGACTCAACTTCCATGCGCACGAATCAGCCTTCAATCGTGCGAATTAGCTACTTTCGTACGACTGAACCTTCATTCGTGCGATTGGACTCCAGTCGTGCGAATCACATTCATTCGCACACATTCAGTCGGTCACCTGACTCAATCGCACACAAACACTCAATCGCATGACTCATTCGCATACACTCAATTGCACGCATGACTCAATCGCACACAGACACTCAGTCGCACAACTCAGTCGCACGACATGCCTAGTCGCACAACTCAGTCGCGCGATTGACTCAGACGCATGATCCAGTCGCACGACCCACTCAGTCGCACGGCTCAATCGCATGGATGACCCAGTCGCCTGATCTGCAGAATCGCGACTGTGGTCGGGATGAGCAGCCCCCGAGCTGCTCTAAACACGGGTTTTACACCACAAGGACCTCCAAAAACACTCAACAAACATACACAAGCATAAAACACAAGCAAAGAGACCTCACACGCACCCATACGACCTTGTATGTTCGGGTTGAACCCGAACACCTGAAACCCTAGTTTGGACAGCCGTGAAAAGGCTAGAAAATGGTCAACCAAAGACAACTACCTGCTAAGGAGGGGTAGTCTATGCTGTAGACGGTGTCAAGACGAAGAAAACAAGACCTCTCGGGTCGGATTTGGTGCAAAAATGGAGATTTGGTGTGTGAAGAAGATGAAGGTGAAGAAGATGGTGAAATGGGGATTAGGGCTGGTATGAGGGTATTTATACCCAGCCCAAGTTTGCAAAATTACAAGTTTAGTCCCTGCACTTAACCCCCGAGTTTTCCCAAATTTGGTTCGGTTGAAAAACGACTTTATTAGATGTTTTATTATAATTGTAAAAGTTCATTTAATGTTATTATGACTTAAGAAATGGTTATATTAAAACATTTATTATATTTATAAAATGATATATTTAGCGTTTTCAAAAATGAAAGTTTTAAAGGTCTTTTTAAGGTCATCACACGGTTTTTAACGAATGCACACACAACGATAATATTGCACACATGATATCCACATAAAGAGTCAATAAAGATGAGGAATGACCAAACATAGAATAGATAACGGGCAAACACGTTAATTGACGGACCTTAAAGTGACGGATGTCACATTCGGAACCTCAAACTCCATCTACCTCAGATGCAGAACCAAATGTTCATAATCTTGGCTCTGAAGTAGTTGTTCCTACCACTCCAGGATCACGTCTAAATGTCTATCATCCCCTAGACAATGTCATTGGGGATGTCAGATCAGGAGTGCAGACCAGAAATCAGCTGTACTCAGCTGATTATGCCTCGGTAATGGAAAAAGGATACATTCACGATGGTGCTTATCGGTGTTTTGTCTCGCAGTTTGAGCCAAAATATGTCAGTGAAGCACTGAATGATGAGGCATGGGTGAGTGCCATGCAAGAAGAACTTCTTCAGTTCAAGAAGTTAGGTGTATGGACTCTAGTAGATAGACCTAAAAGTGCTAAGGTCATTGGCACCAAATGGGTCTCGAAATGCAAGAAGGATGACCAAGGCGTCATTATCAGGAACAAGGCTCGGCTGGTAGTTCAGGGATTTCGACAAGTCGAGGGGATTGATTACAATGAAGTTTTTGCACTCGTGGCAAGGATGGAAGCCATCCGCATCTTCCTTGCCTATGCATCATATATGAAGATCAAAGTCTATTTTTTAGATGTGAAGAGTGCATTCCTTCATGGGGAAATCCGAGAGACAGTTTATGTTAGTCAATCCGAGGGATTTGAAGATCCTTATCATCGGGACAAAGTTTACAAACTCGACAAGGCCTTATACGGGCTTCATCAAGCTCCAAGGGCCTGGTATGAGAAACTCTCGACTCATCTTGTGAAACACGGCTTTCGTAGGGGAGTCATTGACTGCACACTGTTTATCAAAGAAAAAGATGGAGACTTACTGCTAGTACAGGTCTATGTCGATGACATAATCTTCGGTTCAAAGAACGAAGAATTATGCAAAGAATTTGAAGCAGTAATGAAGGCGGAGTTTGAGATGAGTGCCCTGGGGGAAATGAAATTCTTTCTTGGGTTACAGGTGGATCAGACACCAAAAGGGATTTTTCTACATCAGACCAAGTATGTGGGAGACATTCTCTGTCGGTTTGATATGGAGAATGCTTCTGCAGCTGGGACTCCACTTGCTACAAACCATGATTTATCACCCGATGAAAATGGAGATCTGGTAGATGCCACAATCTTTCGAGGAATGATTGGATCTCTCATGTACCTCACTGCCTCAAGACCTGATATCATGTATGCTACATGTCTATGTTCTAGATATCAGGCTAAGCCAAAAGTTAACCATCTGATCGGGGTCAAAAGGATATTTCGTTATCTGAAGGGCACATCCACACTTGGGTTGTGGTATCCTCATGATGATGACTTTGAGCTCATGGCGTATAGTGACTCGGATTACGGGGCTTCAAGATGAATTACAAGTCTACATCAGCAGGGTGTCAATTCTTTGGGAGGAGATTAGTGACCTGGCAGTGTAAGAAGCAGACCTCGGTTGCATTGTCAACCTGTGAAGCCGAATACGCTGTTGCTGCAAGTTGCTGTTCACAAATCATTTGGATTCAACAGCAAATGCGGGACTACGGTTTACATTTCTCTTCTACTCCTATTTTTGTTGATAACTCTGCTGCAATTGCAGTAACTAAAAATCCAGTACAACATCCTAAGACCAAACACATTGGTATAAAATATCGTTTTATACGGGACTGTTTTGAAAAGAATTAAATCGATGTGGTAAAGATAAATACTGATTTTCAACGCGCTGACCTCTATACAAAAGCTTTTGACAAACCACGTTTTCTATATCTGTTAGAGGTCAACGGTGTTAAAAAGAAAAGTGATGTTATTCCTGATGATGATCATGTGTAGTCCGATGCAGTTTAGTCTATTTTTCTTTTTTTAATTCTTTATTTCTTCTATTTTGTTTAAATTAAATACATGTTATTTAACTGTCTATTAAAATCCTAAAATATGTAAATCGGTTATGATTTTAGAATTTTAGGGGGAGAATAGGTCAGCCAGTAACATTAAAAAAAACGAGGGAGAAGGATAGGATAGCTGATAGAAGGTAGATCGTATCTGTGATACCGATTCAAATACTTTGGAAAATGATAGTACACATGAACAAATCAAGAGGGACTTTAAAAATTTAATTTAGACAAGATGCAAAGTTCAAAGTATAAGTCTGTGTAGTCTGAGCAATATAAAAGGAAATATGATAGAAAAACTGGTAACTACTGAGGTGACACAAGGAAAGTACACCTAGAGGTTGCTTGACCACAGATGATATGTCGGTAGATTCAACACAATAGATGATTAGACCTGATTGGTGATCTCAAGATCAAACTAAGTTGTTCAACTGACTGTGGGCTCCCATCTTATCACTGGTTAACACAATCAACAATATTCCAATAAAGGGTAATGAGCATGTAAACGCCACAAATGTGTGCGACCATAAATAGAGCAAAGCACGAAAAAATGAAAAGCAAATGCTATCAAGCTAATAACTTATGTTGTTGGTGCATTATGTGCAAAAAAAAAAAATTAAAGATGCTCTAACAAGAAGATAGGTTGTGTGCCTCTCTGCTGTGCGATGGCATTGACCTGAGGATAAGCATAACCTAGATATTCTAGAATTCATTGTTGTTTGCCGCCTCTCTGCTGTGCGATGGCACTGACCTGAGGATTGGCTTCTCTTTGAAAGCTCTAAGAATAGTCTCTTCTTGTCAAAATACCCGTAGACCGCTCAAAAGCTCATGAGGAATGTTGATTACCATATAAGCGTGGGATCCGCAAATGTTGGTTGAAATAATTAAACCTTAAACTATCACCAATCTGTGTCAAAAGTCTGTGTATGGATTTAAGAGGACAAATATACTGACAATCATCGTGGCTACAATTCTTGAAAGTCCAAATCAATGTGGGAATCTAATAGTACCAGTATGATTTCCTAAATTTGCTAACGACTCTGGATGAAAACCAAGAAGTGAGCATCAAAAGGTTTTGATAACAAGTCCCAAATGATTTGACTTGCCTGTATGATTCCAGAATTGAATTGGTACAGGTATGGTCAAACTAAATAGAAGCTGCCTATTCCGGAACCGAATCCAGTAGATTACTATCTTAGGATTTACCTCTCACAAAAAGTCAAAAACAAGTTTAATTTTTGTATTTCAGTGTAATTTTCTATTTATTTAGTCATTTCAGTTTGTTTGTTGTCGGACTACATCTTGGAATTCAGTAAGGGATTAATTCACCTAAAAGGGTCATGTCTGAGATGACCACATGTGTTTTCAAAAGATAAATGGGTCACGTCTGAGGTGACAAAGTGTTTAAAAGAATCACGTATGAGGTGATCAAAAGTTTTTCAAGTTAAAAGGGTCATGTCTGAGATGATCAAATGTTCATAATGTTATTTCAACAGTTAAAAGGGTTTAAATGTTTAAATGGTCAGAAATGCAGAAAACTTCATAAGTATGACCCATTCGTACGAATAGACCATGAGTATGGACTTATCATGCGAATGGGATCCATTCGCACGAATGGACCATGAGTATGGACCATTCAACCGAATGGCCCATACGAATGACCCAGTTGGATGTTTAAGAGCGAACGAATGAGTAAGTCGCACGACTGAACTCCAATTGGACGACTGAAGGGGGCGACTGAAACAATCGCACGACCGAGGCCCATTTGCACGTATGAAATGAGCGTATGAGCCCAGTCGTACGATTGAATTCAGGTTTAGTATAAATAGAGGGGGAGTCGGCCGCAGAGACTCATCACCCAAATATTTGCCCTAATTCGCACGACTAACGTTACTCTGCCCAAATTTCGTTTGATCACCATAAACCCTTGATTCTCGTGTACTGACCATTTGCACTGACTTTACAGGTAATTTGCGGTGCAGAACCATCGTTATGTCATTCAATTTGTGACCTAATCTGGACAATCAAACATATTCGAAAAGGCGTAATTGTGTAGCCAAATAACCTAACTAAACGACGTAAACAAATGAAATTAAAGGTGTTAGGTGTTAAACTAATGGATTGCGAGTCTAATGAACCAGAACACGAAGTCTAAACTTTAAAATTGGTGAAAAATTGAATTTGAATTGAACAGTCAGAACAACATGCGAATGGACAGGTTGATGAACTTCAGTCGCACGACTGAGGTGTGCAAATAGCTAAACCGCACGACTGATCCATGCGTATGAGTTCAGTCGCACGACTGGTGTAACCGCATGAGTCTACATACGCAAGAGTCTAGTCGCACACTCAGTCGTACGTATGGGTTCATTCGCACGACTGGATCTCAGTCGCATTGCTCATTCGCACGACTTGATCCCAGTCGCACAACCTCATTCGCATGACAGAAAAGAATGTTTTCAAGTCCAAGTGATTCAAGACACTTTTAGCCAACGGATACTAATGTTTACTATCTTTGTGTAACAGATGGCGAGTCGCTGGATCATGAGTACGAAGGACAACATTTGTGCTCATCTGGATCTGACATCCAGAAATGCTTCAGACTTTTCTGGCATTATCACCTTTCTAAGGAGATCGAGGATTGCACATGCTATATCTGCTCCATGTACTCCGTATCGTTCTATCCAGCAGGCCTTCTGGGAAGGTGCAGTAGTTGACTAATCTTCTGAGCCTCACTGTATCAGGCGTACTATCATTGGAAAGGCGATTGAGATCACAGAGGAGGATCTCAGGATTGTGCTGCAGTTGGGGGACGATGCTGACTGTCCTACTAGACTACACCCCCTTACTGTCAGAGGATGTTTTCTACGAGCTAAGTACAATGGGGACATCAATGCAGGCGTGCTCAACAAGAGCAACCTGTGTCCATAGTTCAAGTACCTTGCTCACGTACTGCTGAAGTGCATAGCGTCCAGGAAGGGAGGATTTGATGAGTTGTCGGACCAGATCCAGAACGCCTATGTAGCGTTGGTGTTGAACCATCCGTTCAGCTTCTCCAGGATGATCTTCAGCTATCTGGTGGAGAACATTGAGGGGAAAGGGAAGGAGGGCTTCTGCATGTACCCCCGATTCATGCAGATGATTATTGACTAGAAGCTCCCCTCCCTGCTGAAGGAGAAGGAAGATGCAGTAGTGCTTGAGGTGATGGATGATACCACCTTAGGCCGGATGAAGGTGTACAAGGGGAAGCAGGTGAAACCCCTTGTCAGGAGACTGTTTGGGTATCTGGCCCGTGAGAACTATGTGGTGCCAGCTCGGAGGAAGTGGCGCCACGATGACAGTGATTCAGATGTTGAGCAGATTGCTCTACCCTGTGATGACTCTGATGATGATGACAGCGGGGATGCTGGAGATACCATGCCCACTCGACCGAGGGGCACAACTATTGATAGCACACCTCCAGTATCTGCCCCCACTGGAGATATAGCAGAGTCAGCTGGGTTTCACCAGGATTTATACCTGGTGAGGATGATGAGGAGTCAGATGAAGAGCCACTGACTAGGACTGTGGGAAGCAAAGTCGTTCCCACAGAACATGGACTCCGGGTGGTTGGTGAACGCCCCAGTGGATCGGGAGAGACTGCTGCTGACCCGACCTATGCACCAGAGCTGTCAAGCCGTGTTCTAGGGGGAGCATCCTCCTTGACAGGATCGAGGAAGAAAAGGATGGGTCAGCCCCATGACATGAAGAAGAAGAAGAGCAGACTCACCTACATTACCACCACAGCCACCACCTCAGCCACCACCACTACCACCTCTACAGCCACACCATCCATTACCTCAGCCACCACCACTACCACCTCTACAGCCACACCATCCATTACCACAGCCACCACCACATCTACTACTACCACTACCACACCCCCTACTACTATCACCACACCACCCACCATTACATATATCACATCCACCACTATATCATTCACACTTACATCACTACCACTATCATCTAGACCTAACCCAATCTTCACCACTGCCACCACCACCACCACTAGCCACCAAGCCGGGCCATCATCACATCCCACCCATCTATATGGATCACCTCTACCTCCCATTGGGGTAGAGGAACAGCTATCAGCGCTGAACCGTATGGTGATGCGTCTATTAGCATCCGATGACGAAAAGACTGCACAGATTCGTCAGCTGGCAGATCTCACAGCTGCACAATCCCAGCAGATCTCTCAGCAGGCTCAGCTGATTGAGCAGCAGGCCCAACAAATGGCTGCTTAGAGCCAAGAGATTGCCTACCTCCAAGAGCATAGAGTCATATCAGCAAAGAAGATTGATGAGTTGGAGGATGCTAAAAGGACTATCATGCTCAAGCTCAAAGGAACTAAAGATGAGCCTCTGAAGATAAAGGAGGAGATGGTGATGATGGTGATGATGAGGATGAGGATGAGGATGAGGATGAAGATGAAGAGAGTGATAATGATGAAGGGGATGAGGAAGAAAAGATAGAGGACAGGCAGGAGGATGATGATGATGAAGGAGGAGATGCAGCTGCATCTGCCTCAGCTTAGGTTCAAGAAAGACGATCAAAGAGAAATCAAGACCAACGAGCTTCTTCTTCTGTCTCACCTAGTGATGATACAGCTATTTAAGATAAAAGTAATGATTAGATGTTTTTGTATTTGATAGCTTTTGTACTTGAATCATGTATTAAACTTATGTATTTAATGTTTATATAAGATTAATGTATTTCTGTCTTGATTATTAACTAATGTTTGATGTGTTACATGTTTAAATCAAGCAGATCCAAACTTTCAAATGGACGAATTTGATGTTGCTCCCCTTCAGCAGGTCAAGACTCAATTGACTATGATTCTTGATCTGCAAGGGATCGTCAGGAGATCTGTGAGTTATACCCCTGAAGAAGGGGAAATAATTCATGATCTTTCAAATGAGCAACTGGCTAAGATGTTCAAGCTGAACCCGGATGAGATCATTAAGGATGCTCTAACTTGTGAGTCTACCAGTGACGAAGAGCTAAATGACATTGATGAGATAGAGATAGAAGACGTCACAGCAGAGCATTATCCTCAGTATGCTGACAACGAGGGAAATGTGGTCCGCAATCTAGGTGAATCCTTAGTCAGTGATACATTTGAGGTATTGGATCAGATGGAGCAGGAGTCTGAGAAGACTGAAGGAAAAGCCCAAGCCTCAAACGACGATGTTGATATCAAAAAGGCAGAATGGGCCGCTTGTTTTGAGGAAATTCGAGCCCAATGCGCCGCTCCTAAACAGAATGTCTACACCAAACTCTACAGAGTGAAGAAACATCATAAGGTGTCAGGCAGGATTATAGCTTGGGCATATTTTGAGGATCTAAATGTTTATGCCATTAAGAGGGAGAAGGGCATAGAGTACTTTAGATTTCCACATGATCTAAAGACTCTACCTGGTTTTGAGCTCAACCAGCTGGCGAAATTGAAGCTTCTATATGCTGACCCAAGGAACATGTCATGATGGTTTGAGGCTGCCCTGAAGAAAGAGTACCACACCAGGTGGGTCAACCTCAAACCTTAACAACCTACGAGGTATATCAGACGTTTTGAAGTTGCTCCCATCACTGGTAAGCCCAAGATAGTGCTAAAGTGGAGTCCCCCAAGAACAATGTCAAGAATCCCCCTCAGAGAGATGCCACAGGACTTCACTCCACACTTTAAGTGGTGGTACTATGATTTGAGAACCGGGGATGCGGTCATAGTTCTAAATAAAGAGGGACAAATGGATACCATCAGGGTGTTTGACCCGATGTGGCTCACTAACTTGTCTGCTAATGATGTCTACACATTATACAAGTGGCCACTATTCTATGACACGTAAGATATTGTACAAGCCCTCCAATTCCAAAATGTCATAAGACTCTGTTTTGTGTTTGAGATACACGCAGGAGTCACAAGAGAGGAAAAGTACAAGAAGTATGAGGAAGTGATGCAGAAGGTAAGACATTAGATAGATCTAGGTCCAAGGGGGAGTTTGTTGATACATATGTACCTAGATCCTGATATGAATGTAATATGTTTTGTTTGTCTTACGCTTATGTAATGGTTGGGATATTAATGAAATGAGAATGTTTGTTTGTGATTTATAATGTTTAATATTTCATTAATGAGTTGATATTGAATTGGTTATATAGGTTTGTGATTGTTTCAATTGATACACATAATGTTATACTAATGAAGACATTCAAACTTAGCAAAATAAAGTTCTCATGCGAATGGCCCATGCGAATGGACCATACGCATGAACAACTTCAGGCGAATGACTCAGTCACACGACTGAACCAGGAGACTGGATCAGTCGTATGATTGTAACATGAGATTGGCTCAGTCGCACGACTGAACACTCAGTCGTGCGAATGGATCAACCGCATGGCTCAATCGCACGACTGAATCATACTAATGGTTCAGTCTCCCGAATGAGCAACCCTAACCTATAAATACCACCTAATTCATGGAAAAACATAAGCATTCATTCCAATTCGACTCCAGACGTACCCTAGCCGTCCAAAAGCCTCCAAGTTCATACTCCAAGTTCCTAGAACGCTGTAGATCGATTCCTAATCGATTCTTAACATTAGATTCAATACCTTATTGTTTCTACGTGCGTTCTCACTGATTGGATCGCCAATCAAATAGGATTACGCACTATTTGGTTTGGTTTAAACGTTAATCAGTTGGTGTTTCGTTCAAATACCAGATCCTAACAATCACTTTCCACCTCCATCTTTATCTTTACAGATTATGCAACAAGTTTCTTAGGGTGAGGCTTGCTTTTGGAACTAGATGGTTCAGAATGTATAACAGTGGTACATAGTTGATTAGCCTTCTTCTCTTCGCTGGGATAAGTTGGACAAGAACTAGAACTATTTGTACTAGAGTTCTTAGTTGAGTCTTCAGCCTTCACCACTTCAAATTCTGCAGAGATAAACACTTGTTTATGCTTAGAGTTAAAAGTGACATTGATCTCTTGAGCTTTCTTTAGTTTCCTCTTGGCTTTTCTGATCAAGTTCTTTCTCTTGGACTTGGTCATCCCACATTCTTTTCTCTCCTCGGGAGAATAGTGACCCTTCTTAGGATGATCTTCTTCACTCCTCTAAGAATCATCCTTCACTATCTCCTCTTCATCCTCTTCATCAGTGGGGTCTATGAGGGGAAGCTCATCTTGACATGTTCCACACCTTGGAGATCTTACAGACAATAGAGTGTGTCGAGGAGCTATCTCAGTAGATCACAGTCCCTACTTATTCTGATAACAAACTTTTGCATGTAAAGATGAGGATATTATCTTCTTAAAGGTCTACTCTTCAAGAACACATTTTTCTGCCATGGCTTTGATGATTACAAGCTCAGCTTGGCATTCAGTGAACTTAGTGATGAAATATTTTATTTTGAGTTTGTAATCATTTTCAACTCTTTTGAAATCAGCTTTTAAAATGTTTAAGGACTCAAGATCAGATCTCATCTCTTAGTTATAGGACCTATATCTGTTAACTTTAGCAATACATTCATGTGTAAAAAGATGTTCCAATACATTGGCTTTTCCATGATCTGCCATCAATGCTTGGTTTGGAGATGCATCTTCATCCTCAAAGCTCCAATCAAATCCTCCTTCTTCAATAGGAACTACAGCTTGCTGCTTGGGCTTCTTATTCTGGGAAGCTCCATTGGTGTAGTTTGATCTGGTTTGTGCTTGGCCACCATTTGTTCTTGGTGCCTTGCACTCTCTAACAAAGTGTCCCATTTGGTTACAGTTGTAACACTTCACTTTGCTCTTGTCCAGGCCACACTTTCCACTGGTTTCATTACTGGGAAACTTCCTTCGTGTCCTCTTGTAGAACTTTTTGGCTGTGTGAGTGAGTAGAGCCATATGCTGGACTATCTCCATGTACTCCAGATCATCTATATGGATACAGTCCAGGTCTTCAAGTGTGAAGAGAAAGTTGCCTACGCTTTCATCAGTAGACACAAAGGCTTGTGAAGAGCTTGTCTTTTGGAATGAGCTTCCTTGGATGTAGCTCTCCCTTGGTGTCTTCGGGAAGGTGATGGAAGGACCCTTTTGTGAGTTGTCAAGGTAGCAGATGAGATGATCTTGAGGTTCTCTGCAATCTCTTTCAACCATATGAAGGGCTGAACTCTACTGATTGTTAGAGTTTCTAGATAGATTTTGCATGTTCATCTCCATCTAGTAGCCACTAAGGATAGCATAAAACTCAATGGGAGTAAGGGTCTTGAGATTCTCAGTCCTCTTAATGACCACACAATAGTGTGTTTGTTGCCTGGGAGGAGAAAACATGAACTTCCTCACGATGTCCATATTCTCAAGAGTTACTCCAACATCCATTAGATTATCCACAATCTCAACATACCTGAAGTATTGTTGAGTCATGGTTTCACCTGCATTAAAGGTGAAGTTCTCAAACTACTGCTTCAAGAGGTCCTTCTTGTTCTTTTTTGCTTCAGTGGGCCCCTCATGCATGAGCTTCAGTGCATCCCATAGTTGCTTAGCAGTCTTGCACTTCTTGAAGCCTCTATAGATAGAGTTTGGAAGAGTAGTTTGGAGGGCGTTCATGACTTTCTGATCTACATCTATCTTCATCCAGTCTTCTTCAGAATAGTCAGCCACTTCCTTTGGTATCATACCACCACCACCAACAGTTGAAGAGGTGGATGGTACATGAGTTCCAGAGACAACACATCCCCACATCCTAGAATCTTGAGACTTGATAAAGCCTTCCATTCTTTGACACCAAGTATCAAATCATCAAGAGTGATCAGTGGAGACTTTGTCATGGTACTAGTTTCTATATCAGCCTTTATGATAGTTGCCATTTGAGTTGTTAAGTGTTTTGTGAAACTAAAGGGATTTAAAGATGGTGAGATCTTACAATCAAGAGCCTAAAATGCTCTAATACCAATTGCAGGACCGGTTAAGGGATGGTCAATACAATTAGTCTCATAATAAGAAGAGTGTTAGAACACTTAACAGATCAAATAGGGAACCGAATTTATGTGAAGGATACTAAGAACACAAGTAAACAATAAGATAGTACTAAGAACAAGAACAGATGAGTATTTTTTTAAGAATGATGTGTATTGCTCTCAAGTTCTTTACAAGTGTTACAAAGCATCAAAAAGAAATACGAACCTGAGATACTTTATACTACATCCTACAGCTGGCCCTACTACAAAGGCTAGATGGAAACACTAATCTAGACATTAAGATCAATGTAAAGTCAAAAGGCAGATTGCCTTTGACTATGACTATGACATGTCATAGGTCACATCCTAATATATTACAAAAAGGATAAAAGGTACAAAGTAGAAAGTTTCAGACTCTAAACCTTAATCTATAGTTGCAAAAGCATGGACCTTTTTACCAACTTATACAATTTGGTGAGTCTTTAGAGTTGCAGTGGAAAGTTGGTCAGCTTTATGTAAAAGTAGATCAGAGAAAGCATGTCTTCTCTGTCTTCGAAAGAAATCAGTGTTCACTTTATTGTCTTCGGAAGACTTTGTCTTTGAAGCTTCGGAAGACTTCATCTTTGGCTTCGGAAGATTTTACACTTAGAATAATTTTCTCTGAAGTGTGTAACACTTCCGAATAACTTCTACTCTGCACAATATGCATGCAAGCTGGAAGCTCTTTAGTTGTTTTGGTTTCTTTGGTTGCATCAGCCTTTCAAATATAACCTTACACAACAACTACCAAGAGGGTATTATTTTAGCACCATTCGAGGCACTGTACAGATGTAAGTGTTAGTCACAAATCTAATGGTCAGAAGTCACATAAAGTTAGATAAATAGATGGTAAATCATTCAAGGGGTGAATGATTATGATGGACTATCAAAGGAATTCTTACTTTAGGCACATGCTCTCAGCCGTTAGTTGAATAGATAGTTAGTTATAATTGGTGACTGGTATATTGTAATGATGTTAGTAGTGTGGTGGGTTAGATGTGGTACACCATATATATAAATGCTAATTATACCTTGAACAATAAATCAGAGTCAAACCGGGAACTAATTTCTTGTCATGGATAATAGCTATACTCTAGAGATATCAACAAATAGGTTGTAGACCTAAAAAGTCATCTTAGGAGACCTTAGTTTATTGGCTTGATACGAGCTGCTACCTTAGAAAGGCATTGTTTTCTTTGACAAAAATAGCAAATTAGCACCTAGATTGGTAAGTACATTTAAGACTACCGAACGGATTTGGTCTATGGAATATCAGTTGGAGTTACAGCAAGAACTAAGAGGGGTGCATGACGTCCCATGAGTTTAAACTCAAGTAGTGTCTTACTGATGAGACCTTATCTGTGTTGGTCAAAGAAGTTCGAGCATACAATAAACTTCGATTCGTCAAAGAATTGGCTGAGATTATGGTTAGGAAAAATTGTACTTCGAAGAGTAGTAAAATCCTGATCGTAAAGATTAGATGGAACTGAAAGCAAGGATCTTAATTATATCTATGCGTGGGAAGATCAATTGAGGACTAAGTACCCTTACTTATTCACGGAAGGCATTGCAGTTGATAACTCTGACTGAATTTCGGGATGAAATTCTCTCGATGGGGGGATACTATGACATTTATCACCAAAATAGGTGCATTGACCATTGACTTTGACTTGGTCTAGATATGAACTTTGACTTAAAAGTTGACTAATATTGACTTGGTCTGAGAATATTACATTAGACACATGTAGACACGCTTAGTTTTATAACTGTGCATTATGTTTTTAATATGTTCTAGTGAGCCTTGGGCATCGTAACAGTCGATGTTCACCGAATTGGACTTAGCACGATGGTTGTGTGATTATAATTGAACTAAAGACTTAGAAAAGATAAATTATATATCTTATTTTAAGAACGCAACAAAAATCGAACATGTGAGCTTTCTCTAAAGCCTACTAAATAAAAATAATTTAATTTAAAAATATACAAATTAAATAATTTTTATATAGCATATAATAGTTCGTTGGAATCGTATTAACGATGAGAATTTAGAAAAGAAAAAATTGGACGACACGCGTATCGGGGCGAGACGGAATTGGACGAGATGGGCAAATGGCCCGGGAGGCCCATCTAAGGGCCCCCCTTGGCCGAATCCTATCTAAAAAGGGGGGTTTCTCTTGTTTTCCTTTCATTTGTTGAAACTTATTTTCCAAGTTTCTCTCTAAGTGAAACCCTAGTCACCACTCTTCATTTTCTCTTGTTCTTCCCCTTCTCCATTTAAAATCACCATCATCAACATCATTCCATCAATTTTTGATGTAAGAAAGACATTCAAGATTAGATTCTAAATGTAAGAAAGACATTTAGTGATGATATTCATCATTTAAACACAAAACTATCATCTAAATATTCTTGTATTCTTTTTTCTGGACATTGGGTGGTGAAGATCTAGGTGTTCCGGGTGTTGGACCTTCTAAACAGTAAAACCCTAGCTTTTGATGTTTATATGTTCTTGGATTTATTGTATTGTGTTTCAAACTTGTGAGATCTGGTCTTAATAGACATCTTGGGTACCTAATCTATTATTATAAATATTAATCTATTATTATAAAACCCTAGGTGTTCCGGGTGTTGGACCTTCATCTGTTTTTATCAAAACTTTATTTCTTTTTTAAAACAAGATAAAACCACCCAAGCATGAAAGATAACATTGATGAAAGCTTGAAATAATATTTTTTTGGATTTTTAAAACTTTTTTCTATAACACACATTAAATCCTTAATTTTTTGAATATTTTCAACTTGAAATATAAACATAAATATATTTTGATCGAGCAAACATGTGTAATAGTATCATATTGACTAAACAAATATACTCGAGCACAGTATTCAATTTTCATGTATTCACAACACACTTTATGTGCAAATCTGACAACTTCGAAATGATCACATCTTTAATATTCAGTTTTGACTTACGTAGTTAGGATTAGGTCAAAGTAAGTATGCCATTCACACTTCATTTCTCATATCAGACGTATAATAACTATATATCATCAAGAAATGCTCAAATTTTATAATTGCTTTTCATGTGATTTAGGTACATTAATGTTTACACTATGTTCATCATTATCAAAGTTAAGATTATAAACATTATCTATCTTCAAGACATGTAAAGTATCATGAGACCTATCCCAAACTTCACAGTGATGTATCCATTAGCATATATGTAATGTAACCCTAATGGATTTAATATCATATATGTAATAGAAAGATATAAACTTTAGTTTTTTGCTTAGTAAAAGAAAGAAGTCTCATCTTGAATTTAAATTCAATTCTATACTATTTAGGGTATATGCATGAATCAATTCATAAATTATGCTGATGACAACTGCGTGACACTGATCTCATGGCATAACCTAGATTCACCTAACATTCTATATCTATTAAATTTCTATTAATGTACACACACACGCGCATACTTCAACATAGGTTAACATTACAATTGTACTTATTCTATAATTTCATATTATTATGTATATCATTAATGTGCATTGAATTATTGATAATAAACATCCATTATCTTCTTGTTTGGTCCTTTTTAAGCTTATATATATATACATATATATATATATATATATATATATATATATATAGATATATATATATATACATATATATATATATATATATATATATATATATATATATATATATATATATATATATATATATATATATATATATATATATATATATATATATATATATATATATATATATATGCAAACTCTATCTTTCTATCATTTCTTAATACATATGTAATGATCATTTCATTTCCAAGTTATTCATACAACAACACAGAACTATAAATTTTTTTGTCTTTTTATTGTGACAGTATATCAACCAATATACAATCATTTTCTCTTTATCATAACATGAAAACTCAATTTGAATTTTTCAATTTTCTTTTTATTTTTTTAAAGATAATAGCTAAAAACAAACTAAAGAAAAATAAAACTTGCATGAACATTTTTTGAATGTTTTAACTTTTCAAAGAAATAAAAAATTAATTAGCTTGATTTATATCTCGCTTTTCTTTGCAAAACTTCAAAACTTTTGACTCTATGTGCAATTTCATTTGGGAAACATTGTTTTGTTTGTAACATATTTAAAAACAAAAAAACTGCATCAAATGTAACCAACCAGCATCACAAAGTCCTCTATAATGGATCAATATGCATAAAAATTACCCTCACTATCTTGTAACCACTATCAACTAATAGTCCTCATTAGCTACCCTTTCCCAAACCACTAACAAATCAGTTAGTCATGGAAATCCAAGCTATTGTAGTCTTAGATATTTAGAGTACATCAACGTGTTTTTTCTCTCCCAAAACACAATCATGTTTAATAACCTTAGGAGGTGGTATTTATGATGAAATAAAAGAAAATCCTTACCAACAATTTCTACCTTCCAAATTGATCAAGGTTTCTAATTCTCCATTTGAAAATATTCATTTTTCAAATATGCGTGTGTCAACCTTTTGTTAATTAGCTTTTGGAAAAGTTACCTAATGTTTAGGTTGAGTATTTGAAAAATCATGTTTGTCATGTTGAGGAAAATAATGGTTTTCATTGACTTGAAAATCTTTCTTGTTCTAGTTTATCCATTTCCTTTGTGATTTAGAAAAACAATCTTTCAGTTGAACCTCACTTGATCTAGTTTTAGATATTGGAAGCTTAACTGGTTTTGGTTCAACCATTGGCTTTGCCAATTTGGGATTGACAAGGCATTTTTTCTCAGCCTTGTAAGGACAGAGTTTCATTATGTGCTTGTTGATTCCATAATAAAAAGCAACACCTTCTATTAACATGTGCTCGTTGATAAGGTACTTTTTAAGAACAAGAAGTGGAAGCTTGAAGACTATCATGCTTTGAACCTTGAACCTTTTAGTTTTGTGAATCATTATTTTGTTGTTTGAGTTTTTCAAATTTGGTTTTTGAACTGTTTTACCCTTTGAAATAGTGTGATTATCATTATTTATCCCTTATTTCATTTCACATATTTGATTGGTTAAAAACCTTTAACACCCTTTGGTTGTTTAGTTTTAACTATGTTTTCATAAAACATTTTAACAATTCAATGAGTCTTGAAATGACAATGAATCATCATCACATAATAATTTGTCACAATCTTTTAGACTATAAAATATCATAACATAAGGTTCAGTCATTATGAAGTTATCACAAATGATGCTTGTATGTTTTTTCTTTAATATTCATCTAATCAGAAATGTCTACCTCATCGATCACTACAACCTCATGTTCAGTTTTTTTAACATCCATATTATTTACTTTTTGACCTTAAACGACACTCTTAGACCCTTCGGTCTCACTTAAGCTAACATTATCAGACTTATCACTAGTAATGTTAGTCTTACTATTAACATAATCAGACTTGAGATCATCACCATCAAAGTTCAAAGTTTGAGGATCAACTCTACCACCATATCCTTAACTTTCGACATGGTGGAAAATTAACTAGTGATATCATCTTTATCAGGCATCGGTGTGTGGTTACTACTCAAAGGAGGAGGTACTACATTGAAACCTAATCTCGCTTTGATATTTTAGAATTGTTTGAATTTCTAATATGACTTCTTACAAAGTTTTAACTATTGAAATACTAAATATCCTTTTGTAAGGAGTCATAGTGAGACTTAGCCAATTCAAATACACATCTTAAAATCGTATTTCTCATATGCAGTATCTACATGCATTCTCTACTTAGTTCCTTTTATTGTTAAATTATAAATTTATTTTCTAAAACCTTTAACTTTATCTTTAAAATCTATCTCATTGTCTTTTAATTTTTGATTTGCCTGAATCAGATTCTCGTAGTCACACTTGCAGTTCAACACATCGTCTTGAATTCTATCAAGTTTGCCAATAAGCACAACACATTAATACAGTGATTACCAAAAGAAATAGAGTCTACCTCACGTTCCTTAGATATATGTGTAAGTTCTGACTTGTTAATTCCTTTCTTGAATCTTAGCAATGAAGGCTTAATTTATTCTAGCATCCTCGAAATGTATGCTCTAATTATAAGATGTGTCATGTTGAGCAACTATAGCTGGACTTTATGTAGATCTTTAGTTGTTCCTCGACTTCTCATAGTCTTCAGCAAAATGTCCATAATTGCTATAGTAATAACTATTTACCTAGACTTGTCAAATCTAACTTTTGATTGACTAGTTCCGCCAATGTAATTACTCCCAGTTCTGCTCAAAGATCATTTTGCCTTCTTGGTAAGCATGGCCATTTGCCACTGTACCGTTTCATAAAAATGATCCAAATCAATCTAATCATAAGTATCATTAGTAATATCAATTTGAGCAATCCTCCCATTAATGAAATTTTCATATGAGGTAATTGAGGATAATAATGCGAAGTGATCTTCAGCTCCTTTCAGATATGGAGAAGATGAACATTGGCACGAATCATGGTTTGAAACTATAGTTGATAGATAACCATGAAAATAGTCATGATGTTAGAATCACTTGAACTAAGATGATTTCCTTCTTGAGTCCCACTTCCCGATAATAATGCAACACTGCCTCTCTTAGAAGAAGTATTTCCAAAGAATAACACAAGATCCTGAACTTGTTTGAGAATCACTTGAACTAAAATGATTTCCTTCTTGAGTCCTATTTCCCAAGAATAATGCAACCCCGCCTCTATTAGAAGAAGTATTCCAAATAATAACATGGGATCCTGAACTTATGCAGAACCTGTAACTTTCTTCTTCATTTTCATGCCATAAGCCTCATTTTGCCCTATAACATCTGCTATTGACATCGTACTGAAGTTGTCATTGTCATTAATTAATGTAGTGTAGACTTCGAATTTAGAGAAAGAGCCTCAAGAATTCTCTAATGTAGTTTTTCAGTCGGGTACGCAACATCATGTTGTACCAATTAACTAAGTAAACGATAATATGATCATAAATTGCCTTATTCTTTATGTGTTTAGACACAATATATTGTTTCTTTAGCAAATCTCTCTAGCTTTTCTTCAATCAATATTACCTAAAGCTTCCTATTATGCTCTTAAAGTTGTAAATCTCTTAAGGTTATGAAACCTTCCTTTGGTACTGTCGTAGTAAGCACGACACTCATTTTCTTCTCAAGATCATATGCTCGTCTTTCGTCTTTAGTAAGCATGGACATGGGCTTTGGTTCATCACTCTAATCCATATGAACACATATTGGATGTTTATTCCCTTTGCTAATGGGGATCCACATGTATCCACATACAAAACATATGATTCAAAACGATCATTCCAATTCGAATAGTCAAAGAGTGCCAAAACTAGCAAAGGTTTTGTTGGCGTCTTAATCTCATTGTCATAATTTATGTAAAATCTTGGATTTCTCAATAAACACAACACAATATTGGAACAATCAAATCAAATGGAATAAACTAAACGATTTATGATAACACAATTACGCACAAGTCAAATTGAATGAACAATCAAGTAATAAAGTTTTCTCTCAAATTACCTCAATTGCATAAATCTTTTACATAGCATGAAACAACAAGTGTTACAAAGTAAAACTTTAAACCAACTATTTGTACTAATTACAAAGTTCTCACTCCAAACCTTAAGGCTTGCCCCATGTAGTTTCCGCTTGAACCTCCAAGTTCTCGCATATGTTGATGTTTTCACCTAAGTTGACTTTCAATATCCTGAGACTCAAAACTTGAACTCTTCAACATCATGAAAATGTTTATATGAAACATTGTTATATTATCCCTGGAAATAGTTTTTATGTTTATCTTAAAATTGGATTCTAGAAGTGTAAATTCGCCTACACATGTGTAATCAGCATTTCAGGAGAAATTGACTATGGGGCGAAATATGGGCTCGAGAGCAGAACTAAGGGAGCGAAATTAGCTGATTTTGAAAGTTTGTAACTTTTTTCAGCAAAGCTTAGTAAAAATCTGTCCTTCGGCTACCTTGGATCAAGGGTAGAGATAGAAAGTAAGTCAAATGAAGATCAACAAAAGTCTTAGTATGGGGAGAGTTGCTTCCTCTTCACTATTAATTTTAAATATTAGTTTGTTACAGCATAATTTCGCTGTTGTTACGGGGTTTGCGAGTTTTGAGCCAATTTTTTCAAAACCTACGGCAAAGTGTCAAACTTTTTCACCTTAAAATCACTAAAACTCTCTCTTTCAGTCAAATTTAAACCAAATCCATTAGAAGGATTGATCTAAAACATGTGATGAGTGTTCTATCCGATCAATTCTTTTTCAACCATCAATTTGCTCAAATCAAGGTGAACTTGAAGTTTAAAAAAGAAAATGAGAAGATGAAGATGAAATCAATATAATAATCAACACGAAAGAAGTCAAATGTCTCTAGAATAACTGCCTAAAGCTCTAATACCACTTGTAGGTCCCAGTGACTGTCTGGAATCTTCATGTTTGAGTAAATCCTATTAAACACACGTGCGGAATCTGTGAACTTGACATCTCGTGTTTGTAATAACAAATTACAATATATAATTAAGTTCATCATATCAATAACAAGCATGTATCTTAAATGTTTCTTCTCATTCAATACTCAAACTAGGGTTGTATAGAGGGTTACACACACAAACACCTTGATAAACAACCTCTCTCTCATCTCCCAAATCACCACCTATAAATGAGGACTCATGTAACACCCGGAAATTTAAAAAAGAAAAAAAATAAGAATAAAAAGAAAGATAATCAAAATAACCCAAGTTGAGGGGTTAAAGTTGTACATGGGACAAAATTTTTTATTATTTTGTACAGAAGGTGGTGAGGCCGCCCACACCTCCTGTACTATCACTTTTCATTCGGATTTTAGAGAGAGAAAGTTGGAGTTCTTCCGATTTTAGAGAGAAGAAGAAGAAGAAGGTCGGTTTTAAGGTTAGTTTTCTGGTTTTTGGGTTGTTCTCGGCTGGGTTCGGCCTTTAGGTATGTGCTTATGTGTTTATGTGTGCTCGGTTGTGTGTTTTGGTGTGTTTAGGTGTTAGAACTCATAAAGCTCTTGGGTTTGGAGGAGTTTTGCCCTGAGGTTGCAAGAGGTGAGTTCTAGATCCCCGGTTTTAATGTTTTTAACTTGTTTTGGGGATGAGAATGCATGTTATAGTGTTTTTATAAGTTGGGTGTGTACCCATATGTATATGTGTGTGCCCGGTTGGGTGGGTGTATATTTGGGAGGGATTTTGATTATGTTCATGTTTTATGCTTGTTTATGATGCTTAGTATGTTAGAAACTAGGCTAAGAACAAGTTAGAAACTGATTTGGGTCTGAAAATTATGTGAGTTTAGAAACAGGATATCCATGCGCCCAACTACCCATACATCTAAGTGCACATGCGCCTAAGTCAGGCTCATGCGCCCAAATAGTTCCCATGCACCTAAGTCTGCCCAAACGCCTAAGTGTTCATGCGCGCAAATAGTGTCCATGCGTCTAAAAGCCTTAGAAAATATTCTGAAATTTAGGGAAAAATGGATTTTTTAGGCTACGACTTGGAATGGTTCTAGTATGATGTATGTTAACGTATGTTGATGTTATGCATGTTTGGCCTATTCTCTTTATGTTCCTTTTTACGTATTATTACGTGGTTTTACGTGGTGTTTGTATGCTATTAAACGTAAAATATTATCTTAACAAAGCAAAAGATCAAAGATAATGAAAGTGGAACATAATGAATGAACAAATAAAAGTCTTGCAAGAAAAGATGTAAGGAGGTTCACAACTCCATGAGAGTTGAATGTAAGGAGGTTCACAACTCCATGAGAGTTCAACTGTGTGTTTTATAGCATTCGATCTTGGCTAACTCATGAGGGTTCACACACAGTGGAGCCAATCTTGGTGACTGCTCCATATGTGCGATTTGGGATCCTTGGTGACTGCTCCATATGTGCGATTTGGGATCCTTGTCGCTTAACCCTAGATGAGATGGCTTTGTGACCAAGAGAGAGGTTTAGCACATGACAGGATCTAGATAGAAGTGAAAGATAACGATGAATGTACAAAACGTGTGATGCGTACTAAAACGAATGATGATGAAGCTAATATGTTATTATCTATGTGTATGTACGATGTATGATCACATACGAAAGTAAATGCAGGACCGGTGAAGGGTGGTCACTTACAACACAACAACACAAAGAGGAGATTAACCAAACTTAATCAAACAGTAAACTGGATTACCCACAAGAATGATAATAAGAACACAAGTAATGAGTAAGAGACAGAACAAGAGAACACAAGGGATTGGGTTTCAAGGATGCAGTATATTACTTTCTTAAGTTCTATTACAAGTGTTACAAAGCATAAAGAAAGATACTAGAACATGGAATACTTATACTACAACCTACAGCCGGCTATACTTTAAAAGCCAGCTGGATACAATTGACTAGACACAAACAAAATTAATTGTAGAATCAAAAGGCATATCTGTCTTTTGACTTGTGACTATGACATGCCATAGCTCACATCCTAATATATTACAAAAAGGATAAAAGTACATAAAGTAGAAAGCATGGACTCAAGACCTCAATGTACAGTTACCAAAAGCATGGACCTTTCACCAACTTATGTAAGTTGGTGACTTTACAGAGTTACAGCGGAAAGGTGGTCCAGCTTTATGGTAAAGTACATTAGATAAAGGCATATCCTTAAAAGTCTTTGGAAGAAATCTGTCTTCACTATTTGGCTTCGGAAGACTTTGTCTTTGAAGCTTCGGAAGACTTCACTTTTGGCTTCGGAAGATATTGGTCTTGGCTTCAGAAGATTTTACACTTAGAATATTTCTAGTGCATGGTGTAAAACTTCCGAAGCAATTCTACTTCAGTTCTTTAGTGCATTGCTTGCAGAGAGACTTTGGATGTTTTGTGTTGCATCAGACTTATAGGAATCCTTACAAACTCCCCTATGCTGATGCTAAACATTTAGAAGATCTTCAGATGTTAGTAGTCTTCAACATAATGATGATCATACCCTTCTTCATTAGATGGTCAGGATCATTCAGACTTTAATAGTATCTTCTCATCTCAAAGAAATCATGCAGAGGTAAGTTGATTATGTATTGCCATGTATAGACATTCTCAATACCTTAATCTCTGGTAACATGCCATCTTTCTGGATTTGTAGAGAAGGTCCAGGATAAGATGGGTGTCTCAGCTGCAAGAGGAGCCACTTGAATTGGAGTTGGTTGGGCTGCCTCTACATGCACTTCCTCAGGTTGATCTGACTCAGCCTGAGGTGTAGGGGTAGATGATTTAGGCTTCTTGTTCTTAGACTTTGGTTTAGAAGCCATCCACTTCTTCCTCTTAGAGGACTTTAACTGAGAAGACTGGTCTGCAGCACCTTGTTGATCATCCTTGTCTTTCTCAGTTGGGTGTTCCTCCCTCACAGGTTCAGAAGGAGAGGGAGTTTGACCCTGCTGTGGATCAGAAGATGAAGCTTGCTGAGGCTTAGCAGGAGGTCCGGGTTGTGTTGTCTCAGGTTGTTCAACCTTAACCTCCACTTCAGGTGGGCCTTGACTTGGAAGAGAGTGTAAGTCAATCAGCTCTCCACTCTTGATCTTCTGCTTGATTACCCTGATATGCTCATCCATTGTGGATAGAGACATAGGTCCAAGTCTCCTTCCGGAGAATCCATACAGCTTCAAGAAGCTCATCATCCTTTGTCTGTCAGCAGACTTCTTCATACTTTTTTGGATGATGGCTCTTGACTTTGCAGCCTCTTCCCTCATCTTTCTCTTTGTAGCTTTTCGTTCTTTGAGCACTTGAAGTTCAAGCTGTTTGAGATACTCAAACTCAATGTACTCAAAGGATAAGGGAAGAAGTGTAGATGCTTGGTAGAGACCTATGGCACTCAGGTAGTTGATCATGTTTTGTGTGTCTGTTTCTTTGTCTACCTGAGGTTCTTGTGTTGAAGCCATAGTCTCTTGCATAGGACTTTCTTGAACTGGGGAGAGAGTGGGAGCATGCTTGTAGAGTCTTTTCTGTCTCTTCTCCTCTTTGAATTGGAGAAGTAACCTTGCATCCTCTTTTTCTTTCATCTCTCTTGACACTTCCATGTCAGCCAGTTCATTTAGTTCCTCTAAGGGGAGAGAAATAATTTCATCTATGTCATAGTTCCTGGTCTGTAGGTAAGTAATCCTGAATGCCCTCAACTTATCATCTTGAGTATTTGGTCTGAGGGCAGCCCTGATTGCAGCTTGCATAAAACTTGAAGACCCAAAGGAACTTTCTCCCCTTAGCGTCCTCTTACTCTCTCTCTCTTCCTCCTCAATTTCCTCAGGAGTCAAAATCATTTTCCCTTTGTCACCCACAGACCTTTGTGACTCAAAGTGGATAGTGGTTTGGCCTTCATTGCTTGGTGTAGCATCCATGCTCTGGTCAGAGAGAGGTTGTGAGACGCCTTCACCAGCAGGTGTTTCACGGAGGGAATGAATTTCTGAAGCAGTTGTTGGTGTGACAGGGCTCTCAGGCTCTATCAGTGGGCCTTCAGCCAAGGTTTTCCCTTTGAATCAAATCTCAGGGTCTGCCTCAGCATCCAGTTGACCAATGACATTTCCTGATTGCCTTTGTCTCCTTCTTAGGCTGAACTCTCCAGTAATTCTGTCTTGAATTCTGAGTGCCAACCTGTCAGCTTGTCTTGATTTGCTTGGATTGACAAGTGGCATGTTGACCAGATCAAGACCTCCATAGTAGTTCAAGGTTTGAAAATCAAATACTTCTTGTTGCCCTTGAACTCTGTGAAGAATAAGGGCTCTTCTATCAGCATCATATCTCCACCCAATGATATATTTTGAAGTTCCTTGAGGTGGGGATGACATAGCCCTTGGTATACCTTCCTCAAATAGACTCCTGATGATAGAGTCTATAGAGTCCATATTAATGTGAACTTGAGGAAGTTGCTGAGTATGCACAATTGCAAGTGAGGATGGTGAGACCTCAATGTTTATACTCTCTGAAGAGCTCCCAGGTTCTGTGTCTGTGATGACTCTCTCCCCTTTTTTGGTAGCATCACCCTCTTGCATAGGTGAGCTAGAGGTTAGGTCAACCACATTCACAGGTTCTTGTGTTTCTGATTGAACTCTTCTTAAAGGTCTCCAAGCTAGTTTTTCCCTGAGATAAGATATCTCAAGTTGCTGATCATTAACCTTGTTTTGAAGGGTAGTCACCTGAGATTCAAGGTGACTAACCTTACAGACTAAATAGGAGCATGTTTTTGACAGTTTTTGCACCTTTAGTCTCAGATTCCCCTCTTCTTCATCAGAAGAATCATTGGGGGATAAGATGATTGGACCAAAGTCCTCTCTCTCACCACCAGCTTCAGATTCTTGGCTGCTGGATTTCTTCTGCTCATTGACATTGTTAGTTGAGATGTCAATGGGCTGAGTTGCCATGGTTGAGGTCTTAATAATGTAATCACTTGCAAAAGTGAGAGCCTCTGGATATCCTGAACAAGTTCAGAAGTATCCACCTCAGTTATAGGTGACTAATTTGGGCTAGACTGAGGAGACTCAGGAGTACTCATCTCTCTTTGAGTAGGGGAAGAGAAGAGAGACTCATGGTACTCACTGAAACCTAAGTCTTCATCGGTATAGAAGGAAAAGTTGGGAATGGGTTGATTTAGATCTAAAGGCTGGGGATGGTAACTGTCCCCTAAAGGTTGTTCACTTGAGTGTTGAGACTTAGGGTGAAGGCTTAAGGCAGTTGGGCTTGTGAGCTCATCAGGGTGAGCATGAGGAACCTCAGCCCTGATAGCTGAAGAGATGGGAGTGGTTTGCTCCTCAGGGGAAGTGGGAGCTCTAGTGTCCACTTCCTCCTGTAAAGGTGAGTATATGGGGACCTGCACATACTCAATAGCTTGAGCAGGGGTTTGTTTGGATTTTCTTTGGTAGGTGAGGGTTACTTGAGGCCTTTTTAGTGGTAGAGAGATAGAAGGTGTGGGTTCAACACTAGCTTGTGTTGCTAGGTTGTCACCTTGAGCAATGAGCTCTAACATTTTGGGGACAAGGGCTGTTTCTACCCCTGAGAAGCCTACAGTTGGCTTCTTCATGATTTTAAAGATGCCAGGCTTCATCTGTCCTAATTTAAGAATATTATCTGTTTCCCTCAACTGTGAGCCCAGTTCACAGTTGAGAATGTGTTGAACATATCTAGGAAACATATAATACTCTAAGGAGTCCAAGTTAGCAAGCAAATTGGTATAGACAATTTGAGAGTACCTGAACTTGACCCCTTGAACCATTCCATGCACTATGAAGGAGAGATCCTCATGAATCTGGTCCCACCCTCCATACTTGTTTGACAAGCTGTGGATAACCACATGGAGTAGGTATTTCCACTGGGATTAGACCTTTCCTTTCTTGTAGGTCTTTACAGAGAAATCTCCCTCATAGCCCATCTGCTCAAACGAATGATTGACAGCTTTCTTTGGGAAAGACAACTCACATTCTTCATCATCCAGCTGCAAATGAGTGTTGATGATGGCCGGAGTGATGAAGATTGTCTTCCCTTGCACTGTGGCAGACAGTGCCTTCTCCCCATCCATGATGACCTCTTGGCAGGTCTTTCAAAATTCAAGCAGATGATCCTCATAGAGAGTAGGATCAATGGTTAGGGAGGTGAAGTAATTTGATAAAGCTAAGAACTGGCAAATCTCTGAGAAACTTTCATCTTTCTTAGAGCTTAATAGAGCAACCTGATTGTGTTACCTGTGAAGTTGCATGGAGAAATCTAGGTTGTTCCTGCAGTTAAGGTTGGCCATTTGAGAAGCTGAAGAATGAAGAAAGGTGAAAAGCAAAGGCAGTTTGGGAATTAGGTTTGATGAATAGTAGAATTGAAGAAGATAGTGAGGGAGAGGGGGAACCGTTGGGTATTTATGTGAAAAGGATTTGAACCAAAGTTAATGAAAGAGGATAAACTTTGAAATCCAAATGTCGGTCCCACCTCTGAAAAAGTAGTTTGCTTGCTCAAAAAGTAGTTTTCTTAGAATTCGAAAAGCTTCCGAAGGTAAATTATCTTCAGAAGTTTTAATGATGTTAGTGCTCTTAAAAAGATTAACATGTTGTCTTTAATTGTCTTTTAATATTTTGTAATAGTATAGGGACTATTTGTGTAATTAGTTAGTTCCTTTACTTTTTGTTTTCATTATAAATAGCTTAGACTTACAGGTAGTAGGTAACTAAGAATTGTATTCGAACCTGCTTTCATACTTGTAATTGTCTGAGCTTGATATTAATGAAAACTTGAATTTTGTTGATATCTTGTTTTGATTTGATTACTTTGTGTGAATTTCATTGAATTGTTATCACAGATTGGTACATTTGATCCTATCAAATGGTATCAGAGCTGTTGGTAAGCTGTTAGTGATTGATTTTTGAAGTTTGTCGAACTTTGAAAACTCAAAAATCTCACTGAATCTGTGATTGAGATACAATTCAATTGAAAATTTGTGAATTTCAGTTGTGTTTCATCATCAGAAACATAATCTGAATCACAATTAGCAGTTCAATTTATCAAATTCAAGTCAATTTGTTGAATTTGTGTTCGAAAAAGGGTTTGAAGTTTTCGAACTGAAAATATCAAACTTGAGTGATTTGTTGTGAAAATTGAATGAAATTGATGTTAGAAGAAAGTTAATCGGCATAAAACTCACTTAATTGGAAAGTTTCAATTGAATTCATCAACATTTGAAGAATTCAGAAGATTTGAGTTTGTTACATTCATATGAAGATGATGAATGTGGCGCATGAGCTGAAATTGACTGGAAAATTTGTCTAAGTGTTAGGCGCATTAACACTGTGTAGGCGCTTGAACATTGTGTGGACGTTTTTTAGTCAGTCGTTTGAATACTGTTGAAGAGAAGAATCTCAGACGTATCACCTTTGTTGAGAAAAAATTACAAGTGTGTTAGGACCTGGTATTTGAACGAAATACCTAGTGATTAGCGTGTAAACCAACTCAAATAGTGCGGAATCCTATTTGATTGGCAATCCAATCAGTGAGAACACACGAAGAATCAATCAAGAATTGAATCTAACGTTAGAAGTCGATTAGGAATCGATCTAATGTGTTCTGTGAACTTGGAGAACGATTTGGGAGGTCTCTGGATGGATAGGGTACGTCTGGAATCGTAATGGTATGAATGCTTACGTTTTTTCACGAATTAGGTCAATTTATAGGTTAGTATTTTTCAATCGTGCGACTGGGCCATAAGTATGGTTCAGTCGTGCGATTGAACCATACGGTTGATTCATCCGCACGACTGAGTGTTCAGTCGTGCGACTGAGCCAATCTTATGTGTCAATCATACGACTGATCCAGTCTCCTAGTTCAGTCGTGCGATTGAGTCAATCGTATGAAGTTATTCATGCGTATGGTCCATTCGCATGGGCCATTCGCTTGAGAACTTCATTAAGTTAAGTTTGAATGTTTTAATTAATATAACATTATGTATAACCATTCAAACAATTATAAACCCAATTAATCTAATCACGACTCATTAATGAAATATTAAACATTACAAATCGCAAACAATCCATATCATTTCATTAATCATTTCATATTACATCATAATCAGACAGATAAGATCTATTACATTACAAATCATGATCTAGGGACATACATGCATCAACAAACTTCCCCTTGGACCTAGATCTATCTAATCTCTTGTCTTCTGCATAACCTCCTTATACTTCTTGTACTTCTCCTCTTTGGTGACTCCCGCGTGAATCTCAAACGCGAAGCAGAGTCGTATAACATTTTGGAACTGGAGGGCTTGTAAATATCTTGCGTGTCATAGAACAGTGGCCACTTGTATAATGTATAGACATCATTAGCCGACAAGTTAGTTAGCCACATCGGATCGAATACCCTGATTGTATCCATTTGTCCCTCTTTACTTAGGACTATGACCGCTTCAGCTGTTCTCCAATCATAGTACCACCATTTGAAGTGTGGAGTGAAGTCCTGTGGCATTTCCCTGAGTGGGATTCTCGACATTGTGCGCGGAGGACTCCACTTCAACACAATCTTGGGCTTGCCAGTAATGGCATCAACCTCAGACCGTCTAATGTACCTAGTAGGCTGTTGGGGTCTGAAGTTAACCCATCTGGTGTGGTACTCCTTCTTAAGGGCAGCCTCGAACCAGCCTGACATCTTCCTCGGGTCAGCATACAGAAGCTTTAGCTTAGCCAGCTGGTTGAGCTCAAAACCTGGTAGAGTCTTCAGATCATGTGGGAATCTGAAGTACTCTATGCCCTGTTCTCTCTTAACTGCATACGCATTAAGATCATCAAAATAAACCCATGCTATATTCCTGCCTGACACCTTGTGGTGTTTCTTGACTCTGTAGAGCTTGGTGTAGGCATCTTTCTTTGGAGCAGCACGTTGGGCTCTCACTTCTTCAAAACAGGCAGCCCACTCAGCCTTTTGAATGTCAACATCATCATTTGAGGCTTGGGCTGTTCCTTCTGCCTTCTCAGTTTCCTGCTCCATCTTGTTCAGTACCTCAAAAGTATCACTGACGAGGGACTCACCCAGATTGGGGACCACATTACCCTCGTTGTCAGCATACTGAGGGTACTCCTCTGCAGTGATATCTTCGACCTCGACTTCATCAACATCATTTAGCTCTTCATCACTAGTCGAACCAACTGTTGGAGCATCTTTGACTATTTCATCCGGATTGAGCCTGAACATCTCTGCGAGTTGCTCGTTAGATAGGTCATGAATTATTTCCCCTTCTTCAGGGGTATAACTCACAGACCTTCTTACAATCCCTTGCAGATCAAGAATCATGGTTAGTTGAGTCTTGACCTGTTGAAGGGGAGCAATATCAAACTCATCTCTTTGAAAATTTGGATCTGTTTGATTTAAACATTCAAAACATAAATCATTAGTAAGTAATCAAACAGAAGTACATTAACTTAATATATAAACATTCAAAACATTGTTTTCAGTACAAGATTCAAACACAAAAATAAATATATACATAAAACATCTAGTCTGTACTTTTATCTTGAATCATGGTCTCATCGATCGGAGGAGCAGAGGTGGTAGCTGACTGGTCCTGTCGATTCTTCGATCTTCTTTCTTGACCTGAAGCAGAGGCCGATGCAGCCGCATCCCCTCCTTCTGCTTCGTCATCATCATCCTTTCCCTCTGTCCTTTCATCGTCTGTTTCCTCCTCATCCTCATCATCATCTTCATCCTCGTCATCACCATCTCCATCATCTCCATCCCCTTCCTTTATCTTTAAGGGCTCATCCTTTGATCCCTTTAACCGCAGCATGATGGTCTTGTTGGTAGTCTCCAACTCCTCTATAAGTTTGGCTAATTGGGCATGCTACTCCTGGAGTTGGGACATCTCTACTCTCTGTGCATCCATCAGCTGGGTCTGCTGCTCTATAACACGAGCCTGCTCTGCCATCTGTTGAGACTGGGCAGCAGTCAGGTCGGTAAGCTGGCATATCTGTGCAGCTTTCTCCTCGTCGGCAGCTAGCAAGCGCATCACCATACGGTTTAGCGCCTACAGCTGTTCCTCTACCCCGATTGGAGGTACAGGTGATCCATACATGTGTGAGGACTGGGCAGACGTTCCTGCATGATGTGAGGTGGTGGTGGTGGCTGTGGTGAATATGGGTCGGTAAAATGGTGAAGGTGATGTGGGTGTAAATGGTATGGTGGTGGATGGGAAATGTACTGTAGTAGTAGGTATGGTGGTGGCTGTGGTAGCAGTGGTGGATGTGGTGGCTGTGGTAGCTGTGGTGGATGTGGTGGCTGTGGTAGCTGTGGTGGTGGATGGTATAGCTGTGGAGGTGGTAGTGGTGGCTGTGGTGGTGGATGTAGAGGCTACAGTAGTAACGAAGGTCAATCGACGCTTCTTTTTCTTCAGTCCATGGGGCTGAGCCATCCTCTTCCTCCTAGTCCCTGTGGAAGTGGATGCTCCCCCTACAGCTCTGCCTGCTGAACCCGGAGCATAGCTCGGGTCTGTCTCTGTCTCTCTGGAGTCTCTAGGGTGTTCACCAACCACCCGTAGCCCGTGTTCTGTGGGAACAACCTTGCTTCCCACAGTTCTCGTGAGGGGCTCCTCATCAGACTCCTCCTCCTCCTCAGCACCAACAACAAACTCCTGATGAAATCCGGCCGTCTCAGCAACATCTCCGGAAGGGGCAGACACCAGGGGAATAACATCAGACTCAGTGCCTCTCGGTGGAGCAGGCATATCGTCCCCGGCGTCTCCACTATCATCATCATCTGAATCAATCTCTGGGAGGAGCAGCCTCTCATCATCAGAGTCATTGTCCTCATGACGCCATTTGCGTCTGCCTGGCGCCACATACCTCTCGTTGGCCAGGTGGCCAATCAATCTCTTAACTTGGGGCTTCACCTGCTTCCCCCTATAAACCCTCATCCGACCCAGAGTCGTATCATCCATGATCTCTAGGGCCATTGCATCATGACTCTCTTTGGGCAGATGTGGCAGCTTCTCATTGAAGATGAGCTGTAAGAACCTGGGGTACATACAAAACCCCTCCTTTCCCTTTGCCTCCAAGTTCTCCACCAGGTAGGAGAATATCATGCTAGAAAAGCTGAAGGGGTGGTTCAGCACCAGTGCCACGTAGGCATTTTGGATATGGTCTGAGAGGTCGTCGAACCCACCCCTCCTTGATGCAACACACTTGAGGATCACGTGTGCTAAGTACTTGTACTGGGGGCTCAGGTTGCTCTTGTTTACACCTGAGTTTATGTCCCCAGCGTACTTTATCCTCAGAAAGCATCCTCTCACGGTCACTGGATGTAATCTGGTAGGATGATCAGTATCATCCCCAAACTCTAGGACCCTCTGGATGTCTGCAGCAGTGATCTCAATATCATGACCCAGTATAGAGCTCCTAATGCTGTAGGGCTCACGGGAGCGGTCCACAGAGGCATTCTCCCAGAACGCCTGATGTAGTGATCTGTATGGTGTGCAAGGAGTGGAGATAGCCTTATGAATTCGGGACCGTCTAAGAAAGGCTATAATGTCGGTAAACTAAGCCCCGTTCCTGGTAGTGTGATCCAAATGAGCACAGATGTTGTGCTTTGGATTTATGGACCATCTCTCAGCCATTTTCCTGAAACACACATGACATAGAACCATTAGTACATAATACATGAAAATTCTGTTCTAAGTGTAATGTTGAAATTCATTCTGATTCATTCGTGCGAATGAATCATGCGACTGAAGTCAGTCGACTGTTCTTTCATGCGACTGAGCTCATTCTGGTCAATGTGACATGCGATTGGGTTCAGTCTGCTGACTGAGTCTGCGAATGGTTCAGTCGGCCGACTGTGCTCAATCGCATGGTTCATTAGGGCGATTTGCCCAATCGCAAGTTTCAATCGTGCGATTGGAGTTCATCCGGGCGACCAGTCGCCTGTCCTGTAGTTCAGTCGCCAATCGTTCGAATCTTCAACAAAACAAGTGTTTTAACACAGATAACCGGTTCAATAGACTCGCATTCTTATTACTAATAACCTATTCGACTTAATTTTAACGTTTTGCTTAGTTTTGGTAGGTTATTAGGTCTTTCAAGTCTCGGTTCTTGTTACACAGTCGTATAACCAAATTAGGGTTCGAATCTTTCACGTTTTGGGAAGATGGATCTTCAAACTACCTGTATAATCAATAGCGAGAGTCAGTGAATCAAGATCAAGACAAAAACAAGGTCTGATGAAAATTTGGCAGCGTAACGGTAGGGTGTGCGATTTGAGAGCGATTGGGGTGTGGTGAATGAAATGCGATCGACTGCGCCCTTTAAATACTGAAGCTGAGTTCAATCGGCCGACTGGCCTCAGTCGCTCAGTTCATTTGGGCGACTAAGGCTCAATCGTGCGATTGGCCCAGTCAGTCGCATGCTGTTGACCGACTGATGTTCAGTCGGTCGACTGACTCAGTCGTGCCTTTCATTCGCATGTTCAGTTGACCGAATGAGTCTCAGTCGGTCGACTGACTCATT
Organism: Flaveria ramosissima; assembly: GCA_025215565.1. Lineage (NCBI taxonomy): Eukaryota > Viridiplantae > Streptophyta > Magnoliopsida > Asterales > Asteraceae > Flaveria > Flaveria ramosissima. The sequence goes on from CM046036.1 coordinate 28,495,514, forward strand.
CGCCCCCTTCCAATCGGTCGAATGGGCCATTCTGATAAGCCATTCGTGTGAATGGCTCAATCTCATGTCCATTCGTGCGAGTGGAAGCCATTCGCATGGTTGGTCCATTCTCATGGTCCAATCGTGCGAATGGGTCACACTTAGTTTATTTTCTGCCATTTTTACCAATTTACATTTAAAACTCTTTTAACTTTTGAAATTAACATTATGAGCCTTTGATCATCTCAGACATGATCATTTTTACTTGAAAACCCTTTTGATCACCTAAGACATGATCCTTTAAAACAATTTAGCCACCTCAGATGTGACCCTTTTATACACTTTGTCACCTCAGACGTGACTGTTTTAGACTTTTAAAGCACACGTGATCATCTCAGACATGACCCTTTTTAGTGAGTTGATTCCTTACTGATTTTCCTGATGTAGTCCGACTAACTAACAAACTAAAACTACTAACTAACTTAGGAAATTTAAACTAGGTACTCAAAACAAGACTTGTTTTTGGCTTTTTGTGAGAGATAAATCCTAAGATGGACATCTATGGGATTTGGTTCCGGAATAGAAAGCTTCAACTTGGATTGACCACACCTGGACCAATTCAATTTTGGAATCATACAGGCAAGTCAAATCATTTGGGACTTGTTATCAAAATCTTTTGATGCTCAATTCTCGGTGTTCATCCAGAGTCATTAGCAATTTAAGGAAATCATACTGGAACTCTTAGATTGTCACATTGATTCGAACTTTTGAGAATTGCAGCCACAATGATTGTCAATATGTTTGTCCACTTAAATCCATACACAGATTTTTGACATAGACTGGTGACTGATTTAGGTTTATTTATTTCAACTAACATTTGTGGATCCCACACTTATATGGTAATCAACATTCCTCAGGAGCCTTTGAGCGGTCTACGGGTATTATTACAAGAAGAGACTATTCTTAGAGCTTTCAAAGAGAAGCAAGTCCTCAGGTCAGTGCCATCGCACAGCAGAGAGGCGGCAAACAACAATGAATTCTAGAATATCTAGGTTATGCTTATCCTCAGGTCAGTGCCATCGCACAGCAGAGAGGCACACAACCTATCTCCTTGTTAGAGAAGCTTATTTTATTTTGCACAAAATGCACCAACAACATAGGTCATTAGCTTTATAGCATTTGTCTTTCATTTTTCTTTGCTTTGCTCTAATTATGGTCATCCGCACACATTTGTGGCGTTTACATGCTCATTACCCCTTATTGGAATATTGTTGATTGTGTTAACCAGTGATAAGATGGAAGCCCACAGTCAGTTGAACAACTTAGTTTGATCTTGAGATCACCAGTCAGGTCTAATCATCTATTGTGTTGAATCTACCGACATATCATTTGTGGTCTAGCAACCTCTAGGTCTACTTTCTTTGTGTTACCTTAGGAGTTACCAGTTTTCTATCATCTTCCCTTTTGTATTGCCTAGACTACACAGACTTATACTTTAAATTTTTGCATCTTTTCAAAACTTAATTTTTTTTAAAGTCCCTCTTGATTTGTTCCTGTGTACTATCATTTTCCAAAGGTTTTGAATTTGTATCACAGATACGATCTACCTTATATCAGCTATCCACTCCTTCTCCCTCGTTTTTTTTTTTAATGTTAACTTGCTGACATATTCTCCCCCTAAAATACTAAAATCATTACTGGTTTAATTATTTTAGGATTTTAATAAACAGCAAAATAACATGAGTTTAAATTAAACAGACGAAAATAAACAGATAAAATAAAATAAAAAAACTTTAACTAAACTACATCGGACTACACATTATCATCATCAGGAATAACCTCACTTTTCTTTTTAACGCCGTTGACCTCTAGCAAATATTGAAAACGTGGTTTATCAAAGGCTTTAGTATAAAGGTCAGCGCGTTGAAAATCAGTATTAATTTTAACCACATCAATTAAGTTCTTTTCAAAACAATCTCTTATGAAATGGTATTTAATACCGATGTGTTTGGTCTTAGGATGTTGAACCGGATTTTTAGTTACTGCAATTGCAGCAGAGTTATCAACAAAAATAGGAGTAGACGAGAATTTTAAACCGTAATCCCGCATTTGCTGTTGAATCCAGATGATTTGTGAACAGCAACTTGCAGCAGCAACATATTCGGCTTCACAGGTTGACAATGCAACCGATGTCTGCTTCTTACACTGCCAGGTAACTAATCTTCTCCCAAAGAATTGACACCCTGCTGATGTAGACTTGTAGTTCATCTTGCAGCCCCCGTAATCCGAGTCACTATACGCGGTAAGCTCAAAGTCATCATCATGAGGGTACCACAATCCAAGTGTGGGTGTACCCTTCAGATAACGAAAAATCCTCTTGACCCCGATCAGATGGTTGACCTTAGGTTTAGCCTGATATCTAGAACATAAACATGTAGCATACATAATATCAGGTCTTGAGGCAGTGAGATACATAAGGGATCCAATCATTCCTCGGTACATCGTGGCATCTACAAGATCTCCATTCTCATCAGGTGCTATATCGTGATTCGTAGCAAGTGGAGTCCCAGCAGCAGAAGCATTCTCCATGTCAAAGCGACTGAGAATGTCTCCTACATACTTGGTCTGATGTAGAAAGATCCCATTTGGTGTTTGATCCACCTGTAACCCGAGAAAGAACTTCATCTCCCCCATAGCACTCATCTCAAACTCTTTCTTCATCACTGCTTCAAACTCTTTGCATAACTCTTCGTTCTTTGAACCGAAGATTATGTCATCAACATAGATCTGTACAAGCAGTAGGTCGCCATCCTTTTCTTTAATAAACAGCGTGCAGTCAATGACTCCCCTGCGAAAGCCGTGTTTCACAAGATGAGTCGAGAGTTTCTCATACCAAGCTCGAGGAGCTTGATGAAGCCCGTATAAAGCCTTGTCGAGCTTGTAAACTCTATCCCGATGATAAGGATCTTCAAATCCCTCGGGTTGACTGACATAGACTGTTTCTCTCGATTTCCCCATGAAGGAATGCACTCTTCACATCTAATTGGTAGACTTTAATCTTCATGTACGATGCATAGGCAAGGAAGATACGAATTGCTTCCATCCTTGCCACGGGTGCAAACACCTCATTGTAGTTAATCCCCTCGACTTGGCGAAAACCTTGAACCACCAATCGAGCTTTGTTCCTGATAATGACCCCTTGGTCATCCTTCTTGCATTTTAGTACCCATTTGGTGCCAATGACTTTAGCACCTTTAGGTCTATCAACCAGAGTCCATACACCTAACTTCTTGAACTGCAAAGTTCTTCTTGCATGGCACTCACCCACGCCTCATCATTTAGTGCCTCACTGACATATTTTGGCTCAACCTGCGAGACAAAACATCGATAAGCACCATCATGAATGTAACCCTTCTCCATAACTGAGGCGTAATCAGCTGAGTATAGCTGATTTCGGGTTTGTACTCCTGATCTGACATCCCAATAACATTGTCAAGGGGATGATAGACGTTTAGGTCGTGATCCTGGAGTAGTAGGAACAGCTACCTCAGAGCCAAGATTATGAACATTTGGTTCTGCATCTGAGGTAGTTGGAGTTTGAGGTTCCGAAGTCGAAGGTGCATCACTGGTAGATGCTTGTGGACTTTCAGGAACTGGAACCTGTTCCTCCTGACTGTTCTGGTCATCTGCTTCAGCTTCATCTTCAGAGGAGGAGTCACTGTCATCGACTACTCCCCCTGACTGAGTAGATGATTCTCCCTGTGAGCTAGATGGTGTATTCAGGATATCATACATCATCCTAGTAGCTAACTCATCATCCGAGGGAGAGAGAGGGATGTTGAAGGACTTGAAGAATCCATCATAATCGAAGAAGTATGCGGGTCCTTTGCCTGTAGGTGGTGTGGTATATCTCTGAACGTCAACATTACACCACACTTCTACAAGACCCGTTGAGTTGTTGTAAACTCGCTTGTTCGGTATGTTGTATCCTAGAAAGATTCCTTCATCCGACTTCTCACTGAATTTGCCTTCTTGTGTCTTCTTCAGAAGTGTGCACGGCGCGCCAAAAGGTTCAAGATACTCCAAATTCGGTTTGCGTCTTTGTAGAGTAGCTCGTACATGTCTTTCCGTGGCGCTTGACTATTAGGACTCGATTCAGTGTATAACATGCATTCGCCACTGCCTCATTCCAGAATTGGATAGGCAGTTTCGAGTCCGCCAGCATAGTCCGTGCTGTCTCTATCAAGCTTCTGTTCTTCCTCTCAGCAACACCATATCATCTGAGGCGTGTAGGCAGAAGTGAATTGATGCACAATTCCCTTTTCCTTGCAGTATGCCTCCATCCATTGATTCTTGAATTCTGTCCCGTTGTCTGAGCGTACTTGTCTAACTTTTAGCTTGTAGAGAGATTCCAGTGTGGTTACTAACTCCTTGAATGACTCAAATGTTTCTGATTTGGATTTCAGAAACATTACCCAAGTGAACCTTGAGTAGTCATCAGTGACCACAAAACAGTACAAGTCGCCTGCAATGCTCTTTGTACTGACTGGACCAAACAGATCCATGTGAAGAAGTTCAAGAGGAAGTTCTATTGAATGAACTTTCTTTTCCTTATGAGACTTCTTCGTCTGTTTGCCTTTCTTGCAAGCTACACAAAAGTCAGGAAGCTGGAAGTTCTTGACATTAACTCCTCTCACCAAATCCTTCTGAATCAGATGATTCATCTTCCTTTGACTAATGTGTCCCATTCTCCTATGCCAGGAGATGGAATCCTTCTCAGTAGCTTTAGATAGAAAGCACTGAACCTCATGATCCGTTGTAGCAGCTGTTGACAGATCCAAGACATAAAGGTCTTTATATCTTGAAGCAGTCATCAGAACTTGGTCCTCTGGGATCACGTAGTCTTTCTTCAGCACGTAACACTTCTTGTTGTCGAAGATGACCTTAAATCCTTTATCACAGATTTGGGAAACAGAAAGTAAGTTATTTTGAAGTTGTTGAACGTAGTTCACCTTATCAAACTTAACTTTCTGATTTCCCACTTCTCCCTGAGCTGTGATATAGCCTCCCTTGTTTCCAGCAAAGGAAACATGCCCTCCTTTTATTTGCTTGACGTTTGATAAAAGGGCCCTATTTCCTGTCATGTGCCTGGATGCTCCGCTGTCTACAATCCACGTGTTAGTCTCAGCACTGTATCGAACACCCTGCACATACAAAGTAAATAATTAGTTTAGGTTAGGAACCCAAGCCTTTACTGGCTTGGGTTTCCCAGAGGCATCACACATCATAAACTCCACCCATTGACCCTTAGAGGGTGAGGTAGCTCAGGTTCCTTCTTGTCATCAGTATCAGACACGCAGGATGACTTCTCTTTCCATAAGCCAGATTTGTGCAATGCCTGTTTATGATAAACAGTCGACTGGCTTACAGGTTGAACTTTAGGTTCACTAGTTCTTCTAGGTGGAGTCAGAGAGCTCCTCTTAGAAGACCTAGGCTTAGAGTCCTGAAGGTCAATCTTCTTCCTAGGTGTCTGATAGAAAGGACAATAGGAAGCATGTGTCCACATTCTCCACAGTTGTAGCATGACCGGCTATCAACTTTATGAGTAACTTTCTTTGTGGAGAAGTGCGTGACACTCTAGTAACATCAATCACTTTAGGTTTTGACTCTGGTTCTTTTGATGTTTTCTCTGGTTTAACAAAGTTAACTGTTTTAACCTGTTTAACATCTTTCTCTTTTTGGTTAACTGGTTTTTGACTTGAAGCATGTGAAAAATTAACATTTGAAGTCTTTTTAGGTTCTGATTTGACTCTGTTTGACCCTGACTTTAAGTTAACTTTTCAAATTCCTTTTCCAGATTAACACAAGGCAATTTACCCTTTGCCTTTGAAGTGGCCTCCTTTTGTTTGTGTCCAGTTTCAGTAGATGAACATGAGGTATCTGGATCACTAACAAGAGGAGTAGACACCACGTGATCCTTGATGGGGTTATTATTTACTGGTCTAGTCTTAGTGTTCATCAAGGTCTCAGGTGGTGGTGGAACCACTTTGTAACCTATCCCTCCCCGTTATTCCTTTCTCTCACTAAGTGTTGAACTATGTGTGAAGAACTAGTCCAACTATGCAGTTTCTGTTTTAATGAATTTACTTCTACTTCTAGAACTGCCTTTTGCTTCTTAGTGTCTTCTAGGGAGTTTAGATAGTACCTAATGTCATTTGCTTGGTTAAAGGCAACTACTTCGGTTTCCAAGCTGTTTAGTCAATAGGTCTATCTTTTCTTTATAACTATGCTCATTTTGTTTTTATACTCTATTAGCCTCGTGCACAGTTGCAAATCTTTTACTAAGTTATCATTATGATCTAATAACCTAGCAAATTTTTCATCTATGCTATTCCTAAAAGTATCACAATCAGAACAAGCATGATTATTAAACATTTGGTCAGTAGTACTTACCTGAGTTGGTTCAGAAGAGCTAGCCATCAACGCAGCATCAAATGTCTCTGGTTCTGGTGATTCTGTCTTTTCTCTGTCTCTGACGTGGAAGTCTCCTCTTTGGCTTGTAACTGACCTCGGCTGCAGTTGCTTCTTCACTATGTGACATCGCTATCTCACTGCTAGATCACCTTCACTCGCAGAATCATCATCAATATTCTTCTAACACTGGCAATGTTTGATTCCCCTGGTGAGACAACATAAAACCTCCAATCCTGTCCTTCATCATCATGAGCATCAAGGCTTTTGGATCCTTGTTGATGATGAAGTAGAACTGGAAGCTTGCTTGTCTTGGCGAGTAAAGGACGAGAACGGGTTCCCATTACCCGTCTTCTTTGGCTTGACACATTCTCTTTTGAAGTGCCCCTTCTCTCCACAGTTGAAGCAGGTCACTTTGCTCTTGTCAAAGCCAAATGTGGTATCCTTAGTAGCTACCAAGTTCTGTCCGGTCTTTTTAACAAACTTCTTCGCCCTCCGGACAGCACTAGCTAAGGCCCACATTATATCCATCCTCTCAAGCTCCATTTCGTCCACCTGCTCGTAGTCCTCGTCTGCCAGATGGCAGTTTCCAATCTTCCCGGCAACAAGTCCATCATATGAATGAACCACTGCAGCTAAAAGATCCATATGCTCTCGAGCTACTTCCACAGTCACATTACCGAGGTTCTCGGTCTTCAGTTTGGTAGCACTTGCTTCTGATCCAATATAGTGGGTACAAGACGACCCTGACGTGTCTGATCCAGAAGGAGAAGCATGTGAAGGACTTGACGAGCTAGACACAAAATGCAGTCTGGAGAGGTGCTCCAGATGTCTTAGCTTGAGGCGTGGCGTTGTACAAAGCTGGTTTTGTGTGTACGAAGACTTCTGAGCTCTGTACTTCATCCTTAGTGCTTCTTCTCGTAACTTAAGAATGAAGTCATTAAAGCCAGCTTTGCAGCATCATTCTGTCTCAGATTAGACACGAATGAAGCCCACTTATCAGGCAATCCGTCTGCAAAGTTACTCACTTTCTCTTCCATGGTCGTTTCCACTCCATGTGTATGCAGTTCGCTCATCAAGTGGTAGAATCTATCTATGACGTCGTCTAAACTCTCGTTACCAATCGATGAGAAGTTATCGAATTCCTTCTTTAACTCCTTTGCCTTGATTGCCTTCAACGAAGCATTCCCATCATACCTCTTCTCTAGCTCATCCCATAGTTTCTTGGACTGCTTATTCTCTGAATACTGGTGGAATATGTCTTTGGGGATAGACTGAGTAATCAATGCATAAACCCTTTTCTCTGCATTGTACTTAACTTTCTGTGCGTCCGTCATCCCACCTAACGTTAGCTTAACTCCATCAGCTCCCACCGGTGTACTATAACCAATCTCGATGGCTTCCCACAGATTAGGATCCACTCCATTGAGGTAGATCTCAAAACGTTGTTTCCAGTGGGGAAACTCATCTAAAGTCAAGAGCTTTGCTGGTTTATTCTGATTACCCACCTCACTCTCAAGCAGCAGCAGGTTCTGTATCCTCGAGTCCTTCCCAGCAGTAAAGGCTGACATCTGATCTTCCATGTCGAATACCTTTAAGTCTAATCAAACAAACTTTCACTGATGCGACTGAAGGATGCGAATGGTCTAGTCGTGCGTATGAACTCTGCGACTGGTTCAATCGTGCGGCTGAACTGGGCGATTGGTTCAGTCATGCGAATGAATCTGGTGCGTATGAGCTATGCGAACGAACGGTTCAGTCGGCCGAATGAAGGTGCGACTAGGTCCAATCGTGCGAATGAGCAATGCGAATGGAGTCCAGTCGTGCGAATGGGTCACTCGTGCGACTGAAGCTGCTGTTTTGCGAAATTTTCTAGGTTTGACGGGTTTTAGCTGTAAAAATTCGAAATTTCACAAGTCCTAATCGCCTAAGTCCGTAGAAACCAAACTTTGATGAGCAGGGACCGTCCAAGATCACTTTTGACACCAAAGATTGCGTTTTTAGTGCAAAAACACAAACTTTTATGCAATCTTGATTGGATCAACACGTAATCAAGAGCCAAAGCTCTGATACCACTTGTTAGGACCTGGTATTTGAACGAAATACCTAGTGATTAGCGTGTAAACCAACTCAAATAGTGCGGAATCCTATTTGATTGGCAATCCAATCAGTGAGAACACATGAAGAATCAATCAAGAATTGAATCTAACGTTAGAAGTCGATTAGGAATCGATCTAATGTGTTCTGTGAACTTGGAGAACGATTTGGGAGGTCTCTGGACGGATAGGGTACGTCTGGAATCGTAATGGTATGAATGCTTACGTTTTTCCACGAATTGGGTCTATTTATAGGTTAGTATTTTTCAATCGTGCGACTGGGCCATAAGTATGGTTCAGTCGTGCGATTGAACCATACGGTTGATTCATCCGCACGACTGAGTGTTCAGTCGTGCGACTGAGCCAATCTTATTTGTCAATCATACGACTGATCCAGTCTCCTGGTTCCGTCGTGCGATTGAGTCAATCGTATGAAGTTATTCATGCGTATGGTCCATTCGCATGGGCCATTCGCTTGAGAACTTCATTAAGTTAAGTTTGAATGTTTTAATTAATATAACATTATGTATAACCATTCAAACAATTATAAACCCAATTAATCTAATCACGACTCATTAATGAAATATTAAACATTACAAATCACAAACAATCCATATCATTTCATTAATCATTTCATATTACATCATAATCAGACAGATAAGATCTATTACATTACAAATCATGATCTAGGAACATACATGCATCAACAAAGTGTTTAGGCGCATGACAACTATTTAGATGCTTGACAACTGTTTAGGCGTTTTAGAACTGTTTAGGCGCATAAACCTTGGACGTTTTGGAAAATTTTCTAAGGCATTCCCTTAGACGTTTCTCAACTCAGGCGCATCAACTGTTTGGACGTCTGACCATTGTTCAGGCGTATTACCTTGACACTTAGAATTTTTTATAAAAAAAAGAAAATTTTTCAAAAACTTTTGCATTTATTTTTCTTAATTCAAAAATCTAAAACAACAAAAATATAAGAATGATGAAATCAGAAGATTCTGAAAACAGAGTTCCAAAACTTAAAAATAGAGCTGATTTCAAAAACTGGTCTCTTAGAAGGAGATGATCTGAAAAGAGTTAAGATCATTTGTGAAGGAGGAAAGGAGATCCAAAATCTAAAGAAACAAAAGCTAAAAAGACAATTAGAATTGTTTCAACATGTGTCTGGAGAGACAATAAATCAGATGATGAACAGATTTGTTCAACTCACAACAGAGATGTCAACAGCTAGTATCAAACCTGATCTTGAAGATTTAAATCTCAGACTACTCAATGCTTTACCGTCATCATGGAAACAAACTGTAACCCTACTAAAGCATACTGAGAAGTTTCCAATGGATTTAGATCTTCTTATTGCAAAAATAGAATCAGTGGAGATTGATGAAAGCTCTAGAAACAATGATAGAGCAGCATCAATGTCACAATATCAGTTTGTTGCTTCTCTTGCAACCATAATAGAGAATGCATTCATGGCAAAGAGTGAGAAAAGTTCTGAAGAAGAGGGAGATCTGTTTGTTGGAGCATGATTTTTCACTGACTCATCATTTACCAGTGCACCTGCTTATACAACTCAGTCTCATTCTCAATCTCATCCTAAACCACAGACCCAATCATCAAATGTTCAAACAGAGACCTCTTCATCATCTAACTCTGCTAAATCTAGCAAAGTTAAAGATGTAATTACCATCCTATTAGAGGATGAAGAGTCCAAAACTGCATTCACTGCGTTTATGGCCAGTTTTCAAGCATACCAAGGTAGCCATTTAACTCAAATAGATTTTGTTTTGCAGGATTTATTTGAGATGGATCCTGAAGATGTTGAAGAGATGGACTTAAACTGGCAGATGGTGATGATTGCCTACAGAACTCAAAAACATTCTTATGTTAACAAGAAATACAAGCCAAGTGCAAACAAGACAGTTGGATTTGACAAGTTAAAATCTAGATGTTTTAACTGCAACAGCTATGGACACTTCTCAAGAGAATGCAAAGCTCCAAGGAACAATGGAGGAATGCTCAATCAAGCTCAAGTAATCAAAGATTTCAACAAGCTCAAAAGACTTTTCAAAAGCCTTATCAAAGTCTTCCTATGCCTGAGCTCAAAGATGAAACCAAATCATCTGATGAAACAAAGAAAGCTCTTGTAGTCAGCATAAAAGATGGTTATGATTGGAGTGCATATGCAGAACAGTTTACAAATGAATTAACATCAAGTTTATCTCTTATTGCAGAAATTCAAGGAGAAGATTGGTCAGAAAACAATGACCCAAAAGTGGAAAGTGATGAAGAAGATGACTATGACTGGAGTGACAAGTCTGATCCTAAGGAGGATACAGATGAAGTAGCTCTAATGGCACAGTCTGATCAACCAAAGGTTGACTCTTCAACTTCAAAAACTGAAACCACAGCTCTAAAATTTCCTAAAATCCCATCAGAAGTGAGAGAAAAACTTTGCACCAAATCATGTTATGAACATGTTGAACACTACAGAAATTACTCATTCAAAATCTGTGAGAAGCTAAAACAAGAAGAATCTATGCATAGCAAACTTAAATCTGATCATAAAACAGCAGATCAAAAGATTATCTCTCTCCAAAATTCATGGAACAAAACAATAAAAGATTTAGAAATTGTTTCTAAACAATTAGAAGAGATGACAAAGAATCCTAAACAGGAGAAAATAGCACATGCTACTACTCAAATGGATCTGGCAAAAGTTAAAAGTTTAAAAATGATAGTAGAGAAACTGGTAAGTGAAAGAAAATATAAACAAAAAGCAGGATTAGGTTTTACTCATGAACCTATGCCTGAGTCTATCACAAACACACTACCAGAGAACTTCAATACTCATGATCATTCTCCTGAAAATAAAGTTAAACTTAAAGCCTTCCAGATCAAAACCAAGAATGAAGAAGAAGAAAAAGAAAATGTTCAAGTGTTTGTTGAAAAAGATCAAGAAAAGATCAAAAATGGCCATCCAATAAAGATAAAATCATATGAACCAAAACAACCAAAACAGAACACTTCTGATCAAACTCATGATGTAATAGAAGAAGAGAAAGAACAAAGCAAAAATAAAAAACAGATAGGAACATCTGAAGATTCAAACACCATTAATCTGAAACAAGTTCAATCAAAAAAGGAATCTTCTTCTGATGATGTTCAATCTGAAAATAAACCAAAAAATCAAAGAATCAAAGACGAAGAAAGAAATCATCAAAAGCAACATCTGAACAAAACAAAAGTTCAGAAAATTTGATTAAAACAACAAATCAAACATCAAAACTTAAACCAATAAAATTTGTGTCAGCTGGTCTGTTGAATATGAATTCTCTTCAAAATAACAAAGCAAATATTATGAACAAATCACACTCTGATCTGAAATCTAGTTCAGATTCAAAGACTTCCGCTGTAGCAAAAAGATTTGTTCCGAATACATTCAAGAAGGAAGTTCATGTCAAACAAATGCATAATAAATTGACACAAAATCAAACTGTGAAAAATGAAAGACAAATGAATAATTATTTGACACCAAAATCAAACATTGTGTCAATATCAAAAGTGAACAAAAAGTTGTTTGTGACACCATAAAAGTACTGTGAAATTTGTGATATGAAAAATCACAATACTGCTGAGTGCTACTTCAACAAGTACTGTCACATATGTGACATGAGAAATCATTCGACAGTAGATTGTTATTTCAACAAATATTGTACTTATTGTGATGAAAAGACTCACAACACTGCAGATTGTTACTTTAGAAATAGATCTCATAATAGAAACTTTGCATAATCAAACATGAGCAAAGGATTTGTTAATCAACAATACTTGAGAAATCAAAATAATGGATTTCAAAAAGTCATTAATCAACCTACTCTAGGTTTGAGATCTTTTCTAAAGAACAATTATGTGAGATCAAAGCAAAACATGCAAGAACATTTCATACCTAGATCTGTAAGTATGAATAATAAAAATGTTAGTCATAAATACATTTCAAAAGTTGATCAATCAAACAATATGAATGTTCTCAAAAATAAATCAAACAATTTCCAAAATAAAATTGGTAAATTCATCAAAAATAAACCTGATTTGAATAATCTTCATTACAAACAATTTACAATTGTTGATAAATTTGGAAAACCCAAGACCATCTCGGCTTGGGTAGATATCTCAACTTAATTTTCTTGTTGTGCAGGTACGCCCAAAAAGACCACTCAATACATGGTATGTGGATAGTGGGTGTAGCCGGCACATGACAGGCAATCCTGCCTTGTTACAAGACTTTAAGTTAAAATATGGAACTCACGTCGCCTTTGGTGGTGATGCTGGAGGAAAAATAACCGGAGAATGAACAGTATCAAATGGGATAATAAGCTTTGATAAAGTCAACTTCTGTTCACAGTTGAAGCCAGGTTTTGTTATGTTTTGAAGCCAGGTTTCAAGATAAGCAAAGATTGGGTGATTGTTACAGCTGAGAGAGATAGAGATGTATACAAGCTAGATATGTCTCAAGTTGATCCTTCAACTGAAACAACATGCCTAATTGCTAAGGCATCAAATGATGAAATCCAACTATGGCATAGACGTCTCGGTCATTCAAATTTCAAGAATATGAACAAGCTTGTAGCAGGGAATCATGTCATTGGACTTCCATCTAAGAAGTTTGCAACAAATGATCACTGCTCAGCATGTTTGAAGGGAAAGCAACACAGAGCGTCTTATAAGTCCAAGCCTATAAACTCAACATCCAAACCTCTTCAGATGTTACATATGGACCTTTTTGGACCTACAAACGTCAAGAGTATTGGACAAAAATCATATTGTTTAGTTATCATTGATGACTACACAAGATTTTCATGGGTTTTCTTTCTATATGCTAAATTTGAAACGGCTGATTTACTAAAAGAATTTATCATTAAAGTAGAAAATCAATTAGAAAATAAAGTGAAAATAATAAGAAGTGATAATGGAACAGAATTCAAAAATGATAACATTGAAATGTTTTGTGCACAGAAAGGGATAGCTCATCAGTTCAGTGCTCCCAGAACTCCTCAACAAAATGGAGTTGCTGAAAGGAAGAATAGTACACTGATTGAAGCTGCTCTTTTGATGTTAGCTGATGCAAAAATACCTATCACCTTTTGGGATGAAGCAATATCAACTGCGTGTTTCGTTCAGAATCGAATCTTAATCGTGAAACTGAAAACTCCATATGAGTTAATGTTTGGCAGGAAATCGAACATAAACTTTTTAAAATCATTTGGTTGTCCTATTATGATTCTTAATTCAAGTGATCAATTAGGAAAACTTGAAGAAAAATCTGATAATGGATTTTTCGTTGGATATTCATCTGTTTCAAAAGCATATCGAGTTTACAACTCTAGGACAAATAAAATTCTTGAAACATTCAACGTTAAATTTTTGGAAAATTCTTTTCCATCAGTTTCAAATGGTCCTGCATGGTTATTGGACTTAGATTCATTATCAAACTCTCTTCAATCTAACTTGTTTAATCAACCAAATTGTCTTGATTCTACAGGTAAGAGGAACTCAAGAGGAGATCTTGGATCATTCAGTGAGGATTCAGATTCTAATGACCCAGATGATTCTAGCTCAGACTACCCATTTTTATCATTCGTCAAGGATTCAACAACACAAAATCATGATAATACAGTTTCAGGTCATTCAGCTTCAAATGATCAGGAAAGATCACAAAATATTCCTAGTGATGTTAACGAGTTTGTGATACCTGAGTCTGGAACATCATCCATCTCTGGTGATGTAGTTGATACTGGTACTTTGATTACTTTATCAACTCACCGATTCAAGTTCCAAATTTCAATCCACATTCTTCTAATTTGATACATGAGCTTTCCAACTTGAACCAAACAAATCTGGATGTTAATGTTCAATGTGATGAGATTCCAACATCTCGTGTTCACAAGAATCATCCAATTTCTCAGATTATTGGTCCATTGAATGAGAGAACAACAAGGAGTAAATCAGAACAAGCAAACGTGTGCTTATACTCTTGTTTTCTTTCTCAAATTGTTCCTTAAAATGACACCAAAGCATTAAAGTACAATGGTTGGATAGAAGCCATGCAAGATGAATTACTTCAAATCCGCAAACAAGAAGTGTGGAATTTGGTGGATCTACCTGAAGGAGAAAATGCAATAGGCACGAAATGGCTATTTAGAAATAAGATAGATGACCGTAGTGTTGTAATAAGGAACAAAGCGAGACTTGTTGCACAAGGATACACACAGGAAGAAGGAATAGATTATGATGAGGTGTTTGCACTAGTTGCAAGACTTGAATCAATTTGAGTTTTTCTGGCTTATGCTTCATTCATGAAATTCAAGGTGTATCAAATGGATGTAAAGGGTGCATTTCTATATGGTCCTATCACTGATGATGTGTTTGTGAAGCAACCTCCAGGCTTTGAGGATGCACTATTTCCACATCGAGTATATAAGCTGAGTAAAGCTTTATATGGACTTCATCAAGCCCCTAGAATTTGGTATGAGACGTTATCACAACACTTAATCCAACATGGATACACAAGAGGGAAAATTGATCCAACCTTATTCATAAAGAAGGATAATAATGATCTTTTATGTGTACAAGTGTATGTTGATGACATCATATTCGGTTCTACTAGTCCCAAATTGTGCAATGAATTTGAAGAAATCATGAAATCTTGGTTCCAAATGAGTTCTATGGGAGAGATTAACTTCTTTCTTGGACTTCAAGTCAAGCAAACTAAAGATGGAATCTTCATCAATCAAGAGAAGTTTGTTGACAAGCTCTTGAAGAAATTTAAGTTGCAAGACTGTCAGTCCATACGAACTCCGGCAGATGTTAACACCAAGATTGAACCTGATCCAAAAGGAAAATCTATTGACCAAACTTTATACAGATCAATGATTGGCTCTTTGATGTATCTTACTGCATCTAGACCGGACATTATGTATGCTGTTTGTGTATGTGCCAGGTATCAATCAGACCCGAAAGAATCTCACTTAATTGCTGTCAAAAGGATATTTAGGTATCTCAAAGGTAAACCAGCCTTAGGACTTTGGTATCCTTACGAAGGTAACTTTGAATTATATGGATATACAGATAGTGATTATGGTGGATGTTGTCAAGATAGAAAATCTACTTTGGGTGGGTGTCAATTTCTTGGTCCTTGATTAGTCTCGTGGCAATGTAAGAAACAAACAAATGTATCTGTTTTAACTGCAGAAGCTGAGTACATTGCTGCATCAGCAGGATGTTCTCAAATCATTTGGTTGCAAAATCAACTACTGGATTATGGGTTCAATTTTCTTAAAACACCAATTTACATAGATAACACAGCTGCTATGTTCATAACAGCTAATCCAGTTCAACACTCAAAAACAAAACATATCGAAATTCGATATCATTTTCTTAGAGATAACTCCAAAAAAGGATTAATCATATTGATTCAAATTGCAACAGAAAAACAATTGGCAGATCTATTTACTAAAGCCTTCCTACTAGGACGGTTTGAGTATTTAGTAGAATCAATTGGTCTTATAAATCATATATGAACTCCCTAAATCAAAAGATCATAATAAGTGATCCTCTCATTGTTAATTGCCTGTTCATATTTTGTGTGTGTGTGATTTTTGTTTTCCTTAGAAAAACTCAAATACAAAAATATATATCAAAACCACAAAAATAGAATCTTTTAAAAAGGATTATGTTATGCAACATGTGAGAAATGATAGTACATTAGTGAGATCAGTTGCATATTTCACTCATAAATAAAGTCTAGACATGATCAGATATGATGTGTAGACAATATCTGACTATTATGCCGAAAAAGTAAATTCTTGGGATCAAACCAAATATTAATGCTTGTGTGTATTCATCTGAGTACTTTTGAGTTGTTTTAGCTTATCAGATTGAATGCTTGTTAAGTTACACCACTCACACCTGTTGATACTATGTTTAATCATGAGATCTGTTACAAAGCATCATTTCACTTCTCTGTTATGATTCATCGTAGACCTGAAGTGCTGAGATATCCTTTGTTGTAAGTGATTACAGACCTGGATTCTCTTTTTGATGCAAAAGATGCCAATGTTTCAGGTAATAAGTTGAGTATGTGTTCTTTCTTGCATATCATGATGATGGTCGAGCTCTCTTAGTCTCTGCATGTTTTACATCATGTCATATCTAAATCTACCCTAACCAATCCAAGAATTGAAAAAGTAAGTGAGATGATAATTTGTCAAAAACACTCATTGTCTGTCCTTAGATCTTGTGTCTCCTTTGCTGTGATATCACTGACCTGGAACACACTTGATCAGGATTTATTCATTGTCTATGACTATCCATAATTATTTTATTTTATTATGCTGATCTTCATTAATATGATCTCATTGCAGACATTAATTCTTTTGGTTATATTAGATTTTGATTCTGATTTTATTTTGCTTTTATGCATGTTTTTGTGTGTGAAGACAATGCCACAATGTGATGTGTGATCTTATTATATTTTCTAAGAAACTTATAAGTTTTTCAAACTTAAAAGTTTAGGGGGAGTAATAAATGAAAGAGTTGTTCTCAGAAAATAATCATAATCAAAAAATCAAAAACAAAATGTTGCATTTAAAGGATGATGCTATATGGTCAAAGTATTTGTGTAAATTGAAAATGTAGTTTTTAAAAGATATAATATGAACCTACATAAATTTTCAAATGGAAATGCTTCTGTCATAAGTTGAAAGTTAGATGAAAATTATTGAGACTAAAATGAAGGGACAAAATAAATTTAAAAATCAAAAAGAAAATAAAATTTTGTGAATTGAAAGTGCAAAATAAAAAAAATTCAAAATTGGGGGACTAAAAGGAAAAAGTTTGAAAAAATTCAAAATTATGCTTTAAAATGTTTTAAAAAAAATTAGTATGAAATATTACTAAAATTTTTAATCAAGTGTGCAGGTGAAGAAATTGGAAATCACAAGTGTTTAAATCATGAAGGTCAACTCAAAGTCAAAGTCAACTGAAAGTCAATACAAAGTCAACTCATGCACCTAAACAGTCCACATACTTCTTAATAGGAGCATGTTGAAATTTTCAGGAATTATACAAGTGTTTGGACGTTTGAATTATTCCCATGCGTCTAAACAGTTGTAATAAATCTATGAAATTTTACAAGTGTTGGGCGTTTGACACATTCCATGCGCATAAACAGTTGTAATAAGCCCATGATTTTAATCAAGTGTTGGGCGTTTGTGATAATCCCATGCATCTAAACAGAGTTTGATTTTGACCAAGTGTTAGACGTTTGACATGTATCATGCATATACACAGTTGAAAAGTTTAAAAAAATTACAAGTGTTAGACGTATCAAAAGGTCCATGCGACTGAACAGTGCAAAAGTGCCTAAACAGGGCTTATGCGTCTGAACAGTTCCCATGCGTCTAAGTAAAAACACTCAAACAGTGTTCATGCGTCTAAAAAGTTGGTGAATTTTAGGGTTTCAGACGCCCAAACAGGGCTCATGCGCCTAAAATTTCACTTAATATAAATTGAACACTTATGCTCATTTCCTCACACACTCAAAATTTCTCAGACAAAACCCCTGATATTGCGACTATCACTTATATTCATACTCTCATTTCATCTGAGATTACATCAAATCCTATTGATTATAGATAGTATTTGGATCTATAAACGTAATTTTGTGATTCAAATCTGTAAATGTTCGGTTAAATCAGAGTATTGACATAGGCATTTGAATGCTATTTGTGTGTTCGAACCCTATATAATTCAAGTTTAACTAATCAAATATGAATAATATCTAAAATTGACACTGGATTATTGATAAGAATATGTTTGCGAGTATGTTGATGTAATGTGATTAATCTGAAAGTGAAAATGAATTGATGATTGTTAAAGCAGTCGGGTCTTGAAGAAGATGAACAGACAGTCAAAAATTTGAATAAAAATAAAAATAAAATAAAATAATTTTTTTAAAGAAGTAAATCAAAATTAAAATGTTAGATAATGAATACAAATGAATAAAGATTTATGTTTTACATCTTGAAATCTCAATTCAAAAGTAAAAATAAAAAGTCAATTTCAAAAGTCAAAATAAAAAGTCAAAATAATAAGTCAAATTGAAATGAAAAAGTTATAAATTAAAACTTCTAAGTCATATGTAGGAATAATTTTCATAAATCAATATTCAATTTTCTTATAATAATTTCTTTGTGTTTTGCAGATGGCAGAATTAAAGTTTGAGCCAAAGCATAATGTGGCTGCCTACTTAAATGATGAAACAAGAGAAGCCATTGGATATGAAGAAATTATTAGATTTCTACTCAGTACAAAATATGTCTTTGCTATGTGTGCAAGACCAATGATCAATGGAAGAATGATTAAAAGATTCTGGAGAACTGCACAAGTTGAAAGAGATGATGAAGGAAACAAAGTGCTAAGAGCCTTGTAAGGCCCCGTTCCCGGAGACCTCACAGTTGGTCATTCACAACATTAAATACATTAAACATTATAAATTTGCAAACTTAAGCAGCAGAATCATTTTAACAAAAACCATTCATTTCATTTCATTAAACCCTGTTGTTAAGCAATCAAAAGAACTGTTTAATTGCATTACAAAGCAACAGAAATAATAGTTATGAATGGATGTCAGTCTTTCCCTGCCGAGTAGCTTCACCCTCGTGCCATCCTTAGCAATATTACCTGGCAACTGAAAACGCATAAAAGTCAGCGTTGCTGAATGACTTCTAGTTTTATAAGTAACAAAATATTTTCTGTACGTTGTATATGAAAATACTCTTTTAATGAATGTAGAAAGGTTTTTCTACAAATGGGTCATCCAGATCACTTCCCCAAAAAGCAATTTTTCAGAGCTCGAGTATTTAAGCATTGGAAGCTGTTATGCTATATCTTTCAACACTGCATGTCTAAAAGAAGTGCTGGTTGGGATTCATTTCCTGTAGACATTGCATCTCCAATTATTGCCTTAGCCATAAATAGAAGATTCAATATGGCTAAGTGGATAATGAATGGTTTCATTTTCAACCTTGAAAGAGGAGTGAGGAATAAGTATTTGATGTATCCTAGAATCCTCGAATTGCTAATTAATGAAGCAAATCCTGATTTGTATGCTGCAGGAGTTACTGGTGAAAAGATACAGTTAGAGCACATGTCAGATGCTATTTACAAAAGACTGGCAATGATAACTGGTGCTTAAAATATTCTAGTTTTTGATTATATCAGGAATGTAGCAATGAATGAAGTAGACATTAATCAGCAACATTTTCATTTGTCTGAAGAAGAACCAATAGATCCAAATGATCTGATTGAGGATGTAGAAGATGAGGAAGAAAGTGAAGATGATGTTATTGAAAGCTCATCAGAAGAAGATGATGATGAAGATAATGAAAATGATAATGATAATGATGGTGCTGAAGAAAATGAGGATGATACTTCTGAAAGTTCATCAAGTGAAGGAAGTGATGACAATGATGATGATGATGGAAATGATGGTGCCACTGAAGCACATCAAGAAGAAACTGAGGAAAGAAATGAGGAAGATACTGGAGATGAACCTCAAAATGTGATTGATGAAACTAATATTGGTGATATTCATGAGGATACTGTTGATGAAATACAAATTATGGATGAAGGAAATGTTGATGAGATTCATGAGGAAGATGTACAGGAAATTAGTTCACAAAATCAAACCTTTGATTTTGATTTTATGAATGATATACTATACAATCCAGTATTTGAAGTTGATTTTAATGAAGGAGTAGAAGAATTTCTTGTGAATACAACACACAATGTGTCTGTACAAAAAGAGGAGATAGTGCATATTGATGAGTTGGAAAGATTGAAAGATGAAAATTTGAGTAAAGAGAAAGATCTTGAAGAGTTGAGATTGGAGAATGAAAAGATGAAAGAGATAAACATATCTCTTGAAAAGGAAATTTAAAAGCTTAAGGATGAAAACTTAAAGTTGACTGAAGAAAATGCCTCAAAAGATGAAAAGATTGTGAGGTTTTGCTAAAGATAAAGAAGATGTAATCAAGAATTTTGAAGTTATGATCAAAGATTATGATATTCTTGAGGAGAAATTTAAGAAACAAACTGAAGAACATGAAAAGCTCAAAGAAGATTTGCTAAAAGAAAAGGAGTCTCAGAAGCCTATCTCACCAGTACAAGTGATAAGTACTGAGATAAATGTTGATGAAACTCTTGAGCAAATAAAAGGAAAAAGAAAAGTGGATGAAGTAGAAGATATAAGTATAACTGAATCATCTTCTAAGATGCCAAGAACTGAAGAAACTGTTGAAGAACAGAATGTTCAAGAACAGATTGAGGCTTTAGAAGATATTGAGGAAGTATACAACGACGATTGGTATGATGAAGTTCTAGATGATGAAGACATTGATGAAGCTCAATTTGTATCACATTTCTCTTCACAAGAACATACTCATGAACAAGATGAAGTACCTCAAGACTTTGAAGAAAGATATAATTATCTTGTGAAGATGAAATACAATCGTGTATATTTGGATGGACTGACTGTTTCTCAGATTAACGATGAATATGAGAGAAGTATTACAGCAGAGTCAGTAGCACCAATAGATCCAAATGAGATTGTTGTTGAGCATGGTGAATGGACAAGAGCAAAATAAGTGATTAATGTAGAAGAACTGTCCAGCTCTGAATTGCACCATCCTGATCCAGAAGATATGAGTATTCCTGCTCTTAAATCATGGTTACAATCTAGAAACTACCCTTGGAGGAAACTAAAAAGGCTACAATCTGTATCACTAAGAAATCTTGTTAGAAGTATTCAAGAGACTGAGAAACAATTGAAGAAAATGATAGTACTTGATACAGATAATCCTTGGTATCTTGAAATAACAAAGAGAACAAGAATGCTAAAGCCACAGGAGATTAAACAAATGTCAAGATTTGTTGATGCTCATGTTCACAGGAAAGAGTTGATTGAAATGATTCCTGATCCAGAAAGACAAGCTTATAAAGCTTCTACTAAACAAAGGCATATATTTGACAATTCAAGATCAACAGGAGGTTTGGTAAGAAACGTATTGCAAAGAGGACAATCAGTTGCTGAACTGCTGAATGCTATGATTGCTCCAGACTTTACCAACCAAGTAAAGATCATTGCATGGAAGTATGATGAAGTATTTGATGCGTTCTTGATAAAAAGAGTAAATGATGTGTGTGATGTATATCACTTTTACTCTAGCATCATAAAACTTCCAGTGCAAGATTTGAAAGAGCTGAATAGGTTACCTCTGATCAATCCTTCTAATTCAAAACATGGCAAGATGTTTGTAGAATTATTAAGAAGAGGATTGGATCGATCAAGTAATTTTCTTAATACAAGATGTGAGCAAGAAGATAATGAGTATTTTGTTATTATGAGGAATAATAAAAAGCTCAAGGGATTACAATCTGAGGAGGAACATTATATGATTGAATTTCATGACAAGTATTTTGAGAAGGTTACAACTCCTGGCCTTAAAGTAATAGATGGTAATCAAAACTCCAAGCCAATTCTCAGATGGTTTTATAACACTGAGACGTTTAAGCTTAAGTTGGTCCGAAATTTAGAAAGATGGGATGAGGACATGATTACTTTGTTTGGAGTTTTTGAGTTAAGCTTTTACATCCGAGTTATATCTCGTTTTTGTCAGTACAAAAGTTTGAGAAAGTATCTCCTGAAGTAGCGGAGCAAGACAAGAAGTATTTCATTTCCATTATTAATGTGATGAATGCAGCTATGGAAAGAATATCTCTGAGAAAGGCTCTTGCTTATGCCAACATTGTCAAGAAGGATATTAAAGATATTGAATTCATGAGAATATCAAGAAAAGGAGTACTGGAGGTATACTCAAAGGAAAGTTCAAAGCCTATTGAGTTGTATGCTAACATTGATATCTCATGTTTGTCAAAAGATACCTTGGAGAGAATGAACCAGATGGAAATTAAGACGAATGAATCTAAACCCGAACAAGGCATTCTTGCAAGTAAATTCAAGTCTGTAATTTCGAATGCTTTGAAAGAGTTAGAGATGTATAAAAAGAAGCCTATGTTTAAAGTCAAAGAAGAACCAGAAGATTTTTTTTGAAGGATGAAGATAAGAGTTTAAGATGAAGGATGAAGATAATGTTGAAGATGAAAGAAAAGACAAAGAAGATAAAGATTGAAGATCTTGAAGACAGAAGACCATATGAATCTTAGGGGGAGTATTGTTAGTGCTCTTAAAAAGATTAACATGTTGTCTTTAGTTGTCTTTTAATATTTTGTAATAGTATAGGGACTATTTGTGTAATTAGTTAGTTCCTTTACTTTTTGTTTTCATTATAAATAGCTTAGATTTACAGGTAGTAGGTAACTAAGAATTGTATTCGAACCTGCTTTCATACTTGTAATTGTCTGAGCTTGATATTAATGAAAACTTGAATTTTGTTGATATCTTGTTTTGATTTGATTACTTTGTGTGAATTTCATTGAATTGTTATCACAGATTCGTACATTTGATCCTATCAAATGAAAAAGCTTCCGAAGCTAAAATGACTTCAGAAGATTTTCCTGAGAATCTTGAAAATTTTGGTTCGGAAGAGAAATAAACACTTGAATGCTTTGTATATAAAACAACAGAGCTTCCGAGAGTTAATTTTGCTTCGGAAGGAAAAAGTCCTTAAAAACAAATAAGTGTCTGCGACAAGTATTTAAGCTTCGGAAGATAGATTGAAACCTCTTCCGAAGGTAAAATTTCTTAGACAGCTATTTCTTTTTAAGACATGATTTGCTTCCGAAGGTAAAAAAAATTTGCGAGCCCTTCCGCCGAACGGGACTCATTTCTCTTCTTGGCCGGAAAGATATGTGGCCATGAAAGGCGAAGGAAGGCTGGAATGCCAACAGGCGTCTATTATTGAATTCACCCGACCCGACAGTACCCGTTTGGGGAACGTCCAGTGAAATATATCTTCCGAAGGATCAGAAAATTTTCAAGAATCTAAGGAAAGTCTTCAAAAAGGATTTTATATCCAAAGAAAACATGAGCTTATGAAAGTGATGAACTAGACAACTTAGGACACACATATTTTAAGAAATAATTAGAATTAGTTTTAAGAAAATATCTACTCAAAGTTGATCATCTCAATAGCTGATATTAGATATTTAAATCTCTGTTCATCAAAAGCTTTTGTAAACAGATCAGCATATTGTTCATCTGTATGAACTTTTACTAGTTTAATTAATCCCTTTTCATAGTTATCTCTTATTAAATGATACCTGATATTCATGTGTTTGGTCCTTGAGTGTTGCACGGGGTTCTCAGTGATAGAGATAGCACTATTGTTGTCTATGTGGATAGGAGTCTCCTTGAAGTTAAATCCATAGTACAGCATCTAATTTTGAATCCAAAGCACTTGAGCACAGCAACTTGCAGCAGCAATGTATTCACGCCTCAACAGTTGATGCAGACACACAGGATTGTTTCTTGCATTGCCATGAGACAACCCTTCCACTAAGGAATTGACATCCCCTAGATGTAGACTTTGCAGTCATGTTGCAACCACCATAATCACTATCTGTATAAGCATACAGATTGAAGTCAGGATTCTTTGGATACCATAAACCAAGTGTTGAAGCACCTTTGAGGTATCTTAAAATCCTTTTGACAGTGATGAGGTGAGACATCTTAGGGTTGGCTTGATATCTTGCACAAATACATGTAGCAAACATGATATCAGGCCTAGAAGCTGTAAGATACATAAGAGACCCAATCATAGCCCTGTATAAGTGTTCATCTACACAATCCCCCTCAAGATCAGGTCCAAGGGAGTGGTTTCTGGCTATGGGTGTCATAGCAATCTTACAATCAGTCATGTTGGACCTCTTGAGTATGTCCTGAACATACTTTGACTGACTTATGAAGATGTCATCTTCAACTTGCTTCACTTGAATTCCCAAAAAGAAATTGAGTTCTCCCATTGCACTCATTTCAAATCTGTCTTTCATCAGCTTCTCAAAGTCTTTGCAGAGCTTTGGATTAGTTGAACCAAAGATGATGTCATCTACATACACTTGAACTAGCAATATGTCATTTCCCTGTCCTTTAATGAAGAGAGTTCCATCTATAGTACCTCTCTTGTATCCATGTTTACAAAGATACTCAGACAATGTCTCATACCACTTCCTGGGTGCCTGATGCAGCCCATAAAGAGCTTTGTCAAGCTTGTAGACATAATCAGGATGATCAGGATCTACAAAACCAGGTGGCTGTTTGACATACACCTCTTCATCAATCACTCCATACAGAAAATCACACTTCACATCAAGTTGAAAGACCTTGAAGTTCTTGGATGCAGCAAATGCCACGAATATCCTAACAGCTTCTAATCTTGCTACAGGAGCAAAGGCATCAGTGTAGTCAATCCTTTCTTCTTGTGTGTACCCTTGAACAACTAGTCTTGCCTTGTTCTTGATGATAATGCCTCTATCATCCTTCTTTCTCCTAAACACCCATTTGGTTCCAATGGTAGTCTTCCCATGAGGAAGAGGACAACGGTTCCAAACTTTTTGCCTCTTGAATTGAAGCAACTCTTGTTGCATAGCTTCAACCCAACTTCCATCCTTTAGAGCCTCATCAACTTTCTTTGGGTCTATCTGGGATAAGAAACAAGAGTGAAGACAAACATTTGCTTCATGGGTTTGTCCTCTTGTTCTTACCCCTGTGACAACATCTCCAATGATGTTTGTGGTGGGGTGAGACTTGTGGATCCTAAGATGAGGGATCACAGCAAGTTGCTGAAAAAGATCCAACTTTGAGAAATTTAGTTCTGGCATAGATGATTCACCCTCCACATCACCACTCTTATCAAGATTGACTTGATCCAATGAGTGTGTGACATCATTGATGTTGTCATCTATGGTGTGGTTATTAGCATCAAGAAATTCCTGATCACTTTCACCATCACCATTGTTGTCTTCCACAATTGAGGTATCTTTATCTGGTTGTGGAGCCTCTGAGCTGGAATTTTGTAGGTACATGTGTCCCTAGTTTCTGAACTGAATGTAATATGTCTTGAATGTCTTACACTTATGTAATGTTTGGGTGATTAATGAAATGAGAATGTTTGGTTGTGATTTATAGTGTTTAATATTTCATTAATGAGTTGTGTAATGTATATTGACTTGATTATATAGGTTTGTGATTGTTTGAATTGATATACATAATGTTATAATAATGAATACATTCAAACTTGGTTAAGTGAAGTTCTCATGCGTCGACTGGACCATGCGCCCCAACAGCTGTCATGCGTCCGAATGGCCGTGCGACTGAGTGTCTATGCGCCTAAATAGTCCATACACCTGAACAACATCATGCGACTAACTCAGTCGCAGGACTGAACACTCAGTTGTGCGAATGGATCAATCGCATGGCTCAATCGCACGAATGAACCATGCTAATGGTTCAGTCGCCCGAATGAGCAACCCTAACCTATAAATAACACCTAATTCGTAGAAAAACGTAACAATTGATATTACTTTGACTCCAGACGTACCCTAGCCGTCCAGAAACCTCCAAGAACCTGTTCCAAGTTCACAGATCGCACTAGATCGATTCCATATCGTTCTTAACGTTTAGATTCAATTTATAATTGATTCAACATGCGTTCTCACTAATTGGATCGCCAATCAAATAGGATTCCGCACTATTTGAGTTGGTATACACGTTAATCAGTTAGTATTTTGTGCAATACACGATCCTTACAAGTAGTATCAGAGCTTTGGCTCTTGATTACGTGTGATTCAATCGTTTTTTATACAAAAATTGTGTTTTTTTGACTAAAAACGCAATTTTTCGTGTCAAACGGTGTCTTGGACGTCTCCTGCTCATAAAGTTTGGTTTTTTCCGGCATACGCCGATTAGGGTTAGTGAAAATTCGGGTTTTTACGGCCAAAACACCTTAAACCTAGAAATTTTCGAAATCCAGCAGCTTCAGTCGCATGATTGACTCAATCGCACGACAGGACACATTCGCATCCCTCAGACGCACGATTGGACTCATTCGTACCTTCATTCATACGACTGAGTAGACTGTTTGCATTGTTCAACCGCATCAGTTCATTCGCACGACTGGACCAACCGCATTAGTTCAGCCGCACGATTAACCATTCGCATTGTTCAATCGCACGAATAGCCCAATCGCACGAATAGCCCAATCGCACAAATAGCCCAATCGCACAGCTCCATTCGCACTAGTAAAACAGTTTGTTTAAAAGACTAAAGTTAATCGCAATGGAGTACCAGTATTCAGCATTTACAGCTGGGAAAGACTCACGTATTTAGAATTTACTGCTACTGAAGACTGAAGTAGGGAATCACAATAAACCCCCTAAGCTAATAACTTTAGATGAATTCCCACACTGGAAGCAACGTTTTGAGATCTTCTTAAATGGAGTAGATCCCAATATGTGGGAAGCCATTGAGATGGGATATAGTATGCGAGTAGGTGCTGATGGAGTCAAACTTACATTAGGTGGCATGACTGATGCACAGAAAGTCAAATACAATGCTGAAAAGAGAGTGTATGCATTGCTTACTCAGTCAAGTCCTAAGGATATTTTCCATCAATTTTCTGAGAACAAGCAAGCCAAGAAGCTATGGGATGAGCTGGAGAAACGGTATGACGGGAATGCGTCATTGAAAGCTATAAAAGCTAAAGAGTTGAAGAAGGAGTTCAACAACTTCTCATCGATGGGTAATGAGAGTTTGGATGATGTCATCGATAGATTCTACCACTTGATGAGTGAGCTGCACACTCATGGTGTCACAACGACCATGGAAGATAAAGTGTCGAACTTTGCAGACGGGTTGCCAGAAAAATGGGCTTCTTTTGTCTCAAATCTCAGACAGAATGGTATGTTAGCGAAGTTGAACATAAACGATTTCATTCTAAAGCTGAGAGAGGAAGCACTAAGGATGAAGTACAGAGCTCAAAAGTCTTCGTATACTCAGAATCCAGCACAGATAGGATCAAATGTACCAATCTGCGATAACAATTCAATGAAATTCACACAAGTAATCAAATCAAAACAAGATATCAACAAAGTTCAAGTTTTCATTAATATCAAGTTCAGACAATTACAAAGTATGAAAGCAGGTTCGAATACAATTCTTAGTTACCTACTACCTGTAAGTCAAAACTATTTATACTGAAAACAAAAAGTAAAGGAACTAACTAATTACACAAATAGTCCCTATACTATTACAAAATGTTAAAAGACAACTAAAGACAACATGTTAATCTTTTAAGAGCACTAACAATACTCCCCCTAAGATTGACATGGTCTTCTGTCTTAAAGATCTTTAATCTTTGTCTTCTTTGTCTTTTCTTCCATCTTCAATCTTAATCTTCATCCTTCATCTTCAACTCTTTATCTTCATCCTTCAAAGAAATCTTCAGGCTCTTCTTTGACTTTAAACATCGGCTTCTGTTTATACATCTCTAACTCTTTCAAAGCATTCGAAATTGCAGACTTGAATTTACTTGCAAGAATGCCTTGTTCAGGATTAGATTCATTCGTCTTGATTTCCATCTGGTTCATTCTCTCCAAAGTATCTTTTGACAAACATGAGATATCAATGTTAGCATACAACTCAATAGGCTTTGAAATTTCCTTTGAGTATACTTCCAACACTCCTTTTCTTGATATTCTCATGAATTCAATATCTTTAATATCCTTCTTGACAATGTTGGCATAAGCAAGAGCCTTCGGTAGAGATATTTTTTCCATTGCTGCATTCATCACATTAATAATGGAAATGAAATACTTCTTGTCTTGCTCTGCTACTTCTGGAGATACTTTCTCAAATTTCTGTACTGACAAAAACGATATATAACTCGGATGTAAAAGCTTTAGCTCAAAAACCCCAAACAATGTAATCATGTCCTCATCCCATCTTTCTAGATTTCGGGCCAACTTAAGCTCAAACATCTCAGTGTTATAAAACCATCTGAGAATTGGCTTGGAGTTTTGATTTCCATCTATTACTTTAAGGCCAGGAGTTGTAACCTTCTCAAAATACTTATCATGAAATTCAATCATATAATGTTCCTCCTCAGATTGTAATCCCTTGAGCTTTTTATTATTCCTCATAATAACAAAATACTCCTTATCCTCTAGCTCACATCTTGTATTAAGAAAATTACTTGATCGATCCAATCTTCTTCTTAATAATTCTACAAACATCTTGCCACGTTTTGAATCAGACGGATTGATCAAAGGTAACCTATTCAGCTCTTTCAAGTCTTGCACTGGAAGTTTTATTATGCTAGAGTAAAAGTGACATACATCACATACAGCATTTACTATTTTTATCAAGAATGCATCAAATACTTCATCATACTTCCATGCAATGATCTTTACTTGATTGGTAAAGTCAGGAGCAATCATAGCATTCAGCAGTTCAGCAACTGATTGTCCTCTTTGCAATACGTTTCTTACCAAATCTCCTGTTGATCTTGAATTGTCAAAGATATGCCTTTGTTCAGTAGAAGCTTTATAAGCTTGTCTTTCTAGATCAGGAAACATTTCAATCAACTCTTTCTTGTGAACATGAGCATCAGCAAATCTTGACATCTGTTTAATCTCCCGTGGCTTAAGCATTCTTGTTCTCTTTGTTATTTCAAGATACTGAGGATTATCTGTATCAAGTACTATCATTTTCTTCAATTGTTTCTCAGTCTTATGAAAACTTCTAACAAGGTTTCTCAGTGATACAGATTGTAGCCTTTTTAGTTTTCTCCAAGGGTAGTTTCTAGATTGCAACCATGATCTAAGAGCAGGAATACACATATCTTCCGGATCAGGATGGTGCAATTCAGAGCTGGACAGTTCTTCTACATTGATCACTTCTTTTGCTCGTGTCCATTCACCATGCTCAACAACTATCTCATTAGGATCAACTGGTGCTACTGACTCTGCTGTAATACATTTCTCATATTCATCGTTGATCTGAGAAACAGTCAGTCCATCCAAATATACACGATTGTATTTCATCTTCACAAGATAATTATATCTTTCTTCAAAGTCTTGAGGTACTTCATCTTGTTCATGAGTATGTTCTTGTGAAGAGAAATGTGATACAAATTGTGCTTCATCAATGTCTTCATCATCTAGCACTTCATCATACCAGTCGTCATTGTATACTTCCTCAATATCTTCTAAAGCCTCAATCTGTTCTTGAACATTCTGTTCTTCAACAGTTTCTTCAGTTCTTGGCATTTTAGAAGATGATTCAGTTATACTTATATCTTCTACTTCATCCACTTTCCTTTTTCCTTTTATCTTCTCAAGATTTTCCTCAACATTTATCTCAGTACTTATTTCTTGTACTGGTTAGATAGGCTTCTGAGCTTCCTTTTCTTTTTGCAAATCTTCTTTGAGCTTTTCATGTTCTTCAGTTAGTTTCTTAAATTTCTCCTCAAGAATATCATAATCTTTGATAATAACTTCAAAGTTCTTGATCACATCTTCTTTATCTTTAGCAAACCTCATAATCTTTTCATCTTTTGAGGTATTTTCTTCGGTCAACTTTACATTTTCATTTTTAAGCTTTTGAATTTCTTTTTCAAGAGATATGTTTATCTCTTTTATCTTTTCATTCTCCAATCTCAACTCTTCAATCTCTTTCTCTTTACTCAGATTTTCATCTTTCAATCTTTCCAACTCATCAATATTCACTATCTCCTCTGTTTGTACAGACATATTGTGTGTTGTATTCACAGGAATTGCTTCTACTCCTTCATTAAAATCAACTTCAAATACTGGATTGTATAGTATATCATTCATAAAATCAAAATCAAAGGTTTGATTTTGTGAATTAGTTTTCTGTACTGCTTCCTCATGAATCTCATCAACATTTCCTTCATCCATAGTTTGTGTTTCATCAACAGTATCATCATGAATATCACCAATATAGTTTCATCAATCACATTTTGAGGTTCATCTCCAGTATCTTCATCATTTCTTTCTTCAGTTTCTTCTTGATGTGCTTCAGTGGCACCATCATTTCCATCATCATCATCATTGTCATCACTTCCTTCACTTGATGAGCTTTCAGAAGATTCATCTTCATTTCCTTCAGCACCATCATTAGTATCATCATTTTCATTGTCTTCATCATCATCTTCTTCTGATGAGCTTTCAGTAACATCATCTTCACTTTCTTCCTCAACTTCTACATCCTTAATCAGATCATTTGGATCTATTGGTTCTTCTTCAGACAGATGAAAATGTTGCTCATTAATGTCTACTTCATTCATTGCTACATTCCTGATATAATCAAAAACTGGAATGTTTTGAGCACCAGTTATCATAGCCAGTCTTTTGTACATAGCATCTGACATATGCTCTAAATGTAGCTTTTCACCAGTAACTCCTTCAGCATACAAATCAGGATTTGCTTCATTAATAAGCAATTGGAGGAATCTAGGATACATCAAATACTTATTCCTCACTCCTTTTTCAAGGTTGAAAATAAAACCATTCATTATCCATTTTGCTATATTGAATCTTCTATTTGTGGCTAAGGCAATAATTGGAGATGCAATGTCTACAGGAAATGAATCCCAACCAGCACTTCTTTTAGACATGCAGTGTTGAAAGATATAGCATAACAGCTTCCAATGCTTAAATACTCGAGCTCTAAAAAATTGCTTTTTGAGGAAGTGATCTGGATGACCCATTTGTAGAAAAACCTCTCTACATTCATTAAAAGTGTATTCTGATAAGTCTTCAGGGTCATTATCACCAAGTCTTAAAGCTATTCTGATAGCTTCTTCAGATACTTCAAGCATTCTTTCTGTAGTGATAAAGGCTTGTAACACCCGGTTATTTTTTTAAAAAAGACAAGATATAAAGAATAAAAGAAAGAAAGACAATAAAGTCCAAGTAGAGGGACTAAAAGTGTCCAAAAGGACAAAATCTTTGAAAAAGTGGGTGTAAAGGTGGCATGGCCGCTCATCACCTTTTCTACACTCAAAACTTTGGATCTTTTAGAGAGAGAAAGGAGGAGAGCAGAAACACTCTCGGTTTTGAAGAAGAAGAAGAAGGAGAAGTCTAATTTAAGGTAAGAATTCGTGGTTTTTATGTGTTTATGACGGGTTTTATCCTGGTTATGTGTTTATGTGCTTATGGGTTGTGTTTGTGCTCGGGTGTGTGTGTTTTTGGATGTTGATTCTAGGTGTTTTGAACTCTTTGCAAGCGGGTAAAAAGGAAGAACACCCAAGTTGCACCAGGTGAGTTCTAGACCCCGGTTTTACTTGTTTTTAAACTCTCTTGGGGCTGAAAATGTATTAAAAATGTTTTTACAAAGTTTGTGTATGTTTACCCGTATGTATTATGCATGTTGAATGTTAGTTCTTAGTTGCTTATAGGTTGTTCATGTTAGAATAGCTATGTTAAGTTTAGAACAAATGGGTTTGATGAATTGGGGTTGAAAATATATTAGGAACATAATATGCAGAAGGTTCATACGCCTGAAAATGCCATAGAATAATTTAAGTGTAATCCATGCGCCTAAACAGTAGCCCATGCGCCTAAGATTAACTTAGAAATGTTTTAAGTATAACCCATGCGCCCGAATGGCCCATGCGTCCAAATGGCCCATGCGCCTGAGTGGCCCATACGCCTGAGTATTTCATGCGTCTAAGTGTCCATGCGACTGAAAGGGGTCATACGCCCCAATAGTACCCATGCGTCCGAATGGCCATGCGACTAAGTAGTCCATGCGCCTGAGTTCCCATGCGCCTAAGTGTTCCATGCGCCCAAGTACCCATACGCCTAAATAGGGCCCATGCGCCTAAATGGTGCCATGCGCCTAAAGCCTTAGAATTTAATGCAGAATGTTTAGGAGTCAGTGGTTTTAGGGTTTTGACCGAGGGTTGACTAGGGCTTATTAATAATGGGTTTCATGCATGATAATGATTGATTATGATTGTCTTATAATTGTTCCTTATTATTATTATTGCTATGATTATTATTACTTATAGAATGTGACTTAGCGTGGTATCTCTATTATCGTAACGTAAAGTATATTGTAATAATAAAGAGAAAGAGCAGTAAAGAAGAGAAGAGGAACATTAATAAAATGTTAACAAGTCTTGCAAGCTTATAGGAGGTACACGACCGTGTTGTCGTTAGCTCAACTGTGCTGCGGGTTAGCTACCCTTATGCACACAGGGCCAGTCTTGGAGATTGGCAGGACCCTTGTAACGTACCCTGGGTGATTGGGTCGGCCTTGTATATAGTACACAGCACCCTTTGGAGGGATACAGTTCACCCTTTCGAGGGATATAGTTTACCCTTTCGAGGGATATAGATGGCCCATCACCCGTTTTCCATCGCGCATATAGTTGGGGTATTGCTCATTGGTCCATACAGACAGTGAAAGATAAAGAATAAAGAAAACAGAATAAACAAGGCATACAGTAAAGAGATCAAACAGTATTTGTTCATATAGTTGATGCGTGCTCGCATATACAGTAAAGAGTTGTATTTTAAAAGAAAAGAGTATTTTCATATACAACGTACAGAAAATATTTTGTTACTTATAAAACTAGAAGTCACTCAGCAACGCTGACTTTTATGCATTTTCAGTTGCCAGGTAATATTGCTAAGGATGGCACGAGGGTGAAGCTACTCGGCAGGGAAAGACTGACATCCATTCATAACTATTATTTCTGTTGCTTTGTAATGCAATTAAACAGTTCTTTTGTATTCGATCAAACTATAGTGTATTGCTTAACAACAGGGTTTAATGAAATGAAATGAATGGTTTTTGTTAAAATGATTCTGCTGCTTAAGTTTGCAAATTTATAATGTTTAATGTATTTAATGTTGTGAATGACCAACTGTGAGGTCTCCGGGAACGGGGCCTTACAAGGCTCTTAGCACTTTGTTTCCTTCATCATCTCTTTCAACTTGTGCAGTTCTCCAGAATCTCTTAATCATTCTTCCATTGATCATTGGTCTTGCACACATAGCAAACACATATTTTGTACTGAGCAGAAATCTAATAATTTCTTCATATCCAATGGCTTCTCTTGTTTCATCATCTAAGTATGCAGCCACATTATGCTTTGGCTCAAACTTTAATTCTGCCATATGCAAAACACAAAGAAATGATTATAAGAAAATTGAATATTGACATATGACATAGCAGTTTTAATTTATAATTATTTTTATTTCAATTTGACTTATTATTTTGACTTTTTATTTTGCCTTTTGAAATTGACTTTTTATTTTTACTTTTGAATTGAGATTTCAAGATGTAACATAAATCTTTATTCATATTGAATTCATTATCTAACATTTCAATTTTGATTTGCATATAAAAAAATTTATTTTTTTTATTCAATTTTTTTTACTTTCTATTCATCTTCTTCAAGACCCGAATGCTTTAACACTCATTAATTCATTTTCAATTTCAGATTAATCACATTACATCAACATACTCGCAAACTGATTCTTATCAATAATCCAGTGTCAATTTTAGATATTATTCACATTTGATTAGTTAAACTTGAATTATATAGGGTTCGAACGCACAAATAGCATTCAAACACCTATGTCAATACTCTGATTTAAACAACCATTTACAGATTTGAATAACAAACTTACGTTTATAAATCCAAATACTATCTATAATCAACAGGATTTGATGTAATCTCAGATGAAATGAGAGTATGAATATACGTGATAGTCGCAATATCAGGGGTTTTGTCTGAGTGATTTTGAGTGTGAATGAAGAAATGAGCATAAGTGTTCAATTTATATTAAGTGAAATTTTAGGCGCATGAGCCCTGTTTGGGCGTCTGAAACCCTAAAATTCACTAACATTTTAGACGCATGAACACTGTTTGTGTGTTTTTCCTTAGACGCATGGGAACTGTTCAGACGCATAAGCCCTGTTTAGGCGCTTTTGCACTGTTCAGACGCATGGACCTTTTGATACGTCTAACACTTGTAGTTTTCAAACTTATCAACTGTGTAGACGCATGAGACATTCAAACGTCTAACACTTGGTCAAAATCAAACTCACTATTTAGGCGCATGGGATTATTACAAACACCCAACACTTAATTAAAATCATGGACTTGTAACAACTGTTTAGGCGCATGGAATGTGTCAAACGCCCAACACTTTGTAAAATTTCATAGATTTATTACAACTGTTTAGACGCATGGGAATGATTCAAACGTCCAAACACTTGTATAATTTCTGAAATTTCAACATGCTCCTATTAAGAAGTATGAGCACTGTTTAGGTGCATGAGTTGACTTTGTGTTGACTTGCAGTTGACTTTGACTTTAAGTTGACCTTCATGATTTAAACATTTGTGATTTCCAATTTCTTCACCTTCACACTTTATTAAAAATATTAGTAATATTTCATACTAATTTTTTAAACATTTAAAGCATAATTTCGAATTTTTTCAAACTTTTTCTTTTTAGTCCCTCAATTTTGAAATTTTTGCATTTTGCACTTTTAATTCATAAAATTTTATTTTCTTTTGAATTTTTTTTTAAATTTATTTTGTCCCTTCATTTTAGTCTCAACAATTTTCTTCTAACTTTCAACTTATGACAGAAGCATTTCCATTTGAAAATTTATGTAGGTTCATATTATATTTTTCAAAAGTTACATTTTCAATTTACACAAATACTTTGAACATATAGCATCATCCTTTCAATTCAACATTTTGATTTTGATTTGTGATTGTGATTATTTTCTGAGAACAACTCTTTCATTTATTACTCCCCCTAAACTTTTAAGTTTGAAAAACTTATAACTTTCTTAGGAAATATAATAAGATCACACATCACATTGTGACCTTGCCTTCACACACAAGAACATGCATGAAAGCAAAATAAAATCAGAATCAAAATCTAATATAACCAAAAGAATTAATGTTTGCAATGAGATCATATTAATGAGGATCAGCACATTAAAATAAAATAAATGTGGATAGTCCTAGACAATGAATAAATCATGATCACGTGTGTTCCAGGTCAGTGATATCACAGCAAAGGAGACACAAGATCTAAGGACAGACAGTGAGTGTTTTTGACAAATTATCAACTCACTTACTTTTTCAATTCTTGGATTGATTATGGTTTATTTAGATATGACATGATGTAAAACATACAGAGACTAAGAGAGCTCAACCATCATCGTGATATGCAAGAAAGAACACATACTCAACTTATTACCTGAAACATATGTATCACCAGAGTTCATGTTACTTAAATTAATAGAGAATGATCATGGATAACCAATTGATCAGCTCTGTAATCACTTACAACAAAGGATATCTCAGCATTTCAGGTCTATGATGACTCATAACAAAGAAGTGAAATGATGCTTTGTAAGAGATCTCATGATTAAACACAGTATCAATAGGTGTGAGTGGTGTAACTTAACAAGCATTCAATCTGATAAGCTAAAACAACTCAAAAGTACTCAGATGAATACACACAAGCATTAATATTTAGTTTGATCCCAAGAATTTACTTTTTCAGCATAATAGTCATATATTGTATACACATCATATCTGATCATGTTATTTATGAGTAAAGTATGCAACTGATCTCACTAATGTACTATCATTTCTCACATGTTGCATGACATAATTCTTTCTAAAAGACTCTATTTTTGAATGTTTGATATATATTTTTGTATTTGATTTTTTTATAAGTATAGTAAAAATCACACACATACAAAATATAACCAGGCAATTAACAATGAGAGGATCACTTGTTATGATCTTTTGATTTAGGGAGTTCACATATGATTTATAAGACCAATTGATTCTACTAAATACTCAAACCGTCCTGGTAGGAAGGCTTTAGTAAAAAGATCTGCCAATTGTTTTTCTGTTGCAATTTGAATCAATATGATTAATCCTTTTTCAGAGTTATCTCTAAGAAAATGATATCGAATTTCGATATGTTTTGTTTTTGAATGTTGAACAGGATTAGCTGTTATGAACATAGCAGTTGTGTTATCTATGTAAATTGGTGTTTTAAGAAAATTGAACCCATAATCCAGTAGTTGATTTTGCAACCAAAGGATTTGAGAACATCCTGCTGATTCAGCAATGTACTCAGCTTCTGCAGTTGAAACAGATACATTTGTTTGTTTCTTACATTGCCGCGAGACTAATCGAGGACCAAGTGTAACTCCAGGATACACACTTGAATCAAATAACATGAAGAATTATAGATCAAACAATGATAATCACAATAAAACCCCCTTTGATCTATATTGATTGCATATGATTTTTACAAAGTGGAAACCCAATCAATTGGTCATGCAACCATTAACCAAAACCTAATGACAATTAACCTATTTATAGTCTAGACTAATATTCACTAATTGCACTTAACCCCCTAGACTTAGGCTAATTAACACAAAATTACATATAAAGCATAAAAATGACTAAAAACAAGACAAAATATATTTTGTTCACACAAAATATATTTATTACAATAAAACTCCTAGTCATTTAAATCTTCAACATCTCGTCTTGGTTCCTCGTCTCGAACGTGTCGGGTTTGACTTTTGTTGACTTTGACCCGTGACGTTGACTTTTGTTGACTTTCACTGTGTTGATAATATAGACTATCTTTTCCAGCTCCAACAATACTCCCCCTTAGTCTATCATTATCAATGTCTTCATACGAATTCAGCCCCGAGAAGTAAACAGTAGAAAGATCTTCAAATTAAAGCTTTTTGAATTTGATGAGAAAAGTTATTCATCTCATAAGCTCCCCCTATTTATATGCTCCCCCTTTTCGAGTGCATCCTTTGTGAGGTATATGGAACAGTTTTCCCAAATCTCTAATCTTGAGTGCTTCAGAAGATGTAGGAGGAGGATTCCTAGCTCGGTATCTTCTTCAAACTTGAGGAATAGATTCTCTGATCAGGTAAACTGCTCAACTGATGATCGGCCATCACTTAAAGCAAAAATCTAAAACACATTCACAAACACAATCTCGACATTTCTAATTAGATCATTTCATTTTAACAAAATAAACCCATGTTTATTTGTGTTTGAAAACAAACGAACCCGTGTTCGGTTGTACGCAATTTCTGTGAAATGCATGAAAATGATAAAATTGTAACGACATGATATGGAAGACCTAAAAAAATTTGAAAAGAAATTTTATTATATTTTTCTATTTTTTATTATATACATGTATTATAACATATTTTATATCTATTATATAATTTTTTGTTTTTTTTTGTTTTTTTTTTAAACGATAACTGAATCGATCATGAGATCATATCCTCAAGATATACTTCAGCACAAAGATGAATTTAATCATCGACAAGCAATGAGATCACCCTGATAACTGAATCTAATCACAGCCTTTAAATGATTTTGAAATTCTCAAACAGATCAATAACGATTGTTGATATGTTTGTCCACTTAAACTCATGCCCTATCTTTTTCAACAAGCACCAAATAATTCGTTAAGGTTCGATTAAATACTTTAGAATGCTAAGACCCCACAATCATTTGGCAAAAACCCTCACCCAACCTCAGGATTTCTTGAATTTTGTTATGATCTTTATAGAGCAAGGCGTGTGCGTTAGTGTGCAAGTGATTATCAACAGAATATTACATTCTGTGATGAATTAGATGATTTGACACTATTTAGACCAAAATGGTGAGAGCTCCAGGTCTATACTCACGTATAACAAAGGAGATGACCATTTAATCATGTGCCGATGAGAGCTCCAGGTCAGTACTATCGTACAGCAGAGGAGATCATCACTCCAGGTCAGTACTTCCGTACAGCAGAGGAGATTAGCACAAACACAAGACACATAATTACACCAATCATGGCTCAAAGATATGACTTATATGATTTGTATCATGGTGGGTGAAAGATCAATTCTCAATCCAATTTTTGTCGGGACTCAGTTTTTGTGCAGGCCAAAATGATTGCGTAAATCCAGACATCCTTAAGCATGATGTTTTAATTTAAATCATTATGCTGCTATCTACTTTATTCTTCAGGCTGAGTCTACCAATCATATCATTAAAGAATCTGTTTGTTTTTCTATTATTTTTAATTAAAAATAATATGTAAATCAGATAACAGCATCAGTTACTATCATTTCTCATTTTTAAAATGAAAGTCATGCAAAAACAAGCATTTCAAGATGATATATAATCATTTCTCGGTCTCTCGAATCAAGTTCTCAGTACAATTTTCATTTTTATTTAGTTATACTCTCCCCCTAAATTTTTATTTTTGCAAACTTTTCTTTTTTTTTATTTTTATTTATTATTTTTTTATATTTTTTTATTATTTTTAATTTTTTTTAAAACTGTACAAAAATAAAAATTTATCAAAGAAGGTCTTCCAAACTACACTGATATAATGATAAAAAATGAATGCTCAAGAAATATGCAGTGATTGTGAAGTGAGAACTGTGATTGTGTAGATAAAAATCCAGATTGTGGATAAAATACCATGACCTTAACCTGTTTGTTCCGCCTCAAATTTGAATTAAGAGCAATCCATGTCAGTAAACCGGACTACTAACAGTCCTCCTGAATTGTTCCTGCACTCATAAACAGATTAGTTTGAAAGGGAAACCCAGGCCATCGTAATCCTGGAGGTTCCTTTTTTATCAATATAAGAAACCTGCTTCGGCACACAACCGTTTAAACAATCAGGGATTGTTGTATCCTTCTTTTTAATTTGCCAAATTTGTTTCGGTTCAATTAATTTGGATTTGAATGAATTAAATTTGGAAATCATTTTCTGTTTAAGACCGGAAGGAAAAGAATTTGGTTTTGAACCTTTGGTCATTGTTATCTTTGAATCATGTGAAACCGGCTTCACATGAGAAGTTTTGGATGGAGGGTTTTTCATCCAACCATTCAAAGATGTGTGTTTTTTATCTTTTGATCCAGAGAAGCAACTCGTGTTGCCTTTACCGTCTGGAATATTCTTTGTGGACTGTGATCCGGAGAAGCAATTCGGTTTGCCTTTACCATCCGAAACAAGCCTTTGAGGACATTTCTTTACCACATGACCTTCTTTTCCACACTCAAAACAAGCCTTGAATGGCTTTTGATGCTTCACTGAACCGTGTGATGCAGGTAGGGATGAGGATTCCTTTGAGCTTGTAGCAGATTCTTGCTTGTTTTGGCATTTGCTATGCTGAACAGGGAATGAGATCTTCACTGATTGACTGGGTTGCTTTGCAATTAGAGAAGAGATCCGTATTGGTCTTAATTCAGCTTTTGGAAGCTTTTGTGACTTGACAATGTTAGGAGACATCTTGATCTGTGAGGAACCAACACGCACCTCTGTGATTGATTCATCATCTGAGCTTGTCCAGTCTCGTATACACAGATCTGCTTCCAATGGATCTTGATTGACAGGAATAGGATGTGTTGTTGTTGGAACTT
Source organism: Flaveria ramosissima (assembly GCA_025215565.1). Classification (NCBI taxonomy): domain Eukaryota; kingdom Viridiplantae; phylum Streptophyta; class Magnoliopsida; order Asterales; family Asteraceae; genus Flaveria; species Flaveria ramosissima. The sequence continues at coordinate 28,535,621 of CM046036.1, forward strand.
GATGATTGGGTGATTTCGGATTTATCTCTTCTTTCACAACCTTGACAGGCTCAAAAGTAGGAATTTCACCTGCTTTAAACTTATCAAAGAAGTTAGAAGAAATAGTAGATATAGATTTACAAACAACCGGGACTGAACAATCGTTAGCTTGACTGTCAGCATTCGATTTATTGTATCCCATACCAGTTGTAGAATCATAATCATCTTGCACCTCTTTAAGATTCACACCGCTCAAACCTGCATGCAAACTACTATTAGATTGTTCAAACAAATCATTTTTAGGATGAACTTTGGGAATTGGTGAATAACATAAAGTAGAAGGGGGTGGAACTGAATTAAATACAGTCTCACTATCAGATTTATATCCAATCCCATGTTTCACCCGCGCCCCTTGTTGTTTAGCAATAAGCTCATCCTTTTTCATGTGTGAAAGGGTTCATTTATCAAGCTTTGTTTGAAGCTTTGTCGTTTCAAATTGAGCTAAAACAGCCCTTTCTCTCAGAATATTAATTTCAACGTTACGCTCCAAAATGGTTCTTCTTAAAAGATCATTTTCAGCCAATGCTTCATTAAGTTTTCTTGAAAAAGCAATTTCATTTTTCTTTAATTCCTGATTGATTGTTTTTAATTCTTTTTCATTTTCCAATAACAATCTGTTTGCCTTATAAATCCCAAATAACCGGATTTTGCATGACGAAGAACACATATCCTGAACAGTTTCATAAGGAAGACCCATGATAGTTCGTTCTGCAGCTAAGCTCTTTTCACAGTTGCAAACCCTTGTGATTTCTTGTTGTTCCTCTTCTTTGACCTTCAGCATCTCTTCAACCTCAAATTCTTTCTTTCTTTTATCAGCTTTTCCAAAATTATCATCATCGGTTCTCACAGACTCCGGTTTAGTGTCATTGTCGACTCTCAGAGCTTCATAGTTCTCTTCAACAGTTTCTCTGAATTCAAAATTTAAATCCGAATCAAATCTCAATAACTTCAACTTTTCAATCATCTCTGTTTTGTAATCAAGTATGCTTGTTACAGAAGAGACAAGATGAGTATTAAGCGCGTTAGTTTGATGTGGAAACACGGCTTGTTGAAATTCGTTTCTTTGGATATCCAGCTCGAGAGATTTTAGTCTGTTGATCATATCCATAAGTTTTGTGTTGACATAACCTCGTTCTTGCTTTAGCATTTTAACTTGATGATTCCATTCGGATGGAAGAGACTCGAGAAGCTTTTGAATTTGTTCATGATTACTGAGATCAGGAACATGCTTCTTTAGATTATTTGCCACCTTTAAGAATCGATCAATCAAATCTGTCAATTTTTCTTTCTTCATTGCTGCAAAAGAGTCAAACCAACTTTGTGCCATTGTGAGATTATCTGATGTAAAGTCTTCTGAAGATGACATTATAGTGTTAAAAAATTTGAACAATTAAACGCCCTAAAAATATTTTTCCCAAATTTTTTGAATAATTCTCCCCTGGGAAAAATATATTCTTTTTAAATGTCACGCTAGACAATCTTAGCAACTGGCAATTTCGGCAGCAGTTTCGCTAGCCAAATGCTTTAGATTGCTTAGTTTCGCCGACAATGTCGCACAAAACAAGCTTGAACTTTCGTTCAAAGATACTTTCGGCAGCAATTTCGCTTGTAATTCAACCACAATCACTGTTGAACTTTCGTTCAATGAAACTAGTTTCGCAGGACAACAGAAAACAACTTTAATGAGGATAACTGATGTAGTTTCGCTGGAAGAACTCGTAGTTTCGCTGGATGAACTGGTAATTTCGCTGAACGAAGCTGAAAAACTTTTTCAACACGAAATCAATCTGAAAATGCCCAAATCTCAATGGATTTGATACCTGATGATTAACAGAGCTTTCCCAACCAATAACAAGCAAACTTCAATCAATTTCCATACCAATAACACTCAAATTTGATCCGAAATTGATGAAACATGATATTGAACAAAAACTACTAAAACCTCAACTTCTCTCTCTAAAAATCTTCAAATCTTCAGTGAATTTGATCCAAAATGGCTCTGATACCAAATTGTAACTCCAGGATACAAACTTGAATCAAATAACATGAAGAATTATGGATCAAACAATGATAATCACAATAAAACCCCCTTTGATCTATATTAATTGCATATGATTTTTACAAAGTGGAAACCCAATCAATTGGTCATGCAACCATTAACCAAAACCTAATGACAATTAACCTATTTATAGTCTAGACTAATATTCACTAATTGCACTTAACCCCCTAGACTTAGGCTAATTAACACAAAATTACATATAAAGCATAAAAATGACTAAAACAAGACAAAATATATTTTGTTCACACAAAATATATTTATTACAATAAAACTCCTAGTCATTTAAATCTTCAACATCTCGTCTTGGTTCCTCGTCTCGAACGTGTCGGGTTTGACTTTTGTTGACTTTGGCCCGTGACGTTGACTTTTGTTGACTTTCACTGTGTTGATAATATAGACTATCTTTTCCAGCTCCAACACCAAGAAATTGACACCCACCCGAAGTAGATTTTCTATCTTGACAGCATCCACCATAATCACTATCTGTATATCCATATAATTCAAAGTTACCTTCGTAAGGATACCAAAGCCCTAAGGCTGGTTTACCTTTGAGATACCTGAAGATCCTTTTGACAGCAATTAAGTGAGATTCTTTCGGGTCTGATTGATACCTGGCACATACACAAACAGCATACATAATGTCTGGTCTAGATGCAGTAAGATACATCAAAGAGCCAATCATTGATCTGTATAAAGTTTGGTCAATAGATTTTTCTTTTGGATCAGGTTCAATCTTGGTGTTAACATCTGCTGGAGTTCGTATGGACTGACAGTCTTGCAACTTAAATTTCTTCAAGAGTTTGTCAACAAACTTCTCTTTATTGATGAAGATCCCATCTTCAGTTTGCTTGACTTGAAGTCCAAGAAAGAAGTTAATCTCTCCCACGGAACCCATTTGGAACCAAGATTTCATGATTTCTTCAAATGCATTGCAAAATTTGGGACTAGTAGAACCAAATATGATGTCATCAACATACACTTGTACACATAAAAGATCATTATTATCCTTCTTTATGAATAAAGTTCGATCAATTTTCCCTCTTGTGTATCCATGTTGGATTAAGTGTTGTGATAACATCTCATACCAAATTCTAGGGGCTTGATGAAGTCCATATAAAGCTTTACTCAGCTTATATACTCGATGTGGAAATTGTGCATCCTCAAAGCCTGGAGGTTGCTTCACAAACACATCGTCAGTGATAGGACCATATAGAAATGCACCCTTTACATCCATTTGATACACCATGAATTTCATGAATGAAGCATAATCCAGAAAAACTCGAATTGATTCAAGTCTTGCAACTGGTGCAAACACCTCATCATAATCTATTCCTTCTTCCTGTGTATATCCTTGTGCAACAAGTCTCGCTTTGTTCCTTATTACAACACCACGGTCATCAGTCTTATTTCTGAATAGCCATTTTGTGCCTATTGCATTTTCTCCTTCAGGTAGATCCACCAAATTCCACACTTCTTGTTTGCGGAATTGAAGTAATTCTTCTTGCATAGCTTCTATCCAACCATTGTCTTTAATGCTTCTGTGACATTTTTAGGAACAATTTGAGAAAGAAAACAAGAGTATAAGCACACGTTTGCTTGTTCTGATTTACTCCTTGTTGTTCTCTCATTCAATGGACCAATAATCTGCGAAATTGGATGATTCTTGTGAACACGAGATGTTGGAATCTCCTCATATTGAACATTAACATCCAGATTTGTTTGGTTCAAGTTGTAAAGCTCATGTATCAATTAGAAGAATGTGGATTGAAGTTTGGAACTTGAGTCGCTAAGTTGATAAAGTAATCAAAGTTACTAGTATCAACTACATCACCAAAGATGGATGATGTTCCAGACTCAGGTATCACAAACTCGTTACCATCACTAGGAATATTTTGTGATCTTTCCTGATCATTTGAAGCTGAATGACCTGAAACTTTATTATCATGATTTTGTATTGTTGAATCCTTGACGAATGATAAAAATGGGTAGTCCGAATTAGAATCATCTAGGTCATCAGAATCTGAATCCTCACTGAAAGATCCAAGATCTCCTCTTGAGTTCCTCTTACCTGTAGAATCAAGACAATTTGGTTGATTAAACAAGTTAGATTTGTTGATACATGTATGTCCCTAGATCATGATTTGTAATGTAATGAACTTGTCTGTCTGATTATGAAGTAATTGTAATCAATTAATGAAATGATATGAATTGGTTGTTACTTGTGATGTTTAATATTTCATTAATTAGTTGTGATTGAATTGATTGGGTTTATGAATGTTTGAATGAGTGCACATTAAGTTATATTAAATAGAACATTCAAACTTAACTTAATGAAGTTCTCATGCGGATGGCCCATGCGAATGGACCACACGCATGAATAACTTCATACGATTGACTCAATCGCACGACTGAACCAGGAGACTGGATCAGTCGTATGATTGACACATAAGATTGACTCAATCGCACGACTGAACACTCAGTCGTGCGGATGAATCAACCGCATGGTTCAATCGCACGACTGAACCATACTTATGGCCCAGTCGCACGATTGAACAATACTAACCTATAAATAGACCCAATTCGTGGGAAAACGTAAGGATTCATCCCATTACGATTCCAGACGTACCCTAGCCGTCCAGAAGCCTCCCAAATCGTTCTCCAAGTTCATAGAACACATCAGATCGGTTCCTAATCGATTTCTGACGTTGATATCAATTCTTGATTGATACATCGTGTGTTCTCACTGATTGGATCGCCAATCAAATAGGATTCCGCACTATTTGAGTTGGTTTAACACGCAATCACTCGGTATTTCGTTCAAATACCAGGTCCTTACAAGTGGTATCAGAGCTTTGGCTCTTGATTTCGTGTTGATTCAATCAAGATTGCATAAAAGTTTGTGTTTTTGCACGAAAAACGCAATCTTTTGCATCAAAAGTGATCTTGGACGTTCCCTGCTCATTGAAGTTCAGTTTCTACGGACTTAGACGATTTGGACTTGCAAAATTTCGAATTTTTACGGCTGAAACCCGTCAAACCTAGAAATTTTCGCAAAACAGCAGCTTCAGTCGCACGAGTGACTCATTCGCACGACTAGACTCATTCGCAGTGTTCATTCGCACGACTGGACCTAGTCGCACCCTCATTCGGCCGACTGAACCGTTCGTTCGCATAGCTCATACGCATCAGATTCATTCGCACGACTGAACCATTCGCCCTGTTCAGTCGCACGGTTGAACCAATCGCAGAGTTCATACGCACGATAAGACCATTCGCATCCTTCAATCGCATCAGTTAAAGTTGATTTGATTAGACTCTAAGTTTATTAACCATGGAAGATCAGATGTCAGCCTTTACTGCCGGGAAGGACTCAAGAATTCAGAACTTGCTGCTGCTTGAGAGTGAGGTGGGTATTCACAATAAACCACCAAAGCTCTTGACTTTAGATGAGTTTCCTCACTGGAAACAACGTTTTGAGATCTACCTCAATGGAGTAGATCCTAATCTGTGGGAAGCTATCGAGGTTGGGTATAGTACACCGGTGGGAGCAGATGGAGTGAAATTAACGTTAAGTGGGATGACTGACGCTCAGAAAGTAAAGTATAATGCTGAGAAAAGAGTTTATGCGATGATAACTCAGTCTATCCCCAAAGATATATTCCACCAGTACTCAGAGAACAAGCAGTCCAAGAAACTGTGGGATGAGCTAGAGAAAAGGTATGATGGGAATGCATCGTTAAAGGCAATCAAGGCAAAGGAGTTAAAGAAGGAATTCGATAACTTCTCATCGATTGGTAACGAGAGTTTAGATGAAGTTATAGACAGATTCTACCACTTGATGAGCGAGTTGCATACACATGGAGTGGAAACAACTATGGAAGAGAAAGTAAGCAACTTCGCAGATGGATTGCCTGATAAGTGGGCTTCATTCGTGTCTAATCTTAGACAGAATGGTATACTTATAAAGCTGGATATAAATGAATTTATTCTTAGACTGCGTGAAGAAGCACTAAGGATGAAGTATAGAGCACAGAAGTCTTCATATACACAAAACCCAGCTTTATACAATGCCACGCCTCAAGCTAAGACATCTGGAGCACCTCTCCAGACAGCATTTGTGTCCAGCTCGTCAGGTCCTTCACATGCTTCTACTTCTGGATCAGACACGTCAGGGTCGTCATGTACCCATTATATTGGATCAGAAGCAAGTGCTACTAAATTGAAGACCGAGAACCTCGGAAATGTGACTGTAGAAGTAGCACGAGAGCATATGGATCTTCTCGCCGCAGTAGTTCATTCATATGATGGACTTGTGGCTGGGAAGATTGGAAACTGTCATTTGGCAGATGAAGACTACGAGCAGGTAGATGAAATGGAGCTTGAAAGAATGGATATAATGTGGGCCTTAGCTAGCGCTGTCCGACGGGCGAAGAAGTTTGTTAAAAAGACAGGACAAAATTTGATTGCTACTAAGGATACCACATTTGGTTTTGACAAAAGCAAAGTGACCTGCTTCAACTGTGGAGAGAAAGGGCACTTCAAGAGGGAATGTGTCAAGCCAAAGAAGACGGGTAATGGGAACCCGTTCTCATCCTTTACTCGCCAAGACAAGCAAGCCTCTAGTTCTACTTCATCAAACAAGGACCCAAAAGCCTTGACTGCTCATGATGATGAAGGACAGGACTGGAGTTTTAGATTTGTCTCCCCAGAATCTAACATTGCCAGTGTTGAAGATATTGATGATGATTCTGCGAGTGAAGGTGATTTAGCAGTTGATATAGCAATGTCACACAGTGAAGAAACAACTGCAGCTGAAGTCAGTTACACACCAAAGGAGGAAACTTCCAAGTCAGATTCAGAAAAGTCAGAATCACCAGAACCAGAGACGTCTGATGCTGCGTTGATGGCTAACTCTTCTGAAACAACACAGGTAAGTACAACTGACCAAATGTTTAATAATCATGCTTGTTCTAACTGTGATATGTTTAGGAATAGCATTGATGAAAAATTTGCTAGGTTATTAATCACAATGATAACTTAGTAAAGGACTTACAACTATGCACTGAGGCCAATAGAGTTCTAAAACAAAATGAGCATAGTTATAAAGAAAAGATAGACCTATTGACTAAACAACTTAGGGAAACCGAAGTAGTTGCTTTAATCAATCAAATGACATTAGGTACTATCTAAACTCCCTAGAGGACACTAAGAAGCAAAAGGCAGTTCTAGAAGTAGAAGTTAATTCCTTAAAACAGAAACTGCATAGTTGGACTAGTTCTTCACACATAGTTCAACACTTAGTGAGAGAAAGGAATAATGGGGAGGGATTAGGCTACAAAGTGGTTCCACCACCACCTGATACTTTGATGAACACCAAGTCTAAACCAGTAAACAACAACCCAATCAAGGATCATGTGGTGACCACTCCTCTTGTTACTGATCCAGACACATCATGTTCATCTACTGAATCTGGACAGAAACAAAAGGAGGCCACTTCAAAGGCAAAGGGTAAATTGCCTTGTGTTAATCTGGAAAATGAATTTGAAAAAGTTAACTTAAAGTCAGGGTCAAACAGAGTCAAATCAGAACCCAAAAAGACTTCAAACGTTAATTTTTCACATGCTACAAGTCAAAAACCAGTTAACCAAAAGTTGAACAAGTTAAACAGGTTAAAACAGTTAAATTTGTTAAACCAGAGAAAACATCAAACATGCAAGAGTCAAAACCTAAAGTGATTGATGTTACTAAAGTGTCACGCATTTCTCCACAAAGAAAGTCAAACTATAAGGTTGATAGCAGATTGTGCTACAACTGTGGAGAATGTGGACATATTGCTTCCTATTGTCCTTTCTATCAGACACCTAGGAAGAAGATTGATCTTCAGGACTCTAGACCTAGTCTCTAAGAGGAGTTCTCTAACTCCACCTAGAAGATCTAGTGAACCTAAAGTCCAACCTGTAAGCCAGACGACTGTTTATCATAAACAGGCATTGCACAAATCTGGCTTATGGAAAGAGAAGACTACCTGTGTGACTGATACTGATGACAAGAAGGAATCTGAGTTACCCTCACCTTCTAAAGGTCAATGGGTAGAGTTTATGATGTGTGATGCCTCTGGGAAACCCAAGACAGTAAAGGCTTGGGTTCCTAACCTAAACTAATACATTTACTTGATATGTGCAGGGTGTTCGGTATAGCGCTGAGACTAACACGTGGATTATAGACAGCGGAGCATCCAGGCACATGACAGGAAATAGAGCCCTTTTATCAAATGTCAAACAAATAAAAGGAGGGCATGTTTCCTTTGCAGGAAACAAGGGAGGATACATCACAGCACAGGGAGAAGTGGGAAATCAGAAAGTTAAGTTTGATAAGGTGAACTATGTTCAACAACTTCAAAATAACTTGCTTTCTGTTTCCCAAATCTGCGATAAAGGATTTAAAGTCATCTTCGACAACAACAAGTGTTACGTGCTGAAGAAAGACTATATGATTCCAGAGGACCAAGTTCTGATGACTGCTTCAAGATATAAGGACCTATATGTCTTGGATCTGTCAACAGCTGCTCCAACGGATCATGAAGTGCAGTGCTTTCTATCTAAAGCTACTGAGAAGGACTCAATCTCCTGGCATAGGAGAATGGGACACATTAGTCAAAGGAAGATGAATCACTTGATTCAGAAGGACTTAGTGAGAGGAGTAAATGTCAAGAACTTCCAACTTCCTGACTTTTGTGTAGCTTGCAAGAAAGGCAAACAGACAAAGAAGTCTCATAAGGAAAAGAAAGTTCATTCAATAGAACTTCCTCTTGAACTTCTTCACATGGATCTGTTTGGTCCAGTCAGTACAAGGAGCATTGCAGGCGATCTGTACTGTTTTGTGGTCACTGATGACTACTCAAGGTTCACTTGGGTAATGTTTCTGAAATCCAAATCAGAAACATTTGAGTCATTCAAGGAATTAGTCACCACTCTGGAATCTCTCTACAAGCTAAAGGTTAGACAAGTACGCTCAGACAACGGGACCGAATTCAAGAATCAATGGATGGAGGCATACTGCAAGGAAAAGGGAATGTTCATCAATTCACTTCAGCATACACGCCTCAGATGAATGGTGTTGCTGAGAGGAAAAATAGGAGCTTGATAGAGACTGCACGGACTATGCTGGCGGACTCGAAACTGCCTATCCAATTCTGGAATGAGGCAGTAGCAAATGCATGTTATACACTGAATCGAGTCCTAATAGTCAAGCGCCACGGAAAGACATGTTATGAGCTACTACAAAGACGCAAACCGAATTTGGAGTATCTTGAACCTTTTGGCGCGCCATGTACACTTCTGAAGAAGACGCAAGAAGGAAAATTCAGCGAGAAGGCAGATGAAGGAATCTTTCTAGGATACAACATACCGAATAAGCGAGTTTACAATAACTCAACGGGTCTTGTAGAAGTGTGGTGTAATGTCGACGTTCAGAGATATACCACACCACCTACAGGAAAAGGACCTGCCTACTTCTTCGATTATGATGGATTCTTCAAATCCTTCAACATACCTCTCTCTCCCTCGGACGATGAGCTAGCAACTAGGATGATGTATGATATTCTGAATACACCATCTAGCACACAGGGAGAATCATCTACTCAGTCAGGGGGAGTGGTCGACGTCAGTGACTCCTCCTCTGAAGATGAAGCTGTAGAACATGACCAGAACAGTCAGGAGGAACAGGTTCCAGTTCCAGCAAGTCCACAAGCATCTACGAGTGATGCACCTTCGACTTCAGAACCTCAAACTCCAACTACCTCAGATGCAGAACCAAATGTTCATAATCTTGGCTCTGAGGTAGCTGTTCCTACTACTCCAGGATCACGACTAAATGTTTATCATCCCCTTGACAATGTCATTGGAGATGTCAGATCAGGAGTACAAACCCGAAATCAGTTGTACTCAGCTGATTACGCCTCGGTTATGGAGAAAGGTTACATTCATGATGGTGCCTATCGATGTTTTGTCTCGCAGGTTGAGCCAAAATATGTCAGTGAAGCACTCAATGATGAGGCGTGGGTGAGTGCCATGCAAGAAGAACTTCTGCAGTTTAAGAAGTTAGGTGTATGGACACTGGTTGATAAACCTAAAGGTGCTAAAGTTATTGGCACTAAATGGGTACTAAAATGCAAGAAGGATGACCAAGGGGTCATTATCAGGAACAAAGCTCGACTGGTGGTTCAAGGTTTTCGCCAAGTCGAGGGAATTGACTACAATGAGGTGTTTGCACCCGTGGCAAGGATGGAAGCTATTCGTATCTTCCTTGCCTATGCATCGTACATGAAGATCAAAGTCTACCAATTAGATGTAAAGAGTGCATTCCTTCATGGAGAAATCAGAGAAACAGTCTACGTAAGTCAACCCGAGGGTTTTGAAGATCCTTACCATCGGGATAGAGTTTACAAGCTCGACAAAGCTTTGTATGGGCTTCATCAAGCTCCTCGAGCTTGGTATGAGAAACTCTCAACTCATCTTGTGAAACACGGCTTTCGCAGGGGAGTAATTGACTGTACACTGTTTATTAAGGAAAAGGATGGCGACCTACTGCTTGTACAGATATATGTTGATGACATAATCTTCGGGTCAAAGAACGAAGAGTTATGCAAAGAGTTTGAAGCAGTAATGAAGAAAGAATTTGAGATGAGTGCCATGGGGGAGATGAAGTTCTTTCTCGGGTTACAGGTGGATCAAACACCTAATGGAATCTTTCTACATCAGACCAAGTATGTAGGAGACATTCTCAGTCGTTTTGACATGGAGAATGCTTCTGCTGCTGGGACTCCACTTGCTACTAATCATGATATAGCACCGGATGATAATGGAGATCTAGTAGATGCCACTATGTACCGAGGAATGATCGGATCCCTCATGTATCTCACTGCCTCAAGACCTGATATTATGTATGCTACATGTCTATGTTCGAGATATCAGGCTAAACCTAAGGTCAACCATCTGATCGGGGTCAAGAGGATTTTTCGTTATCTGAAGGGTACACCCACACTTGGATTGTGGTACCCTCATGATGATGACTTTGAGCTTACCGCGTATAGTGACTCGGATTACGGGGGCTGCAAGATGAACTACAAGTCTACATCAGCAGGGTGTCAATTCTTTGGGAGAAGATTAGTTACCTGGCAGTGTAAGAAGCAGACATCGGTTGCCTTGTCAACCTGTGAAGCCGAATATGTTGCTGCTGCAAGTTGCTGTTCTCAAATCATCTGGATTCAACAGCAAATGCGGGATTACGGTTTAAAATTCTCATCTACTCCTATTTTGTTGATAACTCTGCTGCAATTGCAGTAACTAAAAATCCGGTCCAACATCCTAAGACCAAACACATCGGTATTAAATACCATTTCATAAGAGATTGTTTTGAAAAGAACTTAATTGATGTGGTTAAAATTAATACTGATTTTCAACGCGCTGACCTCTATACTAAAGCCTTTGATAAACCACGTTTTCAATATTTATTAGAGGTCAACGGTGTTAAAAAGAAAAGTGAGGTAATTCCTGATGATGAAAATGTGTAGTCCGATGTCGTGTACTTAAATTTTATTTTATTTATTTTGATTTGTCTATTTGATTTTAATTTTATTTAAACTCATGTTCTCTTGCTGTGTATTAAAATCCTAAAATAATTAAACCAGAAATGATTTTAGTATTTTAGGGGGAGAATATGTCAGCAAGTTAACATTAAAAAAAAAAAAAAAAAAAATGAGGGAGAAGGAGTAGCGAGCTGAAATAAGGTAGATTGTATCTGTCATACCGATTCAATACCTTGGAAAATGATAGTACACAGGAACAAATCAAGAGGGACTTTAAAATTTAAGTTTTAGTAATATGCAAAAGTTCAAAGAAATAAATCTGTGTAGTCTAAGCAATACTAAAAGGAAAGATGATAGAAAACTGGCAACTCCTAAGGTGACACAAAGAAAGTAGACTTAGAGGTTGCTAGACCACATATGATATGTTGGTAGATTCAACACAATAGACAAATAGACCTGATTGGTGATTTCAAGATAAAACTAAAGTGTTCAACTGACTGTGGGCGTCCATCTTATCACTGGTTAACACAATCAACAATATTCCAATAAGGGGTAATGAGCAAGTAAACGCCACAAATGTGTGCGGATGACCATAACTAGAGCAAAGCAAAGAAAAAATGAAAGACAAATGCAATAAAGCTAATGACCTATGTTGTTGGTGCATTTTGTGCAAAATAAAATAAGCTGCTCTAACAAGGAGATAGGTTATGTGCCTCTCTGCTGTGCGATGGCACTGACCTGAGGATAAGCATAACCTAGATATTCTAGAATTCATTGTTGTTTGCCGCCTCTCTGCTGTGCGATGGCACTGACCTGAGGACAGGCTTCTCTTTGAAAGCTCTAAGAATAGTCTCTTCTTGTAATAATACCCGTAGACCGCTCAAAAGCTCCTGAGGGATGTTGATTACCATATAAGTGTGGAATACACAAGTGTTAGTTGAAATAATTACACCTAAATAAGTCACCAGTCTGTGTCAAAAGTCTGTGTATGGATTTAAGTGGACAAACATACTGACAATCATTGTGGCTACATTCTCAAAGGTCCAAATCAATGTAAGAATCTTAGAGTTTCAGTATGATTTCCTTATGTTGCAAAAGACTCTGGATGAACATCGAGAACTTGAGCATCAAAAAGTTTTCTAACGAGTCCCAAATGATTTGAATTGCCTGTATGATTCCAAAAATTGAATTGGTCCAGATGTGATCAACCTAAGTTGAAGCTATCTACTCCCGATCCAAATCCCGTAGATATAAATCTCTGGATTTATCTCTCACAAAAAGCCAAAAATATGTCTGTTTATGTAATTAGTTTAAAGTCTTAAATTAGTTAGTCGTTTTAAGTTTTAATTTGAGTCAAGTGTCGGGCTACATCAGGAAAATCAGAAGGAATCAACTCACTAAAAGGGTCATGTCTGAGATGACCATATGTACTTTGAAAGGTTAAATTAGTCACGTCTGAGGTGACAAAGTGTTTTAAAAGGGTCACGTCTGAGGTGACCAAAGTGGTGAAAAGGATCACGTCTGAGGTGATCAAAGTGTTTTCAAGATAAAGGGATCATGTCTGAGATGATCAGAAGGTCATAACGTTTAATTTAATTAATATAAAAGAGTCTAAAGGTAAATTGGTAAAATAGCAGAAAATTAACTAAGTATGACCCATTCGCACGAATGGACCATACGTATGGACTAACCATACGAATGAAGTCCATTCGCACGAATGGATCATACGATTAGTCCAATCGGATACTTAAGTGCGAACGAGTGAGTCAGTCGCACGACTGAACTTCAGTCGGACGACTGGAGAAGGGCGACTGACCCAATCGCACGACTGAGTCCCACTCGCACGACTGAAAGGTGCGAATGAACTCAGTCGCACGATTGGAACTAGGATGGATATAAATAGAGGTGGAGTCGGTCGCAGAGACTCCTCATTCTCAAATCGCCCCTAATTCGCATATTGTACCGTTACTCTGCCGAAATTTTATCTGTTTGATTTTTCTTGTTGATTCCGTGTCACTGACGTTCGCTAATCCACATACAGGTACTTTGAAGTCTTATTCCATCGAAATCAGAAAGAATGAAACCCTAATTGGGTTAAAACGACTGTGAAGTGCGAATCGCGAATGTCAAACCCTAATAACCTATTAAAACTAAGTAATATGTTAAAATTGAGTAAAATAGGTTGTTAGGGAAGAGAAGGCGACACTAAATAACCGGTTAATTGAGTGATAAGACTTATTCTGCGTAGATTTGATCTTTGGACGACTGAACACATGAGACAGACGACTGGTCGTCCGGATGAACTTCAGTCGCACGACTGAAGGGAACGATTCACTTAATCGCACGACTGAACCATGCGAATGAACTTCAGTCGCACGACTGGTGTAACCACACAAGAGTTCATGCGCATGAGTCCAGTCGCACACTCAGTCGTGCGTATGAGGTCAATCGCACGTCTGAACCTCAATCGCACGATTCAGTCGCACGACTGTCTCCAGTCGTACAACCTCAGTCGCATGACAGATACTTTTATTCAAAGTTTAAGTGTTGCTTTATACTCTTAGCCAACGAAACTAACGTTTATGTTGTTATGTGTTACAGATGGCGAGTAGATGGAATATGAGCACCAAGCACAACATATGTGCTCACCTGGACTTGACTTCCAGGAATGCGGCCGACTTCGCTGGCATTATTACTTTCCTACAGAGATCCAGGATCGCTCACGCTATATCCACTCCCTGCACACCATACAGATCAGTGCAGCAGGCCTTCTGGGAAGGCGCATCTGTAGACAGATCCACCGAGCCTCATTGCATCAGGAGCTCGATTTTTGGTGAGGCTATCACTATTTCTGAGGAGGATCTGAGGATAGTGCTTCAGTTTGGAGACGATGCTGAGTGTCCCACACGTCTACACCCCCACATGGTCCGTGGATGCTTCATGAGAGCCAAGTACTCTGGGGACATCAATGCCGGGGTACTCAACAAGAGTAACCTCTGTCCCCAGTTTAAGTACCTTGCGCATGTGCTGCTGAAGTGTATTGCATCACGGAAGGGAGGTTTTGACGAGCTCTCTGACCAGATTCAGAACGCTTATGCAGCGTTGGTGCTGAACCACCCGTTCAGCTTCTCCAGGATGATATTCAGTTACTTGGTTGAGAACCTCGAGGGGAAGGGGAAGGAAGGCTTCTGTATGTACCCTAGATTTCTACAGATGATCATTGATCAGAAGCTTCCTTCCCTGCCGAAGGAGAAGGATGACGCTGTTATTCTTGAGGTCATGGACGACACGACTCTTGGCAGGATGAAGGTATACAGGGGGAAGCAGGTGAAGCCCCCTGTCAGGAGGTTGTTTGGGCATCTGGCCCGGGCTGATTATGTGGCGCCAGCAAAGAGGAAGTGGCGCCACGAGGACAGTGACTCAGATGTGGAGCACATTGCTATACCAGAGACTGACTCTGATGATGATGATAGCGGCGACGCCGGGGATGACATGCCTGCCCCATCTAGAGGCACAGATACAGACGTTATTCCCCCGGGGTCAGCCACTGCCGGAGAGGTCGCAGAGATGGCCGGTTTCCATCAAGAGTTCGTCGCTGGTGATATCGAGGAGGAGGAGCCAGACGAGGAGCCCCTCACAAGAACTGTGGGAAGTAAAGTAGTTCCCACAGACCACGGGCTTAAGGTGGTCGGTGAACACCCCAGGGACTCCTCGGAGAGAGATACTGACCCTAACTACGTTCCTGGGTCAGTTAGCAGAGCTGCAGGGGGAGCATCCACTTCCTCCGGGACTAGGAGGAAGCGGATGGCTCAACCACATGGGTTGAAGAAGAAGAAGCGTCGTTTGACCTTCGTGACTACCACCACAGCCACCACTACCACCACTACTGACATACCACCCATCACCACAGCCACCACAGCCACTACTCCTACTACCACATCCACCACTTTACCTACCACCACTGTAGCTACCCCATCCATCACCAGACCATTCACCCCTACTTCACCACCATCAGCTCACCGACCCATATTCACCACAGCCACTACCACCACCACCACACATCAGGCTGGACCGTCAGCCCAGCCCTCACAGGTTCATGGATTCACTCTACCTCACATTGGGGTAGAGGAGCAGCTCTCAGCGCTAAACCGTATGGTGATGCGTCTGCTTGCTGCTGACGAGGAGAAGGCGGCGCAGATCCGCCAGCTGACCGACCTGGCTGCTGCCCAATCTCAGCAACTGGCAGAGCAGGCTCGGGTCATAGACCAGCAGAGAGTTGAGGTGTCCCAACTCCAAGACATTCAGGCTCAGTCCGTCAAACGTATTGAGGAGTTGGAGACGACCAACAAGACTATCATGCTGAGGCTGAAGGGGTCGAAGGATGAGCCCCTGAAGCTAAAGGAGGGTGACGGGGATGACGGAGATGATGATGATGAAGATGAGGATGATGATGAGGAAGATGATGATGATGAGGAGACTGAAGAAGATAGGACAGAAGGAGGTGATGATGATGACGAGGCAGAAGGAGGGGATGCGGCTGCATCGGCCTCTGCTTCAGGTCAAGAGCGGAGATCCAAACGTCGACAAGACCAGTCATCCACTACTTCTGCTCCTCCGAGCGACACTCCACAGATTCAAGACAAAAGTACTGATTAGACATTTTATGTATTTATTTATTTTGTACTTGAATCATGTAATTAAAAACGAATGTATTAAATGTTTATATATATTAAGTTAATGTATGTCTGTTTGATTAATTACTAATGATTTATGTGTTGAATGTTTATATCAAACAGATCCAAACTTTCAAAGGGATGAGTTTGACTTTGCTCCCCTTCAAATGGTCAAGACTCAATTAACCATGATTCTTGACCTACAAGGGATAGTAAGACGGTCTGTGAGTTATACCCCTGAAGAAGGGGAGATAATTCATGACCTGTCTGATGAGCAAATAGCAGAAATGTTCAAACTCAATCCCGATGAACTCGTGAAGGACGCTCCAACAGTTGATTCAACCAGTGATGAGGAATTGAATGACATTGATGAAGTTGAGGTTGAAGACATTACTACCGAAGAGTATCCTCAGTACGCTGACGCCGAGGGAAATGTGGTCCCCAATCTGGGTGAATC
Organism: Flaveria ramosissima; assembly: GCA_025215565.1. Taxonomy (NCBI): domain Eukaryota; kingdom Viridiplantae; phylum Streptophyta; class Magnoliopsida; order Asterales; family Asteraceae; genus Flaveria; species Flaveria ramosissima. The sequence goes on from CM046036.1 coordinate 28,552,435, forward strand.
CCTAGTCAGTGATACTTTTGAGGTACTTGACAAGATGGAGCAAGAAGCAGAAAAGACTGAAGGAACAGCCCAAGCCTCCAATGCAGACGTAGATATTCGCAAGGCTGAATGGGCTGCCTGTTTTGAAGAAGTAAGAGCCCAGCGTGCTGCACCAAAGAGAGATGCCTACACTAAGCTCTACAGAGTCAAGAAACACCATAAGGTGTCGGGCAGGATTATCTCTTGGGCTTATTTTGAAGACCTTAACGCTTATGCAGTTAAGAGGGAGCAGGGCATAGAGTACTTCAGGTTCCCACATGATCTGAAGACTCTACCTGGTTTTGAGCTCAACCAGCTGGCTAAACTAAAGCTGCTGTATGCTGACCCGAGAAAGATGTCAGGCTGGTTTGAGGCTGCCCTGAGGAAAGAGTACCACACCAGGTGGGTCAACTTCAAACCTCAACAACCTACGAGGTATATCAGACGTTCTGAAGTTGATCCCATAACTGGTAAGCCAAAGATAGTGCTGAAGTGGAGTCCCCCGAGAACAATGTCGAGAATCCCTCTCAGGGAAATGCCACAGGACTTCACTCCCCACTTCAAATGGTGGTACTATGATTGGAGAACAGCTGAAGCGGTCATAGTCCTAAACAGAGAGGGACAAATGGATACAATCAGGGTATTCGACCCGATGTGGCTAACTAACTTGTCTGCTAATGATGTCTATACATTGTACAAGTGGCCACTGTTCTATGACACGCAAGATATTGTACAAGCCCTCCAATTCCAAAATGTCATAAGACTCTGCTTTGCTTTTGAGATACACGACGAAGTCACTAAAGAGGAGAAGTACAAGAAGTATAAGGAGGTGATGTAGAAGACAAGAGAATAGATAGATCTAGGTCCAAGGGGGAGTTTGTTGATACATGTATGTCCCTAGATCATGATTTGTAATGTAATGAACTTGTCTGTCTGATTATGAAGTAATTGTAATCAATTAATGAAATGATATGAATTGGTTGTTACTTGTGATGTTTAATATTTCATTAATTAGTTGTTTTTGAATTGATTGGGTTTATGAATGTTTGAATGAGTGCACATTAAGTTATATTAAATAGAACATTCAAACTTAACTTAATGAAGTTCTCATGCGGATGGCCCATGCGAATGGACCACACGCATGAATAACTTCATACGATTGACTCAATCGCACGACTGAACCAGGAGACTGGATCAGTCGTATGATTGACACATAAGATTGACTCAATCGCACGACTGAACACTCAGTCGTGCGGATGAATCAACCGCATGGTTCAATCGCACGACTGAACCATACTTATGGCCCAGTCGCACGATTGAACAATACTAACCTATAAATAGACCCAATTCGTGGGAAAACGTAAGGATTCATCCCATTACGATTCCAGACGTACCCTAGCCGTCCAGAAGCCTCCCAAATCGTTCTCCAAGTTCATAGAACACATCAGATCGGTTCCTAATCGATTTCTGACGTTGATATCAATTCTTGATTGATACATCGTGTGTTCTCACTGATTGGATCGCCAATCAAATAGGATTCCGCACTATTTGAGTTGGTTTAACACGCAATCACTCGGTATTTCGTTCAAATACCAGGTCCTAACAAGATTGAAGAGAGTTTGATAATGAATCTAAGTCAAATAACCAAGCAGGACCATTTGAAACTGATGGAAAAGAATTTTCCAAAAATTTAACCTTGAATGTTTCAAGAATTATATTTGTCCTAGAGTTGTAAACTCAATAGGCTTTTGAATCAGATGAATATCCAACGAAAAATCCATTATCAGATTTTGCTTCAAATTTTCCTAATTGATCACTTGAATTAAGAATCATAACAGGACAACAAAATGATTTTAAAAATTTATGTTCGGTTTCCTGCCAAACATTAACTCATATGCAGTTTTCAGTTTACCTTTCACGATTAAGATTCGATTCTGAACGAAACACGCAGTTGATATTGCTTCATCCAAAAAGGTGATAGGTATTTTTGCATCAGCTAACATCGAACGAGCAGCTTCAATCAGTGTTCTATTCTTCCTTTCAGCAACTCCATTTTGTTGAGGAGTTCTGGGAGCACTGAACTGATGAGCTATCTCTTTCTGTGCACAAAACATTTCAGTGTTAGCATTTTTGAATTCTATTCCATTATCACTTCTTATTTTTTTCACTTTATTTTCTAATTGATTTTCTACTTTAATGATAAATTCTTTTAGTAAATCAGCCGTTTTAGATTTGGCATATAGAAAGAAAACCCATGAAAATCTTGTGTAGTCATCAATGATAACTAAACAATATGATTTTCGTCCAATACTCTTGACGTTTGTTGGTCCAAAAAGGTCCATATGTAACATCTGAAGAGGTTTGGATGTTGAGTTTATAGGCTTGGACTTATAAGACGCTCTGTGTTGCTTTCCCTTCAAACATGCTGAGCAGTGATCATTTGTTGCAAACTTCTTTGATGGAAGTCCAATGACATGATTCCCTGCTACAAGCTTGTTCATATTCTTGAAATTTGAATGACCGAGACGTCTATGCCAAAGCTGGCTTTCATCATTTGATGCCTTAGCAATTAGGCATGTAGTTTCAGTTGAAGGATCAACTTGAGACATATCCAACTGGTATACATCTCTATCTCTCTCAGCTGTAACAATCACCCAATCTTTGCTTATCTTGAAACCTGGCTTCAAAACATAACAAAATGAATCATCAAATAGAACAGAATATGATTTGTCACATATTTGAGATACACTTAAAAGATTAAAGTTCAACTGTGAACAGAAGTTGACTTTATCAAAGCTTATTATTCCATTTGATATTGTTCCTTCTCCGGTTATTTTTCCTCCAGCATCACCACCAAATGCGACGTGAGTTCCATCTTTTAACTTAAAGTCTTGTAACAAGGCAGGATTGCCTGTCATGTTTCGGCTACACCCACTATCCACATACCATGTATTGAGTGGTCTTTTTGGGCGTACCTGCACAACAAGAAATTTAAGTTGAGATATCTACCTAAGCCGAGATGATCTTGGGTTTTCCAAATTTATCAACAATTGTAAATTGTTTATAATGGAGATTATCCAAATCAGGTTTATTTTTAATGAATTTACCAATTTTATTTTGGAAATTGTTTGAATTATTTTTGAGAACATTCATATCATTTGATTGATCAACTTTTGAAATGTATTTATGACTAATATTTTTATTAGTCATACTTACAGATCTAGGTATGAAATGTTCTTGCATGATCTGTTTTGATCTCACATAATTGTTCTTTGGAAACATCTCAAACCTAGAGTAGGTTGGTTAATAACTTTTTGAAATCCATTATTTTGATTTCTCAAGTATTGTGGATTAACAAATCCTTTGCTCATGTTTGATTGTGCAAAGTTTCTATTATGAGATCTATTTCTAAAGTAACAATCTGCAGTGTTGTGAGTCTTTTCATCACAATAAGTACAATATTTGTTGAAATAACAATCTGATGTCGAATGATTTCTCATGTCACATATGTGACAGTACTTGTTGAAGTAGCATTCAGCAGTATTGTGATTTTTCATATCACAGATTTCACAGTACTTTTGTGGTGTCACAAACAACTTTTTGTCCACTTTTGACATTGACACAATGTTTGATTTTGGTGTCAAATAGTTATTCATTTGTCTTTCATTTTTCACTGTTTGATTTTGTGTCATTTTATTATGCATTTGTTTGACTTGAATTTCCTTCTTGAATGTATTCGGAACAAATCTTTTTGCTACTGCGGAAGTCTTTGAATCTGAACTAGATTTCAGATCAAAGTGAGATTTGTTCAAAATATTTGCTTTGTTATTTTGAAGAGAATTCATATTCAACAGACCAGCTGACACAAATTTTATTGGTTTAAGTTTTGTTGTTTGATTTGTTGTTTTAATCAAATTTTCTGGACTTTTAATTTGTTCAAATGTTGCTTTTGATAATTTCTTTCTTCTTGTTTGATTCTTTGATTTTGAAGAACTTGCTTTGTTTTCAGATTGAACATCATCAGAGGAAGATTCCTTTTCTGATTGAACTTGTTTTAAATTAATGGTGTTTGAATCTTCTGATGTTCCTATCTGTTGTTTATCTTTGCTTTGTACTTTCACTTCTTCTATTATATCATGAGTTTGATCATAAGTGTTATGTTTTGGTTGTTTAGGTTCATATGATTTCATCTTTATTGGATGGCCATTTTTGATCTTTTATTGATCTTTTTCAACAAACACTTGAACATTTTTTTTCTTCTTCTTCATTCTTGATTTTGATCTGGAATGCTTTAAGTTTAGCTTTATTTTCAGGAGAATGATCATGAGTATTGAAGTTCTCTGGTAGTGTGTTTGTGATTGATTCAGGCATAGGTTCATGAGTAAAACCTAATCCTGCTTTTTGTTTCTCTTTTCTTTCACTTACCAGTTTCTCTACTATCATTTTTGAACTTTTTACTTTTGCCAGATCCATTTGAGTAGCAGCATGTGCTATTTTCTCCTGTTCAAGATTCTTTGTCATCTCTTCTAATTGTTTGGATACAATTTTTAAATCTTTTATTGTTTTGTTCCATGAATTTTAGAGAGAGATAATCTTTTGATTAGCAGTTTTATGATCAGATTTAAGTTTGCTATGCATAGATTCTTCTTGTTTTAGCTTCTCATAGATTTTGAATGAGTAATTTCTGTAGTGTTCAACATGTTCATAACATGATTTGGTGCACAGTTTTTCTCTCACTTCTGATGGAATTTCAGGAAATTTTGGAGCTGTGGCTTCAGTTTTTGAAGTTGAAGAGTCAACCTTTGGTTGATCAGACTGTGCCATTAGAGCCACTTCATCTGTATCCTCCTTAGGATCAGACTTGTCACTCCAGTCATAGTCATCTTCCTCTTCATCACTTTCCACTTTTGGGTCATTGTTTTCTGACCAATCTTCTCCTTGAATTTCCGCAATAAGAGATAGACTTGATGTTAATTCATTTGTAAATTGTTCTGCATATGCACTCCAATCATAACCATCTTTTATGCTGACTACTAGAGCTTTCTTTGTTGCATTAGATGATTTGGTTTCTTCTTTGAGCTCAGGCATAGGAAGACTTTGATAAGGCTTTTGAAAAGTCTTCTGAGCTTGTTGATATCTTTGATTGCTTGAGCTTGATTGACCATTTCCTCCATTATTCCTTGGAGCTTTGCATTCTCTTGAGAAGTGTCCATAGTTGTTACAGTTAAAACATCTACATATTGACTTGTCAAATCCAACTGTCTTGTTTGCACTTGGCTTGTATTTCTTGTTGACATAAGAATGTTTTTGAGTTCTGTAGGCAATCATCACCATCTGCCAGTTTAAGTCCATCTCCTCAACATCTTCAGGATCCATCTCAAATAAATCCTGCAAAACAAAATCTAGTTGAGTTAAATGGCTACCTTGGTATGCTTGAAAACTAGCCATAAACACAGTGAATGCAGTTTTGGACTCTTCATCCTCTAATAGGATATTAATTACATCTTCAACTTTGCTAGATTTAGCAGAGTTAGATGATGAAGAAGTCTCTGTTTGAACATTTGATGATTGAGTCTGTGGTTTAGGAGGAGGTTGAGAATGAGACTGAGTTGTATAAGCAGGTGCACTGGTAAATAATAAGTCAGTGAAAAATCCTGCTCCAACAAACAGATCTCCCTCTTCTTCAGAACTTTTCTCACTCTTTGCCATGAATGCATTCTCTATTGTGGTTGCAGGAGAAGCAACAAACTGATATTGTGACATTGATGCTGCTCTATCATTGTTTCTTGAGCTTTCATCAATCTCCACTGATTCTATTTCTGCTATAAGATCTAGATCCATTAGAAACTTCTCAGTATGCTTTAGTAGGGTTACAGTTTGTTTCCATTATGATGGTAAAGCATTAGTAGTCTGAGATTTAAATCTTCAAGATCAGGTTTGATACCAGCTGTTGACATCTCTATTGTGAGTTGAACAAATCTGTTCATCATCTGATTTATTGTCTCTCCAGACACATGTTGAAACAATTCTAATTGTCTTTTCAGCTTTTGTTTCTTTAGATTTTGGATCTCTTTGCCTCCTTCACAAATGATCTTTAAGGCTTTGTATAGAGTGTATCCAGTTTGGTATGCATCTAGCCTTGTAAGAACTTCCAAAGGTAATCCTTTACACATCAATGAGTAGGCTTTAATATCATTCTTAACTCTTTTCAGATCATCTCCTTGAAGATCATCTTCTGGATATGGTTCTGGAGAATCTTTTGTGTACACAAATCCTCTGTCAGGCCCATCAGTAATAATAGGAATGTATGGTCCTTTTTCTATGGATATCCAAAGATCAGTGTCAATGGAATTAAAATGCTGTTTTAGCCTAAGTGACCAGTTTTTGAAATCAGCTCTGTTTTTAAGTTTTGGAACTCTGTTTTCAGAATCTTCTGATTTCACCATTCTTATATTTTTGTTTGTTTTAGATTTTTGAATTAAGAAAATAAATGCAAAAGTTTTTGAGAAATTTTCCTTTTTCAAAAAAAATTCTAAGTGTTAGGTAATACGCCTGAACAGTGGTTATACGTCCAAACAGTTGAGACGCCTGAATTGAACAGTTCTAAAACGCCTGAACAGTTGTCAAGTGCCAAAATAGTTGTCATGCGCCTAAACGCTTGTAATTTTTCTCAACAAAGGTGATACGTCTGAGATTCTTCTCTTCAACAGTATTCAAACGACTGACTAAAAAGCGTTCACACAGTTTTAAAACGCCTACACAGTGTTAATGCGCCTAACACTTAGACATTTTTTCAGTCAATTTCAGCTCATGCGCCACATTCATCATCTTCATATGAATGTAACAAACTCAAATCTTATGAATTCTTCAAATGTTGATGAATTCAATCGAAACTTTCCAATTAAGTAAGTTTAATGCCGATTAACAATCTTCTAACATCAATTTCATTCAATTTCAACAACAAATCACTCAAGTTTGATATTTTCAATCCGAAAACTTCAAACCCTTTTTCGAACACAAATTCAACAAATTGACTTGAATTTAATGAATTGAACTGCAAATTGTGATTCAGATTATGTTTCTGATGATGAAACACAACTGAAATTCACAAATTTTCAATTGAATTGTATCTCAATCACAGATTTAGTGAGATTTTTGAGTTTTTAGAGTTTGAACAAACTACAAAAATCAATCACTAACAGCTTTCCAACAGCTCCGATACCATTTGATAGGATCAAATGTACCAATCTGTGATAACAATTCAATGGCATTCACACAAGTAATCAAATCAAAACAAGATATCAACAAAGTTCAAGTTTTCATTAATATCAAGTTCAGACAATTACAAAGTATGAAAGCAGGTTCGAATACAATTCTTAGTTACCCTACTACCTGTAAGTCTAAACTATTTATACTGAAAACAAAAAGTAAAGGAACTAACTAATTACACAAATAGTCCCTATACTATTACAAAATGTTAAAAGACAAATAAAGACAACATGTTAATCTTTTAAGAGCACTAACAAGCACTGTACAACGCGACTCCAAAAGTTAAGACGTTTGGAGCACCACTTCAGACAGCCTTTGTGTCAAGCTCATCTGGTCCTTCACAAGCCTCTACTTCAGGGTCAGAAACGTCAGGATCTTCTAGTACCCAATACATTGCATCTGAAGCAAATGCTACAAGACTGAAGACCGAGAATCTCGGTAATATGACGGTAGAAGTAGCAAGAGAGCACATGGATCTCTTAGCAGCAGTAGTCTACTCCTATGATGGACTTGTTGCTGGGAAAATTGGAAACTGCCATCTGGCAGACGAGGACTACGAGCAGGTAGATGAGACAGAGCTGGAGAGGATGGATATAATGTGGGCCTTAGCAAGTGCTGTCCAGATAGCTAAGAAGTTTGTGAAGAAGACCGGACAAAACTTAGTTGCTACTAAGGACACTACCTTTGGTTTTGACAAGAGCAAGGTGACCTGTTTCAACTGTGGAGAAAAGGGGCACTTCAAACGAGAATGTGTGAAGCTCAAGAAAACTGGAAACGGGAATCCATTCTCGTCCTTCACTCGTCAAGATAAGCCAACTAGCAGTCCTACTTCATCAAGCAAGGATCCAAAAGCCTTGACTGCTCATGATGATGAGGGACAGGACTGGAGCTTTCGGTTTGTCTCTCCGGGAGAATCCAATATTGCTAGTGTGGAAGACTTAGATGATGATTCAGCGAGTGAAGGAGATATTGCAATGGAACTCGCGATGTCAAACATTGAAGAGACTGCAACTGAGGTCAACTACAAGCCTGAAGAAGGGACAACTTCAACAAAGTCAGAATCACCAGAACCAGAAACACCAGACTCTGCTTTCATGGTTGATTCATCAAAACCTCCTCAGGTAAGTACTACTAACCAACTTTTCAATAATCATGCTTGTTCTGATTGTAATAAATTTAGGGAAAGCATAGATCTGAAATTTGCTAGGTTATTAGATCATAATGATAGCTTAGTAAAGGATTTGCAACTATGCACTGAGGCAAACAGAGTTATAAAACAAAAGGAGCATAGTTACAAAGAAAAGATAAACCTTTTGAATAAACAGCTTAAGGAAACAGAAGTAGTAGCCTTTAACCAAGCTAATGACATTAGGTACTATCTTAACTCCCTAGAAGACACTAAGAAACAAAAAGCAGTTTTAGAAGTAGAAGTCAATTCATTAAAGCAAAAACTGCATAGTTGGACAAGTTCATCTCATATTGTTCAACACTTAGTGAGGGAACGTAACAATGGGGAGGGTTTGGGATATAAAGTGGTTCCACCACCACCTGAGACCTTGATGAACACTAAAAGTGAACCAATAAATAACAATCCAATCAAGGATCATGTGGTGTCTACTCCTATTGTAAGTGATCCAGATTCCTCATTACTTCAAATGAATCTGGAACTAAACAAAAGGAGGCCACTTCAAAGGCAAAAGGTAAAATGCCTTGTGTTAATCTAGAAAAAGAGTTTGAAAAGGTTAATATAAAGTCAGGGTCAAACAAAGTCAAATCTGAACCTAAAAAGACTATTAATGTTAACCAATCACGAGTTTCATGTCAAAGTCCAGATAAACAAAATGGAAAAGATGTTAATAATGTTAAAACAATTAAGTTTGTTAAACAAGATAAAACATCAAAAGAAGTAGAGTCAAAACCCAAACAGAACAATGTCACTAGGGTGTCACACACGTCTCCACAAAGACAGTTCAATCATAAAGTTGATAGCAGGTCATGCTACAACTGTGGAGAGTGTGGACACATAGCTTCTTACTGTCCTTACTATCAGACACCTAGGAAGAAAGTTGAACTTCAGGAATCAAAACCTAGGTCTTCTAAGAGAAGCTCATTGACTCCACCTAGAAGAGCTAGTGAACCTAAAGTTCAACCCATTAGCCAGTCGTCTGTTTATCACAAACAGGCCTTACACAAATCTGGCTTATGGAAAGAAAAGTCAGCCTCTGTGTCTGATAATGAGGACAAGAAGACACCTGAGCTACCCTCACCATCTAAAGGTCAATGGGTTGAATTCATGATGTGTGATGCCTCTGGGAAACCCAAGCCAGTAAAGGCTTGGGTTCCTAACCTTAACTAATGTTTTAAATTGAATGTGCAGGGTGTTCGCTACAGTGCTGAAACCAACACGTGGATTGTAGATAGCGGAGCATCCAGGCACATGACAGGGAACAGGGCACTCTTATCAAACGTCAAACAAATAAAAGGAGGGCATGTTTCCTTTGCTGATAACAAAGGAGGTTATATCACAGCTCAAGGGGAAGTGGGAAATCAGAAAGTTAAGTTTGATAAAGTGAACTACGTTCAACAACTTCAAAACAACTTACTTTCTGTTTCCCAAATATGTGACAAAGGCTTTAAGGTTGTATTCGACAACAAGAAGTGTTATGTCCTGAAAAAGGACTATGTGCTTCCGAAGGACCAAGTTTTGATGACAGCTTCGAGATATAAAGATCTTTATGTTTTGGATCTTTCAACGGCTTCCACAACGGATCATGAAGTTCAGTGCTTCTTATCAAAAGCTACTGAGAAGGACTCCATCTCCTGGCATAGGAGAATGGGACACATTAATCCATGGAAGATGAATCACTTGATCCAGAGTGATCTAGTGAGAGGAGTTAACATCAAAAATTTCCAACTTCCGGATTCCGTGTGGCATGCAAGAAAGGCAAACAGACGAAGAAGTCTCATAAGGAAAAGAAAGATCATACCATCGAGCTTCCTCTTGAACTTCTTCACATGGATCTGTTTGGTCCAGTCAGTACAAAAAGCATTGCAGGCGACTTGTACTGCTATGTGGTTACTGATGACTTCTCAAGATTCTCTTGGGTAATGTTTCTGAAATCCAAATCAGAAACATTTGAGTCTTTCAAGGAATTAGTAACTACACTGGAGTCTCTCTACAAGCTGAAGGTAAGACAGGTACGCTCAGACAACGGAACCGAGTTCAAGAACCAGTGGATGGAGGCTTACTGCAAGTAAAAAGGAATTGTGCACCAGTTCACTTCTGCCTACACGCCTCAAATGAATGGCGTTGCTGAGAGAAAGAATCGCAGCTTGATAGAGACAGCACGGACAATGCTAGCAGACTCGAAACTGCCTATCCAATTCTGGAATGAGGCAGTAGCAAATGCGTGTTACACGTTAAATTGAGTTCTGGTAGTTAAACGCCATGGGAAGACATGTTACGAGTTACTACAACAACGTAAACCTAATCTAGAGTATCTCGAACCATTTGGCGCACCGTGCACCCTACTGAAGAAGACTCAAGAGGGAAAAATTAGCAAGAAGGCTGAAGAAGGTATCTTTCTAGGATACAACATACCGAACAAGAGAGTTTACAACAACTCAACAGGTCTAGTAGAAGTGTGGTGTAATGTTGATGTTCAGAGATACACCACACCACCTACTGGAAAAGGACCCGCTTACTTTTTCGACTATGATGGATTCTTCAAGTCCTTCAACATACCTATCTCCACTTCTGATGAAGAGTTAGCAACAAGGATGATGTATGATGTATTAAACTCACCGTCACTAGATTCAACATCATCTGGTTCACATGGTGACTCGACTCACCACTCAAGGGGAGCACTAAAAGCAAGTGACTCCTCCTCAGAAGATGAAGCGGTGGAAAATGACCAGAACAATCAGGAGGAACAAGTTCCAATTCCTGCAAGTCCACAAGCATCTAACAGTGATGCCTCTTCGACTTCGGAACCTCAAACTCCTACTACCTCAGATGAAGAACCAAATGTTCATAATCTGGACTCTGAGGTAGTTGTTCCCACCACTTCAGGATCACGTCTAAATGTCTATCATCCCCTAGACAATGTCATTGGGGATGTTAGATCAGGAGTGCAAACCAGAAATCAGCTATACTCAGCTGATTATGCCTCTGTAATGGAAAAAAGATACATTCACGACGGTGCTTATCGTTGTTTTGTCTCGCAGGTTGAGCCAAAATACGTCAGTGAAGCACTGAATGATGAGGCATGGGTGAGTGCCATGCAAGAAGAACTTCTTCAGTTCAAGAAGTTAGGCGTATGGACTCTGGTGGATAGACCTAAAGGTGCTAAGGTCATTGGCACCAAATGGGTTTTAAAATGCAAGAAGGATGACCAAGGCGTCATTATCAGGAACAAGGCTTGACTTGTAGTTCAAGGATTTTGACAAGTCGAGGGAATAGATTACAATGAAGATGGTAATTCGCTGCTTGTTCAAATATATGTTGATGATATCATCTTCGGTTCAAAGAATGAAGATTTATGTAAAGAGTTTGAAGCAGTAATGAAGGCCGAATTTGAGATGAGTGCCATGGGAGAGATGAAATTCTTTCTTGGGTTACAGGTGGATCAGACACCAAAAGGAATTTTTCTACATCAGACCAAGTATGTAGGAGACATTCTCAATCGGTTTGACATGGAGAATGCTTCTGTAGTTGGGACTCCACTGGCTACAAACCATGATATAGCACCCAATGAGAATGGTGATCTGGTCGATGCAACCATGTACCGAGGAATGATTGGATCTCTCATGTACCTCACTGCCTCAAGACCTGATATCATGTATGCTACATGTCTATGTTCAAGATATCAGGCTAAGCCAAAGGTTAACCATCTGATAGGGGTCAAAAGGATATTTCGTTATTTGAAGGGTACTCCAACACTTAGGTTGTGATATCCTCATGATGATGACTTTGAACTCACGACGTATAGTGACTCGGATTATGGTGGCTGCAAGATGAATTACAAGTCTACATCAGCAGGGTGTCAATTCTTTGGGAGGAGATTAGTGACATGGCAGTGTAAGAAGCAGACCTCGGTTGCATTGGCAACCTGTGAAGCCGAATACGTTGTTGGTGCAAATTGCTGTTCACAAATCATTTGGATTCAACAGCAAATACGGGACTACAGTTTGAATTTCTCTTCTACTCCTATTTTTGTTGATAACTCTGCTGCAATTGCAGTAACTATAAATCCGGTACAACATCCTAAGACCAAACACATCGGCATAAAATATCATTTTATACGTGACTGCTTTGAAAAGAATTTAATCGATGTCGTAAAAATAAACACTGATTTTCAACGCGCTGACCTCTATACAAAGGCTTTTGACAAACCACGTTTTCTATATTTGTTAGAGGTCAACGGCGTTAAAAAGAAAAGTGATGTAATTCCAAATGATGACCATGTGTAGTCCGATGCATTTAGTCTAATTTTTTATTTTTTCTTTTTATTTCATTTATTTATTCTATTTTCTGTTTGAATTAAATTCATGCTATTTAGTTGTCTATTAAAATCCTAAAAAGCGTAAATCGGTTACGATTTTAGAATTTTAGGGGGAGAATATGTCAGCCGGTAACATTAAAAAAAACGAAGGAGAAGGAGAGGCTAGCTGATAGAAAGTAGATTGTATCAGTGATACCGATTCAAATACTTTGGAAAGTGATACTACACCGGAACAAATCAAGTGGGACTTTAAAAGTTTAAATTAGATAAGATGCCAAATTCAAAGTAGAAGTCTGTGTAGTCTAAGCAATATAAAAGAAAAATGATAGCAAAACTGGTTACTACTAAGGTAACACAACGAAAGTAGACCTAGAGGTTGATAGACCACAGATGATATGTCGGTAGATTCAACACAATAGATAATTAGACCTGGATGGTGATCTCAAGATCAAACTAAGTTGTTCAACTGACTGTGGGTTCCCATCTTATCACTGGTTAACACAATCAACAATATTCCAATAAGGGGTGACGAGCAAATACACGCCACAAATGTGAGCGGACGACCAAAAATAAAGCAAAGCACGAAAAAAAATGAAAAGCAAACGCTATCAAGCTAATAACTTGTGTTGTTGGTGTGTGCAAAAGAAAAATAAAGATGCTCTAACAAGAAGATAGGTTGTGTGCCTCTCCGCTGTGCGATGGCACTGACCTGAGGATAAGCATAACCTAGATATTCTAGAATTCATTGTTGTTTGCCGCCTCTCTGCTATGCGATGGCACTGACCTGAGGCTTGGCTTCTCTTTGAAAGCTCTAAGAATAGTCTCTTCTTGTCAAAATACCCGTAGACCGCTCAAAAGCTCATGTGGAATGTTGATTACCACATAAGCGTGGGATCCACAAATGTTGGTTGAAATAATTAAACCTTAAACTATCACCAGTCAGTGTCAAAAATCCGTGTATGGATTTAAGAGGACCAGCATACTGACAATCATCGTGGCTACAATTCTTGAAATTCCAAATCAATATGGGGATCTAATAGTACCAGTATGATTTCCTAAATTTGCTAACGACTCTAGATGAAAAACAAGATGTGTGCATCAAAAGGTTTTTGATAAGATGTCCCAACTGACTTGACTTGCATGTATGATTCCAAATTGAATTGGTCCAGTTATGGTAAAAATAAATTGAAGTTGCCTATTCCGGAACCGAATCCAGTAGATTTCTATCTTAGGATTTACACCTCACAAAAGTCAAAAACAAGTTTAGTTTTGTACTTCAGCTTAAGTCTTTTATTTTATTTAAATTTAGTCAATTCAGTTTGTCTAATATCGGACTACATCATGGAATTCAGTAAGGGAGTAAATCACCAAAGAGGGTCACGTCTGAGGTGACCACACATGTTGTCAAAAGATAAATGGGTCACGTCTAAGGTGACAAAGTGTTTAAAAGGATCACGTCTGAGGTGATCAAAAGTTTTTCAAGTTAAAATGATCATGTCTGAGATGATCAAATGTTCATAATGTTAATTCAACAGTTTAAAAGGGCTTAAATGTCAAATGGTCATAAAGTCAGAAAATTTCATGAGTATGACCCATTCGCACGACTGGACCATGAGTATGGACCAACCGTACGAATGGACCATACTCATGCCTTTTATAGCCGAATGGACATGAGTATGGACCATTCAACCGAATGGCTTATACGAATGAGCCATTCGGCCGATTGAGAGTGTGCGAATGAACAAGTCGCACGACTGAACTCCAGGCGGACGACTGAAGGTGAGCGACTGATCCAATCACACGACTGAGGTCCATTCACCCGAATGAAATGAGCGAATGAGTCCAGTCGTATGATTGAATTCAGATTTAGTATAAATAGAGGGGGAGTCGGTCGCAGAGACTCATCTCTCCCAAATTAGCCCTAAGTCGCACGACACGTCGTTACTCTGCCAAATTTTCGTTTGATCATTATATATCATTGATTGTTGTGTACTGACTATCTGCACAGATTATACAGGTATAATGTGGTGCAAATCCATCTCTATTTCACTCAGTTTGACTCCAAAATTAGGATATTCGGACCTAACAAAAAACCAAAACTTGTTTGGACAAATAACCTAACAAAACTAAGTAAAATATTGAAATCAAAGTTTTTAGGTGCTAAATAGAGTGATTGCGAGTCTAATGAACCAAAAAACGATGTCTAATCTTAAGAATTGGTCAAAAAATGAATTTGAATTTGACAGCCAGACTGTCATGCGAATGGACAGGTAGATGAACTTCAGTCCCACGACTGAGGTGTGCGAACGGCTAAACCACACGACTGAACCATGCGTATGAGTTCAGTCGCACGACTGGTGTAAACGCATGAGTTTGCATAGTATGAGCCTAGTCGCACGCTCAGTCGTACGTATTAGGTCATTCGCACGACTGGTTCTCAGTCGCATTGCTCATTCGCACGACTTGATCTCAGTAGCACAGTCTCATTCGCACGACAGAACAGAAAGAAATTCAAGTCCAAGTGATTCAAGATATTATTAATCAACGGATACTAATGTTTATATTCATTGTGTAACAGATGGCGAGTCGGTGGACTATGAGCACTAAGCACAACATTGTGCTCATCTGGATCTGACATCCAGAAATGCTTCATAATTTTCTGGCATTATTTTATTTCTGAGGAGATCGAGGATCTCTCATGCTATATCTACTCTGTGTACACCGTTTCGCTCCATTCAGCAGGCCTTCTGGGAAGGCGCAGTTGTTGATAGATCTTCAGAGCCTCATCGCATCAGGAGTACTATTTTTGGGGAGGCCATTGAGATCACTGAGGATGATCTAGGGACGGTGTTGCAGTTTGGGGACGATGCTGACTGTCCCACTAGACTACACCCCCTTACTGTTGGAGGATGTTTCTTGCGAGCTAAGTACTCTGGGACATCAATGCTGGGTGCTCAACAAGAGCAACCTGTGCCCCCAGTTCAAGTACCTCGCACATGTGCTGCTGAAGTGCATAGCGTCTCGAAAGGGAGGATTTGATGAGCTGTCAGATCAGATACAGAACGCATATGCAGCGTTGGTGCTGAACCACCCGTTCAGCTTCTCCAGGATGATCTTCACCTACTTGGTGGAGAACATTGAGGGGAAAGGGAAGGAAGGCTTCTGCATGTACCCTCGCTTCATGCAGATGATTATTGACCAGAAGCTCCCTTCCTTGCCAAAGGACAAGGAGGACGCGGTGGTACTCGAGGTGATGGACGATACCACCTTGGGTAGGATGAAGGTCTACAGGGGAAAGCAGGTGAAACCCCCTGTGAGATGACTGTTTGGACATTTGAGTAGAGTTGACTACGTGGCGCCAGCGAAGAGGAAGTGGCATCACGATGATAGTGACTCGGACTCTGAGCCGATTGTGCTCCCTTCTGATGATTCAGACGACGATGACAGTGGTGATGGTGGTGATACTGGTTCCAACCAGTCTAGGGCCACTCCTGCAGATGTTATATCACCACCATCCACCCACGGAGGAGCAGAGATAGCGGGATTTCATCAGGATTTTCACGCTGATGAATATGACGAGTCGGACGAGGAGTCGTTGACTCGGACGGTGGGCAGCAAGGTGGTTGCCACCGAGAGACGGATTAGGGCGGTAGGTGGACGCCAGGGTGAGTCTAGGGAGGCTATTACTGATCAATCTTACACCCCAGACCAGCCCAGCAGCCAAGGGGGAGTATCCTCCTCGAAGGGAACGAGGAAAAGAGGATGGCTCAGCCTCATGGAATGAAGAGTAAGAGAAGGAGATTTACCTTGATCGCCACCACAGCCACCACCACAGCCACCACCACAGCTACCACCACCACTACCACACCCTCTACCACTGTCACCACACCACCCACCACTACATACATCCCATCTACCACCATATCTACCACACCCACTCCACCACCACTATCATCTATACCAACCCCAATCTTCACCACTGCCACCACCACCACTACTAGCCACCAAGCCGGCCCATCATCACATCCCGCCCATACATCTGGATCACCTCTACCTCCCAGTGGGGTAGAGGAACAGCTCTCAGCACTAAACCGTATGGTGCTGAGGCTGTTGGCAGCCGATGACGAGAAGACAGCTCAGATTCGTCAGTTGGTAGATCTTACAGCTGCACAATCTCAGCAGATTTCTCAACAGGCTCAGCTGATTGAGCAGCAGGCACAGCAGATGGCTGCTCAGAGCCAAGAGATTGCACAACTCCAGGAGCATAAAGTTCTATCAGCAAAGAAGATAGAGGAGTTAGAGGATGCCAAAAAGACCATCATGCTCAAGCTCAAAGGAACTAAGGATGAGCCTTTAAAGATAAAGGAAGGGGATGGTGATGACATTAGTGATGAGGATGGTGATGATGATGAGGATGAGGATGAGGATGAAGATGATGATAGTGATGATGATGAGGCAAATGATGAAGAAAAGATAATTGAAAGGCGGAATGATGATGATGATGAAGAAGGAGATGCAGCTGCATCTGCCTCGCTCAGGGTCAAGAGAGACGTTCAAAGAGAAATAAAAACCAACGAGCCTCGTCTTTTGCCTCACCTACTGATGAGGCTGCGATTCAGGAAAAAAGTAATGATTAGACACTTATGTATTTGATAGCTTTTGTACTTGAATCATGTATTAAACTTCTGTACTTAATGTTTATATATATATATATATATATATATATATATATATATATATATATATATATATATATATATATATATATATATATATATATATATATATATTTAATGGGTTTCTGTTCTGATTATTAACTAATGATTGATGTTTTACATGTCTAAATCAAGCAGATCCAAACTCTCAAAGGGACGAATACGATGTTGCTCCCCTTCAGCAGGTCAAGACGCAACTAACCATGATTCTTGATCTGCAAGGGATTGTCAGAAGATCAGTGAGTTACACCCGTGAAGAGGCGGAAATAATTCATGATCTTACAAATGAACAACCGGCCAAAATGTTCAAGCTGAATCCTGATGAGATTATCAAGGACGCTCGAACCTTTGAATCAACCAATGACGACGAGCTGAACGACATTGATGAGATAGAGATCGAGGACGTCATTGCAGAGCACTATCCAGAGTATGCTGACCAAGAGGGAAATGTGGTTCCCAACTTGGGTGATTCGCTGGTCAGTGATACATTTGAGATACAGGATAAAATGGAGCAAGTGTCAGAGAAAATTAAGGAACAAGCCCAAGCCTCAGACGCCGATGTTAACATCCGAAAGGCAGAATGGGCTGCATGTTTTGAGGAGATCCGAGCCTAACGCGCTGCTCCTAAACCGAATGTCTACACCAAGATCTACAAAGTGAGGAAACATCACAAGGTGTTAGGCAAGATTATCACGTGGGCCCATTTTGATGATCTTAATGTACACGCGATAAAGAGAGAAAAGGGTATTGAGTACTTTAGATTCCCACATGATATAAAGACCCTACCTGGTTTTGAGCTCAACCAGCTGGCCAGACTGACGTTGTTATATGCTGACCTGAGAAAAATGTCAGGCTGGTTTGAGGCTGCATTGAAGAAAGAGTACCACACCAGATGGGTCAACTTCAAACCTCAACAACCTACGAGGTATATCCGAAGGTCTGAGGTTGACGCCATTACTGGGAAACCAAGAATAGTGCTGAAGTGGAGTCCTCCGCGCACCATGTCCAAGATCCCACTACGGGAAATGCCACAGGACTTCACTCCACACTTCAAATGGTGGTACTATGATTGGAGGACAGGAGAGGCAGTCATAGTCTTAAAAAAAGAAGGAAAAATGGATACTATCAGGGTATTTGACCCGATGTGGCTCACAAACTTGTCTGCAAATGATGTCTACACATTATACAAGTTGCCACTATTCTATGACTCTCAAGATATTGTACAAGCTCTACAGTTTCAGAACGTTATAAGACTCTGCTTTGCATTTGAGATACACGCAGGAGTCACAAAAGAAGAGAAGTACAAGAAATATGAAGAGGTGATGAAGAAAGTAAGACATTAGATGAAACTAGGTCCAAGGGGGAGTTTGTAGGTACATTTTCTGAATTGAATGTAATATGTCTTGAATGTCTTACACTTATGTAATGCTTGGGTGATTAATGAAATGAGAATGTTTGGTTGTGATTTATAATGTTTAATATTTCATTAATGAGTTGTGTAATGTATATTGACTTGATTATATAGGTTTGTGATTGTTTGAATTGATATACATAATGTTATAATAATGAATACATTCAAACTTGGTTAAGTGAAGTTCTCATGCGTCCGACTGGACCATGCGCCCCAACTGTAGTCATGCGTCCGAATGGCCATGCGACTGAGTGTCTATGCGCCTAAATAGTCCATACGCCTGAACAACTTCATGCGACTGACTCAGTCACACGACTGAACACTCAGTTGTGCGAATGGATCAATCGCATGGCTCAATCGCCCGAATGAACCATGCTAATGGTTCAGACGCCCGAATGAGGAACCCTAACCTATAAATACCACCTAATTCGTGGAAAAACGTAACAATTGATATTACTTCGACTCCAGACGTACCCTAGCCGTCCAGAAACCTCCAAGAACCTGTTCCAAGTTCACAGATCGCACTAGATCGATTCCATATCGTTCTTAACGTTAAGATTCAATTTCTAAATGATTCAAAGTGCGTTTTCCTTGATTGGATCGCCAATCAAATAGGATTCCGCACTATTTGAGTTGGTATACACATTAATCAGTTAGTATTTCGTGCAATACACGATCCTTACAAATTTGAAGGCACCCCAGATGTATCAGCTGAATTTGTCATTGTAGTGCTGATAGAAACCTCATTTGCTAAAGTAGTTCTAACTGTAGCTGAAGATGTATGAGTTGAAGGTCTTCCTAGCTCAAATCTTGGATCAGGATCACCTGTAATTAAATTTTTTGCAGATCCTGAAACATTCTCACAAGATTTGTTAAAACAGTTGGTAACTAAATCAAGATCAAATAGCCAATCAGGACCAGAACCAGCCACATAGGGTGTGTGTTCATTGAAAGTCACATTGGCTGACTCCTCAACAATTCTAGTTCTGAGATTGTATACTCTATAAGCCTTAGCCTGGGAAGAGTATCCAATGAAGTGTCCAACATCTGATTTCTTAGCAAATTTGGCAATTTGATCTTTGGTATTCAAGATGGTGCAAGGACATCCAAATGACCTGAGAAAACCAATGAAACGTTTTCTCTTGTGCCAAAGTTCATAAGGAGTCTTACCATGTGTCTTAACTACTAAAACTCTGTTTTGCACATAGCAAGCAGTGTTTACTGCCTCTGCCCAGAAGGTGATAGGCAGTTTAGAGTCAGACAACATAGTTCTTGCAGCTTCAATTAGTGTCCTGTTTCTCCTCTCAGCAACACCATTTTGCTGAGGAGTCCTGGGAGCACTATATTGTCTTGTAATACCTTTTTCATCAAAAAATGTATTAAGGATTTGATTTTTGAATTCAGTCCCTTGATCACATCTTATGGTTTTGACCTTGTGATCACTTTGATTCTCAATTTTTAAGATGAAATTCTTCAGAATCTCAGGGGTCTCATCCTTAGTTCTAAGAAAGAAAACCCAAGTGAATCTTGTAAAATCTTCTGTGGTCACCAAACAATAAGAGGTCCTTCCTAGACTCATTACACTGGTGGGGCCAAAGAGATCCATATGTGATAAGTGTAGGGGAGTAGTGATGGAGTTACTTTCCTTAGGCTTGTGAGATACCTTATGTTGCTTCCCTTTCAGGCATGCAACACGATGATCATCACTTGTAAACTCTTTCTTTGGCATCCAGTTACCAAATCATGTTTAATTAGTTTATTCATGTTCTTAAAGTTTACATGGCACATTCTTTTATGCCATAGGAAAGACTCCTCACTATTGGCTTTAGACAAAAAGCATGAAACTTCTCCGGAGGGAGATGTTTCTTGCAAGTCCATCTTGTACATGTTCCCTTTCCTGGGGGCTCTAAGCAGGATGTGCTCATGAGGAATGACCACTCCAGGCTTGAGAACAATGCACTCATGCTCACTAAAGAAAATGATTAGTTACATTTGGAAACCCAAGCCTTACTGTCTTGGGCTCACTAAGTATAATAGAAGGTAATGCAACAGTAATAGATCCTATGGTTGTGCTAGAAGGATCTTGAGCTGTTGTTGATGGAGAAACTTCAGTCACTTGGTCTTTCTTAGACTTCCACACCACCTTTGAAGGCTTGGACTTGACCTTCAAAACTTCGGAAGCTTTTGGGACTTTGGAAGTTTTGATGACTGAACCTTCGGAAGATTCTGCAGTCACTGCAGCAGACTTCAGTGCTTCGGAAGAATTCATTTCTTCCGAGACCAACTTCTCTTCCGAAGGTAATTTTCCATTTGCCTTCTTCTTTGATTTGGAGCTTCCGAAGGAAACAGACTTTCCTTCTGAAGCTTGAATCTTCTTGAAACTCTTTGAATTCTTTGTCTTGGTCATATGGACAGTACTTTTAGGATTGTATGGACAATCCTTAGCAATGTGAGAGGTACTTTCACACATGACACACAACATTTTCTTCTTCACAAGAGTCTCCTTATAAGAGCAAGATTGTCTTTGGTCACATCCCTTCTCCACCTTCATCTTTGCAGATGCTGAGAAAGTTCTTATGGGCTGGGAACTGTTCTTGGAGTTTGATGGTCCAGACTGTGCAGCAGTGGTACATAGCAGATCAGTCTTCTTCTTGGTACTGAGATGATTTGAACAAGAACCAGAACACTTAGCTGAAGAGTTTTGGTTGATGTCTTCAGTCTTTACTACTTCAAACCCTGCAGAGATAAAAACTTGTTTCTGCTTAGAGTCAAAAGTAGCCTTGATCTCTTGAGCCTTCCTTGCTTTTCTTTTGCTCTTCCTGATCAAGTTCTTTCTCATTGACTTGGTCATCACAGTAGTCTTCTTCTCCTTAGAAGGATAGTGGCCCTTCTTAGAATCCTCCTCTTCACTCTTCTCAGAAGAATTCTTCACTATCTCTTCTTCATCCTCTTCAATTATAGGATCTATGAGATGAAGCTCATCTTCACAAGTTCCACACCTAGGAGATCTTACAGACAAGATTGTGTGTGGCGGAGCTATCTCAATGGATCCCAGTCCCTGTCTATTTTTATAACACACCTTGTTGTGCAGGGATGAGGATATCATGTTCTTGAAGGTCTCTTCCTCAAGAACACTCTTTTTTGCCCTGGCTTTGCTGATCACAAGCTCAGCCTGGCACTCAGTCAGCTTGGTTATGAGATCTTTGGTTTGAGTCCTAAAATCTGTATGCTCATGTTTTAGAACTGAAATAGTTTTCTCTAAGTCCTCTATCTTTAGTTTATAATCATTTTCAGACTTTCTAAAATCATATTTTAAAATGTTTAAGGACTCAAGATCAGATCTCATCTCCAAGTTATAGGACCTGTATCTGTTAACTTTAGCAATGCATTCAGGTGTACAAAGATGTTCCAATACCTTGGCTTCATCATGATCTGCTATTAGTGCTTGGTTTGGAGAAGCATCTTCCACCTGAAAGCTCCAGTCAAAGCCTCCTTCTTCAACAGCAACAGCAGCTTGTTGCTTTGACTTCTCATTCTGAGGGGCTTTCTCAGTGTAGTTTGGTCTGGTTTGTGCTTGGCCACCATTTTTTTTTAGGTGCCTTACACTCTCTAGAAAAATGGCCCATCAGGTTACAGTTGTAACACTTGACTTTGCTTTTATCCAAGCCAAACTTTCCACTGGTTGCATTGCTTGGAAACCTCCTTCTAGTTCTCTTGTAGAACTTCCTGGCTCTATGAGTGAGAAGAGCCATCTGCTAGACTATTTCCATATATTCCAGATCATCTGGATGGATACAATCCAGGTCTTCAAGAGTGACAAGAGAGTTGCCACAACTTTCATCAGAAGACACAAAGGCTTGAGAAGAGCTTTTCTCTTAGAATGGGCTTCCTTGAGTGTAGTTCTCCCTGGGTGTCTCTGGGAAGGTGATGAAAGGACCCGTTGGTGAGTTGTCAGGGTAGCATATGAGATGTTGTTGGGGTTCTATGCTATCCCTTTCAACCACATGCAGGGCTGAACCCAATTGATTGTTGGAGTTGCCAGATGAACCTTGCATGTTCATCTCCATCTGGTAGCCACTAAGAATCCCATATAACTCTGTCAGAGTAAGAGTTTTGAGATTTTCAGTCCTCTTGATCACCACACAATAGTGTGTCCATTGCCTAGGAAGTGAGGACATGAACTTCCTTACAATGTCTCTATTTTCAAGTGGAACTCCTCCATCCACAAGGGTATCCACTATCTCAACATACCTGAAGTATTGCTGAGTCATGGTTTCACCTATTTTGAAGGTGAAGTTTTCAAACTGCTGCTTCAGGAGATCCTTCTTGTTCTCCTTGGCTTCAGAGGAGCCTTCATACATCAGTTTTAGTGCATCCCACAGCTGTTTAGCTGTTTTGCACTTCTTGAAACCGCTGTACACGGAGTTTGGAAGGGCAGTTTGAAGAGCAGTCATGGCTTTTCTGTCAATCTCTACTCTCTTCCTATCTTCATCAGAGTAGTTAGCCACATATTTGGGAATCATACCAGCACTAGTAGCAGAAGGAGTATTGGGTATGAAAGGTCATTTTCAATAGTGATCAGGTATCAAAGTCATCAGGTATCAAAGTCATCAAGAGTGATCAGTGGGGACTTGTTCATGGTTCCAGTTTCCATATCAGTCTTTGAAATGGCTGCCATTTGAAAGTTTAGTATTTGTGTGTGTGAGCGATCTTAAGATGGTGAGATCTTATATCAAGAGCCTGAAAAGCTTTGATACCAATTGCAGGACCGGTGAAGGGTGGTCACTTACAACACAACAACACAAAGAGGAGATTAACCAAACTTAATCAAACAGTAAACTGGATTAACGACAAGAATGATACTAAGAACACAAGTAATGAGTAAGAGACAGAACAAGAGAACACAATGGATTGGGTTTCAAGGATGCAGTATATTGCTTTGTCAAGTTATATTACAAGTGTTACAAAGCATAAAGAAAGATACTAGAACATGGAATACTTATACTATAACCTACAGCCGGCTATACTTTGAAAGCCAGCTGGATACAATTGACTAGACACAAACAAAATTAATTGTAGAATCAAAAGGCATATCTGCCTTTTGACCTGTGACTATGACATGCCATAGCTCACATCCTAATATATTACAAAAAGGATAAAAGTACATAAAGTAGAAAGCATGGACTCAAGACCTCAATGTACAGTTACCAAAAGCATGGACCTTTCACCAGCTTATGTAAGTTGGTGACTTTACAGAGTTGCAGCAGAAAGGTGGTCCAGCTTTATGGTAAAGTACATCAGATAAAGGCATATCCTTAAAAGTCTTCGGAAGAAATCTGTCTTCACTATTTGGCTTCGGAAGACTTTGTCTCTGAAGCATTGGAAGACTTCACTTTTGGCTTCAGAAGATATTGGTCTTGGCTTTGGAAGATTTTACACTTAGAATATTTCTAGTGCATGGTGTAAAACTTCCGAAGCAATTCTACTTCAGTTCTTTAGTGCATTGCTTGTAGAGAGACTTTGGATGTTTTGTGTTGCATCAGACTTATAGGAATCCTTACAGTAAAGAAAATGTTTTAACAAATGAAAGGTAATATATAGATTTTTATTAAAACTAAAACTCACTCAGTAATGCTAACTTTCATGCATTTTCTGTTGGCAGGTAAATGTTGTTGAGGATGGCACGAGGGTGAAGCAACTTGGCGAATAAAGATTGGCATCCGTATTCAGTAGAATGATATTTTTGTGTTGTAATGCAACTAAAAGATATTTTGTATCTTAAACAACGATGTATTATTTGGCAAAAGTAATTATTAATGCATGAAATGGTTTTTGTTAAATTATTCCGTTGCAATGTTTTTAGTAAATGATAATGTGTTTTTAAGTATTATGTTCGATGAATGTCCAACTGTAAGCGTTCCAGGAACGGGGCCTTACAACACAACATGTTTTTTATAGGTGTGAGATGATCTAGTTTCACCTGGCTATACATGTCAAGCGAAGTTTATCAATTTTTCTTCAGGCAAAATTGGCATCTGCAATTTCGCTTCCATCAAATGAAATTACACATGAGTAATTTCGCTTGATGCAACTTTCAAGAGAATTGTTATAAACTTTGACGAATGAAAAGCTATACATTCTAGTACAATCAAGTACATAACAAAATGAAAAAATACTATCATCCAAGCTATTATCACACCAAATGTTCCAACAACTTAAAACTTCTCCAAGTTACAGCCACCATTCAGAGTAAATACATATCCCAATTGCGATCGAGAATCATCGCGATTTGTTTGGAAGCTAGTATCAGTAGAACACTTAACTGTTAGTTTGCCTTCCACACCTCTATATATATCAAAAACACATCCTTAGTCCTTCTCAAGTACTTAAGGATATTTTTTTACTGCAATTCAATCACCTGGATTCTATTTATAGCTACTTGTCATACTCATTACGAAAGATATGTCAGGTCTAGTATATTACATGGCATACATAATGAAACCAATTTTTGAAGCATATGGAACTCTTTTCATTTTCTTCTTATCTACCTTCATTTAAGAAAACTAATTACTATTCTAGTATTGTTGGATCTAGAAAGGCTGTTGCAACCAAAACTAAGTCACTTAGAAGATTTTGAGTACAACATACAAAGGACTTCCGAAGCTAAGTATGGAACTTCCGAAGGAAGAAGGAGCTCTTCCGAAGTCTAAGTGTAAAATGCACTTCCGAAGGAAAACTCCAACTTCCGAAGACAAAGAAGCTACTTCCGAAGATCAAGACTTAAAGACAAAGATCTGAAGTCTACTTTCGAAGTACAAGAAGTCCTCAAAGCCTCGGAAGCATAGAAGCATCTTCCGAAGTATAAGTGGCTTTGGAAGAACTTGTTCTTCCGAAGCCAGTTAACCTTCGGAAGACACTCCTATATCCAGTGGACATAAGTATGGCCTGTCTGACACTCCGCTGCAAATCTCTGAGATACTGCATGGCATTTTCTCAAAAGCCATGTAGTTGACCATACTTTAATCTACTGTTTACCTTTTTATGTTAAGTACAGTTGTCATCTTTAGTTGGTGACAAAAGGTAAGTCATGGACATGTCATGACTACCATATCTTAGATAATACTTTATCTAAGATACCTTAACTATAGCATTGTAGTATTTGCTTTAGTCATAGGTTTCCAGCTGGTATCAAGTATAACCGGCTGTAGGATCTAGTATATGTAGTTTCTCATTGTAACTCTTGTTTTATGCTTGTAAGTGTCTTGTAATCTTGAGTTGAGAAGTAATATATACAAGTACCTTGAAAATATATTTCTGCTTGTTCCTTTGATTACTTATTATATTATTATCAACTCTTGTTAAAGGCATTGCTTCATCTCATTTGAGTGTTATTATAAGCGAGTTTGAGAGAATCACAAGTGTTTAAGTGACAAACCCGATCATGCAATTGGTATCAGAGCTTTTTAGGCTCTTGATTGTGAGATCTTACCATCCTAATCAAACAGTTTTTCACTCCTCCTTATACCTCACTCAAAATGGCCCTCAACAAATCTGAAGTTGAGATGGGAACGATGACCAAAGCTCCCATCATCGCCCCTGAAAACTTCAGGTCTTGGAGCAGAAGAATGAAAGGCTTCATCAGGTACCAGGATAGCAAGATGTGGCAATCCATCGTTAATGGCCCGTATAAGCCAAAAGTAGCTGGTGGAAACGGTGCCATGATCGAGAAGGCCGTTGAAGATTATTCTGATGAAGACAGGAAGAAGCTTGACATAGACAGCAATGCTATGACTGTTCTTATGACTGCAATCCCAAACTCCATCATGGTGGGGTTTGAGCATTGTAAGTCTGCCAAAGAACTCTTTGATGCTCTTGCTCAAATGTACTCAAGCTCGAATGATTCAAAGAAAAACTCACTGAAGCAGCAGTTTGAGAACTTCACCTATGTTGCTGGAGAAACTCTTAGCCAGCAATATTTCAGGTATATGGATCTTATCTCTTCCCTTCAATCTGTGGGAATCACTCATGAACTCAGAGACCTTACTAGAAAGTTTATGAGTGCTCTACCCAATGAGTGGACATTCTACTGTGTCTCCATCAAGAGAACAGAGAATTTAAATACACTCACCATGACCGAACTCTATGGGATCCTTGATGGATACCGTTTGGAAATGGAAAGCAAGAGGGGTCACCAGACAAGCAGACCCTTGAGTTTTCCTGCTAGCAACGCTTTAATGGTTGCTGAAGGCTCAGGCATTTCCCAGTCTCAGCAGTACCTGACCTACACCCAGCAGCCATCTTGTCCATTTGGGCCTTATATCACATTTCCTGAGACTCCAAGGTCTCAACAAGCTCAGCAAAGCTCCTTTCAGGAGGGCTGTGCCTTTGTCTCAGGGAGTGGGCACTCAAATGATTATCAATATTGCTTTGATGATCTAGAGTGTTTTAGCCCAGATGACATAGAGTATGTGGACATAGTCCAACAAATGGCTCTTCTAACCTACAGAGCGAAGAAGTTCTTTAAAAGAACTGGAAGGCAATTCCCTCAGAACCCAATCACCAGCAAGTTTGGGTTTGACAAAAGCAAGGCCAAATGTTACAACTGTAACCAACTTGGTCATTTTGCAAAGGAATGCAAGGCTCCCAAGTCCAACCCGGGAACCTCACAGGCCTCCACACATCCTTCTACACCAAAGCCCACCGGAAAGTCAACTGAAACTGCAACAATGTCTCAAGAAGTTGACTGGAGCTTCATGGTTCAAGATGTGACTCCTGCTCAAGCACTCATGGCAGGAACAGATGAAAACAAGGTATATGAACATCTCTGTACCCCTGCTTGTATTGCTAAGGTTAAACTGTATCAGGACTACAGTATGGAAATTAAATCTGATATTGAGTCTTTAAATATTTTAAAATCTGACTTTAAAAGGGATGAATCTGACTACCAAAGAAAAATTGAGGAGTTAAAGAAAACTGTGTCCCTCTTAAAACATGAACACGCAAACTACAAGACTCAAATCAAGGATTTAATATCCAAATTGACTGAGGCTCAAGCCCAGCTTGTCACTGCTGAGGCTCAAGCCAGGAAGTATGCTATTTCCGAGCAAAACTTCCAAGCCATTCTTGCATCATCCTCTCACTCAAAACTTTGTTATCAAAACAAAGGTGGGTTGGGAACCAATGAAATTGCTCATCCACACTCTTATGAGTCTGTAAGACAACCAAGGTGTGGTACTGAAGAGCAAGAGGTTCCATCTGTTGACCCACCTTCTCAAGAGTCAAAGAGTGATGCAACTATGGAGACCATGACCATCACGGGGAAGGAACAGGTAAATGTGCCCTCCCCAGCCAATATCAAACCCTGACCACCAAAGCCAGAAGAAGCAGGGCAAAGGCAGCCAGAAAAACTGTCAAGAAGGTGGCTGAATCCAAGCTAAAGATAGACCCAAAGCAAAAGGGTGTATTCATATCAACTGGATTCCAGGTGGTTGGACCTTCTGATTCAGGAAAAGAGTACAGTACCAGTACTCCTATCCTACCAAAGGATCAGAAGTTAAAGGGAAAGGTTGCTGATGAGGAGAAAAAGAACAAGAAACAGCAACCCTCTCATTCCCAGAAAGTTAACATTGCATGCATAATGTGTGGTCTGCAAAACCACATGGCTAAAGATTGTTACTACAATCCTGCTAGCACACATTATGCAAATAATGTTAAAAGAGAAGGAGTCAGGGAAGGTTTCACATTTGGACCATATCAAATGGTTCAAGTGATGAAAAAGGGAAAGCTTGTTTCCGAAGCAAGGCTTCTCTCGGAAGAAAACTCTTCTTCCGAAAGGAAAAAGGCTTCGGAAGTTAAAGCTGCAAAGACTCACAAAAGAGTCCCCTTGAAACCATCCCAGAAGAAGACTGCTTCGGAAGAAAAGGTGGTGAAGGTCTCTTCCGAAAAGAAAGAAGCTTCGGAAGAATGCCAAGCTACAAAAGCTTCAACAAGCTCATCTTCTATGATCAACCAAGGGATGGAATGGAAGATCAAGGAAGATGTTGTAGCCCAAACCTCTTCTTCAAAGACATCCATTGAACCCCCATGCATAAATTTTGGTTCAATTATGTCACTATCATTGGAAGAACCCAAGACCAATAAGGCTTGTGTTTCCAATCAAAACTAATTATCTCACCTTATGTGCAGGGACATCCATATGACAAGAATAACAATATCTGGATTGTAGATAGTGGATGCTCCAGGCACATGACAGGGAACAGATCTCTCCTTCAACAATTTCAACATTATGATGGAGGTCCTGTCCAGTTTGGAGGTGAGGCCGGAGGATATATTTCTGGCAGAGGAAGTATATCCAATGGAAAGTTAAAAGTTGACAAAGTTAATTTTGTCAAACAGCTTGAACACAATCTGTTAAGTGTTTCTCAATTCTGTGATCAAAAGCATCAAATGCTTTTCACAAAACATGAGTGCATCATCCTCAAACCTGGGATGACAATTCCTCAGGAATTGGTGCTTCTTAGATCTCCCAGAAGAGGGGATATGTACAAGCTTGATATGAACAATGCTTCCCCAATAGGAGAAGTATCATGCTTTCTTTCCAAAGCTGATGGTGATGAGTCAACACTATGGCATAAAAGAATGTGTCATGTCAATTTTAAGACAATGAATAAATTGGCTAAAAATAACTTGGTACATGGTTTGCCTAAAAAGGAATTTTTCTGCAAAGATAACTGTGTTGCTTGCCTGAAAGGGAAACAACACAGGTCTTCTCATAAATCCAAAGTTGTTAACTCTATCACCACTCCATTACACTTATTGCACATGGATCTATTTGGTCCCACAAGTATAATGAGCATTGGAAGGAAATCATATTGCCTTGTGGTAGTTGATGATTTTACTAGATTTACATGGGTATTCTTTTTAAGAACTAAAGATGAAACTGCTGAAACTTTAAAATCTTTTATTCTTAAAATAGAAAATCAAGTTGATCACAAGGTTAAAATAATTAGAAGTGATCAAGGGACTGAGTTTAAGAACTTTGTTCTTGACTCATTTTGTAACTCAAAAGGGATTGCCAGACAATACAGTGCTCCTAGAACTCCTCAACAAAATGGTGTTGCTGAGAGGAGAAATAGGACACTTATTGAGGCTGCTCGGACTATGTTAGCTGATTCAAAGCTGCCTCTAACATTCTGGGCAGAGGCAGTCAGCACTGCATGCTATGTGCAGAACAGAGTTCTTGTAGTAAAGCCACATGGAAAGACCCCTTATGAGTTATGGAACAAGAGGCCACCGTTCATTGGCTTTCTAAGGTCCTTTGGCAGCAGGTGTACCATACTTAACACAAAAGACAATTTGGCAAAATTTGCTGAAAAGTCAGATGATGCTATCTTTGTTGGATATTCCTCCATTCTAAAGCATACAGAGTTTATAATATTAAAAACCAACAATTTGAGGAATCTTCCAACATTGTAGTTAATGAGCACACTCCTTGTGTTAGGGGGAATGGCCCTGATCATATCTTTGATTTAGAATTGTTTCCAAACTATTCTAAACCATCTTGTGAGAATGTTTCAGCTGGAACAGGTGCTCAAAGTAATTCTGATGAAGATCAACTGTTTGAGCTTCCCAGACCTATTCCAAGTTCTCCAAGAGCTGCAACAAATCAAGCTCCCACTATTGAAAGATCTGACAGCATAACCATTTCAAGAGATAGTGGAACTTCAACAAGGGATTCACCTGCTGATTTTCAAACCTCTTCAGGTGATCCTGCACAACACCAAGCTGATGGAAGCAGCATTTTGAAGGAACAGGCAACTGTTAATGATGCTTCACAGCAAAGAAATGATGATGTTTCTCTTTCATTCAATCAGTCCTCATTGAATGAGCTTGAAACAACAGCTGGACCAAGTATTCAAGCTCCTGAGCAAAATATGTCCAACTTGGACTTATCTTTGCAACTGGAGGTGATTCCAAGACTCAGAATTCACAATACTCATCCAGCTGAAAACATCATAGGGGAAGTCTCTGAGGGTGTGAGAACAAGAGGACAAACTCATAATGGGAATGTCTGCTTGTACTCATGCTTCTTATCCCAAATGGAACCCAAGAAGGTGGAAGATGCCTTGAAAGATAGTAGCTGGGTTGAATCAATGCAAGAGGAGCTGCTTCAATTCAAAAGACAAAAGGTTTGGAACCTATGTCCGCTACCATCTGGTCAAGTACCTATAGGCACCAAATGGGTATTCAGGAACAAAAGAGATGATAGAGGCTTGATTATCAAGAACAAGGCAAGACTGGTGGTTCAAGGATACACTCAAGAGGAAGGAATCGATTATACTGATGTCTTTGCACCTGTTGCAAGACTTGAGGCAGTTAGGATCTTCCTTGCTTATGCTGCATCCAAGAATTTCACTGTCTACCAGCTTGATGTCAAGTGTGCCTTTCTATATGGGGATATAGATAGGGAAGTCTACGTATGCCAGCCTCCAGGATTTGAAGACCCACAGCATCCAAACTATGTGTGCAAGTTGGATAAAGCTCTATATGGGCTGCACCAAGCACCTAGGCTGTGGTATGAGACATTGTCTCAATTTCTCCTGAAGAATGGTTATACTAGAGGTACCATTGATAAGACTCTCTTCATTAGAAAGTCTGGGAAAGACATTTTGCTTGTTCAAGTCTATGTTGATGACATCATATTTGGTTCCTCAAATGACCAAATGTGCAAAGACTTTGAAGCATTATGAAGAAGAAGTTCGAGATGAGTTCCATGGGAAAAATGGACTTTTTCCTTGGAATTCAGGTAAAGCAATTGAAGGAAGGGTTCTTCATCAATCAATCTAAGTATGTCAATGATATCTTAGAGAGATTTGATATAAAGGATTGTAAAGCAGCTAAGACACCTATACCCAGAAACCATGATCTCTGCCCTGATTCTGAGAGGGAGGATACTGATCAACATCAGTATAGAGCAATCATTGGTTCTCTGATGTATCTCACAGCAAGTAGACCTGATATCATGTTTGCAACTTGCATCTGTGCAAGATATCAGGCTGCTCCAAAGGTGTCTCACCTAATTGCTTCCAAGAGAATCCTCAGATACCTCAAAGGAGCACCTAAATTAGGTCTCTGGTATCCAAGAAATAGTGATTTTAATCTCTATGGTTACTCTGATAGCGATTATGGTGGCTGCAACATCAACAAGAAATCAACATCAGGTGGATGTCAATTTCTTGGTGGAAGGATCATCTCATGGCAATGCAAAAAGCAATCATGTGTCTCTACATCAACTGCTGAAGCTGAATACATTGCTGCTGCTAGTTGCTGTGCTCAGCTGCTGTGGATTCAAAACCAGATGATAGACTATGGATTCAACTTCATGAGCACTCCTATCCACATTGACAACAACAGTGCTATATCCATTACTGAAAATCCAGTGAAGCACTCCAAGACAAAGCACATTGATATCAGGTATCATTTCATTAGAGATATTCATGAGAAAAATCTTATCAAACTAATCAAAGTTGATTCAAATGAACAATATGCTGATTTGTTCACTAAAGCATTTGATGAACAGAGATTTAAATATCTCATTACAGCTATTGGGATGATAAACATTGATTAGTTAATCTCAATTGAAAACCTTTTTAATGTGTAAAGTCTTATGTCAAAACAATCTAAGCCCTGTTACAAAAGATCTTTTCTTAAATTTATCTAAGTATAAATTCTTCCGAAGAGAAATTAACCCTCGGAAGATATCTTGCATATCTTCCGAAGCAAATTTCTCACAGGATAATTTTCTTCTCGGAAGAGTGTTAAGTCTCGGAAGAAGCGATTGAGTTCACATCAGATCTACTTCCGAAGCACTTAACACACTCCATCTGAAAGCAACATATACTCTCGGAAGTAAGCAATTTACCTTCGGAAGTAGATTTGCCTTCGGAAGAACTTTACCTTCGAAAATGCTTTATACTCGAAAGAAAGATTTTACTGTGTAACGGAAATCTTTTGGGCCCCACACTGTAAAAAGTAAAGATTTTGTTAATGATGTCGGATTATTTAAATGGTCTAACCTTACCGCCCATGTCACATCATCCACTGAACCCTCACATCATCTTATCCAAACCACCCTTTAAACCGCCATTTCACCCATTTAAATACTTCCGGTTAATCACTTACACTCTTTTTACCCAAATTACTGCCCTAAAAGCTTTCTTCTTCTCCAACTTACCTTACTCCGAACTATTCTTCTGTCATCTTTTCTAATGGCCTTAAACCCTCAGCACAACCAGGTCGCACTCCTTGACTCTTCAAGGGATGCGACTTCTCAGATATCATTTCTTTCCTAGCCCAATCTTCATACTACACTGCTTTGACCGTAAACCCACCATCTACTCAAACCAAATGTCCGAATTTTGGGCAAATGGTCGGATTGAAACCCTAAACGGGGTTCGAGTTATAAGGTCAAGCATTTGTGGCCAAGAGTTGGTCATCTTGAACAGATCATCAGGGAGCATCTCGAGCTCCATGATGAGGGCGCTCCGACGGAATTCCCCAAATCAGATTTAGATAGTTCTTATCTCCAAATGGGATACGGTGGAGATGTAAGCAGGTCAACGGTCTACAAATTCAACTTCTCCTACAAGTGGAAGTTCCTGCTGCATGTGGTTCTTCACTGTCTATCTAACAAATCTGGGGGATGGGATCAAATCCCGTATGAACTCGGGTGCTTAGTTCACGGGTTGGTACAAAGCCTCCGCTTCAACTATTCAAGGTTTGTGCTGACTAACCTTATGGGAAATCTTCAAAGGGACACATTCTTTATGTATCCCAGGTTTCTCCAGCACATCATCAACTGTGAGCTGGATCAGGGTAAGCTTGTCTGTGCAGCTGCTCTGTCTGCTCCCCAAATGAGGCCGACCATCTTCAAGATCTTGAAGAGAGTGTCTACCAACTACACTGGAAGAGATACCGCACTACTTCCAGGTATGATTGAGCCAATGGCTCCTGGTGACATCCCTGTTCACCCCACAGTGATGAACCCACACCAGCAACTACCCTCACAATCCCAAATCTACCTTCTCCACCCATTACTGTTACATACCAGAGACGTACCAAACGAACCCTTGTTCAATCTACTCTGATTGAACAAGCCCCTCCTCTTCAATCCAAAAAGGCTAGAGTGGAACAAAGGGCTCCCACTCAGCCAGAGGTCCACCCATCCTTCACTATTGACCTCAATATGGGTCTTGAGTCTCCTCAGTCTCAGACCCATGAGCCCAAAACCCCAGCTGATAGCCCTCAGGGTGAGTCTCTATACTCCCCTGAGCAGCCACAAAGGGACAGCTCAATGCCTTTTGACATTGATCAAAGTCCCGGGTCATTAGGTCTTCACTCCTTTTCTTTTACTGACCTTTTGACCGGAGCTGGTGAAGAGATTATGTCTCTTAAAGGCGATGAAGTTGATCCACAACACCCTCTCAAGGATCAACAGAGCCTAGAGAGACCCC
Source organism: Flaveria ramosissima (assembly GCA_025215565.1). Classification (NCBI taxonomy): domain Eukaryota; kingdom Viridiplantae; phylum Streptophyta; class Magnoliopsida; order Asterales; family Asteraceae; genus Flaveria; species Flaveria ramosissima. Next base: position 28,586,864 of record CM046036.1, read on the forward strand.
TTATCTCTAGCCCACACCAGCAAAGCCCTACTGAGGTGAGTCCCACTGATGTGGAGGGGACTCATGTAGATTCAGCTGCCACTACTGAAGGAGCCTCAATGGATCCTCAGGACAGTGGTAACGACAGTCAGACTGAATCTACGGCAACCATGCCCTTTGATGCCTCTGAAAGAGACATCATTGTGCAAGGGAAACCAGGGTGCCAAGAAACCACATCTGGTGGTGAGGATGAACATACCAGGTATGTTACCTCATCTCCCCGTGATTCTTCAAAAGAAGATGAGGGAAGTATGCAACTCACCATTCAAGACCTACTTTCTAAAGTCTCAAACCTTGAATCAAAGGTTAAGACTTTAGAGGATAGGTCTGCCACTCAGCAACTTGAGATTGAAACTCTCAAGGCCAAACTAGCTGAGAAACAGATTGAGAGATCTGTTAGGCATGTACCAGTTCAGGTCTCCTTGACCTCTTCCTCTAGCTCATCTAGCTCTCAGGATGATGCTACCAAAAAGGGGGAGAGTGTTGAGAGACAAAGCCAAAGACAGAAACCCAAGGTCAAGCTCTTACTTCTTTGAGCTCAAGATATCCAATGCAACAAGGTGCTATTTCCCTGAGCCTCCTCCAGTTGTCTTTCAAGTGGATCAAAGGATGCTCCAGGATCTCAATAGGTTCTTCAACAAGTTCCTTTTGGAATCCCTCATAGAACAGCCTAGCCCAGATATCTTGATTTACTTCGGAGCTCAAGAGCTTCAGAGGTTGAATGCACCTCCTACCACTGTTGAGGAAGTTGGTCAACCTAAGGTCCAAGTGGAACCTGAGATTAATTTCGAAGGGGAAACTAGGACTGATGGCCCAGCAACTGAAACAGTTGGGACAGAAAGTGCATTTTCACAGACTTCCGAAGCACAATTCAAAGCCTCGGAAGAACAAGCTCAAACTTCCGAAGCTGAGATTGCTGCTGCGGAAGGACTATTTTCTCTTTTCGATGATCTAATAGTCACAGATGCAATTCTGGAACTTGCATCTGAGGTTAATAGGGAGGACTTTCTCAGCCAACCATTGGCTCTAACATCTGCATTGACTCCAGCTCCCACCTCTACTACCCAACCTGGATCTTCTATCCAAGAACCCCCAAAGTCTAGCACTTCCGAAGACATAAAAGGCAAGAGGAAGATGACTTCGGAAGAGCTTCAGGAAGAAGAAAGGTTGGAGAAGCTCAAAAGGAAAGGTAGACTACCAACTGGGAAACTGTTAGCTGCAAGTACCAAAGCAGCTGCAGCCAACCAGGAGGCAGTCAACAATCGAAGAAGGGTAGAGGTTATAGACAGACTTGTCAGTCTAGGGGCTGCTTCTGAAGATGTACTCCTGCTACCATTAGAGGAGTTGATAGAGCTGGAAAAGGCAACCTTGCTGCTAAAACAGCAAAAAGAAGAGGCTGCAAGGTTGGCCTTAGAAGAGGAAAGGCAAAGAAAGGAAAGGGAAGCTCTGCAGCTCAGGAAAGAAAGGATCACTTTCCTACTCTCCAGAGGATTCTCTCAAGAGGAGTTGTCTCCACATAACAGTGATACGATCTTATGGCTCTTCAACAAAGAGCAAGATCAAATGGAGAAGGAGAGAAAAAGAGCTGCAAGGGAGAAGCTTGTGGAAAAGAGGAAGAAAGAAGAAGAAGCTGGACTGTCTGCCGCCAAGAAGATAGGTGAGAAAGCCTGGATGAAGAGTTGTCTTAAAGCTCACAGCTTCTCTGGCAGGCAGGTGGGTCCCATGTCTGAGAAGACTCTCCAGCGACATGTCAGTGACATCAAGGCTGACATTCGCGCAGGGAGAAGGAAAGAGATGTATAGAAGGGGACAGGGGATGACCTTCAAAGCAACCTCTCAACCCAAAATCCAAACCCAACCTCAACCTGAACCTATACCCTTTCCCTTCCCAATCAAAACCAAACCCACTTCTAAACCATTCACCCCTGAACCTACACCATCACAACCACCAACCTCTTCACCTCAACCACCTAAACTACCCATCATCCAACCCAAAACCTTAGCCAGAACCCAAACTTCTAAACCTACCCAACAACCAATCAAACCATCCCCTCAGCCTTCCAAACATCTCTCTATGGAGGAATTCAAGGCGGTCAAGACTAAGCTCATCAACTGTACAACTCTGAGCGACATCTCCTGTGAGGAGGATTCAGTCAACTTGACTTATGTTGATGGATCCTCAAGTTCCCTCACAAGAGATGAGTTTCTTGATCTGCCTAGAGGAACTTTGGACCAAGCTGCAAAACTCCTTGGCCTCAATTCAGATACATTGAATGAGGAAGAAAGAAGCTGAGGAGAAAGCTGGTGACTCTACCGGATACAAAGAAAGGAGACAGGGTACCAAGACAATCTCTTGCACCCAGGAAGAAGATAATCCAGTGGAGGTTCGAAGACTCTTCTCACAACTTTGTTGTTGAGAGAGAGAATGGAGAGCTCAACAGGCTGAGTGCCTCATCTCTGCTACACTTAAGCAGGTTTGACATTGCTGAGTTAGCAGAGAAACCATTCTCCAACCCTTCAAACTCCGATGTAGCTGCCCACATCAGAAATCATCTAGGCAGCCTTCATATGGCCGAGCTTACTGCTAGAAGCAAGGTTGAAGAGGAGTTGAAACTGAGAGAGGAGGAGGAAAGGAAAGGATCAGCAACCAAAGGCAAAGCCTTTCTTTAAATGGTTGAAGGTCCTGAACTTGAGACCATAGTTAGATGGGAGTATGACTATAACTCCCGTCAACTAACTCTCTTCAGGGGGTCACAACAGAGGGTACATGTCATTCAAAGTGATAGACTGGATCTCCTATCCACGAATGACTTGTACAAGCTTCTCAGCACTACTTCCGGGAAGAACAGAGAGACAGACAAATATCTTTTGTCCCTGGTGCTGAAAGCTTTAAGAAGCAGAAATAAGTGAAGTTTTGGTAGCATCAGCCTAGGGGGAGTTTGTTGGATCTAGAAAGGCTGTTGCAACCAAAACTAAGTCACTTAGAAGATTTCAAGTACAACATACAAAGGACTTCCGAAGCTAAGTATGGAACTTCCGAAGGAAGAAGGAGCTCTTCCGAAGTCTAAGTGTAAAATGCACTTCCGAAGGAAAACTCCAACTTCCGAAGACAAAGAAGCTACTTCCGAAGATCAAGACTTAAAGACAAAGATCTGAAGTCTACTTCCGAAGTACAAGAAGTCCTCAAAGCCTCGGAAGCATAGAACCATCTTCCGAAGTATAAGTGGCTTCGGAAGAACTTGTTCTTCCGAAGCCAGTTAACCTTCGGAAGACACTCCTATTATCCAGTGGACATAAGTATGGCATGTCTGACACTCCGCTGCAAATCTCTGAGATACTGCATGGTGTTTTCTCAAAAGCCATGTAGTTGACCATACTTTAATCTATTGTTTACCTTTTTATGTTAACTACAGTTGCCATCTTTAGTTGGTGACAAAAGGTAAGTCATGGACATGTCATGACTACCATATCTTAGATAATACTTTATCTAAGATACCTTAACTATAGCATTGTAGTATATGCTTTAGTCATAGGTTTCCAGCTGGTATTAAGTATAACCGGCTGTAGGATCTAGTATATATAGTTTCTCATTGTAACTCTTGTTTTATGCTTGTAAGTGTCTTGTAATCTTGAGTTGAGAAGTAATATATACAAGTACCTTGAAAATATATTTCTGCTTGTTCCTTTGATTACTTATTATATTATTATCAACTCTTGTTAAAGGCATTGCTTCATCTCATTTGAGTGTTATTATAAGCGAGTTTGAGAGAATCACAATTGTTTAAGTGACAAACCCGATCCTGCAAGTATGGTTTTGTGAGCCATAGCAATATTACCCTTTTGCAAGCTTGCATCTTATGACCTTGTCAATATATGTACTTTGACTTATACCAATAAGCCACTTCAATCTATCTCTAGATTTTATTTCTACAATATAGGTAGCTATGCCAAGATCTTTCACTGTGAAACATTTGCTTAACCATGATTTTATGTCTTTAACCATCAGAATTTTATTTCCAATAAGCAATCTCATCTACATACAAGATCAGGAAAGTAATATAGCTCCCACTTTCCTTCTTGTAAACATAGCGCTTAACAAATCCAATAAGTAATATGTCATCTACTTTGACTTATACCAATAAGCCACTTCAATCTATCTCTAGATTTTATGGTGTTTCATGTGGAGTGAGTTCTCAGATGATCGCATACTTAACAACAAAATAATAATTAAAACCAACAAAGCCTTCACCAACCTAAGAACCCTTGTACCTGGCTCGGAGAATATTTTACCATCACCCTAGTTACCTCATCACCAAATTACCACACCCAATTCCCACCCTTGCCACGAGCTTTGGGATCCAGCAAAAGATGAAACTTGACAGGAAGATCCAAGCTCCCATTATCATGGGTCCCAATGGTGCTTCAAGTTTGACTACTCATGATAAAGGCACACTAAACGGGCAAAGCAAAAAGTTTTAGCCCAAAACCATGCTCTCAAAACAATCATGGCCCAACAAGACAATTTAACAAAAACCTAGGAAGCCTTGGTAAGAGAGTGCATGGTCTCGAAGGCATTATTTATGAAGTTAGGCTGAAATTTTAAAGTCAAGTCGAAGATACTTGAACCTCACAGTGAACTACTCCAAATAGTTCAAAATTGCCCAACCTCCTAGACCTTAAGAAGTCTTGTCTAGAAAGAAGTTGAAATGAAGTTTCTTAAGGTGCAACTTATAGATGTAGATAGACAGCAAAAACAAAAAAGGGTCCCTACTCTATAAGATGGCCCATGGAGACTGCTAACCATATTGTTTGTAAGAACAACCTTTTACCCGTGATCGTTACCGATGACAATGTTCTCACAAACTTCCTTATCCTTAAGCCTTTAGTTAAAAGAACAAGCCTAGATCAAAGCCAGGCTAGAAAATCTTCTCCGACAAAGAGTACGTCCTCAAATAGTATGAATCAGAGACCGTCCATAAGTAAAGTAAAAGATCTGTCTGCATACAAAGAAAGTCCCTGATGATAGCTTTATGATGGCCATCGCCATAGTCCTAGAGATGATACTAGTTTGAAAGGAGAATCTCATCTCCTCTACACTCCCTTATCTAGAGTAACTAGACATGATTGACATCCATAGCTTTAATCATTACCGATTCTTATAAATAATCAAACGGCAGCTTGTTGCTATAGTGGATTACAGTAGTTTATCACCAGCCAATTAGTTTTAATATTTCTTGAACGACATGATAAGTCAAGCAGGTCACCAGGCATATCCACAAGCAGAAGTTTCATACTACTCTTATTGGTGCTAGTTAGGTCAATTGATTGGCCACAAACTAATAACATATAAAATTGAAAAATTCCATTAATGTGGTGGCCCTTGTCGTTTGTGAAACAAGGCAATATCACTCAACTTTTTCTTCTTTTTTTAATGTAGCGCCACATGTACAATTATAATAATTAAATATATATTATGGTTTGGTTTGGTTTGGTTTGGTTTGGTTTGGTTTGGTTTGGTTTGGTTTGGTTTGGTTTGGTTTGGTTTGGTTTGGTTTGGTGAGGTTGTGAATGGGAGTGAAAAGATTGAGTTTAAATGGGCTGGATAGATGAAAAAGAAAGAAATTGGTATTTTAATGAATAGTTTGGTTAGGTTCGCTTGTAAGTGGAAGTAGTTTCAGTAACATCTTTTAAGTTTCTTGTACATGAAGTTAAGTCTAGGTTATTGATAGCAAAGATACCCCACTCCTAACCCTAATAAAATAGGTTGAGTTTTAGATCGCCAAAAATAGAATGCCAACTCTTGTGAGATAAAATTGGGACAATAGAAACCTAAAAATCAAAAACCCGACTAACTTGGTTCTAGATCTCCTAGTTGATCGGCCACTAGAAAAACCCTAAATTCGCAATCGATGTACAACGTAATTATTGAAAATAAATAATGAAACTTGTAAATTTACATATAGCTAAAGAATGTTTTCTGTAATTTACTCGGTACAATTTTGGCTTGTCGTTTAGATTCGTTCTTGTGGTGATTAAATTTAATTTTCATCGATTAGTAAGATAAGAACACAACTTCATATAAACATCTACTCTAAATTAAATTTCAGCCAAATTATTGGTTATGATATATTATAGTTAATCAATAAGTATGAACTGTTAGGTGCCAAAAGCTTAAAGAAAAATATAATTAGAAAATGGCCCCTATAAGCATGCTCAATTGAGTATGTCTTGCCCATTAAAAAAATGAGTATGTCTTGCTTCTAATTACTTTAAGTAGAAGTGACTTTGAATCCCGAGCTCCACATTCAATTTGTTGAACTCTTAACCTCTTCGTTCTTTGGCATCGAGAAAACATGCTTGAAGAATGTCTTATTTTATATTCTTTTGCAAATTTACCTAATACCCTAATAACGCATCTCTGTTCTTAAATGGTAACCCGTCAAAGAAAAAGGTATTTGATAACAAACTTAATATTTCACTTTAGAACCCAACGCTGAGGTTCATCGGAGTTCTCATAATAATCAAGTTGAAGTCGCCTTGTGTTAGCCGGACCTTTAACAAGATTTGTTAAATATTTTTCAAGAAATCCACCAAGATTTCAAATTTTCTACATAGGGATTTAAGTTCAAAGCTTAGGATCGCAAATCACCTGAAATGAAAAAGGCGTTCATAGTCAGAGTAGTTATGTTTTTTTAGATTAAAGGTTCAAACCCGACCTATAACAAGTTGATGTAAATTAGTTGTTGTGTAAATTTAAAATTATGTTCAATGAATATAGAAATAGGTTCAATGAATATACGAATATACAAGTGGTCAAGAAACCAAGTGGGGATGCAAAGATTGCAGCAACTAAAAATTGAAACTTTAGAAAGTATGGCAAGTGGACAAACACGGGCATGGATTGAATATAAATTTTGAAGTAGTTGGAAAGGTTAATCAAAGTACGAAGCCACTATACAAGATTGATGTTTTGAGTTTCAAAAAGAAGGATTCATACATTTGATTTTTAGCCACTATACTAGCGCAAATAATAAGAACATTCCACTTAAATTGTTTACATGACGGAGTTATGTTGAGAACTTTTTCTAATTGTTTACATACTTTAAAGTGTTTTATATGAGACTAACGAAATTTAGAGATGGCGTATTTATATGACTTATACATATATATTTAATTTTATGTGCTCAGTAGTCCAATTTTAATTAAATATCACTAATTTTTAATTTGATGTATTTGAAATATCCTAAATAACATCCACGATCCATTCATTTGAACTTCAAAGTTTGGTATGCCTACACATGACACATATAATCCATGATCCAGGAGTATACAAGCCGTCCTCTCTCCCTTCATAACTTTCTTTGACTTGAACATGCTGACATCTAAAAAATAAAGAAAACGAACATATGAGTTTTTATACCAAGTTATATAACGTAGCAACGGTTTTATAATCATAGAGATAAGAACAGTATAACAAACGAAAACAAACATGCCCGTAAGAATAAGATAACAGCAAACATTTTCTTTACCCTATGAGGTAGAAATGATGCATTGAATAAGACCACCAACTCAAAACATAAAATATTAGCACACTATATAGCATATGATCATGTATACACAAACTATATCTCACAAGTTCATAGCAAAGTATCCACTGCTATATCAAGAAGGCCCCTTGACTATATACACATATACATCCAACATTAACACATTATGCAAAGGTCACTCTAATTTGCACACATTATCTTCCAAGTCAAGAGTGGGCAATCTTGCACCAAAATTCTAATAATGTCAAATCATTATAAGGCTTGAAATATTCAAAAATCATCAGGGATAAATGCAACCAAGTGGTGAACGTACTTGAGAACAAAAAACATTTGAAAAAAAGTTTACTTCCATAGGATGCGACCCGTCTCCTAGTTGTAATGGGTTCAAATTGCAAGCCCAAAATTGGGTGGCTCACTAGCTCGATAGTTGAGTAGACCCGACAACACTTCTTGACGAGTTTCAAAAGTAACATGAAATACAATAACAAAAAATATTATAAAATCAATCATCCACTTCATTTTTATATCTTTGGATAAAGCAAGAGCAAAAAAATATCAGTTTTAAACATCAAACAGGTTTTCGTAACCAGCTAATTGTATAAGTTTGTCGGTTAGCAAAAAAAAACAATCCAAACTACTTATTTTCATGGGTCGAAATTGCCACCTTTTGCAAGAATCCCTAATCTCCCCACACCAGTTCCAAACAAAAAAGAACGTATTAAGGGGAAGAATTATTAGGAAAAAAATAAGTTAACTGCATCTTAAAAAGTGATGTAGCAACAGAAAAGTATAAATTAAATACCTAGAGTATAAGCATGTTGCTAGATAGCATCAACCGCTTTAATGCCAGCATTTTTATCCCATGCCTCTGGTGGTGCAGCGTCTGCCATGATCTTTTCCTGACCACGCCAAAGTATCTGAACACCAAACAAAAATCACATTTTACCCAAAGAAACCAAAAACTATTTCGCAATATGTGACTGTACCTTGTCAATTACACCAAACTCTTTTGCTTTAGTCGAATCCATATAAAATGGTCTTCTCATCACTTGTGTTACAGTTTCCACAGGCTGATTCAATAAATATGATGCAACCAATACATTAAATGTACATCATAGTTCAACTGATAAACATAGACTAATTGAACTGATTACTCACATTTTCGGTGTGCTTTGCCAAGAGGCTAACAAGCGTGTCCTTGTTTACAATTACCTATTAGTAGAGAAAAGATCAAAAATAAGAAATAGAAGCGAAACTTTTATACTAGCAACTTAACTACTCTATGTGAAACATCCAAAAAAATTGACAAGGCTGGAGGTGCGGAATGATGGTTGGTCAAATGGGTCAGACCACGCCAGGATGGGTTGACCCATCATAACACTTTTTTGTCCACTTCTCTAACAAATTAGAAGCAATAAACGCATAATTCATGATTATGAAACAATATTATCATAATAAAAAAGTGAACTTACCAATGCAACAAATTAAGAAATAGACTTAGGGTAACTATAAACATGTTTGACTTGTTGCCCATTTACCTAAAGAAATATATTTTACCCATTGAGAATAAAAACAGCACTATTAAGAGTTGTTATAAAAGTAAATGGCTCAAAACTGCCAAATTTGGTACTCAGTAAAGCAAAACGAACAGTGATATCACAACAGATAAGAGCTCAAGATTGATGATGCTGATTAAGATACCACAAACATAGTTGTCAATAGCTAATAGCGGTAAATAGCAACAAGCCACCTATATATTGCATAGCGAATAGCGGTAAATAGCGACCGCTATTTCATGTTTAGCGATTGAGTAGGATAATATGTAAGAATGTTTTAAATGCAATAAATAAGCATGTTTAGCAATAAAGTAGTAGAAAATCTAAGCAACTAATGGAAGCTTTGAAATAATGCATGCGAGCTTAGGTGTAAATTAGACAGGAACCAAGAATATTAGAAACTGAAAATAGCCTATGATTTGACGAGTAAACAAATAACTGTACAACAGTACAAGGAGCTAAAAAAACAGAACCTGCTTCAAGACATGATATATGCAATTTTCTTCATAACAAATTATGCACATGGACAGAAAGATCTTATATTAGGTACTTGTATAATTGTTAAGGTAAAAAAGTGCCAAAGTAAGTGAAAGAATGTAATATAGCAAAACCATAACAAATAACTTATAGTATGTTCAAGTGGCTAAAGATAACATATACTTTAGCTGAAAAGGAAGCTATATGAGAAAGAAATGAGATAAATCTGGCAAATGATAGTTCACACATATTAACACAAAATTAGTCGAATACAAAAAAAAATTAACACCAACCTCCTTTGCACGTATGAGAACATCACTGCCTGTCATTAACCCGGATGACGGAATACGAGGCTGTTGTATCATGGCTAAAACAAAACAAAAATTTGTGATTAGATGAGAGCAGCAAACAGTAGAGATGGTCAAGATATCTAGTAAAAAGATAAACTATTATGCACCTTTTGCATGGGGCATCATAAACCTTTTGCCCTTAGTCCCTGCAGCAAGCAACAGACATGCATGACCTATAGCAGCTCCAACTCCAACAGTATGAATCTGCACATTATATTATAAAAAATAGAGTTGAAAAGACAACATAAAAAGAGCAACTAATTCTGCAAAGTTTTATATTATCTAAAAAACAGAAGACTCCTAGACTTATAGCTGTCACCGCATAACTTGTGTCCACAGTTGCTAAAAACATTTCTAATATCATTGTTAGTACTTAAGGCTTAGACCTTAGGTGCTTGCAACATTTTGTGCATTAAGTACTAATATGAACAAAAAACACTATAACACTGAAGACAATCAGCATTTTAAGGAAAAGTTTAGCAGCCAAAATCAAATGTAGTTGCAGATAAAAAAGGGAATAAATCAGGTTTATGTTACTCAAAAACCAAAATAACACATGATCCAGGCATTTATCTTCGCTTTTATACTGAGAAAATATATGATCTGTATTCTTTAACAAGAAGAAAGTAGAAGATGGACAAACATTGCTACATGAAACATTATAAACGTAAAATATGTAGAGTAGATTGTGAGATTTTAAGAAAATGTGCTTTTCAAAAGAGAAAACATGTGTACACTGAGGCGTATTTTTCAATCAGCATGTAGAGTAGATTGCTACATGAAACATTTAAATATGCTGATTGAACCGCCTCGTCCAAAGAGGCGTACACCCCATCTGAACCCTATGAGGCGCCGCCTCATATACGTTTTCTTATCGCCTCGTCTCGAGGCGTACGCCTCGAACGTTTTTTTAAACCATGGTACACTCTGATATAGAGATGTATAAGTTTCCTAGAGAATCAGCAATATGTTTACTTTGTTCACTATTCTAATTAGCAAAACCATCCCATGCCTCAATTCAATCAGCATATTTTAATAATGTTAATAACAAACAACTTGCTTTCAACCATGCACCTAGACATGTCAAATGGACAATTTATGATCCACAGATAAACAAATGAACGGTGTGCAAAAACACCAAGTAAAACCCAGCTTTTATAATGTGCTAATGTAAGTCAACTGTGCAAAATATTCGCCTTCATATCTTAATGCAGTAAACAGAAATTAAGTTGAAAAGTAGAACTTACACAAATCTTTGAAATACATTGTAACAGACATCAGGCAAGTAATGTACCTCATTTTTTAATTGCATCATAGCATCATAAATCGCAAAACCCTCTGTTTCCATTCCAACCTGGTCATAGTAAGCAAAATCAAAAGATGACATAACTGTTTATTTTCTCATTTAAATAGACAGTACAGGGATAATCACATGTGATATCCATCACGGAGAAAAAAAAAAGAAAAAAAAAGAAAAAAAAGAACCTTGTTATAATTTATAACTAAAAGGAATTCATCCAAACTAGTAGAGAATCCTTATTTAATACTCCAATAAACTGCAAAACATGAGTGTGCAGCTTCTGGAGTTATCATCAAGTATATAGAAAATCTTACAGCTTCACCACAGCCAGATCAACACATTGAAAATGTGCAGGTTGCACAACCCGTCAAAAACAAGTCAGGCTGGGTTAGATTAAACTACAGAAATTATCGTCGGCATTTTATTTTATTTTATAGACAACAAATTAAAAAATGATGACAAAAACACATTAACAAGTAAAGATTATTTTTTAATAGAACAGTATGAGGTTGTAAACATTTTGAATACACCTTGGGAGACTTTTGATGCATTTGACCCAATAAAAGAATAGAATTGACCCGCATTTAGGTACATGGGTGAAACTTGCCAACTCTAGAAAAAATCTAGGAGCATGATAGGGGAAGGCATAGACAGAGCAATAAACAAATCAATTAGCAAAACCCTTGAAAAACCTTAGCACAGATTCAACCAAGCTCTGCTGTCCAAATTCACACAATACAAAACATTTAAAAAAGAAAGAAAGAAAGAAAGAAAAAAAAAGCTCAAATAAATAAGGCTCACCGATTCACCATCATCACGAGTAGTTCCAGTGGAATTAATATAAAGATATATTGGCTCTTTGGGATCCATCCATTGCAGATACATTAATTCTGCAATGATGAGCTCTGTTACCGCTGGTACCAGCTGATACAAAGCCATAATAAAGTGGTTGAATGATTTATTTAGAAAATAAATAAAAAGGCACATTGTTCTTTGTATCATGTAAATTTACAAGAGCATGATAGTAAAAAAAATGCAATTACCGGCATGCCAAGGTACACTATTCTTCCATGGAGAAGCAATGATGGCAAATCTGGAGGAGGCCTCCTTGGCCTGTGTTCATTGTAAGAAACGGATCGTTCCACCTAATAATACAATTACAACTGTTATCAATATTTGTTAACCGCAGTAACTAATTTTCTGAAACACAGAGAAGTAATTTATATCTGCTACCACATAGTATAGTAGAAGACAAATCTACTTAAGATGAGACAATTAAGTGATCGAGTTCTTTCTTTCACACTTCATGGAGGCATGAAGCCTTTACTGGGCTGTTCTAATGTTTTAAGCCTTTACACTCGTTTGTGTAGAAGTATTCACATAGTGCAACTCAAATAAAACAAAATAAAATCAATAATATAACTGCAAAAATCAAAAGAGAATGACTTTGACAATATCACAAGGTCAATGACGCTACTTGAAACATTATTGCAGTATAAGTGAACGTAATGTATAAAATGAAGTGGTTGTCTTGTGCATATTTTGTAGCATAGATTATGCTCTAGTGCATTCTTCCCTGAGTAAAAGTGATACAAGATAGACATATCACATTATCACAAAGCCAGGAGGGCAAAGCATTAAGTTCGCATCAGAATGTGTTCCCTTGAAAGTGGCTAAGGGTTATAGAATATGAAGTGATCAAGGATAATAATCACATAGAAGAAATGACAAGGTTTCCTTTGAATCAAAGTTCATGTAAATCAGAATTGTGTTGTTCAAGATATGAACTATTCAAGATTCATGAGCAATGCAAAATTAGGCTGCAGACTGTTTTAATTTTTAAAATAGAGTTTCTTTGTTCATACATTCAGAGTTGTTCTTCGTCTTGTGCTCGTTTACGTTTGTGTAGCAAGTGACACCCTTGAGATCTATATCAACAATTAATCAACTGTTGTGGTATTACTATTATCTTGGTTTCTATAATCAAATTCCCTGTCTTTATATCAGGTATTGACCACAATCTGTTATCTTAATAACTTCAGTAAAATTAAACTCTGATTATGCATCAAGGTTCTATTTATTTTCCTATCTACCCTTAAGACATTGTTGGCATTAATGGATACAATACTTCACACTATAACAGCATAATTACCTTCCAAGTTGTATTTCATTCTTGTTTAATCTTAAAAAAATACAATAACTTTTTTTTTAGAATCCCAATACTCTAAAGGGTTAATTGCACCAAACTGCATGTAACAAAATTTTCCCCAATTTTGCTGCAAGTCTAGTACATCAAAGTCCACAAATAAGACCGTTATATTCTATTTCTTCTCTTTTTAGGAGACCATGTAACCAAAGGTAATCACATGTTACACCTTTTTGGAAACCAATAAAGCATTATACTTAAATTTATACAAAAGAAATAAAACACTGCATTTCGTTCTCTCACTGGCACACAGTCAAATCATAAACGTAAATCATTTGTTTGCTTTTCTCTAATCTACCAAGTTCCAAATTGAGCTTAGGGTTTAGTTGCCTCTATGACGCTTACCCAATTCTAAAAGAAAGATAGAATAAATCAAGAGTTCTAATGTAACAGCAGAAAACAAAAGGATATAACGTTAGAAAGATATACAAACAGACAAACAAACATACAGACAGACAGCCAGAATTGAATTGAATTGAATTGAATTGAATTGAATTGAATTGAGGATATGTACCGTGGCAGGGGTAGCCATAAGCGTGGGGGATTCGAAAAGGTCCAAATAGGGCGGGGTGTCGGAGTTAAGGGGTCGATTGAGGAGCTTCTCCGGCGAAGTAGCGGCGACTGATGCGAGCCTGGAGAGAAAGGGGTCTTTAGGGTTCAACGGAGGAAACGGAGGCTTCATGCTGTTTCTAGCAAGCAGCGAACAGTTGGTGGTTCGCCAGAAGGAGGGCGATGAGGAAGACGATGGTGAAGGTGAAGAGATGGTGGAAGAGGCCATTGATAGGCCGAAGGTGGACGACATTTGTGACTCAGAGATTGATTGTTCCAGAGGAACTGGGGGATGAGGTGAAACCTGGATATATATCATGTTGTTATTATTATTATTATTATTTATTATTATTATTATTATTATTATTATTATTATTATTATTATTATTATTATTACTAGCTTTAGTGAACCCGTGTATTACACGGGTTGAATAAATAAAATATTAAATATAATAAAATTTATTAATTATTAAATAATATGTGATTTAAATTATGTATGAGTAAGTACTATAAGTAATAAAACAATGATATCAACTTTTTAAAATTTATTTTTATACTTTCTTTGTTTTTACTAAAAAATAAATCAAACATTTCGTTTCAAAAGAAAACATATTTAAAAAAATGTCATTTTTAAAATATTTCATGTTTTAAAAAAAGTATGTGTACGTTGTAGAAAATTTTCTTTTTATAAAAATTTGTTTCTCTAGAAATAAACATTAATAAAAAGTTCTATTTCTTAATCTTTTTTAAAAATAGCTTATAATAAAAAAATAGAATTAAATAATAATTAGTAATTAATTGAGTTATTTAATAGGAGAGAGAAGCGGGAAAATTTTGTTAAGAGTGAATGTAGTGTTGCCATGTGGCATCTCTAGTTATCATTTTATGACATGTGTCATCCATAGTTACCCTTTTATTAAAATAAGATTATTATTATTATTATTATTATTATTATTATTATTATTATTATTATTATTATATTATTATTATTATTATTATTATTATTATTATTATTATTATTATTTGTATGCCGGGGTGGATACTTGATCCGCCCCGTTTGCTTCGACGGTTTAGTATCACAATTAAACTGAATGATTAACTAATGGTTAAGATTAATCATGATAGAAAATTATGATTAGGTTTTGGTTTTCGTGTGTGGCATGAATGAAGTAACTGGACCAATTATACGTTGTTTGGTTTTATATTATGATTCGAATATGTAACCTATCAACTATTAAATTGAGAGGTTTTATATTAACAACTACAGTCTATTATTAATAGCAACCAACTTGAAAACAAAAGAAAATTTATCCACATTGTTTATTCTAATATTTTGGATCAATGATTCGATCTCGACCATTGATTTACACAATATGACATGTCACGATTGTGTGTTGTTTGTTAACAAATATCAAATAACATTCTCTAAAACCTAGTCATATGTCACTTGATTTCATAACCGTCATTCTCATTTTTTCTCATAGTCATCATTTCAGTTCATCCATAGCCGATCGGAGTTGTTGTCTACGTTCCTAATGGTGTAGATTATAGTTATTGAAGGCTACAAGCATAGATCTTGGAAGTTATGAAGTTGTTGAACATATTTTAAAAGTTATCAGAGTGAATATGTGGCTGTTGATGTTGAAATTGGTTCGGCCACATATAACCAGTCCCAATCCAATTGCGGACTACTCAGATCCAGGCATCTTTTTGAAAACGAATTGAGTATTGTAACCCCTCAGCCTCATAGACAAGTCATCACGTAAATAAGCGGGTCAAAACGTGAATGAAAGATCGAAAATGTAAACTCCTTAAGGATTTGAGAAATATGGACCATAGCGGACCACTATGGGTTTTATAGGTGGGCCATAACGGATCGCCATGGGGAGAATTTGAGATCAGGTGTAGTAAGCTCATAGCAGACCGCCAAGTTGGGTGGTAGCGATCCGTAGGGTGGTCGTGGATCGCCATGAGTTGAGCATAATGGTCCGTCAGGATTATCCCATTCTAATATGCGAATATTCCATTTGAAAGATGTGAATATGTCATTTTCAAGTCGGTAGCGAACCACTAAGGTTGGCTTAGCGGTTCGTCGAGGCCCCAGTTGGGCCGGATTGGTTTAAAAGCTCAAAATCCGATTTTTCACCGTTTACACACTCTCACTCTTGGTTCTCTCTTTCTCTCTCTAAAACGTTCTACACACACTCTCTCTATACAATTTCAACATTTTGGAACGCTCGTGTGGATGATCTAAGGTCGTACTTGTGTTCATTGACGTGGGTTTGGTCTAGGATCGACGTTTGGAGGCTCGTTTCTCTCGCTAAGTCATATTGTTCTTCTACATACGAGTTCTAGCTATAAATGTACGAGAATGTGATGTTCGAAAACCCATGTAGTGGCGGGTCGCTTGGTGACAGATTGGTGACCATTTGAAGACATTTGATCATCTTAAATCTGTTGTGGTAAGACCCTAAACTACTATATTGTGCATTATTGCAGATATTAGGGAAAATTAAGGTTTTGAAAAGAACCACACCGGTGTCTAAGTGATTAATGCATATTGAAAAATGATAAGGAAAATAACCATATTTTGGCAGGCAGATTTGTCAAGAGACAATTTGGTTTTGATATGGAATGGGCAAAAGTGGGATAGTGTCATAACCTTAGGGTTGACACACAAAATAAGCACGTTAAGGATTTCGGGTATGGCAAGATAAGTCTATCTAGTCATTGTTATGGATGTGTGCATAAATCCTGGCCCTTCGACGCATGTTTGTCATGAGCTAACATGACTAGGGTTGGTTAAATAGATTAACTCGGATAGGGCATCCCGAGGTTTTGCGCGCTTGAAGTCATAACAACTTAAGGTGTACATTTGTGTGATACATGATTACAATACGCTCGCCGGCCAGTGTGTGGACGTGCTCGGGAAGCTCATCATTGTGAGTCTAACCGCTTCCCTTTTTGCTTAAATGTTTTGAGGTTACATCCGAGCTTGTTAATGATTTGATGAAAATGTTTTAAAAGGATGTGGAGAAGTAAAATAATCCTGAGACCTAGGTAGCCATGATCTTAGGTACGTCCATAACGATGGTAAGCACTAGACACATGCTAATCATTAAGGAAAAGAGAGGATTACTAGTATGTAATGCCTGGCTCAAACCTCTGGACATATATGCGTTTAGTTGGATCCATCTAGGTAGGGAAGCCACATTCTTTGGTTAATACTCAATCTAAGGCCACAACAAAGACTGTGGATAGGATTGAACTAATTCAAGCCATAGTGGAGAGACTATGAATATGACTAGGGGATACTGATAGTTTGAGGCCATAGCAGGGATCTATGGATAGGACTAGGTTTATCTTCAAGCCACAACAAAGAATATGAATAGGGTTGAGTTGGATTGATGGCTTGGGATTTGATCAGTCATTATGCCTTTAACCTTCCCTCTCGTTGTTAA
Source organism: Flaveria ramosissima (assembly GCA_025215565.1). Classification (NCBI taxonomy): domain Eukaryota; kingdom Viridiplantae; phylum Streptophyta; class Magnoliopsida; order Asterales; family Asteraceae; genus Flaveria; species Flaveria ramosissima. The sequence goes on from CM046036.1 coordinate 28,604,348, forward strand.
TATAATAAAACATAGGTATCACATATGTGGTCAAAACTGATGCTCGTTGCGAAAAATTTAGTATATATTTGATTTGTTGATAATTACTTGAAAATTTGTTATGATTGTCTAACTGCTTTAGAGTCACTGGTTATAACTTACCAACAACGTTGTTGTTGATGTGTTTTAGCTCGTGATACAGGCTGTGTAGCAAGTGTCGAAGGGCACTAACTAGGTCAAGGTTAGTGGTTTAGTTTAAAGAAGATATTCATATAGAAGATACAGACTGGATTAAACCTGCATGGGGCAGTGCATTTGACATTTGTTTTGTAATTTAAATGCAATGAACGCTGGATCTATGTAACACTTTTAAGGTTTTAATACAGCCTAAAATTATGGTCTTGTAAGATTAAGTCTTTGGTTGTATTATGTTGTTAAATGATACAATAGGTCGTGCCTGTGGATTAGGATGTGACAAGAAGGCATAATTAAACAGGTGCGACCGGTCGATCGGGTTCGGTTGTGAAAACATTGGTAAAACCTACAAAGGCGAGGACTTCTTCATTGAGTTCCACTAGTTTGAAACATACATGGCATGCTTAGAAGAAGTCTATAATTGTATGTCCTTTGACCGCTTCATAGGAACGTATTGAAAAGTGAAATCGGATTGCTTTAGGGTCAATTTCCTAATTTCCCATTCAACATGGGTCTTGACAGCATATACTAGAGGTAGGCACTCAATGGCCCCATTTAACCTATACAAGCCTAGATTATTTGTGTAGATAGACTTTTAGGGGTGGATGTCACATGGTCATAGTCCTATCAGGCAGTGTTTAGTCCATGGTCCCTTAGATGGACGTAGGGTGTGAAACAAAGTAATTCTCAAAGGTCGAGATCCCAAGACAAGAGGGTGTGAAACAAAGTAATTCTCTACTTCCAATCAAAAGTTTTAGCGCCAACTCCAAACCAACAGAAAAAAGGTTAGTGTTAGCCCATAAAAGGATCCATTACCAGAGTGTTACGCTTTTCAAGGTCGTTTGAGTTAGAGCAACCCCGTCGGTGTGATCTAGCTACCCAAAATTTTCACTGTTATTTCATCCTAAACTTATATGATTATGGGAACGATAAAGTATCAATGTTAAAATGAGCACACCAGTATATGAATAGTTTCATTGTTTGTTATCTAGGTTTACACAAGCTTTTCACCTTGTCATTTGATCCTTCCTTTCTTCCTTGTCAATGGTTACGAATGAAAGCTCCATTCACTCCATTTTATGGTTCTAACATACAAAAGGGAGAGAGAATACGTCGTGAATTGGTGAAGAAATTGTAAAATTTTCTCTGAAAGTTTTAAGAGATAACGAGCTAAAATGATATATATCCGTATTGTTATACATATATTTCTTCGCACTTCAAATGGTTTTTGGTTACTTTTGTTAAATATTGCGCCTAATTGGTTCATATATGGATTTTGAAAGTTTTAAGAGATAACCAACTAGAATGTTATATTTTTGTTTTATTATGTTCTAATTTTTAATAAAAACATAATTATCTAATTTTAGTGAAGGTTAAAAATATCAATTTTAACTTTTAAGTGGTGTAGACTAGTTATGGATTGCAAACTTGTGTCAACCCTGGTTTTTTAGCCCTTAAATTTTGTTCAGGTGATTGAGCATGAACATAAGTATACGTGATAGAGCATGAACATAAGTGGTGATAGAGCATGAACATAAGTATACGTGAGGGGGGACTCAATACTTAAAATACGAATAAATTTCCATTTTGGAGCGAAAAAACAGGGTTTGGGGGGGGGGGGGGGGGGGCTCAATACTTAGTTCAGGTGGTCACGAAAGTAGATTCATTTTATGTACAAAAATTGAATTTTAATACCAGGTTGGATAGGATGAACGAATATAAATATTATGGGAACGTTTCACTAAATATGATTAGAATACATTAACCCCATAACATCACAACTAACTAGATGTTTTCTGTTAATAAAAAAACAAATGCCAATGATTTCATCAACACTGTTACTCACAATATGGTGGTGTTGCTTGGACATATGGTTCTGAATCATCGCCTTCATCGTTATCATCATCAGCATATGCATCAACCCAATTACTGAGATGGCGTTGTGAGACAACACCATGATCATTGTTTTCGTCCCTCTTACCTGAACATCAAATAAAATAAAAAATAAACAAGATAATTATTATTAGCTGCTGAAATATGATTGGTTGAAAAATTCAATCCATGACTGACTAACCTCGAGCTTCATCCGCGCGTTCACATTCACGTTCATGTTCAGTTTGCATTGGGTGGCAGCTAATATAGTGTCAAGTAACATGATTCAAAAGATAAGTCCCTCTTTTCTTAATAAAAAATAAAGAAAAAAAATTACAATTTAAACTTTATTCACTTTCAACCCTTGGATACTTTATGCCAAAAAGCTTTTAAAAATATATATCTCTATATGTGCATGCTAACATTAGAGAGTAGAAAAAGAAACAACGGTGTGGCCATATAACAACATTTCACAAGCAAATGTGTTAACTGGTTTTTTTAGCTCGGTCTTTTCTTAGTATGGGTTGAAATGGGCCAGGTCAGGTTGTGTTAGCCTACAAATATCCTTCGTCCATTTTTAAATAATAACTTGATGCATGAATTATGATTAGAAAAAACAATATCACTACAATACTAATCTAAATCTGTTAAAAAGGATTTTAAGAAAAATAAAAATAGAAGTTGGAGGACCTCAAGTAGTCTAACCCGTTCACCTTTAAGCTAATCTTTTTTAACCATTTGATCTACTTGAGATAAAGATGAGCAGCCCATGTATAAGTAAACCTACAAGTATAAAGCAAGCAAGCATAACATCAGGATACCTGTTGGTGGTGACATTTCTATCTGGCCCATCTTTAGAGATGTGCATTGTGCTAATCCTCTGAATATCTCCACGATTATTTTCATTAACATCTCTTTCCCCTTGTACATGAGTACTAGGCCCATTTGCACTTTTAGCAGCACTTGCTGTATTTTTTGTTGTGTTATAATATGATATTAGAATCATACATTGGTGGGTGACAAGTTTAATAAACATAAAAGCATACCTGAAAGTTCTGACCAAATTCTAGTGTGATCAGAAGGATGCTCAGAAACATTATCTTTTGGTGGTGCAGCTGCAGGTACAGGTTCTTCTGAAGTTGTTGTGCCATGGAGCTGAGACACCAGCATGGTTGCAAGTACCAAAGTGGCATCAAAGTTTGAAACAGAAACATCCTCTACAAACTTCGGTGCCATCAGAATGGGCCTGGTTATTCATACCCAAACAAACACATCCAAAGAACAAGCATACTTCAGTGTTGTGGCAAGTCAGTGAATACAGGACAAGAAAAAAGTATTTTTTTTTGGTCAACCTAATCAGACCCATGCTTACCTGTTTAGACCTATTACATATGCCACCTATTTAGTGAAATATATAAGATATTAATTTAGATCGACTCTTACAAACCGAATGTGGACTCACTTTTAGGAGGGAGGTATAATAGTTCGCATAAAGAGAATGAAAGGAATAAGAAACGAGATCACATGTCAAGTTGTCAACTACTGCATGTAACTTATATCAGATTCTAGTTAATTTCAACTTTAGATGCTCTGCATTATGAAGAGAACCACATGGATTATGGATAAGTAAATATCAGAGGAAGCTTCCTTACTCGCCAGCTTTTTCAAAATACAAGTGTATGTCGACTTCACATCCCTCGCAAAATGAAAGAAACGCCTGTCAAAGAATTCCATGTAAGTGAATCTAAAATAGAATTGATGCTTGTAATCAATTGCAGAAAAAAAGAGAAAACCTTATTGATTAACTTATGGTGACTATGCTCATTTGTAATCAATTGTTGTTTAATACTATAGGTAGATTTTCTTTTCTCCAAACTCTTTTTCTTCTTTTGGGCTTCAGATGAACACTTCTCATCCAAAAATAGGTAACTGATAATGTTTGTGTTAAATATGATTTCAAAAATGATAAAAGTTTGAAATTTTCTCATTTGTAATCAATTGGGGGTTTTTATGCATTAAAAATATACTTTCGGAGAATTTCAAGCCATCTCCTGCTTTAGTTACCTTCTTTTATGTTAACCACTAGGGACAAATTTAACCCATTAACAGGTGCATGAGTTGAAATTGCGACATTTATATATCTCTCAACTCAACTAATGTACAAATTATTAGCCTTGAGAAACAAATACAGGTCAATAAAGTAGATTTAATTCTTATAGTACCTTCAATTCCTTCATACCAAAGGTTACGTCTACAGGGTCTCCAGTGTGCCTATACTGCACAAACTCTTCACTGGGATCTATCCACAACTGAGTATGTAGCGATGAATCATTTTCTACAAAAAGAAGCATGAATATTTTTTTGGTGATTCCTTGTATAAGATGAAACAGTAGAAGAATCCATTAAAACCAATGTACTTAAGAATGGTGAATGGGCCAATTTAGGTTTTGTTTCATCTCTAAGTGGTCAAAGGAGTAAGTTAAAAAAAATAGCTTAAAAGAAAACTGATCAAGCCGATAGAAGGTCCTCCATAGTGTATTTTGATGCATGAGACATTCTAAATCATCAATCCAAATAGCTAGATTATCACTGAATAAATATTGTTTCTATAGTCATAAGGTCCTCCATAGTGTATTTTGATGCATAAGACATTCTAAATCATCAATCCAAATAGCTAGATTATCACTGAATAAATATTGTTTCTATAGTCATATTCAACTAGCTAATCATATATAAAAAAAGTAAGAATGTTACCCATGTTGACGTATTACCCTATCCATTCATTTTGCCAACTCAATAAAAAAGCTATAAGAAAGAACCTTGTAGGGTAAATTACCTTTGCTAGGGTCTATATAGCTTCTAAGTTCAACAGCCTTCCCTCCAACTTCATCATCAGATGTGGGCTCTGTTGCTATGATAGTTATTTCCTGAAGGGTTGACTGAAAATTAGAGAGCAATCTGTTGAGATCGCGTGGTCTCACTACAAAGCTGCTTGGGAGTCTTCTTCTATCAAGAGAGAGCTGTTGCACATCTGCTTCAATATTGCATGTAATCCAATATGATTTTTTCATGCCTGAATAAGTCACAAAAATTCCATTTATAATCAAAAAATCATTATAGAAACTAATATCAGAACATTACATTGCCACTATGCCCATTAACATGTGTTGTCCTGCAATGATCAAAAGCAGCATGATTTTGGTATATGTCAAGACGTGTCGGGTAGACCCCCAATGATTTCCACCCAATATTTTGTTCTTATAATACTTAGTGTGTTATACACTTTTACATGATTGCAACAACTAGATTAGATAATAATATAATTAATGATCATGTTCTATTGGCAGAATGTGCAAATTCAAAACAGCCATCAACATATGACCACCTCGAGTGGTAGCTTCTCTCCAAATTCAATATTTTACTGCATACATAGTAACACATGGAATAAAACAAAGTGGAGAAAAAGAGTCCACCATTGTAGCAGTCCAAAGTCCACTGCACTTTAGATGCATCAGGATCAGGCAATATCACATTTAAACTGTCGATACTTGTTAAAGGTGTCCTAAGAACAGAACAAACGGCCTGCACGCAATGTAATAGGGTAAAACATCCTGTTTCAATATCAAGTCGTAAAGTGTATACATATAGATAATTAGATAAAAATATACCTTCAAAAGTACACTGCACTGCACTTGGGCTCCAGTAACAGTATACTTGTCAAAGAAAGAAGGCTTTAGTATGATAGACTGATACGCAGACCTTGAAGAGTTTAGGGTATGCAAAGCTAACTGACACACAAGATAACTCAGAATCAGATGATAATAATGCAAACCAGTAAACAGCAAGTTAATCATTATTGAGAGTGCTTTTTTTAAATGCCATTCCCAGCTTTAGATTATATATTTGAGAGAAAAACAAACCCAAATCACCAATTTCAGACAAGAAACTAAAAATACTACTATGATAATTGAAGATTGGGTTCAAGAAGAGATAAATAAGTCATACTCGTATCTTTTGTCCATGAGTGAAATGGTCTTTGAAGGTTACTTAACAAAACAATGTTTTCTGAACCCCTTGTATTTTTCAATTCAAAAATAAATGATAAACTCAATGTTTACCTCTCTATACACACACTTCCTGGCTATCTTATATTTACATTGATTAACCTCATCTCTACAGTTTCTTTTTATGTAAGACCTCAAGCGCATAGTAGTAGATGACTAGATTCACAAAGTAACCTATTTTAAGTCTTAATCATCTTAAAACCATGCTGAAATTATTAGTGGCCTACAGCTTAGACTTATAACATGTTCAAACTTCTCATTAGTGGCCTACAGCTTATGGCTTATAACATACAACCGTAAAAAAGCAAAAAAATTGCACTTCGAAACGAGAGTTCAGGGGTAGCCCAGGCGTACCCCTGGGCCATACGTAAGTCTCACCCTGCCCCCAACGTTATCTCCCAGCGAGTTATTGCTGTGGCTTGGCCTACAGCTTAGACTTATAACATGTTCAAACTTCTCATTGGTGGCCATTTCACGCCGCAAAACGTTATCTCCCAGCGAGTTATTGCTGTGGCTTGGCTTCCAAAAGCCGACCGAATCCCCCCCTTTCAACGGCTAGTTTAGCATGGTGTGGTGTGGCATGAGTGCCCCCTCCAAATGTGGGTGTGTGGTTTAGGGTGGCATGGTTTGACATGGCACATCGTGATTTGTGGGTTTCATGGTGTGGTGGGGTTCATGGCATGAATGCCCTCCCACCCTAATCCTCAGGTAAAGACTAAACTTCCTTTAGACAATCCAATGAGTCAAACAATGATGCTCAAATCTCAATTTCCAAAAGAATATTCTAAAGCTTAGACACGACCCCAATATGTGCATAAACGGATGGATACTCTTCACATTCCACACTTTAGATTGTCTTCAAAAACTTTTTGGCTATATTCAATATTGTTCTTTACCACACTTTTGACTCATTTGGCTAGTAAATGGAACCACAAACTGAAAATGACAGAGCATGGTAGAACTCCATGCAATCTAAAGCCTCAATTCAAAAGACCATTATATCAAAATCACACCATGAACCATAAGACTTCAAGTACCAACAAAGATCTCCTCTATAACATTACAACTAAAGTAGATTTGTAAAGAAGCAATCCAATTGGGCAATTGTTGAGACACCAAAAGCGGGTGGGTCCGTCCATAAAAAACCTCATAAACCCTTACAGCAATCATTACGCAACATATGAAGTGAAATTTCTTCAGAAGAAGACGGAACTAGAGCATCGATAGCAGAATTAAAGAGCAATAAGAAACATGAAGCATAGGTGCATCAATCGAATGGGAGAACCTGAGAAGGGGAAGCTTGGAAGGTGAGCTCGTTGCCGATGCGTGCGAGACACGTAACAGATCGAGCAAACGTCTTCAGAGCGTTTCCACTCAGGCTCCAATCCATCACTACACACTACACACCAAATGGCGGGAAATATTTCTGCTTTTAGGGGGAGTTTCTCCACTTCTATCAAAGGGAACTCGAAAGGGGTGAACCGTAAATTTATTTTGCACACTTGCAAGCTACATGAAGCATATGAAATTTAATTTTTGTACCTTGAAAACTTATGTTTTTTTTAAACCATAGAGAAATCACGAAAAACAATAATAATTAATACTTTATCTAGATATCTATTATTATTACTAAAATATAACAACGTTAAATGAACTTATATGTGTTAGTTTGCTTGATTTGTGTATTTTTAAATTTTACACATGTCTTGCTTACCATATATACGTGTAAGTTTTTACCAGTTACACATGTGTTAAAAAATTTAAAATATATAAATACATGAAAATTGTCACAAATAATTTCATATAAGGATGTTAAGTTTGATAATGATGTTAGTGATGTAGTTAGAATTATGTTTTCTTATTATTATTTTTTTGGTTCTCATAAAATTTAGGAGTTCTAATTTGATTTTTACTAGTATTTTACCATGACTGCAACATATCTTAGATATGTTGAACTAGTAGACTCTTAAAATGAGACCAAAGTGAAGATGGAGAATATTGGAGAATAGTGATATTCTCAGAAAATTCTTGAGATTACTACCGAATGCATGGATAGTTTATACGGTGTCCATAACAAGAACTAAAAATCTAAAGACAATGACTCTTGAGCAGTTATATGAAATTTTAAGTGCCTACTAGATGGAGATGGATGTTGATGTAGAATCACTCGACAGATTATCAAACTCCTCAAAATCATCAGCACTTATGGCACCAATTCAAGAATTTTTCCATTCTCAGGCTTACCAAGTTCCAATGGTGACTCACCAAGTACCTGTAATCACCTACCTAGAATCTCCAACTACTGAATCATAGTCTTCACCATCTTTTAGCAGATGGAATCAGCAGCCCTCATCATTTTTTACACTAAACTACCCATCAAGCTCAACATTTGTAAGTGAGCAAGCAAACTTCTTCTAACTTTCTAAAAAAGATCTTGAGTGCATTCATCCAAATGATCTTGAAAAGATGGACATCAGCTATCAGATAGCTATGATCTTTTTAGGGCTAACTAGTTTTGTAGAGAACAGGAAGAAAGTTATTGAAGCAAAGAAGATCAGGATTTGGGTCTGATAAAAGTAAAGTGAAGTGTTTCAACAACAACCAACTGGTACACTTTGCCAAAAAATGCAAAACACCTAAGTCAAACCCATCTCCACCAAGCTCATCAAACTACAAACCATCAACAACCTCCCAACACCCCCTCTACTTCTGGCAATCAAAGGCATACATCAGTTGTAGCATCAGGAGAAGTGGTGATTGATTGGAGCTTTCAAGTGGAAGGCATCACCCCCATCAACAATGCACTAATGACAGGAAGCTTCACCTCTAGCTCCTGAACCTTATTATACACCTGAGTGTATTGCAAAAGTAAACATGTACAAAAATCACAATCTAGATCTCATGAAAGATGTTAAATCAATAAACATTCTTCAAAAGAGATTTTAAGAAAAATGATCAAGCTCAAAAGGAAAATATAATAGAGCTAGAAAATATTGTTTCGCAACTAAAACATGAACAAACTAACGTAGAGATCCAGATTGTTGATCTCTTGTGCAGATTAAAATCAACACAATGTGATTTAGCTATAGCTAAAAGATATGCTGATAAATACAATGTTTAAATTGAGAAGTTTGAAAAATTGTTTACTTTTACTAGAAACTTCCAAAAGCGGTATCAAACCAAAACATGGTTAGGGTATAATGCTACGGAACTGCCAATGATATACACTCCCACATACACCCCTAAGTGCAGCCAAGAAGTAAGAGAGCAATTATCTGCCGAACCAATTTGTATATAGTTAGCCATTGAGAAGTATGAACCAATGAAAGAAAATGAAGGAGAGAAGAAAGAGAAGGAAGGTACGAAGGAAGAGATGAAAGGAAAGGGGAAGAAACTCAAAGAAAAACATAAAAAATGGTGATTCAGGAAGTGAAGTTTGTCAAGGAAAACTCATCTTCCAACATCAACAAACCAACTACTAAGTTAAACCGCTCTTTCAGCAACTACAAACCATAAGAAGAAGACGTTTGAGGAATCTTCACCATTTTCAAAAGCTTCAAAAGGTCATCAAAGAAAAGAAGATGTCAAAGAGTCCAGCAAATCCAAAGCCAACAAGAAAGCCTGGAGATCAAAGACACCTACCGAAATTGACAAAACTTTAAATGACCTAAAACCTAAAATCAAAGTTTTAGCACTTAAAATTAGTAAAAGTTTGCTGAAATCTGAAGACCCAAGACTAAACACATGGGTCCCCATTCATCACTAACTAACTCATCCATGTGCAGGAACATCCGCAGACCAAAGATAACTTATGGATCGTGGATGCTCTCGACACATGACACGTAACAGATCATGCATGCTAAATATTGAACCATATGATGGTAGATCTATTTCCTTTGGAAGTGATATAAGAGGAGGATACATTACTTGCAGAGGAACTGTCAACAATAGGAAGGTAAGCTTTGATAAGGTGAACTATTGAAAGAGTTGAACTATAATTTGCTGAGTGTGTATCAGTTATTTAAAAAAACATAACACTCTCTTCATAAAGCACGAATGTATTATTCTGTCTCTTGGTTTTGTAATACCAAATGATAAAATACTTTTAAGAGCCCTAAGGAAAGACATTATTGTAAGTGCTCAACATGCAGAATGCATCACATTCTGGAAATGTATCATCTTTCATTTCTGGCTTTAAATAATGAATCATCCATTTGGCACAGAAGACTAGCACTTGTAAATCTCAAAAACATGAATAAATTAGTTTGAAACGGGTTAGATACCGAACTTCCGAACAAGAAATTTACATGTGCCGATCAATGTGTTGCTTGTCAAAAAGAAAGCAACATAGAACTTCTCATAAGTCCAAAAAGTTGAATTCTGTCATAACTCCTTTGCACTTGTTACACATGGATTTTTTATTCGAACAAGTGTAAAGAGTTTGGAAAGAAAATCATATTGCCTGGCAATAATAGATGATTTTACAAGATTCACTTGGGTTTTCTTTCTAGAAACCAAAGATGAAACTATTGAAATTATAAAATTATTTGTTACTAAAATTAAAAACCAAATTGATCAAAAGGTTAAAATTATCAACTGTTATCAGGAGACAAAATTTACAAACCACACTCTTGATTCTTTTTGTGAATCCAAAGATACTGCTAGACAATATAGTGCTCCTAGAACTCCTTAGCAAAATGGAGTTGCTGAAAGGATAAGTAGAGAACTTATTGAGGCTACAAGGACCATGTTATCTAATTCAAAACTTCCTATAACATTCTGGGCTGAATCAGTCAGCGATGCGTGCTATGTTTAGAACAAGGTGTTAATAGTTAAGACACATGGGAAAACCAGTTATGAATTGTGGCATAATAGAAGACCTATTCATAGGGTTCTTAAGAACTTTTGGATGTCCACGCACTCTATAAAATACCAAAGATCACTTATTTAAATTTGTTGAGAAATCAATAGATGGGTTCTTTGTAGGATACTCATCTCAAGCTAAAGCTTACCAACTATACAACAAAGTTAACCATACCATTGGGGAATCTGATAATGTCATATTCAATGAAAATTCCTCAAATACTGTTAGAACTACCCCAAGTTGGATGTTTAATCTAAATGGATTCACAAATCCCTTTAACAATTTGCATGAGAATGTTTCAGGAGACTTATTTGGAAGATCAGCAGACCCCCAAACCACAAGTGCTGAGAACTACAGAGAAGCAACTCTTAAAAGACGTCTACCTAAATTTATTGGAATAATCTTGAAAGCTCTATGGTCTGGTCCTTGGGAAACTTGGAGAGATGTTCCTAATGAAAACAAAATGCGGTTGTTTGAGTGCTTCCAGGTGTGTGTACTTAAATAATTTTTGGATAACTTGTTAAACCATTTTGTATATTTAGTTAAAAGTTATATTTTGTAGTGTTATTTTCAGTGGGAGGAGAGTTGGAATGCGGAAATATATAGGTACTTTGACAAGTGCATTGCTCACAAATTTCTTGATTTGTTGTTGAGGGTATGAAAAGAGGCCAAAGCAACGGCGAGAAAACAAGGTATACAAGTTGGTGATGATATGTTTGTTGTTATTGACTATAAACCACCATGGATAAGAACTGAGATATGGAAACAATTGATTGACATTTGGAACACTCTCGAATGGAAAGCAAAGTCATAAAAAAACACTACTATTAGAAGTAAATCAATCTGTGGAATACATACCTTTGGGATATCAAACCTATGTGACTGCAAAAAGAAAAGCAGTAAAAGATGTTATTCTACGTCTTTTAGTATATATATCATGACAATATAACCATTTTTATTAACTTTAAAATTATATCTCATTAGGTTAGGGCAATTGGGCATGAACTTCACATCTTGAGATGTGGAAACAATCATGCTGCAAGAAAGGAAGCAGGTCATTAGATAAAGATCTAAGTCGTAGCAGTTCACTAGTTGAGGATGTTGATTTGGAGGACGTTGATCTCGAAGGGAACATTCAAGAAGAAAATCTAGACTGGGTCGATGATAGGGCACGTGAGACTTGGGTAAGTTGACTCATTAATGTTGTAAAGTTTAAAAAAACATCCCGTTTCATCGACCCATTTCGTCTTAAAATATATGAACACTTATATTATTCTCCAAGTTAAAAACCAATTAGTTTGACCTTCAAAAAGTCAAAGGTCAAAATGTACCATTTAGAATATCAAGCTTCAAATGTTTGACCTATGAATTACCACTTATAGTTATAACATTTGAATAATCTATACTATATTAATATGCATATAGGAGGGGCAAGATAGTCTTTTCACCCAAAACTCTTAATTTTAAGAGTTTACAACCTCTGATACATCTTGTACAACTCTATACTAAACACCTCAACTTCAAACACGGGTTTCCATTTTAGTTTCTCAATTCAAATTTCAAATTTCAAACTTCAAACTCAAACACAACATAGATGATAGATCTCCATCCGTGTCTCTATCGTCATGTCTTTTTTTAACATGTACACCGTCTATACAAAAGTAATAAGAAAGGTGTCATAATTAGAGAAGAGGGAGTGGTGATGGTTTCGGTTGTGGTGTTGGGGTGACGGTCGGCCTTCGGCGACACAAAACAGCAGCAATCGGACTGCAATATTTAAGGTTTCTTTTGGCGGCCATTTTTCGGTTATTGCTTAATGGAGTGGTGGTGCAGTGGCGGTGGCAGAATTGGTGGGGCACCAGGTTCAAATCTAGATGAACCATCAATTGGTGATATGATTTGGGTCTAGAGTAGACGGGGGAAGGGAAGAAGTGCCTACGCCTTGCATCTGGTAGCGATGGGTCATCTATTTCTCAATAAAGCTACATTATGAGCACCAGTGCACCGATGACATGGTTAATTTAGGTTCCAGTGAAGTTACGGTGATGGCTTTTTGATTTGCGTGTTTGGTTTTTGGCAGATCTGGTAAGTTTAGTGTTTGATGATGACAAGCTTCTTCGTGTTGTAAAATCACATCTTGAATGTGATTATTTTAACTATTGTTATTACATGTGATGAAATTTTGTTTGTAGATAGATGAGAATGTTCAAAGAGAAGTCATAATTACAGGTCTCTATGATATCCAAATAGAGTTAGGTTCAGAAAGGTGAGGTTATTTTGTTTCCTTTCTTATTTAAGGCATGATCTTTGATGGTTATTTAGTGATTGGGTGAGAGAATGATATTCTCAGTTGATGTGAATCAACTAGGATCAAATATGATGATTGAGTCAGTGATTATATGGCGGAATCATACAAACACAGAACATTGAATGCAAGAAATGTTCATAAATGCTCTTTGTATTAATTGAGGTGAATGGTTACAATGAATGCTAGGGTTTGATCATTAAACAGTAACTAGACACCTTCTGAACCTAAGACTAAACAAAATATTCTGATTGTCTAATGTTAGTCAACAGTCACCTCACATACGAGTATTTCTATTCTATGTAAAGGCTGACAAGAAGCCTTTACAAAAAGACTAAACTACCCCTGTACTATAAACTATTCTAAGTACAAAAGTCTTCATCAACATTTGTCTTTGTTGTTGATCTTCATCAGCATTTGTTTTCTTCTATCGCATTAGTGTTTGGTAATCAGCATTGACAAATGCGGATGAACAAACACTTGGCGCATTTGTTGCTGAGCATCCGCATTAGTTAATGCGGATGTACAATTCCTTGTCAGCATTTGTTCGTTTGTCCGTATTTGTTAATGTAGAAGAACAAACACTTATTAGCATTTGTTCTGTGGTTATCCGCATATACAAATGCGGATAGCCAACACTTGTCTTCTTTTGTTGTTGCAGATTCTTCATCCGCTTATCTTCTTGGACTTGTGGGATTTTAGCAGAACAACCATCAATCCACCACTTTAATTAGCATGTATGATCCTTTTAGGGTCCAACAATACTCCCCCTAAGGATTATACAGCCTATGTACTTCAAGGGTTTGATGGTGAATGAGGTTGTGAGGATTTTGCTGGGTCTTGTGCAGCAGGAGAGGATACTAATGGTTCTGCAAGTGATGGATCCAAAATGACCTTTATCATATTGACAAAGTCATTGGCTTCAGACATCTTTTATCTATTCAGCACATGAATCTTCATTTGGCTCATAGTGTAGATGGTTTCAATGGGCAGCTTTTTTAATGAGATGGGTTCCCATATTGACATAGTTGATAACTCATCCCTATGAATCAGTAGAGATCCTTCCACATCTACCTCTAGCTTCACAATATTCCCAAGTTGCAAAGGAGTCTTCTTCTTCCTCCTCTGCTCTCTCTTGGCTATTATTCTATCATAAGCCATCTTCAGAATCTTTATGCACTTGAGAAAGAAGTGCATGTCTGCTTCTCCTAGTTTGTTGTTTATTTCTATGAAGTGTTTGGTGAATATGTAGTGGATATAGGATTCATCTAGCAGTCTCACCTCATATCCACTAAAAAGCCTTATCTTAGCACCTTCTTTACCTCCCCACCTCCTTTCAATCACCAACTCATATGTCTTCTCATCATAATAGACATTTGAGATTGGTTTGGAGGAGTGAGTTCATGCTACCATCTTTCTCTTCAATGATTCAGTTGGCTTCACCTTGAACTCAGGGAATATCACTTCTTCAGCTGCCTTGGTCTTTTTCTTCTCAAGGGGGTAGACAAAGGACCTATCTTTCCTCATACAGATAGCCTTGAGATATTTGAAGTTGTCTTTTCTTTTGAACATCTTTAGAATGTCTTCAAATTCATAACCCCCGAACATAGCCTTATGATTGATCAGCTCCAGATTGGCTAGTTCTTTCAGATCATGAATCTGCAAGGAGTTCACTAGAGTAGTATACTCAGTGAAGAATTAAACCAACCCTGATATCCTTTTGATCATGAACATGATCCAGTCACTATCATACTTCCAGGAAATTATCTTTTGATCAATCTTGCCCTGGGGAGTAGATACACCCTTGATTATTTCTGCAGTGGTGAGTCCTTCTTGAAGCTTTAACTGGGAAGGCTCTGCAAACCACTCAGGATTTCTATGTAGAATAGGTGCCAAAGAGTCATGATCTCTATGGGTGAGCTGGATGTCTTGGGCAGATACCCTGGTTCTTGGTTTCTTGCTAATAATTTCTTCCTCAAGCTTTTTCAACCTTTCCTTCTTCTTATTCATCAGCCTAAGGATTGCAGCTCTTAGAGAATTTGTCTTCATATTACCAAGCTTTCTTTTGGTGAAACCTTGTTTAGACAGATAGTCCTTCATTTCCCTGTCAGTCATTCTGTAGGGACCAGGATACAGGGATTGAGGAGCTTCAGTCTGCTTGGTTTTTAATGAGAATTTAACCACCGGAGATTTGGATGCTTGAGTCTTTTCATACTCAGTCTCATATGATGGGTCCAACAGCTTGTTTAGCTTTTCTTCTTTTGCTATCATACCCTCATAGGTCATCTCAAATACCTCATCAGCATCATAACCATGATTGATGAGAAACATAGCCTTCACCATCAGGTCATCTGTTTTAGCTTTCTCCACCATCTCATGCACTGAAGACTCAACCTTCACAGGGCTTTCTCTTGCTATTGGTTCATCAACCACATAGCCTCCCTCTATCTCTCCTTCTTCAAGATCTATAAATTCAGCTCTCTTTTTCAGTTGAGCCTCAGCCTTTTCATGCTCATCTAAAAATTCAGCAATGGCTGCAAGGCTGCGGGGATTATCTTTTTGCTTTTTCTTAACAGGCTCTTCTTCTTCTATTGGTCTTTTGCCCTTTGCCTTTTCAGATAGGTATTTCCTCTTTCTGGTATATGTTTGCATGCTTGGACCAGAAGAGGTTTCAGCCATTTCAGTTTCTTGGGGCAATTTTTCAGCCTCTTTTTTTCAGCTTTAGCCTGTTCTTTCTCTTTGAGCTTAACATCTGATTCTTCTTTCTGTTGTTGTTCTTCACAGAGCTTTCTAATCATCTCTTTTTGCTCATCAGTTAATGATACAACAGGTACAATCTGAAGACTCAATTCCTTCTCAATTGGGACAGGAGATTGAGGAATAACCACAATTGGTTCAACAAATTGTCTTTCATCTCCAATAAAGTCCCAGAATTCATCATCAATGATGAATTCCTCAGCTATGAAGATATCTAGAGCTTTAATCATATCACTGAACTCTGGTTCTTCAGTTTGAGATTCTTCCTGTTGTTTGCTTGTATAAACCACCATAGCCAAACTTGATTCATCATGTTTTGCTTCAGTTGATTCAGTCTCTTTCATAGACTCAAGGTATCTCATCTTTTTGGCTGGAGGGGAGTCACCATCACCTTCCCCTGAGGAACTTTCTTCACTTTCCTGTTCCTTCTCATCATCTTTCTTCTTCTCAATCTCATCCTTATCACTTTCATCATCTTTTTCTTTTTCAACTTCTTGTTTTATCATAATCAACAGCTCCAACTCAGTAATCCTCTTATTCAGAGATTCTATTTGTTTTTGCTGTTCTGTGATTATGTCGGATTGTTCCTCAATCAATCCTTCCTGCTCTTCCATGGCTATTGTCTGGATGGCTAAAGTGTCCACATGACCACTTACTTCATCCCTAGAATGTTTGAGAGCAACTTTAAGTTCTTCTATTTTCTTATCATTTCTTGCATTTTCAGCCTCATATCTTTCTTTCAATTCTTTCAACTCCTTCTCCTTCTCATCCAACTCTAGAAGTCTGTCCTTTATGATACCAGACCTTCTATCTAGGATTTTTTCCATTTTGGCCATCTTCTTCAAAAGCTCAGTGATCATCTCATCCTTCTCATCTGGTCTTTTCACCTCTGATTTAGCAAAACTTTCAGAGGGAATTGCTTTCGAAGTAACTTGCTTCACATGCATTTGCATTTGATGATCCTCCTCATTAGAAGATGATTTGGATTCCTCTGAAGAGCTGGCAGAGTCACCAAACTCAAAAAGCTCAGTACTGGTAAGTGATGATGGAATGGGAGATATATGGTGAGGATGTATGGGTGAAACATGAGGTGAATGGATGGGTGACATATGTGGTGAGATGTTGGGTTGTGTTTTTGGTGATGGGATTGGTGATATTTGGGGTGATAGCATTGTTGTTGGCATAAAGGGTGAGGCTATCTCAGCTTCATGTACAGAAGGCCCAGTGTGAAGATCACCACCTACATCAACCTGTGGTGACACTGGCCTCTGTCCTTCATCAGTTTTAACAGCATGCTCATCAACATGTTGTTGATCATGAGCAGCTTGTTGTTCTTCTTCTTGAATAGGCTCATAAACAGGAGCCTTTTGTTCTTGTTCCTTAATATTCTCATCTTGATTAACTAGCTGAAGCATCCAGGGCAGTAGAGGAAAGAATGTGCCACTGTAAAAGTTTCTGGGATCTCTCTTCTTTATGTATTTGTAGGACTTTGCATTGTATTGAGGAATATCCATCACTGGTCCTACAGGCACTATCTCTAGCATGCTTTATTAATAAAGCATTGTAAAAATCTTGGATACATCAGGAACATGTGCCTTCTACCATCTTGGATGTTGGAAACCAAACCATTGAATATATAAGCAGAAATATTGAATGGTTGGCCGTGCATAGAGCACAAATATCAGATGATGTTGTAACATGAATGTCATTTTATCCAGTCTTCCTCTTTGATAGATAATTTTAGTAGAGATGAATGAGGAACCTCCATTGTAAGTCAACTAATCCTTTCACAATCTGCTTCCCTTCATAACCTCCTTCATAACCAATGTTTGAAAAGAAAGTCATGATATCATCATCTTCTAATTCCAAGGGAGTGTTGGCATCATCACCAAACTGTAGACACTGTCTCACAGTCTGTTCACTGATGGCTAATGTATGATCTTCAGTAATTCTACCAGACAGAGTCCTCACACCATCAACTTCTGTCACTTCAGCAGTACTCCAAAAAGTTCTTATGAAGTTCTCATAGATGATGGGTCTTACTGTAATAGCATGGGCTACTCTGATGGTATTGATGAATCTGATCATATCTTTGAGACCTTCTGCCTTAGGTACATCAGGGTCAAGATAACCACTGACATTATGGAGCTTGCTCCATGTGAGATTTGCCATTGTACCCTGCATTAGAGGCATATGAATTAGAAACTTGAATAATAATCATCAGATTGTAAATCATAAATCAAGTGAATTTTTCAGTTTGACTTTTAATGGTCAAAATTAAGTGTTCATAGGTACTGTTCCATAGGAATCATACCTAACTTGATTTTGTCATGAATAATCACTATTATTTTGTTTTTCAAGTTTGTAGAGATTATCTTTTCTGTTTTTAACATCTTTTAACCCCTAAAATCAATTTTTGACATCAACATTTTCGGTTTCGGTTATACCTTGTTCTTTCCATGAACTAGGTTTTTGCAAATCACTTATATGTTGTTATATTCTTGTTAATGAAGTTCATTGCACTCGAAAATGTCTGTCAATCCTTAGTTTGATGTTAATTTTGGTGATTATTTCTTGACCTAGAGTTCTAAGTTCATCAGAGGTTCGAAAGTCTGACGTTTTTAGGTCATAAACTTCAAAGATTTTCACCTTGTTTTTGATACTACGGTTGTAGAGAATCGAAACTGAGGAATATTGGGGGTGAATGAACTAAGAACACAGATTTTTGGTGATGGTGATGATGATGGATGAAGAACAGTGATAACACGCTCGTCGCACTTTGAAGTCTCTCAAATTTGAAAAGTATTAAATGACCTTTTGAAGTGGGTTTAAATAGTTAATTTAATGTCTTTTACAAATGTTACAAGTTTCAGAACAAATGCGGTCAATTTTTAAATTCACTGTAGCAAATGCGGATGTAATTTGTTCTTTAGCATTTGTGTACTGTTACAAATGCGGGAGTGTAAAAACTTAACAACATTTGTCCACTGTAGCAAATGCGGTAGAACAAAGTTAGTCAGTATTTGTTCACTGTAACAAATGCGGTAGACCAAAGTTAGTCATCATTTGTTCATTGTGAGAAATGCGGGAAAACAAAGATTGTCAGCATTTGTTCACTGTAACAAATGCGGCTGAACAAAGTTAGTCTGAATATGTTCACTGTAACAAATGCGGTAGAGCAAATTACTTTGTCCAAATTTACTTCAACACATGCGGCAGAACCATAAAGTTGTCCGCATTTCTTGACTTTCATACATCATCATGACAGAAGAGATTAAGCACATTTTTATTCATTTTTGATTCACATACAACATTTTTAGTGTTGGTGTCAACTACATTTTAGAAATGTGGCTGAATAAACTTATTTGCAAAAAGAAATGCGGCTGAACAAAAAGTTAACCTCATAAAGAAATGTGTTAGGGATCGTGTATGGACGGAGTACTAACTGATTCTGCGTTTATACCGGATCAAATAGTGCGGAATCCTATTTGATTGGCGATCCAATCAGTGAGAACGATAACCCGATCGATATAAGATTGAACTAAACGGTAAGAACGAGTAGCAATTGATTAGGAACGAACTATGAACTTGGATAGGCTGTTTGGGACGTTCTGGACGGCCAGGGTTTATGTGTATTCGCAATATCTCTTCAAGTGT
The DNA here is from genome assembly GCA_025215565.1 of Flaveria ramosissima. Classification (NCBI taxonomy): domain Eukaryota; kingdom Viridiplantae; phylum Streptophyta; class Magnoliopsida; order Asterales; family Asteraceae; genus Flaveria; species Flaveria ramosissima. Next base: position 28,624,041 of record CM046036.1, read on the forward strand.
TCTGTTTACGAATTAGGTGGTATTTATAGGTTAGGGTTTTTCATTTGTACGACTGAACCATTCTCATTCTTCAGTCGTGCGACAGAACCATTCTCATGGTTCAGTCGTGCGACTGAATTATGCGATTGAGTCATACGCACGACTGAAGGTTTAGTCGTGCGACTGAGTCAATCTTATGTCTCAATCGTACGACTGATCCAGTCTCCTGGTTCAGTCGTGCGACTGGTCCATAAGCATGATGTATTCATGCGTATGGTCCATAAGTATGGTCCATTAGCATGAATAATCACCCGACTAGGTTGTACATAATACTCAATCATTATTGACTTAGAATTGTGTACAACAACCTCAAACCTATATAAGAAGTTCATACATATGAATCAAAGATAAATAAACATCAAATCATATATCATATTTCATTGAACCATTTCATTACATATGTGTAAGACATAAAAAACTTTTACATTTAAGCTCATAAACTAGGAACACATGTATCTACAAAATTCGGTTGAACAAATTTGTCCGCATAAGTTTTCAACACTTAAAACATTATATATGCATTTGTTGTTGAAACAAATATGGTAGTTACCTTGTCCGCATTAGTTTTACTTGGTTTTTCAATGACTTAAGCAAGTTACCCGCATTGGTTATATGCCTGGGTTACCTTCACCCTCATTAACCAATGCACTTACCCGTATTAACTTTTGAACTTAATCAAAAATTAATGTTTCTGTTGATTCATTGATTATTATGAAGAACTATCTTTGTTTTTGACTTGATTCTTATGAAGCTTTGACTGTTGTTGGGGTTGTCAATTCTTGCTTGGATTGACTTGTATATCAGATGTGATACAAGTTTCCCATTGTTTGACTGATCTTGGACTTTTATGCTTCCAGATATCTGCATAAGCTGAGATACTATAGTATAACTTCTACACCAACACAGTCAATTCTTTTTAATTATTATTGTTTTATAATTTTAAGAAAGGAAATACTTGTACAAATTGAAATTGATCAAAAATTTTAAATTACTCCCCTTAAAGTTTATATCCATAACTAGATAGAAACTTTAAAGATTTAAACCTTTTGAACATGAAATATTTTTGATGTTTTTGTTTTCTGATTTGTGCATGAAGAGGAAATATACCTTTCTTGGGATCATATCAATCTTGCATTACACAAGTGCAATCTTTTGTTAGTAAAATAGACATGTTTATGATCTTATTGATTGAAAGTATGTTTGTCCTTTTAAACTCAAACCTGTTTACAATTATAATGCATGTGATATTTATCATGTTTTGATTAATTTGATTACTCAGCATGTACCCCACACTCAAAATCATGGTATGATCAACCACCCTCATGTAATGCATGGTAGAACTTTTTCACAGCTTACTTGACCAGGTCATTTAAAGCATGAAATCTCATTTTCATTGATCCTCATTAGGATTCTTTTACTTTGATCCTTTTAATAATTTGATCCACATTGGCATTCTTTTTCACTTCACTTTGGAAGGTGATTGTAAGGTTTTTTTTTAAGTCTGATGCAAACCAAAACATCCAATGTCTCTCTGCAAGCAATGCACTAAAGAACTGAAGTAGAGTTGCTTCGGAAGTTTTACACCATGCACTAGAAATATTCTAAGTGTAAAATCTTCCGAAGCCAAGACCAATATCTTCCGAAGCCAAATATGAAGTCTTTCGAAGACTCAGAGACAAAGTCTTCCGAAGCTTCATCCTATGAAGGCAGATTTCTTCCGAAGACTTTTAGTAACATGCTTTATCTGATGTACTGTTCCATAAAGCTGGACACCTTTCCGCTGCATCTCTGTAAAGTCACCTACTTACATGAGTTGGTGAAAAGGTCCATGCTTTTGGTAACTGTACATTGAGGTCTTGAGTCTGTAACCTTCTACTTTATGTACTTTATCCTTTTTGTAATAGATAAGGATGTGAGCTATGGCATGTCATAGTCACAAGGTCAAAAGGCAGATATGCCTTTTGATTCTACAATTGATTTTGTTTGTGTCTAGTCAATTGTATCCAGCTGGCTTTCAAAGTATAGCCGGCTGTAGGTTGTAGTATAAGTATTCCATGTTCTAGTATCTTTCTTTATGCTTTGTAACACTTGTAATAGAACTTGAGAAAGCAATATACTGCATCCTTGAAACCCAAATCTCTTGTTCTGTCTCTATATTATGACTTTTGTTCTTTGTATCATTATTGTGGTTAATCCAGTTTACTGTTTGATCAAGTTTGGTTAATCTCCTCTTTGTGTTGTTGTGTTGTAATTGTTAAGTCCTTAACCGGTCCTGCAATTGGTATCAGAGTATTTCAGGCTCTTGATATAAGATCTCTCACCATCTTAAGATCCCTCACACACACAAATACTAAACTTTCAAAATGGCATCCATTTCAAAGACTAATATGGAAACTGGAACCGTGAACAAGTCCCCACTGATCACTCTTGATGACTTTGATACCTAGTGTATGAGAATGGAAGGTTTCATCAGGTCTCTAGACTCAAGAATGTGGGAATCTGTTAAATGGACCTTTCATACCTAGCACTCCTTCTGCTACTGGTGCTGGTATGATCCCCAAAGATGTGGCTAACTACTCTGATGAAGATAGGAAGAGAGTAGAAATTGATAGAAAAGCCATGACTGCTCTTTAAACTGCCCTTCCAAACTCTGTGTACAGAGGTTTCAAGAAGTGTAAAACAACTAAACAGCTGTGGGATGCACTAAAACTGATGTATGAAGGCTCCTCTGAAGCCAAGGAGAACAAGAAGGATCTCCTGAAGCAGCAGTTTGAAAACTTCACCTTCAAAACAGGTGAAACCATGACTCAGCAATACTTTAGGTATGTTGAGATAGTGGATACCCTTGTGGATGGAGGAGTTCCTCTTGAAAACAGAGACATTGTAAGGAAGTTTATGTCCTCACTTCCTAGGCAATGGACACACTATTGTGTGGTGTTTAAAAGGACTGAAAATCTCAAAACTCTTACTCTGACAGAGTTATATGGGATTCTCAATGGGTACCAGATGGAGATGAACATGCAAGGTTCAACTGGGAACTCCAACAATCAATTGGGTTCAGCCCTGCATGTGGTTGAAAGGGATAGCATAGAACCCCAACATCATCTCATATGCTACCCTGACAACTCACCAAAGGGTCCTTTCATCATATTCCTAGAGACACCCAGGGAGAACTACACTCAAGGAAGCCCATTCCAAGAGACAAGCTCTTCTCAAGCTTTTGTGTCTTCTGATGAAAGTTGTGGTAACTCTCTTTTCATTCTTGAAGACCTGGATTGTATCCATCCAGATAACCTGGAATATATGGAAATAGTTCAGCAGATGGCTCTTCTCACTCATAGAGCCAAGAAGTTCTACAAGAGAACTGTAAGGAGGTTTCCAAGCAATGCAACCAGTGGAAAGTTTGGCTTGGATAAAAGCAAAGTCAAGTGTTACAACTGTAACTTGATGGGCCACTTTGCTAGAGAGTGTAAGGCACCTAAAACAAATGGTGGCCAAGCACAAACCAGACCAAACTACACTGACAAAGCCCCTCAGAATGAGAAGCCAAAGCAACAAGCTGCTGTTGCTGTTGAAGAAGGAGGCTTTGACTGGAGCTTTCAGGTGGAAGATGCTTCTCCAAACCAAGCACTAATGGCAGATCATGATAAAGCCAAGGTATTGGAACATCTCTGTACTCCTGAATGCATTGCTAAAGTTAACAGATACAAGTCCTATAACTTGGAAATGAGATCTGATCTTGAGTCCTTAAACATTTTAAAATCTGATTTTAGAAAGTCTGAAAATGATTATAAACTAAAGATAGAGGACTTAGAGAAAACCATTTCAGTTCTAAAACATGAACATACAGATTTTAGGACTCAAATCCAAGATCTCATAACCAAGCTGACTGAGTGTCAGGCTGAGCTTGTGATCAGCAAAGCCAGGGCAGAAAAGAGTGTTCTTGAAGAAGAGACCTTCAAGAACATGATATCCTCATCCCTGCACAACAAGGTGTGTTATCAAAATAGACAGGGACTGGGATCAAATGAGATAGCTCCTCCACACACAATCTTGTCTGTAAGATCTCCTAGGTGTGGAACTTGTGAAGATGAGCTTCCTCTCATAGATCCTATAAGTGAAGAGGATGAAGAAGATATAGTGAAGAATTCCTCTAAGAAGAGTGAAGAGGAGGATTCAACTAAGGGCCACTATCCTTCTGAGGAGAAGAAGACTACTGTGATGACCAAGTCAAAGAGAAAGAACTTGATCAGGAAGAGCAAAAGAAAAGCAAAGAAGGCTCAAGAGATCAAGGCTACTTTTGACTCTAAGCAGAAACAAGTTTTTATCTCTGCAGGGTTTGAAGTAGTAAAGATTGAAGACATCAACCAAAACTCTTCAGCTAAGAGTTCTGGTTCCTGTTCAAATCATCTCAGTACCAAGAAGAAGACTGATCTGCTGTGTACCACTGCTGCACAGCCTGGACCATCAAACTCCAAGAACAGTTCACAACCCAAAAGAACTGTCTTAGCATCTACAAAGATGAAGGTGGAGAATGGATGTGACCAAAGACAGTCTTGTTCTCATAAAAAAACTCTTGTGAAGAAGAAAATGTTGTGTGTCATGTGTGAAAGTACCTCTCACATTGCTAAGGATTGTCCATATAATCCTAAAAGTACTGTCCATATGACCAAGACAAAGACTTCAAAGAGTTTCAAGAAGATTCAAGCTTCAGAAGGAAAATCTGTTTCCTTCGGAAGCTCCAAATCAAAGAAGAAGGTAAATGGAAAATTACCTTCGGAAGAAAAGTTGGTCTCCGAAGAAAGGAATTCTTCCGAAGCACTGAAGTCTGCTGCAGTGACTGTAGAATCTTCCGAAGGTTCAGTCATCAAAACTTGTGAAGTCCCAAAAGCTTCCAAGGTTTTGAAGGTCAAGTCCAAGACTCCAAAGGTGGTGTGGAAGTCTAAGAAAGACCAAGTAACTAAAGTTTCTCCATCAACAACAGCTCAAGATCCCTCTAGCACAACCATAGGATCTATTACTGTTGCATTACCTTATATTATACTTAGTGAGCCCAAGACAAGTAAGGCTTGGGTTTCTAAATGTAACTAATCATTTTCTTTATACAGGAACAACTCAAGACAAACAAGAATGTCTGGATTATTGATAGTGGCTGTTCCAGGCACATGACAGGCAATAGGTCACTACTCCATAACTTTGAGAGAATTGATGGAGGACCAGTTGCTTTTGGAGGAGATGAAGGTGGTTACATTTCTGGAAGGGGAAAGGTCACAAATGGTAAGCTCAGCATTGAAAAGGTAAACTTTGTCAAGGAGCTTAGGTACAATCTTCTGAGTGTATCCCAATTTTGTGATCAGAGTCGTAACATGCTCTTTACTGAGCATGAGTGCATTGTTCTCAAGCCTGGAGTGGTCATTCCTCATGAGCACATCCTGCTTAGAGCCCCCAAGAAAGGGAACATGTACAAGATGGATTTGCAAGAAACATCTCCCTCTGGAGAAGTTTCATGCTTTCTATCTAAAGCAAATAGTGATGAGTCTTTCCTATGGCATAAAAGAATGTGCCATGTAAACTTTAAGAACATGAATAAACTAATTAAACATGATTTAGTAACTGGAATGCCAAAGAAAGAGTTTACAAGTGATGATCATTGTGTTGCATGCCTGAAAGGGAAGCAACATAAGGTATCTCACAAGCCTAAGGAAAAGAACTCCATCACTACTCCCCTACATTTATTACATGTGGATCTCTTTGGCCCCACCAGTGTAATGAGTCTAGGAAGGACCTCTTATTGTTTGGTGATCACAGATGACTTTACAAGGTTCACTTGGGTTTTCTTTCTTAGAACTAAGGATGAAACCCCTGAGATTCTGAAGAATTTCATCTTAAAAATTGAGAATCAAAGTGATCACAAGGTCAAAACCATAAGATGTGATCATGGGACTGAATTCAAGAATCAAATCCTTGATACATTTTGTGATGAAAAAGGTATTACAAGACAATATAGTGCTCCCAGGACTCCTCAGCAAAATGGTGTTGCTGAGAGGAGAAACAGGACATTAATTGAAGCTGCAAGAACTATGTTGTCTGACTCTAAACTGCCCACCACCTTCTGGGCAGAGGCAGTAAATACTTCTTGCTATGTGCAAAACAAAGTTTTAGTAGTTAAGACACATGGTAAGACTCCTTATGAACTTTGGCACAAGAGAAAACCTTTCATTGGTTTTCTCAGGTCATTTGGATGTCCTTGCACCATCTTGAATACCAAGGATCAAATTGCCAAGTTTGCTGAGAAATCAGATGATGGACACTTCATTGGATACTCTTCCCAAGCTAAGGCTTATAGAGTATACAATCTCAGAACTAGAATTGTTGAGGAGTCAGTGTTAGGACCTGGTATTTGAACGAAATACCGAATGATTAACGTGTAAACCAAACCAAATAGTGCGGAATCCTATTTGATTGGCGATCCAATCAGTGAGAACGCACGAAGAATCAATAAAGTATTGAATCAAACATTAAGAATCGATTAGGAATCGATCTACAGCGTTCTATGAACTTGGAGAATGAACTTGGAGGCTTCTGGACGGCTAGGGTACGTCTGGAGTCGAAATAGAATGAATGCTTTTGTTTTTCCACGAATTGGGTTGTATTTATAGGTTAGTATTTTTCATTCGTGCGACTGAACCATAAGTATGGTTCAGTCTTGCGATTGAACCATGCGGTTGATTCATCCACACGACTGAGTGTTCAGTCGTGCGACTGAGCCAATCTTATATTACAATCATACGACTGATCCAGTCTCCTGGTTCAGTCGTGCGACTGAGTCATTCATATGAAGTTATTCATGCGTACGGTCCATTCACATGGGCTATTCACATGAGAACTTCATTTTGTTAAGTTTGAATGTATTAATTAATATAACATTATGTGTAACAATTCAAACAACCACAAACCTAATTAACCAATTCAACATCGACTCATTAATGAAATATTAAACATTATAAATCACAAACAACCAATATCATTTCATTAATCATTCCAAACATTACATCAGAATCAGACAAACAAGATCTATTACATTCATATCCTGATCTAGGTACATACATGTATCAACAAACTCCCCCTTGGACCTAGATCTCTCTAATGTCTTGTTTTCTTCATTACCTCATCATACTTCTTGTACTTATCCTCTTTTGTGACTCCTGCAAGAATCTCAAATGCAAAACAGAGTCTTATGATGTTCTAGAACTGGAGGGCTTGTACTATATCCTATGTATCATAGAAAAGTGGCCACTTGTATAGGGTGTAGACATCATTAGCTGACAAGTTGGTAAGCCACATTGGGTCAAATACCCTGATAGTATCCATTTGGCCCTCTTTGTTTAGGACTATGACCGCTTCTCCTGTCCTCCAATCGTAGTACCACCACTTAAAGTGTGGAGTGAAGTCCCATGGCATTTCCCTTAGAGGGATTCTTGACATCGTGCACGGAGGACTCCACTTCAACACTATCTTTGGCTTTCCAGTAACGGCATCAACTTCAGACCTTCTGATGTACCTTGTAGGCTGTTGGGGTCTGAAGTTAACCCACTTGGTGTGGTACTCCTTCCTTAGGGCAGCCTCAAACCAGCCTGACATCTTTCTCAAGTCAGCATACAACAGCTTCAGTTTGGCCAGCTGGTTGAGCTCAAAACCTGGTAGAGTCTTTAGATCATGTGGAAATCTAAAGTACTCTATGCCCTTCTCCCTCTTAACTGCATAGATGTTTAGGTCCTCAAAATATGCCCACGCTATGATCCTGCCCGACACCTTATGATGTTTCTTGACTCTGTAGAGTTTGGTGTAGGCGTCCTGTTTAGGTGCAGCGCGTTGGGCTCTAACTTCTTCAAAACAAGCAGCCCACTCAGCCTTTCGGATGTCAACATCATCGTTTGAGGCTTGGGCCGTGCCCTCTGTCTTCTCTGACTCATGCTCCATCTTATCTAGCACCTCAAAAGTATCGCTAACAAGGGATTCACCCAGATTGGGGACCACATTTCCCTCATTGTCAGCATACTGAGGGTAGTGCTCTGCAGTGACATCTTCTATCTCTATTTCATCCACGTCGTTTAGCTCTTCGTCACTTGTCGAGTCGCACGTTGGGGCATCCTTTACAATCTCGTCGGGATTTAGCTTGAAGATCTCTGCTAGTTGCTCATTTGATAGATCGTGAATTATTTCCCCTTCTTCGGGGGTATAACTCACCGACCTTCTGACGATCCCTTGCAAATCAAGAATCATAGTTAGCTGAGTCTTGACCTGCTGAATGGGAGCAACATCGAATTCATCCCTTTGGTAGTTTGGATCTGTTTGATTTAAACATGCAACACATCAACCATTAGTTAATAATCAACACAAAAATGCATTAATCTTAATATAAACATCAAATACATAAGTTTAAATACATGATTCAAATACAAAAGTAATTAAATACATAGACATCTAATCTTTACTTTTGTCTTGGATCACTGGGTCATCACTTGGTGGAGCAGAGGAGGAAGCTTGTTGGTCTTGTTTATTCTTGGATCTCCTTTGCTGACCTTGATCAGAGGCAGATGTAGCTGCATCTCCCCCTTCTTCATCATCATCCTCATTCCTCTCCTCTGTCCTCTCTTCTTCAATCTCCTCACCATCCTCAGTCTCATCATCATCATCCTCATCATCATCCTTATCATCATCATCACCATCATCTCCGTCTCCCTCTTTAATCTTTAGTGGCTCATCTTTAGATCCCTTTAGCTTTAGCATGATGGTCTTCTTAGCCTCCTCCAACTCCTCAATCCTCTTAGTAGATGTGACACTGTGCTCTTGGAGTTGGGCGATCTCGTGGCTCTGAGCAGCCATTTGTTGGGCCTGCTCATCTATCAACCGAGCCTGCTCTGAGATCTGCTGAGACTGCGCTGCAGTAAGATCTGCCAGCTGGCGGATCTGTGCCGTCTTCTCTTCATCTGCAGCCAACAAGTGCATCACTATTCGGTTTAGCGCGAAAAGCTGTTCCTCTACCCCAATTGGAGGTAGAGGTGATCCATTTGTATGTGAGGGATGTGAAGAGGGTCCTGCTTGGTGGCTAGTGGTGGTAGTGGTGGCTGTAGTGAAGATGGGGTTGGGTCTGTGAGATAGTGGAGGTGATGTAGGAGTGAAAGATATGGTGGTGGTTGGCATATGTACAGTGGTGGGAGGTGTGGTGGTGGTAGTGGTAGCTGTGGTGGCTGTGGTAGTGGATGGTGTGGCTGTAGAGGTGGTAGTGGTGGTGGTAGATGTAGTGGCTGTGGTGGTAACGAAGGTGAGTCGTCTCTTCTTCTTCTTCTTCTGGCCGTGGGGCTGAGCCATCCTTTTCTTCCTCGATCCAGTCGAGGTGGATGCTCCCCCTAGAACACGGCTAGCTGGCTCAGGGCATAGCTAGGATCTGCAGTAGTCTCTCCCGAATCCCTGGGGCGTTCACCAACCGCCCGGAGTCCATACTCTGTGGGAACAACCTTGCTTCCCACAGTCCTCGTCAAGGGCTCCTTATCAAACTCGTCTTCCTCCTCACCAGGAATAAAGTCCTGATGGAAACCAGCAGACTCAGCTATGTCACCAATGGGGGCAGATACTGGAGGTATAACATCTGAAGCTGTGCCCCTCGGTGGAATAGGCATATTATCTCCAGCATCCCCACTGTCATCATCATCTGAGTCATGAGTGGGTAGAGCAATCTGCTCCACATCAGAATCACTATCGTCGTGGCGCCACTTTCTCCTGGCTGGCACCACGTAGTCCTCCCGGGCCAGATGCCCAAACAACCTCCTGACAGGGGGTTTCACTTGCTTCCCCCTGTATACCTTCATCCTCCCCAAGGTAGTATCATCCATCACCTCGAGGACTACCGCATCATCCTTCTCCTTTGGCAGGGAGGGGAGCTTCTGATCTATGATCATCTGCATAAACCTCGGGTACATACAGAAGCCCTCCTTCCCTTTCCCCTCGAAATTCTCCACCAGGTAGGTGAAGATCATCTTGGAGAAGCTGAACGGGTGGTTCAGCACCAACGCAACATACGCGTTCTGGATCTGGTCGGAAAGCTCATCAAAACCTCCCTTCCTGGAAGCTATACACTTAAGTAGCACGTGCGCAAGATACTTAAACTGGGGACAGAGGTTGCTCTTGTTGAGCACCCCAACATTGATGTCCCCAGAGTACTTGGCTCTAAGAAAGCATCCTCTGACAGTGAGGGGGTGTAATCTAGTTGGACAATCAGCGTCGTCCCCCAATTGTAACACTATCCTTAAGTCCTCCTCTGTAACAGCTATAGCCTCTCCAAAGATGGTACTTCTGATACAGTGAGGCTCAGAGGATCTATCAACTGTAGCACCTTCCCAGAAGGCCTGCTGAATGGACCGATAAGGAGTACAAGGAGTAGATATGGCGTGTGCAATCCTCGACCTCAGTAGAAATGTGATAATGCCCGAGAAATCAGCAGCGTTTCTGGATGTCAAATCCAGATGAGCACATATATTGTGCTTCGTGCTCATAGTCCATCGACTCGCCATCTGTTACATAAACATAGTAAACATTAGTACCATTGGCTAAGAAAGTCATGAAACACTTGGACTTGAAGAAAGATCTTTCTGTCATGCGATTGAGGTTGTGCGACTGAGATCAGTCGTGCGACTGAACAGTGCGACTGGGGTTCAGTCGTGCGAATGACCCCATACGTACGACTAAGTGTGCGACTGAGTTTATGCGTATGTAACCTCATGCGGTTACACCAGTCATGCGACTGAACTCATACGCACGGTTCAGTCGTGCGGTTAAGTAGTTCGCACCCTTCAGTCGTGCGACTGAAGTTCATCAACCTGTCTATTCGCATGATGTACTGACTGTTCAATTCAAATTCACTTTTTCACCAATTTTGAGTTTTAGACTTCGTGTTCTGGTTCATTAGACTCGCAATCCATTTGTATAACACCTAACGTCTTTAATTTCATTTGTTTGAGTCATTTAGTTAGGTTATTAGGCCACTTAAGTCTCGGTTAGTTTACGGGTATGATTTTCTAGATTTGGTGTCAAATTGAAAGTTATTGAGGTGTCTCTTCACCGCAAATTACCTGTAAAGTCGATGTATATGATCAGTAAGCAAGAAACAGGGGTTTATACAGATCAAATGAAATTTGGGCAGAGTGACTTTAAGTCGTGCGATTTAGGGTTAAATTGAGGGTGGTGAGTCTCTGCGACCGACTCTCCCTCTATTTATACGAACCCTAGATTCAATCGTGCGACTGAGCTCATACGCACCTTTCAGTCGTGCGAGTGGGACTCAGTCGTGCGATTGGTTCAGTCGCCCTTCTTCAGTCGTCCGACTGGATCTCAGTCGTGCGACTGACTCACTCGTTCGCCCTTAAGCATCCGACTAGGGCCAATCGTATGGGCCATTCGGTTGGATGGTCCATACTCATGGTCCATTCGTACGAATGGCTCCCATTCGTATGATTAGTCCATACGTATGGTCCATTCGTGCGAATGGGTCATACTTATTAAATTTTCTGCCATTTTGAACATTTAACATTTAAACCCCTTTTAATTGTTGAAATTAACATTATGAGCATTTGATCATCTCAGACATGATCATTTTAACTTGAAAACTTTTGATCATCTCAGACGTGATCCTTTTAAGCACTTTGTCACCTCAGACGTGACACTTTTAAACTTTGAAAACACATGTGGTCATCTCAGACATGACCCTTTTAGTGTGTTGATCCCATACTGATTTTCATGATGTAGTCCGACAAACAAACAAACTAAAATGACTAAATAAATTAGAAAATTAAACTAAAGTACAAAAATTAAACTTGTTTGTTTTGGCTTTTTGTGAGAGATAAATCCTAAGATAGAAATCTACTGGATTTGGTTCCGGAATAGGCAGCTTCAACTTAGATTGACCACACCTGGACCAATTTAATTTTGGAATCATACAGGCAAGTCAAATCATTTGGGACTTGTTATCAAAACCTTTTGATGCTCAATTCTTGGTTTTCATCCAGAGTCGTTAGCAAATTTAGGAAATCATACTGGTACTATTAGATTCCCACATTGATTTGAACTTTCAAGAATTGCAGCCACAATGATTGTTAGTATATTTGTCCTCTTAAATCCATACACAGACTTTTGACACAAACTGGTGATAGTTTTAGGTTCAATTATTTCAACTAACATTTGTGGATCCCACACTTATATGGTAATCAACATTCCTCAGGAGCTTTTGAGTGGTCTACGGGTATATTTACAAGAAGAGACTATTCTTAGAGCTTTCAAAGAGAAGCCAATCCTCAGGTCAGTGCCATCGCACAGCAGAGAGGCGGCAAACAACAATGAATTCTAGAATATCTAGGTTATGCTTATCCTCAGGTCAGTGCCATCGCACAGCAGAGAGGCACACAACCTATCTTCTTGTTAGAGCAGCTTAATTTTCTTTTGCACAGAATGCACCAACAACGTAAGTCATTAGCTTGATAGCATTTGTCTTTCATTTTTTTCGTGCTTTGCTCTATTTATGGTCATCCGCACACATTTGTGGCGTTTACATGCTCATTACTCCTTATTGGAATATTGTTGATTGTGTTAACCAGTGACAAGATGGAAGCCCACAGTCAGTTGAACAACTTAGTTTGATCTTGAGATCACCAGTCAGGTCTAATCATCTATTGTGTTGAATCTACCGACATATCATTTGTGGTCTAGCAACCTCTAGGTCTACTTTCGCTGTGTTACCTTAGTAGTTACAAGTTTTCCTATCACCTTTCCTTTTATATTGCTTAGACTACACAGACTTATACTTTGAATTTAGCATCTTTTCTAAACTAAATTTTTTAAAGTTCCTCTTGATTTGTTCCTGTGTACTATCATTTTCCAAAGGGTTTGAATCGGTATCACAGATACGATCTACCTTATATCAGCTATCCGCTCCTTCTCCCTTATTTATTATTTTTTTAATGTTACTAGCTGACTTATTCTCCCCCTAAAATTCTAAAATCATAACTGGTTTAATTATTTTAGGATTTTAATAGACAGCTAGATAACATGAATTTAATTTAAACAAAAATTAAAATAAATAAAGAAAAAAAAAGAGAAAAATTAACTATACTGCATCGGACTACACATGATCATCATCAGGGATAACATCACTTTTCTTTTTAACGCCGTTGACCTCTAACAAATATAAAAAACATGGTTTATCAAAGGCTTTTGTATAGAGGTCAACGCGTTGAAAATCAGTATTAATTTTTACCACATCAATTAAGTTCTTTTCAAAACAGTCTCTTATAAAATGGTATTTAATATCGATGTGTTTGGTCTTTGGATGTTGTACCGGATTTTTAGTTACTGCAATTGCAGCAGAGTTATCAACAAAGATAGGAGTAGAAGAAAACTTTAAACCGTAATCCCGCATTTGCTGTTGAATCCAGATGATTTGTGAACAGCAACTTGCAGCAGCAACATATTCAGCTTCACAGGTTGACAATGCAACCGAGGTCTGCTTCTTACACTGCCAGGTAACTAATCTCCTCCCAAAGAATTGACACCCTGCTGATGTAGACTTGTAGTTCATCTTGCAGCCCCCGTAATCCGAGTCACTATACGCCGTAAGCTCAAAGTCATCATCATGAGGATACCACAACCCAAGTGTTGGTGTACCCTTCAGATAACGAAATATCCTCTTGACCCTGATCAGATGGTTCACCTTAGGCTTAGCCTGAGATCTAGAACATAAACATGTAGCATACATGATATCAGGTCTTGAGGCTGTGAGATACATGAGGGATCCAATCATTCCTCGGTACATTGTGCCATCTACCAGATCTCCATTTTCATCAGGTGCTATATCATGATTTGTAGCAAGTGGAGTCCCAGCAGCAGAAGCATTCTCCATGTCAAACCGACTGAGAATGTCTCCCACATACTTGGTCTGATGTAGAAAGATCCCATTTGGTGTCTGATCCACCTGTAACCCGAGGAAGAATTTCATCTCCCCCATAGCACTCATCTCAAACTCTTTCTTCATAACTGCTTCAAACTCTTTGCATAATTCTTCGTTCTTTGAACCGAAGATTATGTCATCGACATAGATCTGTACGAGCAGTAGGTCTCCATCTTTTTCTTTGATGAACAGCGTGCAGTCAATGACTCCCCTGCGAAAGCCGTGTTTCACAAGATGAGTCGAGAGTTTCTCATACCAGGCCCTTGGAGCTTGATGAAGCCCGTATAAGGCCTTGTCGAGTTTGTAAACTCTGTCCCGATGATAAGGATCTTCAAATCCCTCGGGTTGACTGACATAGACTGTCTCTCGAATTTCTCCATGAAGGAATGCACTCTTCACATCTAATTGGTAGACTTTAATCTTCATGTATGATGCATAGGCAAGGAAGATACGAATGGCTTCCATCCTTGCCACGGGTGCAAACACTTCATTGTAGTCAATCCCCTCGACTTGGCAAAATCCCTGAACCACCAGTCGAGCCTTGTTCCTGATAATGACCCCTTGGTCATCCTTCTTGCATTTCAAGACCCATTTGGTGCCAATGACCTTAGCACCTTTAGGTCTATCTACCAGAGTCCACACACCTAACTTCTTGAACTGAAGAAGTTCTTCTTGCATGGCACTCACCCACGCCTCATCGTTTAGTGCATCACTGACGTATTTTGGCTCAAACTGCGAGACAAAACACCGATAAGAACCATCATGAATGTATCCCTTTTCCATAACAGAGGCATAATCAGCTGAGTACAGCTGATTTTGGGTTTGTACTCCTGATCTGACATCCCCAATGACATTATCTAAGGGATGATAGACGTTTAGACGTGATCCTGGAGTAGTAGGAACAGCTACCTAAGAGCCAAGATTATGAACATTTGGTTCTGCATCTGAGGTAGTTAGAGTTTGAGGTTCCGAAGTCGAAGGTGCATCACTGTTAGATGCTTGTTGACTTTCAGGGATTGGAACCTGTTCCTCCTGACTGTTCTGGTCATCTTCTTCAGCTTCATCTTCCGAGGAGGAGTCACTGTCGTCGACTACTCCCCCTGACTGAGTAGATGATTCTCCCTGTGAGCTCGATGATGTTGAATCAAGAGATGGTGTGTTCAAGATATCATACATCATTCGAGTAGCTAACTCGTCATCCGAAGGAGAGATAGGGATGTTGAAGGACTTGAAGAATCCATCATAGTCGAAAAAGTAGGCGGGTCCTTTTCCAGTAGGTGGTGTGGTATATCTCTGAACATCAACGTTACACCACACTTCTACTAGACCCGTTGAGTTGTTGTAAACTCGCTTGTTCGGTATGTTGTATCCTAGGAAGATTCCTTCATCAGCCTTCTCGCTGAATTTACCTTCTTGAGTCTTCTTCAGAAGTGTGCACGGCGCGCCAAAAGGTTTGAGATACTCCAGATTCGGTTTACGTCGTTGTAGTAGCTCGTAACATGTCTTTCCGTGGCGCTTGACTATCAGAACTCGATTCAGTGTATAACATGCATTAGCCACTGCCTCATTCCAGAATTGGATATGCAGTTTCGAGTCTGCCAGCATTGTACGTGCTGTCTCTATCAAGCTTCTGTTCTTTCTCTCAGCAACACCATTCATCTGAGGCGTGTAGGCAGAAGTGAATTGATGCACAATTCCCTTTTCCTTGCAGTAAGCCTCCATCCACTGATTCTTGAATTCAGTCCCGTTTTCTGAGCGTATTTGTCTCACCTTCATCTTGTAGAGTGACTCCAGTGTGGTTACTAACTCCTTGAATGACTCAAATGTTTCTGATTTGGACTTCAGAAACATTACCCAAGAGAACCTTGAGTAGTCATCAGTAACCACAAAACAGTACAAGTCGCCTGCAATGCTCTTTGTACTGACTGGACCAAACAAATCCATGTGAAGAAGTTCAAGAGGAAGTTCTATTGAATGAACTTTCTTTTCCTTATGAGAGTTCTTCGTCTGTTTGCCTTTCTTGCAAGCTACACAAAAATCAGGAAGCTGGAAATTCTTGACATTAACTCCTCTCACAAGATCCTTCTGAATCAAGTGATTCATCTTCCGCTGATTAATGTGTCCCATTCTCCTATTCCAGGAGATGGAGTCCTTCTCAGTGGCTTTTGATAGAAAGCACTGAACTTCATGATCCGTTGTTGAAGCTGTTGAGAGATCCAAAACATAAAGGTCTTTATATCTTGAAGCTGTCATCAGAACTTGGTCCTCCGGAATCACGTAGTCTTTCTTTAGGACGTAACACTTCTTGTTGTCGAATATGACTTTAAATCCTTTATCACAGATTTGGGAAACAGAAAGTAAGTTGTTTTGAAGTTGTTGAACGTAGTTCACCTTATCAAACTTAACTTTCTGATTTCCAACCTCTCCCTGAGCTGTGATATAGCCTCCCTTGTTTCCAGAAAATGAAACATGCCCTACTTTTATTTGTTTGACGTCTGATAAAAGAGCCCTGTTTCCTGTCATGTGCCTGGATGCTCCGCTGTCTACAATCCACGTGTTGGTTTCAGCACTGTAGCGAACACCCTGCACATACAATGTAAAAGATTAGTTTAGGTTAGGAACCCAAGCCTTTACTGGCTTGGGTTTCCCAGAGGCATCACACATCATCAAATCAACCCATTGACCCTTAGAGGGTGAGGGTAGCTCAGGTTCCTTCTTGTCATCATTATCAGACACGCAGGATGACTTCTCTTTCCATAAGACAGATTTGTGCAAAGCCTGTTTGTGACAAACAGTCGACTGGCTAATGGGTTGAACTTTAGGTTCACTAGTTCTTCTAGGTGGAGTTAAAGAACTCCTCTTAGAAGACCTAGGTTTTGAATCCTGAAGTTCAATCTTCTTCCTAGGTGTCTGATAGTAAGGACAATAGGAAGCAATGTGTCCACACTCTCCACAGTTGTAGCACGACCTGCTATCAACTTTATGATTAAACTTTCTTTGTGGAGATGTGTGTGACACTCTAGTAACATCACTTAGTTTGGGTTTTGACTCTGGTTCTTTTTATGTTTTCTCTTGTTTAACAAAATTAACTATTTTAACATGTTTAACATCTTTTTCTTTTTGGTTAACTGGTTTTTGACATGAAGCGTGTGAAAGATTAACATTAGCAGTCCTTTTAGATTCAGATTTAACTTTGTTTGATCCTGACTTTATATTAACCTTTTCAAATTCTTTTTCCAGATTAACACAAGGCATTTTACCCTTTGCCTTTGAAGTGGCCTCCTTTTGTTTTGTTCCAGATTCAATTGATGAACATGAGGAATCTGGATCACTAACAAGAGGAGTAGACACCATATGATCCTTGATGGGGTTATTATTTATTGGTCTACTCTTAGTGTTCATCAAGGTCTCAGGTGGTGGTGGAACCACTTTATAACCCAAACCCTCCCCGTTGTTTCTTTCTCTCACTAAGTGTTGGACAATGTGTGATGAACTTGTTCAACTGTGCAGTTTTTGCTTTAAAGAGTTTACTTCTACTTCTAAAACTGCCTTTTGCTTCTTAGTGTCTTCTAGGGAATTAAGATAATACCTAATGTCATTAGCTTGGTTAAATGCAACTACTTCAGTTTCCCTAAGCTGTTTAGTCAAAAGGTCTATCTTTTCTTTGTAACTATGCTCATTTTGTTTTAACACTCTATTAGCCTTAGTGCACAGTTGCAAATCCTTTACTAAGTTATCATTATGATCTAATAACCTGGCAAATTTCTCATCTATGCTATCTCTAAATGTATTACAGTTAGAACAAGCATGATTTTTAAACAGTTGGTCAGTGGTACTTACCTGAGGAGGTTCAGAAGAATTTGCCATCAACGCAGCATCAGATGTCTCTGGTTCTGGTGATTCTGTCTTTGCTGTGGAAGTCCCTTCTTCAGGTTTGTAGCTGACCTCAGTTGCAGTTGTTTCTTCACTGTTTGACATTGCTATCTCAACTGCAATATCTCCTTCACTCGCGGAATCGTCATCTAAGTCTTCAACGCTTGTAATGTTGATTCCCCTGGAGAGACAAAATGAAAACTCCAGTCTTGTCCTTCATCATCATGGGCAGTCAAGGCTTTTGCTTGCTTGATGAAGTAGAACTGCTAGCTTGCTTGTCTTGACGAGTGAAGGACGAGAATGGGTTCCCGTTCCCCGTCTTCTTTGGCTTCACACATTCTCTCTTGAAGTGCCCCTTTTCTCCACAGTTAAAGCAGGTCACTTTACTCTTGTCAAAGCCAAATGTGGTATCTTTAGTAGCAACCAAGTTCTGTCCGGTCTTTTTCACAAACTTCTTCGCCCTCCGGACAGCACTTGCTAAGGCCCAAATAATGTCCATCCTCTCCAGCTCCATTTCATCTACCTGCTCGTAGTCCTCATCTGCAGATGGCAGTTTCCAATCTTCCCAGCAACAAGTCCATCATAGGAATGAACCACTGCTGCCAAGAGATCCATGTGCTCTCGAGCTACTTCCACAGTCACATTACCGAGGTTCTCGGTCTTCAGTCTAGTAGCATTTGCTTCAGATCCAATATAATAGGTACAAGAAGACCCTGACGTGTCTGATCCTGAAGGAGAAGCTTGTGAAGGACCCAATGAGCTAGACACAAATGCAATCTGAAGAGGTGCTCCAGATGTCTTAGCTTGAGGAGTGGCATTGTACAAAGCTGGATTCTGAGTGTACGAAGACTTCTGAGCTCTGTACTTCATCCTAAGTGCTTCTTCTCGTAGCTTTAGAATGAAGTCATTGATATCCAACTTTGCCAGCATCTCATTCTGTCTCAGATTTGACACAAAAGAAGCCCACTTTTCTGGCAATCCGTCTGCAAAGTTAGTCACTTTTTCTTCCATGGTAGTAGCAACCCCATGTGTATGCAGTTCACTCATCAGATGGTAGAATCTATCAATGACATCGTCCAAACTCTCGTTTCCCATCGATGAGAAGTTGTCAAATTCTTTCTTTAGCTCCTTAGCCTTGATTGCCTTCAGCGAAGCATTCCCGTCATATCTCTTTTCCAGCTCATCCCATAATTTCTTGGTCTGCTTATTCTCCGAGTACTGGTGGAAAATATCTTTAGGAATAGACTGTGTGATCAATGCATAGACTCTCTTCTCTGCATTATACTTAACTTTCTGAGCATCAGTTATCCCTCCCAAAGTAAGCTTTACCCCATCGGCTCCCACCGGCATACTGTATCCTATCTCGATAGCTTCCCACAAATTTGGATCCACTCCATTGAGGTAGATCTCAAAACGTTGTTTCCAGTGGGGAAACTCATCTAACGTTAAGAGCTTTGGGGGTTTATTATGATTCCCCACCTCACTCTCAAGTAACAGTAGGTTCTGGATTCTTGAGTCCTTCCCGGCTGTAAACGCTGACATCTGATCTTCCATGTCGAATAACTTTAAGTCTACTAAACAAACTGTCAACTGGTGCGACTGGAGGATGCAAATGGGCTATCCGTGCGAATGAACTATGCGACTGGTTCAATCGTGCGGTTGAACTAAGCGATTGGTTCAGTCGTGCGAATGAAGCTGATGCGTATGAACACTGGGAACGGATGGTTCAGTCGTACGAATGGAGATGCGACTAGGTCTAATCGTGCGTCTGGACAATGCGAATGAAGTCCAGTCGTGCGAATGGCTCACTCGTGTGACTGAAGCTGCTGTTTTGCGAAAATTTCTAGGTTAAACGTGTTTTAGACGTAAAAATTCGAAATTCGCCAACTCTAATCGCCTAAGGCCGTAGAAACCGAAACTTGATGAGCAGGGGACGTCCAAGACAACTTTTGACAAAAAAGATTGCGTTTTAGTGTAAAAACACAAACTTTTTATCAATCTTGATTGAATCACACGTAATCAAGAGCCAAAGCTCTGATACCACTTGTTAGGACCTGGTATTTGAACGAAATACCGAATGATTAACGTGTAAACCAAACCAAATAGTGCGGAATCCTATTTGATTGGCGATCCAATCAGTGAGAACGCACGAAGAATCAATAAAGTATTGAATCAAACGTTAAGAATCGATTAGGAATCGATCTACTGCGTTCTATGAACTTGGAGAACGAACTTGGAGGCTTCTGGACGGCTAGGGTACGTCTGGAGTCGAAATAGAATGAATGCTTTTGTTTTTCCACGAATTGGGTTGTATTTATAGGTTAGTGTTGTTCATTCGTGCGACTGAACCATAAGTATGGTTCAGTCGTGCGATTGAACCATGCGGTTGATTCATCCGCACGACTGAGTGTTCAGTCGTGCGACTGAGCCAATCTTATATTACAATCACACGACTGATCCAGTCTCCTGGTTCAGTCATGCGACTGAGTCATTCGTATGAAGTTATTCATGCGTATGGTCCATTCGCATGAGAACTTCATTTTGTTAAGTTTGAATGTATTAATTAATATAACATTATGTGTAACAATTCAAACAACCTACCTAATTAACCAATTCAACATCGACTCATTAATGAAATATTAAACATTATAAATCACATCCAACCAATATCATTTCATTAATCATTCCAAACATTACATCGGAATCAGACAAACAAGATATATTACATTCATATCCTGATCTAGGTACATACATGTATCAACAGTCAGCCAATGTGACTTTGAATGAACACACACCCTGTGTGGCTGGTTCTGGTCCTGATTGGCTATTTGATCTTGATTTAGTTACCAACTGTTTTAACAAATCTTGTGAGAATGTTTCAGGATCTGCAGAAAATTTAAATACAGGAAGACCTTCAACTTATACATCTTCAGCTCCAGTTGGAACTACTTCAGCAAATGAGGTTTCTATCAGCACTACAATGACAAATTCAGCTGATACATCTGGGGTGCCTTCAAATTCCAGCTCAGAGGCTCCACATCCAGATAAAGATACCTCAATTGTGGAAGACAACAATGGTGATGGTGAAAGTGATCAGGAATTCCTTGATGCTAATAACCACACCATAGATGACAACATCAATGATGTCACACACTCATTGGATCAAGTTAATCTTGATAAGTGTGGTGATGTGGAGGGGAATCATCTATGCCAGATCTAAATTTCTCAAATTTGGATCTTTCTCAGCAACTTGCTGTGATCCCTTAGCTAAGGATCCACAAGTCTCACCCCACCACAAACATCATTGGAGATGTTGTCACAGGGGTAAGAACAAGAGGACAAACCCATGAAGCAAATGTTTGTCTTCACTCTTTTTTCTTATCTCAGATAGAGCCAAAGAAAGTTGATGAGGCTCTAAAGGATGGAAGTTGGGTTGAAGCTATGCAACAAGAGTTGCTTTAATTCAAAAGGCAAAAAGTTTGAAACCTTTGTCCTCTTCCTCATGGGAAGACTACCATTGGAACCAAATGGGTGTTTAGGAATAAGAAGGATGATAGAGGCATTATCATCAAGAACAAGGCAAGACTAGTTGTTCAAGGATACACACAAGAATAAGGAATTGACTACACTAATGTCTTTGCTCCTGTAGCAAGATTAGAAGCTGTTAGGATATTCCTGGCATTTGCTGCATCCAAGAACTTCAAGGTCTTTCAACTTGATGTAACGTGTGCTTTTTTGTATGGAGTGATTGATGAAGAGGTTTATGTCAAACATCCACCTGGTTTTGTAGATCCTGATCATCCTGATTATGTCTGCAAGCTTGACAAAGCTCTTTATGGGCTGCATCAGGCACCCAGGAAGTGGTATGAGACATTGTCTGAGTATCTTTGTAAACATGGATACAAGAGAGGTGCTATAGATAGAACTCTCTTCATCAAAGGACAAGGAAATGACTTATTGCTAGTTCAAGTATATGTAGATGACATCATCTTCGGTTCAACTAATCCAAAGCTCTGCAAAGACTTTGAGAAGCTGATGAAAGACAGATTTGAAATGAGTGCAATGGGAGAACTGAATTTCTTTCTGGGAATTCAAGTGAAGCAAGTTGAAGATGGCATCTTCATAAGTTAGTCAAAGTATGTTCAGGACATACTCAAGAGGTTCAACATGACTGATTGTAAGATTGCTAAGACACCCATAGCTAGAAACCACTCCCTTGGACCTGATCTTGAGGGGGAGTGTGTAGATGAACATTTATACAGGGCTATGATTGGGTCTCTCATGTATCTTACAGCTAGCAGGCCTGACATCATGTTTGCTACATGTATTTGTGCAAGATATCAAGCCAACCCTAAGATGTCTCACCTCATCACTGTCAAAAGGATTTTAAGATACCTCAAAGGTGCTTCAACACTTGGTTTATGGTATCCAAAGAATTCTGACTTCAATCTATATGCTTATACAGATAGTGATTATGGTGTTTGCAACATGACTGCAAAGTCTACATCTGGGGGATGTCAATTCCTTGGTGGAAGGGTAGTCTCATGGCAATGCAAGAAACAATCCTGTGTGTCTGCATCAACTGCTGAGGCTGAATACATTGCTGCTGCAAGTTGCTGTGCTCAAGTGCTTTGAATTCAAAATCAGATGCTAGACTTTGGATTTAACTTCAAGGAGACTCCTATCCACATAGACAACAATAATGCTATCTCTATCACTGAGAACCCTGTGCAGCACTCAAGGACCAAACACATTAATATCAGGTATCTTTTAATAAGAGATAACTATGAAAAGGGATTAATTAAACTAGTCAAAGTTCATACAGATGAACAATATGCTGATCTATTTACAAAAGCTTTTGATGAACAGAGATTTAAATATCTAATATCAACTATTGGGATGATTAACTTTGAGTAGATCTTTTCTTAAAACTCATTCTAATTATTTCTTAAAATATGTGTGTCCTAAGTTGTCTAGTTCATCACTCTCATAAGCTCATGTTTTCTTTGGATATCAAATTCTTTTTGAAGACTTTCCTTAGATTCTTGAAAATTTTCTGATCCTTCAGAAGATATATTTTTATCTTCGGAAGAAAATCATGTCTTCAAAATAAATAACTGTCTAAGAAATTTTACCTTCGGAAGAAATCTAAATCTATCTTCCGAAGCTTAAATCCTTGTCTCAGACACTTATTTGTTTTTAAAGACTTTTTCCTTCCGAAGCAAAATTAACTCTCGGAAGCTTTGTTGTTTCATATACAAAGCATTCAAGTGTTTATTTCTCTTCCGAAGCAAAATTTTCAAGACTCTCAGGAAAATCTTCCGAAGTCATTTTAGCTTCGGAAGCTTTTTCATTTAAACTTCCGAAGATAATTTACCTTCGGAAGCTTTTCGAATTCCAAGAAAACTACTTTTTGAGCAAAAGTAAACTACTTTTTCAGAGGTGGGACCGACTTTCGGATTTCAAAGTTTATCCTCTTTCATTAACTTTGGTTCAAATCCCTTTTCACATAAATACCTAACGGTTCCCCCTCTTCCTCACTATCTTCTTCAATTCTTCTATTCCTCAAACCTAATTCCCAAAACCGCCTTTGCTTTTTACCTTTCTTCAACCTTAAGCTTCTCAAATGGCCAACCTTAACCGCTGAAACAACCCAGATTTCTCCATGCAACTTCACAGGCAACACAACCAGGTTGCTCTGTTAAGCTCTGAGAAAGATGAAAGTGTCTCAGAGATTTGCAAATTCTTAACTCTATCAAATTACTTCACCTCCCTAACCATTGATCCTACTCTGTATGAGGATCATCTGCTTGAATTTTTGAAGACTTGTCAAGAGGTCATCATGGATGGGGAGAAGGCACTGTCTGCCACAGTGCAAGGGAGGACAATCTTCATCACTCCGGCCATCATCAACACTCATTTGCAGCTGGATGATGAAGAAGGTGAGCTGTCCTTCCTAAAGGAAGCTGTCAATCATTCCTTTGAGCAGATGGGCTATGAGGGAGATTTCTCTGTAAAGACCTTCAGGAAAGGGAAGGTCTCATCCCAGTGGAAATACCTACTCCATGTGGTTATCCACAGCTTGTCAAACAAGCATGGAGGGTGGGACCAGATTCCGGAGGATCTCTCCTTCATAGTGCATGGAATGGTTCAAGGGGTCAAGTTCAGGTACTCTCAATTTGTCTATACCAATTTACTTGCTAACTTGGACTCCTTAGAGTATTATATGTTTCCTAGATATGTTCAACACATTCTCAACTATGAACTGGGCTCATAGTTGAGGGAAACAAATAATATTCTTAAATTAGGACAGATGAAGCCCGGCATCTTTAAAATCATGAAGAAGCCAACTGTAGGCTTCTCAGGGGTAGAAACAGCCCTTGTCCCCAAAATGTTAGAGCTCATTGCTCAAGGTGACAACCTAGCAACACAAGCTAGTGTTGAACCCACACCTTCTACCTCTTCACCACTAAAAAGGCCTCAAGTAACCCTCACCTACCAAAGAAAATCCAAACGATCCCCTGCTCAAGCTATTGAGTCTGTGCAGGTCCCCATATACTCACCTTTACAGGAGGAAGTGGACACTAGAGCTCCCACTTCCCCTGAGGAGCAAACCACTCCCATCTCTTCAACTATCAGGGCTAAGGTTCCTCATGCTCACCCTGATGAGCTCACAAGCCCAACAGCCTTAAGCCTTCACTCTGAGTCTCAACACTCAAGTGAACAACCTTTAGGGGACGGTTACCATCCTTAGCCTTTAGATCTAAATCAACCTATTCCCAGCCTATCATTCTATACTGATGAAGACTTTGGATTCAGTGAGTACCATGAGTCTCTCTTCTCTTCCCCTACTCAAAGAGAGATGAGTACTCTTGAGTCTCCTCAGTCTAGCCCACATCAGTCACCTATAACTGAGATGGACACTTCTGAACCTATTCAGGATGTCCATATGGAAGAGGCTCTCACTTCTGCAAGTGATTACATCACTAAGACCTCAACCATGGCAACTTAGCCCACTGACATCTCAACTGAGATTGCTAGTGAGCAGAGGAAAACCAACAGCCAAGAACCTCAACCTACTGGTGAGAGAGAGGACTTTGGTCCAATCATCTCATCCCCCAATGATTCTTCTGATGAAGAAGAGGGGAATCTGAGACTAATGGTGCACAAATTGTCTAAAACATGCACTTACCTAGTCTCAAAGGTCAGTCACCTTGAATCTCAGGTAACTACCTTACACAACAGGGTCAATGATCAGCAACTTCAGATTTCATATCTTAAGGAAAAACTAGCTAGGAGACCTTTAAGAAGAGCTCAACTAGGAACACAAGAACCTGTGGATGTGATTGATTTATCCTCCAGCTCACCTATGCAAGTGGTTGATGCTACCAAAAAGGGGGAGAAAGTTATTGCAACCACAGAACCTGGGAGTTCTTCACAGAGAATGGACATAGAGGACTCACCATCCTCACTTGCAATTGTGCATTTTCAGCAACTTCCTCAAGTTCACATTAATGTGGACTCTATAGACTCTATCATCAGTGGTCTCTTTGAGGAAGGTATACCAAGGGCTGTGTCATCCCCACCTCAAGGAACTTCAAACTACATCATAAGGTGGAGGTATGATGCTGATAGAAGAGCCCTTATTCTTCATACAGTTCAAGGGCAACAAGAAGTATTTGACTTTCAAAATTTGAACTTCTATGAAGGTTTGGATCTAGTCAATATGCCACTTGTCAATCCAAGCAACTCAAGACAAGCTGACAGATTGGCTCAAAGAATCCAAGACAGGATCACTGCAGAGTTTAGCTTAAGAAGGAGACTTAGGCAATCAGGCAATGTCATCGGTCAACTGGATGTTGAGGTGGACCCTAAGATTAGTTTCATAGGGGAAACCTTGACTGAAGGCCCAATGGCAGAACCTGAGACCCCTGTCTCATCATCATCAACTGCTGCAGAGATTCACATTCCCTCTGAGACACCTGCTGGTGAAGGTGTTTCTCAGCCTCTCTCTGGCCAGAGCATGGATGCTACACCAAGCAATGAAGGCCAAACCTCTATCCACCCTGAGTCACAAAGGTCTGTGGGTGACAAAGGGAAAATGATTTTGACTCCTGAGGAAATTGAGGAGGAAGAGAGAGAGAGGAAGAGGAAGCTAAGAGGAGAAAGTTCCTCTGGGTCTTCAAGTTTTATGCAAGCTGCAATCAGGGCTGCCCCCAGACCAAATACTCAAGATGATGAGTTGAGGGTAGTCAGGATTACTTACCTGCAGACCAGGAACTATGACATTGATGAAATCATTTCTCTTCCCTTAGAACAACTAAATGAACTGGTTGACATGGAAGTGTCAAGAGAGATGAAAGAAAAAGAGGATGCAAGGTTACTTCTCCAATTCAAAGAGGAGAAGAGACATAAAAGACTCTACAAGCATGCTCCTACTCTCTCCCCAGTTCAAGAAAGCCCTGTACAAGAAGATGTGGTTCAACAAGAACGTCAGGTAGACAAAGAAGAAGATAGGATCAAAATGATCAATTATCTGAGTGCCACAGGCTTCTATCAGGCAGATGCACTTCTTCCCTTGTCTTATGACTTTGTTGAGTTTGAGTACTTAAAAAAACTTGAGCTTGAGTTAGTCAAGGAGAGAAAGACAACTAAGAAGAAGCTAAGGGAAGAAGCTGCAAAGTCAAGAGCCATCATCCAAAAGAGTATGAAGAAGTCTGCTGACAGACAAAGGATGATGAGCTTCTTGAAGCTATATGGATTCTCCGAAAGGAGACTTGGCCCTATGTCTCTATCCATAATGGATGAGCATATAAGGGTAATCAAGCAGAAGATCAAGAGTGGAGAGCTGATTGACTTACACTCTTTTCCAAGTCAAGTCCCACCTGAAGTGGAGGTTAAGGTTGAACAACCTGAGACAACACAACTCGGACCTCCTGCTGAGCCTCAGCAAGCTTCATCTTTTGATCCACAGCAGGGTCAAACTCCCTCTCCTTCTGAACCTGTGAGGGAGGAACACCCAACTAAGAAAGACAAGGATGATCAACAAGGTGCTGCAGACCAGTCTTCTCAGTTAAAGTCATCTAAAAGGAAGAAGAGGATGGCTTCTAAACCAAAGTCTAAGAAGAAGAAGCCTGAATCATCTACCTCTACACCTCAGGCTGAGTCAGATCAACCTAAGGAAGTGCATGAAGAGGCAGCCACTCCAATACAAGTGGCTCCTCTTGCAGCTGAGACACCCATCCTATCCTGGACCTTCTCTACCAATTCAGAAAGATGGCATGTAATCAGAGATCAAGGTGTTGAGAATGTCTATACATGGCAAGACATAATCAACTTACCTCTGCATGATCTCTTTGAGATGAGAAGATACTATGAAAGTTTGAATGATCCTGACCATCTAATGAAGAAGGGTATGGTCATGATTGTGCTGAAGACTACTAACATCTGAAGATCTTCTAAATGTTTTGGTAGCATCAGCCTAGGGGGAGTTTGTAAGGATTCCTTTAAGTCTGATGCAAACCAAAACATCCAATGTCTCTCTGCAAGCAATGCACTAAAGAATTGAAGTAGAGTTGCTTCGGAAGTTTTACACCATGCACTAGAAATATTCTAAGTGTAAAATCTTCCGAAGCCAAGACCAATATCTTCCAAAGCCAAATATGAAGTCTTCCGAAGCCTCAGAGACAAAGTTTTCCGAAGCTTCATCCTATGAAGGCAGATTTCTTCCAAAGACTTTTAGTAACATGCTTTATCTGATGTACTGTTCCATAAAGCTGGACACCTTTCCGCTGCATCTCTGTTAAGTCACCAACTTACATGAGTTGGTGAAAAGGTCCATGCTTTTGGTAACTGTACATTGAGGTCTTGAGTCTGTAACCTTCTACTTTATGTACTTTATCCTTTTTGTAATAGATAAGGATGTGAGCTATGGCATGTCATAGTCACAAGGTCAAAAGGCAGATATGCCTTTTGATTCTACAATTGATTTTGTTTGTGTCTAGTCAATTGTATCCAGCTGGCTTTCAAAGTATAGCCGGTTGTAGGTTGTAGTATAAGTATTCCATGTTCTAGTATCTTTCTTTATGCTTTGTAACACTTGTAATAGAACTTGAGAAAGCAATATACTGCATCCTTGAAACCCAAATCTCTTGTTCTGTCTCTTTATTACTACTTGTGTTCTTTGTATCATTATTGTGGTTAATCCAGTTTACTATTTGATCAAGTTTGGTTAATCTCCTCTTTGTGTTGTTGTGTTGTAATTGTTAAGCCCTTAACTGGTCCTGCAGTGATCCATGATGGGATTCTTTTTGTTCATTCATAAGGAATGCATTCTTTTGTTGATTCATCCAATTTGGATGTGTTCCATATTGGGAATCTTTTGGATCATTACATCAGCACTATATGCTTGTTTCTCCAGGTCTTTGCTTAGCAAAACAGAGAAGAAACTGATGTAGGTGAAAAATATTCATAAGGTATCATTACCTGGTGTGTTTAGGTTACTGCACACACATACACTTAGATAAGCTAATACATACCCCTACTCTGAGATGAGTGCTTCACAGTTGAATATGATTTTAATTCATCACAGCATGTATCTTCATTTCCAAGTTGAGCCTACCCACATATCAGGTAAGTCATGTCAGTCTTTTGAGATTTTGAAATAAGCACTGTGAATGATATAATGACTGTAATTATATCATTTCCCAATTTGAAGTATATATCATATTTTTCATCAAAATGACTTCTTTTTGTATTTTTTTGAACTTTTTGAATTTTTTTGGTGTTTTTGATTTTATTCAAGGTTAATCATGCCAATTGATTGAACTAGGAATTCAAACCTACTAGGTTCAAATGCCTTGGTAAATAAATCAGCAAATTGATTATCAGTGTGAACTTGAATCAATTTGATTAACCCTTTTTCAGCACAATCTCTCAAAAAGTGATATCTAATTTTAATATGTTTTGTTTTTGAGTGCTGAACTGGATTATTTGTGATAAAAACTGCTGTTGTGTTGTCAATATGAATTGGAGTGTGCAAGAAGTTAAAACCATAGTCAAGCATCTGGTTTTGAATCCAAAGAACTTGAGAGCAACAAGCTGATGTTGTTATATACTCAGCTTCTGCTGTCAAAACAGATACGTTTGTTTGCTTCTTGCACTGCCAGGAGACCAATCTGGGACTAAGAAATTGACAACCGCCAGAAGTGGACTTCCTATTGAAGTTGCATCCCCCATAATCACTGTCAGTATAGGCATAAAGATTGAAATCTCCTTCCTTTGGATACCATAATCCAAGAGCAGGCTTGCCTTTAAGATATCTGAATATCCTCTTGACAACATTCACATATGATTCATTGGGAACTGCTTGATATCTGGCACACACACAAACACCAAACATAATGTCAGGTCTACTGGCTGTTAGATACATAAGTGATCTTATCATAGATTGATAGTGAGTCTGATCCACTGATTTTCCTTCTGGATCTGGACCAATCTTCACTTTAGTATCAACAGGTGTTCTGATGGACTGACAATCAGCAAAGTGGAATTTCTTCAACATTGTTTCCATATATTTTGATTGATTGATGAAGATTCCATCTGCTGCTTGTGGACTTGTGCTCCTAGAAAGAATGCGAGTTCCCCCATTGCACTCATTTGGAATTTTGAATGCATAAGGTCTTTAAAGTCTTTGCAGAGTTGTTTGTTTGTCGAGCCAAAGATGATATCATCCACATAGATCTGAACCAACAACATTTCTTTCCCTTTTCTTTTTCTGAAGAGAGTCTGATCAATTTTCCCTCTTTCATAACCATGTTCAAGAAGAAAAGATGATAGAGTATCGTACCACTTCCTTGGGGCTTCATGAAGTCCATACAAGGCTTTGTCAAGCTTGTACACCCTGTGTGGAAAATCCGGGTCTTCAAAGCCTGGTGGTTGACTTACGTAGACTTCTTCAACAATCTTTCCATACAGAAAAGCACATTTCACATCCATTTGATAAAAAGTAAATTTCATGGATGCTGAGTATGCAAGAAAGATTCTTATGGCTTCTAATCTGGCAACAGGAGCAAACACTTCATCATAATCAATTCCTTCTTCTTGTGTATACCCTTGGGCCACTAATCTTGCTTTGTTTTTAATGACAATCCCACGGTCATCAGTTTTGTTTCTGTATAGCCACCTGGTACCGATAGGGTATTGTCCTTCGGGAAGATCTACCAGTTGCCATACTTCTTGTTTCTTGAATTGCAGCAACTCTTCCTGCATTGCCTCAATCCAACTATTGTCTTGAAGAGCCTCTTTAATATTTTTAGGTACTGTTTGACATAGAAAGAAAGAGAACAAACAGATGTTTGCAATGCTTGACTTGCTTCTTGTCACCCGTTCATTAAGTTCACCAATGATGCTTTCCACTAGATGATTCTTGTGTATTCTGATGGTTGGAATTGAGTCACCAACAATGGTTACATCAAGATTGGAGACATTCAGATCATCTTGGTGAGAGGCACCTTCATCTTGTGTAGTAGGAGAGTTGTGAAAGTGATCAAAGTCTTTTCCAATTCCTGCTTCAGCATCAGAGCACTTTGTAGACTTTCATCATTTGAAGTTCTTTCAGTTTCGACTGGTGGTGTAGCTTGATCTTGATTTCTGACTTCAGTTGATGGTTCTTCTAAAGGAGAGAGGATTGTACTAGGACCAGCTTCAGTTGAAACACTCTCATTTTGTGATGATTGCCTGACAGGATCAGCTTGTAGTGGAACATCTTCATTTAGTTGCTCAGTAGAGGTAGGAGGAATCATTGGGAAGTCATCTCTTCTTTCTATGATGGAGATGATTAAGCTGATTGTAGGTTTCCTGCAGCAGACAAATGGAATTGATCAAAAGATCTTGTAAAAGAGTCAATATCAAACAACCAGTCAGGACCATTTGTTGATTTAAGAAAGGAATGTTCATTGAACTATAACCTTACACTTCTTCCCACCATTGTCATAGTCTATATTTATCTGAAAGCAAAAACCTTCACAAACCATCATCTCTTCTAAGCCCTACACACACTCAAACTCTTTCCAAATGATCGCTCGAAATCTAAAATTCCGACCAAATCACAACATATACCTCACTTGAACCCATTAGTGATTCAGTCTATGACCATGTTCTTAACTTCCTCAACAATAGCAACTATGCTTTTGCCATCTCGGTCGATCTTATGATTTGTGCACCACACATTAGGCAATTCTGGAGTACATTTTCTATTCAAATAGAACATGGAACCGAGGTCCTAACTATGGTGGTGCAAGGACTGAAGATCACCATCTCTTGCATAAATATTCATCTACATCTGCAACTCAATAATGAAAATGGTGAATCTTTATTTTCCAAAGAACTGGTGAGTGCCACTTTTAAGGAGATGGTATATGAAGGACCACATCCAACATCCACCTTCTCCAAATCAATAGTAAATCCTTCACATTTTTCTTCATAATTTATCAAACAAGTTTGGTGGATGGGATTTAGTTCCATTAGATTTAACAGTGGCTATCCATGGGCTTATAAAACAATAGTGTTACAACTTCTCAAACTTCATTTTTCAATATATTTGCAAGAATGTAACTACCACTAGAAAGTTTTAAGTTTTTAATGTACCCAAGATTTATATAACTGATCTTAAATGAGGAATTGGATAATAGACTTAAATTTGAAGAAAATATACATGCCTTAGGATCTTTAGACAAAGAAAATTTTCTTGAAGTTCAAGGCTACTCCAAAATGATTTCCTAAAAAGGTCACTCCCTTAATTGCACATATGCTTCAGATCACTAAGCCTTAGGGTGGCAGCGTGGTTACACCATCGACTGCTGATCCCACACCCTCCACATCAAAGCCAAAAGCGTCCAAAATGAAATGAACCATTTCATCATCTTCTAAGAAGATGCAGGCCCCCAAATCACCTCCACCAAAGAAGGCAAGGATGGATTCTCGGGTCCCAGTTGAGCCAAAGGTGTCCACCGCACCTAAAAAAGACTCCAAAAAAAGGTTTCTCTCTTTCTTCTGAGGAGACCCACACCATCCCTACTAGCCCTCATCTAGAGTACCAACACTCTATTGAGAAACCAAAAAAGAATACCCATACAATTAAGACAACTTTTGAGGAAAAAGTCTCATTAGTATTTGATTCACATCCTGGTCCATTAGACTTAGTCCTCAAATTCCCATGCATATGTCTCCTACCCAGGATGAGGATGTTCAAACTGGCATTCATCATGACCCACTGTATTCCCATTCCCATACAATACAGATAGCGAAGATTGATTTGTATGTTCAGACATTTGACCCATATCGGCTACATGAAAAGATTGTTTCTAGGAGAGAGGTTAAATGTGGAAGAGGTTTTCTCTACTGCTGATCCATCAATTGATCAGCAAGACTGAGACAACATAACTAGGACTCAATCATAACAACTCACCTTGAGAATGTCTTCTTGGAGTAATCTCTTGAGGATAGAAATCCAGGGTGCCAAGAAACCACATATGGTGGTAAGGTTGCAGAGGCTAGGCCTAGGACCTCATCTAGTCCTAAGGATTCCACAACTATGGATGAGGGAAGTCTACAACAGATACATGAATTGAAGATCCATAACCTTGAACTTGCACAAAAAAATATTCCTTACAAGAAGAACTTGCAAGGCTTCAAGGTTATGCTAAAAGTGCCACAGTTCTCGAATTTGAACTCTGTCTCTAAGACTAGGCTGCAGAGTTACTTCACTAGAATATCATTTCACAACTCTTCAGCTGTCAACAGCCTAGACAATGGACCTTGAGCTTAAGGTTGAATCCCTGCAAGATACAATTGAGCTTCAACAATCTATCATCCTTATCCTCCAAGTTCCATCAGCACCACAAGAACCTTTGGATATGCCTTCCCCCACCCACATAGTGTCATCCAAAATCTTAAGTGCTGCTACAAAAAAAGGGGAATATGAGCCCAAAGAAGCTGAATACACTCTTCTATGTTGTAAGGCCCCGTTCTTGGAGACCTCACAGTTGGTCATTCACATCTTTAAATACATTATAAATTTAAAAACTTAAGCAATGGAATCATTTTAACAAAAACCATTCATTTCATTTCATTAAACACTGTTGTTAAGCAATACATAATTATTTGATCGAATACAAAAGAATTGTTTAATTGCATTACAAAACAACAGAAATAATAGTTATGAATGGATGTCAGTCTTTCCCTGCCGAGTAGCCTCGTGCCATCCTCAGCAATATTTACCTGCCAACTGAAAATGTATAAAAATCAGCATTGCTGAGTGAGTTCTAGTTTTATAAGTAGTAAAATACTTTCTGTATGTTATATATGAAAATACTCTTTTCTTTTAAAAAATACAACTCTTTACTGTATATATGCGAGCACGCATTAACTATATGAACAAATACTGTTCGATCTCTTTACTGTATGCCTTGCTTATTCTGTTTTCTTTATTCTTTATCTTTCACTGTCTGTATGGACCAATGAGCAATACCCCAACTATATGCGCGATGGAAAACGGGTGATGGGCCATCTATATCCCTCGAAAGGGTAAACTATATCCCTCGAAAGGGTGAACAGTATCCCTCAAAAGGGTGTTGTGTACTGTATACAAGGTAGACCCAATCACCCAGGGTACGCTACAAGGGTCCTGCCAATCTCCAAGACTGGCCCTGTGTGCATAAAAGGGTAGCTAACCCGCAGCACAGTTGAGCTAACGACAACACGGTCGTGTTCCTCCTATAAGCTTGCAAGACTTGTTAACATTTTATTAATGTTCCTCTTCTTTTCTTTATTGCTCTTTCTCTTTATATTACAATATACTTTACGTTGCGATAATATACATACCACGTAAAGTCACATTCTATAGGTAAAATAATAGCAATAATAATAATAAAGAACAATCATAAGACAATCATAATCAATCATATTCATGCATGAAATCCATCATTAATAAGCCCTAGTCAACCCTCGGTCAAAACCCTAAAGGCACAGACTCCTAAACATTCTGCATTAAATTCTAAGGGTTTAGGCGCAAGGCATTATTTGGGCGCATGGACCCTGTTTTGGCGTATGGGTACTTAGGCGCATGGAACACTCCAGATGCATGGGAACTCAGGCGCATGGACACTTAGTCGCATGACCATTCGGACGCATGGGTACTATTGGGACGTATGACCCTTTCATTCGCATGGACACTTAGGCGTATGGGTCACTCAGGCGCATGGGCCACTTAGGCACATGGGCCACTTTGGGCGCATGGGTTCTGTTAGGCGCATGGGCTATACTTAAAACATTTCTAAGGTAAATTTAGGCGCATGGACTACTGTTTAGGCGCATGGACTACTGTTTAGGCGCATGGATTACCCTTAAATCATTCTATGGCATTTTCAGGCGTATGAACCTTCTGCCTATCATGTTCCTAATATGTTTTCAAACCCAATCATCAAACCCATCTGTTCTAAACTTAACATGGCCATTCTAAACATGAACAACCTATAAGCATTCAAGAATCAACATTTAACATGCATAATACATACGGATAATCATGCATAAACTTGTAAAAATCATTTTAATACATTTTCAGCCCCAAGATGTTTAAAACAAGTAGAAACCGGGGTCTAGAAACTCACCTGATGCAACTTTGGGTGTATCTTCCTTCTAACCCGAATGCAAATGAGTTCAAACACCTAGAACACCACCAAACACACACACACACCCGAGCACATACATAACACATAAGCACATAAGCATGTAACCGGGATAAAACCCGTCATAAACATATAAAAACCACGAATTCTTACCTTGAATTCGACTTCTCTTCTTCTTCTTTTTCTTCAGCTGAGAACTCCTCTGCTCTCTCTCTAAAACCGAAGAAAATGGTGATGTGAAGTAAGGGTGGGCGGCCATGCTCACCTTTACACCAACTTTTTCAAACATTTGTCCTTTTGGACACTTTTAGTCCCTCTACTTGGACTTTATTGCTTTTCTTTTATTTATTCTTCATGTATTATTCTTTCTTTTCTTCTTAGAAGTAATCGGGTGTTACAAGTCCACCCCCCTTATATAGGTTTCGTCCCCGAAACCTGTTATTCCTCGAACAGATGAGGATAATGCTGCCTCATCTCCTCCTCAGTCTCCCATGTAGATTCGGATCCCTTCCTGTGCTTCCACTGTACACGCACAAGAGGAACCACTTTATTCCTTAGCCTCTTCTCTTTTCTATCGATGATTGCCACTGGTTGCTCCACATAATTGAGCCTTTCGTCTACCTTGATATCTTCCAGTGGAACAATCATGTCTTCATCGGCTAAGCACTTTCTCAGATGGGATACATGGAATGTCGGGTGAATTCCACTTAACTCTTCTGGTAACTCCAACCTATAGGCCAACTCCCCAACTCGAGCAATGATTCGGAAAAGGCCTATATACCTCGGGCTTAGCTTACCTCGTTTCCTGAATCGGATGATTCCCTTCCAAGGTGAGACCTTCAACATAACCCGGTCACCCACCTGGAACTCGATCGGTCTGCGTCGTTTATCGGCATACGACTTCTGTCTATCTTTGGCTGCCTTCATGAAGGCTTTAATCTTTTCGAGCTTCTCGGTCGTAGCCTCGATTACCTCGACACCTCCCAATTCTTTCTGCCCAATGTCTCCCCAACATACGGGTGTCCTACGTCTTCTACCGTATAGCATCTCGTATGGCGGCATGCCAATACTGGCATGATAACTGTTATTGTATGAGAATTTAGCTAACGGTAAGTGGTCATCCCAACTTCCCCCAAAATCAATCACACATGCCCGAAGCATGTCTTCCAATGTCTGAATGGTCCTTTCTGACTGACCATCAGTTTGGGGATGATAAGCCGTGCTAATGTGCAACCTCGTCCCCATGGCTTCGTGGAATTTCTTCCAGAATTTAGAGGTAAACCGGGTGTCACGATCAGACACGATGGACACCGGCACACCATGACGAGCTACAATCTCCTTGATGAACAGGTTAGCCAACCTCTCAGATGAATATGTCTCGCAGATCGGTAGGAAGTGGGCACTCTTCGTCAGACGGTCTACAATCACCCATATGGCATCGTACCCTTTCGGCGTACGCGGCAGCTTCGTATTGAAATCCATGGTGATGTGCTCCCACTTCCATTCCGGTATATCCAAAGGTTGGATCTTCCCATACGGCTTTTGGTGTTCGGCATTCACTTGCAAACAAGTAAGGCACTTACTCACATACTCCACCACATCACGCTTCATACCCGACCACCAATAATCTTTCTTCATATCCTGATACATCTTCGTGGCACCAGGATGAATGGAGTATCGAGTCTTATGAGCTTCATCCATAATCTTTGTTGGTCCATGTGATCAAAAAACAGTGCAAATGATGTGATGAATTGCTCAATATCTAACAACCATGCTAAACAATGACAATTGAGAAGATAGAATACAATTCTAACTCATATTTGATAACAATGATATTTCTGTGTAATAACTGCTTGGAATAGGCAACTTGCAACAATGATCCACGATTAGGGTTTTGCAAGCTTTCCTTACAATGAAAATTAACAAAAGTATATATAGCAGTTGTAGTTTCGCATACAGTTTCGCTACCAGCGAAACTGTCATGCCGAAACTACAGTTTCGCCCGTCAGAACATAAGTTCGCCGGGTAAACTAGAACAGCAAACTGTGAGCGAATTTACAGATTCGCTCACAGTTTCGCTGGACTGCTAAAAATACACAATTCTAAGAACATACAAAATGAAACTAACAAAAGTCCTATTACAAGTAAAGTAAACAAACTATACTAAGGTGAGTCCAACCTATACATGATCTTCAATACTCCCCCTAGGTTGGATCTCACCGTCTTCACTCTTCTTGATTTGACTTGTCAGCTCCAGTTTCCTCTGCTGTCATTGATCTGTCTTCATCACCTCCTGCAGCAACGTCCTCGGAAGCTTCAGCCAATGATCCTCCATGGTCCTTTCCTGCATCACTAGCTTCTTCAGAATGACCACTAGCCTTTGCAAATTGCCTGGTCAGATCTTGAACATCCATATTAAAGTCATCCTGAGCTCTCACCCTTTCAGCTAACTTCTTGACCTCCGACCTTACTCCCCTAATCTTGTTGGCAACATTCATAAACAAACTAGCTTCTTTTCTAGTTTCCTCTCCAACCCCAGCCTTAATGTGATTTTCACATAATACCAAAAGATTTTCATCACAAAAACTAAACAACTCCATCGGATCAAATACTCTAAACTCCTTTCCATGTTTAACTCTGATCACAACCTCTCCAGTATTATTGTCATAAAACCATTTCTCAAAGTCCTGTAGTTGTTGGGGAAGAGGATCAGCCAATCTTACCCGATTTACAGTCTTTGGAGGTTTAACTCTTTGTACAATCCTTCCCTTTCCCGTCTCCCAGTCTTTACCCTTCTTTGATCTCTTTCTTTCAGCTTTCATATACCCAAAAGACTCAAAGTTATCATTAAGCCCATTTTTTATCTCCTTTTCAAAAATTAGGCTCTTTCACTCAGATGAGCATTGATCAGAGGAAGAGTTGCCAAACGCCTTAAATCCCATTTAGGCAAGGTCTTAAAAGCCTTCCTCTTAAGCATATAATTGATATTTCCTCCCCGTCTCTTGATCATAAACATCTTTAAGCTTGAATTGTAACACCAGCTTATAATTTTCTTATCAGCTTCCTTCCTGCTTAATCCCTCCAAATGTTGGAACAGAGGAGTGATTTCTTCTACCTCCTTCTCTTTCACCAACCAATCATTTTTATCCATTTCAAATACATTTGCATCATCCTCTCCCTTTTTAGCAACATAGATCAATGGTCGCTCATCAACTTCATAGAACTCAGGTTCTGAATCATAGTCTATAAGCTGTTCATCTTCCTCTTCCTCATCAACCAACCCTTTACCTTTCTCAGATACTCCTTCAGTAGTAGCTGTTACAACAACTTCTTCACCAACCAGATCTTTTTCAAAGTCAAATTGCAT
The DNA here is from genome assembly GCA_025215565.1 of Flaveria ramosissima. Classification (NCBI taxonomy): domain Eukaryota; kingdom Viridiplantae; phylum Streptophyta; class Magnoliopsida; order Asterales; family Asteraceae; genus Flaveria; species Flaveria ramosissima. The sequence continues at coordinate 28,662,001 of CM046036.1, forward strand.
GTTTACAAACCCAGCCTCTATAATATCGTCCTCATCATTTCTTCCAACATCCTCTCCTGGAGTTTCCTGCTCTCCTGCACCAGTAGTTGCTGCACCAGAAGTGTCCTCTCCTACCTTAGATGAAGTACCCACATTCAGAAATGAGTACTTTGATGTATCAGTCAAATCATCTAACTCAGATTGAGTCAGTTGATTAGGTAGGCCGGCTGCAGCTTTCAGCTGTGTAATCTCCTCAAACAACTTCTTCACCAGTCTGTTTTGATCAACTAACATCCTCTGCATTCCTTCAATCACTTCATCTTTCTGTCTTTCTCTGATTTCCTGATTTGTAAGTTTAGTCTTGATCATACTCAGTTCATTAGCCAACGAAGTATTCAAATTGCGTATCATATTCTCATCTAGATTTTCACTATCCTCCCTTCTAGTTGTAAATCCTTCATGTCTATGCTTGGTTCGTCACTCATGCTCAACAAAATCAGTTTTCTTCTTAGACCTTCTTTCTTTTTCAACCCTGACTTCCTCAGCTTGTGTAGCAATATCCTCCTCAAAATCATAATCTTTTTCTTTGGCATATCTCTTTCTTTTCTTTGTAGCATCAGCTTGCTGTACTCTTGTTTCTTCAGCTCGTTTATTCTCTGACTCATCCACCCGTCTAATATAGTTCCAGCGTTCTGGAGGATACATGTTTTCCCAAAGATGGGTTATCTTTCCACTGAAGTCATGGCGAATGGCACAGCAGTCAGCAAAGACACGGGGATTCATCTGTACCAGCCTCTTAATCTCTCCATGTTTTGGAACATGAGGTATAAGATCATCAAAAATCATCTGAAGAAAACGAGGATACAACAGCCATTTGTCTTTCTTTAAGGCCATCACATTCTCCGCCATGCACACAAAAATCAGTCTAGCAATATTGGCCTTCTCACCTTTACAACACAACACCATTGCCTTAGCCTAATCAATATTAAGACCATCGGATCCACCTTTACGGTGATCGAGACACATGATAAAAACATGAGCAATGTATCTCCACTCTTTAGATAAGAATGATTTCTTGATCTCCTTCCGGGAACCAAAGGCTGGTCCCTCATATCCCATACATCTAAAGGCTTGGAACACCTCAGAATCTGTCATAGTCACTTCATCTACTAAATCTTCTTCAAGTCTTAGAATCCTCGATACAGTCTCAGCAGTGATCGTCACTTCATGGTCAACGACTTTGGCAGTGATCCGCTGTACATCTCCTCGAGTATCATACTCTGCAGATCGCCAAAAATCTCTAATATGAAGATCATATATGGTAGGCGAATGAGATATGGCATGAGCTATAAGTGATCTTTGAAGCCATCTGATACAATCTCTAAGTCCAGCTGCCTTAGGATGAGTATCATCTAAAATGGCTGTGATATTATTCCGCTCATCAAAATTGAGATTAGCCATGATAACCTGATGAAGAAATCAGATAAGTTGAATGAGAAATTAAGAAAAGAAGAAAATAATAATAAAACAATAAAAACTAACAGTTTCGGCAAGCGAAACAATAGTTTCGCTCATTAAAACATGTTAGTTTCGCTGAACAAAAGACAGTTTTGACACGGCGAAAATAGATTAAAATAGATTCGCTATTAATTTCGGCAAGCAAAAACATAGTTTCGCTGTAAAAAAAAAAATTAGTTTCGCTGTTCAAAAAGAAAACATGACCAAGCGAAACTGTACAAGCTTAAGTCCAGATTCTGCGAAACTAAAGATAGTTTGACGAAACTGTTAAGTTCGCCCGGACAGCATAACTTTACAGTTTCGCTGAGAAGTAGAGAACTTTCGTTCAGTTTCGCAGAAGAAACTGCAATTTCGCTGGATGAACAGCGAAGACACCGAAGGGTCAAAATCCAAATGTCTTAAAAGAAGTTGATTTTAACCAGATTAAATGATAGTACATGGTTCGAAACTCACATGCGAAGCAAAGGAAACGATCAATCGGTCCAAAACACAACCAAAACACAAAATCGCCCACGAAAGTCACGGTAAACCTAAAATACTACTCAGGTCGTTTTTGCGAAAGTGTGAGAAGAATTTCGCAAAAATGACTTAAATAGCAAATAGTTTCGCAGTGAGCGAAACTATAGATTCGCAGGGCGAAATTGTAGTTTCGCTAAGAGAAACTGTAATTTCGCTAAGAGATAGTTAGTTGAAAACTAATTAGAAAACCTAGCGAAATTGCAGTTTCGCCTTGCGAAACAACTAGCGAAAGAATAGTTTCGGCACCTTTTTTTTCTTTTAATTTTTTTATTTTATTATTATTTTATTTTATTATTGTTTTTATTTTTTTTATTTTTTTATTTTTTTTAACATGAAGCACGTCACATAATGAGATCAAAATTAATCAGAGATCACATCCTCTATGTATTTATGAACATAAAGATGATCAAAAATCATCAACCGGCAATGAGATCATACTGAATACGAGATCTTATCACAATCTGCACAGGAACAACTGAAATTAGAAGAAATCAATAACGATTGTTGATATAATTGTCCACTTAAACTCATGCCTTATTCTTTTTCAACAAACAGCTTATGATTTGTTTAAGGTTCAATTAGATGCTTTAGAATGTTAGGACCCCACAATCATTTGGTAAAAACCCTCACCCAACCTCAGGATTTCTTGAATTTTGAATCGATCTAAAAGAGCAAGGCTTGTGCATTAGTGTGCAAATGATTATAAACAGAATATTTCATTCTGAAAAGAACTCATCGATTAGATGATTTGACATAATTATATCAAAATGGTGAGAGCTCCAGATCTATACTCACGTATAACAGAGGAGATGACCATTTAAACATGTGCTAATGAGAGCTCCAGGTCAGTACTATCGTATAGCAGAGGAGATCATCACTCCAGGTCAGTACTTCCGTACAGCAGAGGAGATTAGCACAGACACAAGATACACAAATACTAGAATATACTAGATATGGTCCAGGGAGATGACATATAAGAACAAAATGGACGAAAGATTCATTCTCAATCCAATTTTTGTCAGGACTCAGTTTTTGTGCAAGCCAAAACAATTGAGTAAATCCAGACATTCTTAAGCATGATGTTTAATTTAATCATAGAGCTGCTGTCTACTTTATTCGTCAGGCTGAGTCTATCAAGCATATCGTTAAAGAATCTGATCAATTTTTCTTAAAAATTTTATGTGAAACAGAATCCAGTATCAGTTACTATCATTTCTCATTGAAGCACCGGTCATGTATAAATAATATACTTAGAGGATATACAATCATTTCTCGTCATTTTAAATTCCGATCTCAGGATATGAAATTACTCCTCCAAATTTTTATTTTCAAATAATAGATAATTTCTATAAATTATGAAAAATATATATAATGAATTTACTATAGTTATTGATTTTGATTTATTATTCATTTATTTATTTTTGTTTGTTTTTTTTAAGAAAAAGGACAGAAAATGAAAATTTAAAAGGATATTAACCCGAGCATAGAGATCAATTCATAAAAACGGGGTTTATCAAAAATTTTATGAAAAGATCAGCTTTTTGATTTTTCGTATCGATGGGTATAATATCAATGAAACCCTTTTCTTGAGCATCACGAATCGCATGAATTCGTGTCTCGATATGCTTGGTTCGGGAATGATGAATAGGATTTTTTGCAATTCCAATGGCTGCTTCATTGTCACAAAATAAAGGTGTATGGAGAAAATTAATTCCATAATCAATCATTTGGTGTTGAATCCAGAGAACTTGAGAACAACAGCTTGAGGCAGCAATGTATTCAGCTTCCCCTGTAGAAAGAGAAACAGTGGTTTGTTTCTTGCTCTGCCAAGATACCAAACAATTTCCCAAATATTGACATCCTCCAGACACAGATTTTGTTGGACCAAAAGAACCAATGAGCCTGATCAGAAAAACCTCTAAGTCCCACAGACATTACAACTGCTGAAGAAGATCACAACAGCTGAAGACATCAGCTGATTACAAAGGTCTGAAGACAAAGTCTGAAAGTAAAGAACTGAAGACAAAGTCTGAAGATGAAGTACTGAAGACAAAGACTGAAGACCAGAGTGATCAACAGTTGTCACAACAGCTGAAGTTGTTAACTTCAGTAGTTGTGATGGTTTTACTTTTCAGTACTTGTAATTTTACATTTCAGTAGTTTATCATTTCAGTAGTTTTAAGTCAGTAGTTTCATGTATTTGTACTTAGCATTCTCTGAAATGTGATCAGTGGTTGAGAACATTTCAGTAGTTTGCTTATTTTAGTTGTTTTGTAAATTCTGTTAGATGTCACTATCAAGTGACATCAGCAGACGTCACATTCCTCTATATAAGGGATGTTGACCTAGCTGTATTTTTAAAACCGAAGCATTACGCGCGAATGAAAACATTCCTTTAACAGAAATATTCTCTCTATAATTGTGATTGATTATTTGCATAGTCATTGCTTACTTTCTTGCTTGAATTCGATCTTAATTCGTGATATTCCGCTGCATAATTCAAAACTAATTGATCCGATCCTATCAAATGGTATCGGAGCTGGTTAATCATTGATCGATCTAACACTTGATCACTGAAACTGCTCTTTTGATAGCGAAGGTTGATCGAATTAGCATTTTTGCAAGAATTGATTATAGAGATTGATTTTCTGTTGTTTCTGGTTAATTAATTGAGATTCTAATTGTGTTTTTTAATTGTGTTGTTGAGTTTTCAAACTAGACCAATATTAATCTCATTGAATTCGATTGAATTAGTGAAAATGACTACTTCAATGAATGATCCTCACAATACTGGCTCCTCAACTAAGCCTCCAATGCTTGTTAGGAGTGAGTATAACATATGGCAACGCCGAATGCTCCATCACCTGTTTATTAACAGTTCAGGTTGTTGGAAGTCTGTGGTTCATGGACCATACAAGCCTATGGTGAGTAATCCTGAAACCAATGAGATGGTTCCTAAAAAGAAGGAACAATATTCTGATGAGGATTTAAAACTGTTTGAGATTGATGCTAAAGCCCATGAAATTCTAGCCATGGCACTGCCTAATGAAATCTATTCTGGGCTCATGCATCATGAAACTGCTTATGATCTCTGGGTTGCTCTGAAGGAACAATTTGGAGGAACTGATGAAGTCTTAGCAAACAACAGAGAAATCCTTGCCCAGTAATATGAGACATTCTCTCATAGGAAGGGTGAGACACTGACTCAACAGTTTGAGCGGTTTTCATGTTTGATCTCTGAGATTAAAATGGTTCAACATGAATACACAAACAGCCAGATGAATAACAGATTCCTCAGATCCCTGCCTGAGAGATGGGACACTTACACCATTGTCCTACGCTCTAGTGCAAATCTAGATACTCTATCTCTCACCCAACTTCATGGGAAACTCTTAACATTTGAGAGAGAGATAGAACAGAAAAGGAAACTATCTTCATCTGGAAAGCTCACTGATGACTTTGTACCAGGTAACACTGCTCTGGTTGGTCATGAGTCTGAATATGCTTCATCTGAAAGTTCATATGATGAGCATATTGATTTCTCTTCAAACAGTGGAAATCATGCTTTTGTTGGAGTTGAGGGAAACTCAGGTTTTAATGTTGATAATTTGTGTTTTATGATGGATGATTTGAAAGGAATTGCTGATAATGATCTGGAAGAGATGGATATTCTGAGCCAAATGGCATTGATTAATATCAGATCTCAAAAGTTTTATAAAAGAACAGGTAGGAAATTTCCTGGTCTCTCTGGCAAAACCAAAGTTGGTTTTGACAAGAGTAAGTTGAGATGTCACAAGTGCCACAGACTTGGACATTTTGCTAGAGAGTGTAGATCATCTGGATCTAACTCATCTGCACCCTTTGTGACTTTTCCAAGCAATAATTCACAATTCAAAGGGCAACATTCTACCAGTTCTGATCATCATTCACCACATCAATCATCTCCTGCATACTTTGTCCCTCAAAGCCCCATTCCATATCCTTATCCATGTTTTTACATGCCTCAGTCTGGTCAAGTTTCTGTACCTATGGCTCAACAATCACATGCTCTACATGATCCTCAGCCATCTCAAACAAATCAGCAATCTCAACCTCAATCTCATCAGAGCTTTTTCACCCCTGAGGTTGTTGACTGGAGCAGTCTACCAGATGATGTCTCTGGTTATTCTGAGCAATTTGCTGGTGCTGATCAACATGGTGGTGAAAACCCTTTTGGAAACCTTGCTTTAATGGCCTTGGAATCTACTGATGAAAATCCTTCATCATCACAGGTACCACGGGTATCTTTTGAGGCTAAGGCCAAGTTATGTTCTGAATCATGCATAGCTGCTTTTGTTTCTATTAGGGAAGCAAATGTAGCTTTAATTAATCAAAACCTTGACCTAGAAAAAGCAATTTTCAAAAAAAAAGCTGAGTTTGAGTCTGTTTTAAAAGAGAAGGATGAGGAGATTTATAAACTTAAATGTCAAATTACTGATGAAAAAGCAAAGGTAGAGGTCATTCTAGAAAATCACAAGAATCTCAAAGAAACACTTGCAGCTACCCAAGTTGATTGTGAACGGTGGGTAACATCTTGCAAGGGATTTGAAATGCTTCTCAGTAAGCAAACTGCTTCTAATGTGAAGTTTGGGATTGGGTATAATCATACCATACCTCCCACAGATTTTACTCCCAAGTTAGAAGTACAATCTGAGGTTGAGTGTCATTCCCAAACCACATCATCAGGTGTTTCATCCTTAAATGATAATTCAAAATCTGAGGATGAAGATAGTGTGAGTATCTCAGTTAATCAAATAACTGATGATCCCACTGCTTCGAAACACTTGATCAAAAAGAGGCTGAGAAATTCAGGTGTTGTTCCACAAGGTACTCAAAGTACTGAAGGGCAAAACACAACACCTGAAGAGCATTTTAAATCAGAGGAAAACAAGCATTCCTTGACAACTGCTGAAGAATCTATCAGGATTCTAAAAAGTACTGATAGAAAACCACTGAAGAAGAAATCTTCAGTTGTTGAAAATCCTTCAGTACTTACCAAAAGTACTGAAAGGAAGAAAGTACTAAAGAACAAAGCTTCAGTAGTTTCATCAACTTCAGCAGTTGATCAAGAAAAGATGAAAAGAAAGCCATGTGAAATATGTGGCTTGTTCAATCATCTGACTGATGAATGCTGGTATAACAAGGGTTTAAAATTCAATAAAGAGAAAATCATTAAGAAGGAAATGCATAAAATGAAAAATGAATTTCAAACCAATTTTGTACCACAATCATCTCATTCTGATAAACCTAAGCTTTCTCAAAAAGTCACTAAAAAGGAAGGGGTTTGTCAAACAACAGCTGAAAATATTCCTCAGGGAATATTAAAAACTAAGACTAAGTCTGTGTCTTTTCAAAAGAAGGATGTAGTGAATCACAAGAACAAATCATCTACAAGTGCTGATGTGTCAACTGAGTTGAAAACTCTGTCAACCAATCAGCACAACTTGTGATGATGGTTCAACATCTATCGGGGAGAGTTAACCAATTAGATGTTTCTATGATTAAACCACTGAAAAGGACACCTAAGCCAAAATCCAAGGGATCCTTTTCAGCACCATCTACATCTTCAAAAGCTGTTAATCATGCACAACCTGTTAGTTTAACATCTGTTGATGAAAACAGACCCAAAACCAAAAAGGTTTGGGTCTCAAAGGCTAACTAATGTTTGTGCTAATTGCAGGGTTCTTCAACATGCCAAAGAAGCATCTGGTATGTGGACAGTGGAGGATCCATGCATATGATAGGGAGCAGCTCTCTTCTTCATGACTATTCCCAAATGAAGAAGGGATTTGTTTCATTTGGAAATGATGCCAAGGGTTACATCATTAGGAAGGGTTTTGTCTCAAATGGAGAGATAAGATTTGATGATGTTAACCATGTAAAGAACCTCAAATACAACCTTTTGAGTGTTAGTCAAATGTGTGATAAAGGGCATGTTGCTCTTTTCACAAGTCAAAACTGTCGGATTCTGTCTTCCAAAGTTTTGCACAAGATTGACAAGATATTGGATGAGTATACTATCCTGAAGGCCAACAGGATTGGAAGAGTATATGCTTTAGATCTATCAAAGAAAATTGATCTAAAAGGCCATCCATGTCTGTTCTCCAAAGCCTCTCCTCAAGAATCTGAACTATGGCATAGAAGGCTGGGTCATGTGAATCTCAAGAACATGAATCAGCTTATTCATCATGGTTTAGTGAAAGGTTTGCCATTGAAGGAGTTCAAGTGTGATGATAACTGTCCAGCTTGCTTAAAAGGAAAGCAACACAAAGCTTCATTCCCTCCTATAGAAGAACCTAAGTCCAATGCCTGCTTGCAATTACTGCATATGGATCTCTTTGGTCCTGTGAGAGTAATGAGCATGGCAAAGAAAAAGTACTGTCTGGTAATTGTGGATGATTACTCCAGATATGTATGGACTTTCTTCTTGCATTCCAAGGATGAGGCTGCTCAAAGTATCATGTATTTTGTGTTGCATGTGGAAAAGCAGCATTCACTCCCAGTCAAATGTGTGAGAAGTGATAATGGGACAGAGTTTAGGAATCACACTCTTGATGAATTCTATTTGTCTAAGGGAATCAAAAGACAATATAGTATTCAAAGAACTCCAGAGCAAAATGGAGTGGTGGAGAGAAAGAACAGGACCCTTATTGAAGCCGCAAGGACAATGTTGGCTGACTCAAGTTTGCCACTAACCTTTTGGGCTGAAGCTGTCAACACAGCTTGCTATGTTCAGAATAGAGTATTAGTGAATCAGAGGTTGATGAAGACTCCTTATGAGCTCTTACATCATTTGGCTCCTTTGATTTCATTCTTTAGAGCATTTGGGTGTCCATGTTATATTCTTAACACAAAGAATATACTTCAGAAGTTTGAATCTAAGGTGGATGCAGGGTATTTTGTTAGGTATTCATCTACTTGCAAGGCATACAGAGTTTTCAATTGCAGAACAAAGATTGTTGAAGAGACTTTGCATGTCAAGTTTAATGAATCTCCAAAAGACAAAATTCCTCAAAACCCTGTTGAGATGTTTGACTTGGACATACTGCAATATGTTCCATATCAGCCTCCACCTGTTGTTGTTTCTGAAGTTCCATCCTCTCCATCTGAAGATACAAATGCAAGTTGTATTGATCATCTGCCTGTTTCTACTACACTTGATGTTCCTGTAGCCTCAGCAGCTCCATCCACAACAAATGCTGATAAAATCTCTGAATCCTCTACTTCATTTGAACTGCCATCTCAGTCTAGGTTTCAAGAGTCTGAATCAACATCTGTTGCTGCTGAATCTCCTACAAACACTTGCACAGATATTATTGCATATCAAGAATTGAAGAATCATCCCATGTCCCAGATCATTAGTGACATTAATGCTGGTGTTTCAACAAGAAGTCAATTGTCCAATTTCTGTCTCTATGCTCTCTTCATAAGTCAGCAAGAGCCAAAGAATTATCATGTGGCATTAAGGGACAATGGATGGGTTGAAGCCATGCAGCTTAAGCTTCTTCAATTTCAAAAACAACAAGTGTGGGAACTGGTTCCTCTAACCCAAGGTAAGTGTGCAATAGGCACTAAATGGGTGTTTAGGAATAAAACTGATGAAAAAGGCCAAATTGTCAAGAACAAGGCCAGACTGGTTGTACAGGGGTTTTCACAAGAAGAAGGTATTGATTATGATGAAACCTTTGCTCCTGTAGCCAGACTGGAGGCAATTAGATTGTTTTTAGCTTATGCTGCTTTTCATAACCTTAAAGTTTTTCAAATGGATGTCAAAAGTGCATTTTTATATGGTAAAATAAAAGAAGAAGTTTATGTGTGTCAACCACCAGGTTTTGAAGATCATAAACACCCTGATTGGGTGTATAAGCTTGATAAGGCTCTTTATGGGTTGAAACAAGCACCCAGAGCCTGGTATGAAACATTATCTAACTTTCTTCTTCAAAATAATTTTACTAGAGGCTCCATAGATAAAACTTTGTTCATAAAGAAAGCAGGCATGCATAAGCTCCTTGTTCAAATTTATGTTGATGATATTATTTTTGCATCATCTGATCCACAGTTGTGTGATGCATTTACAAAATTGATGCAACAAAAGTTTGAAATGAGTGCAATGGGAGAATTACAGTTCTTTCTGGGTTTGCAAATCAAACAACTGACTGATGAAACTTTCATTCATCAGTCAAAATACACAAAAGATTTGTTAACCAAGTTTGATTTACAAAATTGTAAACCCTGTTCTACTCCCATGTGCACCACCACACAACTGGATGCTGATAAAAAAGGTAAAGCAGTTGATGAAACTCTTTACAGATGTATGATTGGTTCCTTGATGTACCTAACAGCTTCTAGACCAGATATTATGTTTGCAACTTGTGTCTGTGCTAGATTTCAGGCTGCTCCTAAGGATTCCCATAGGATTGCAGTCAAGAGGATCTTTAGATATTTGCAAGGAACTAAATCTCTAGGACTATGGTATTCCACTGGGCACTCTTGTAAATTGGTTGCTTTTTCTGATAGTGACTATGCAGGGTGTAAGTTAACTAGAAAATCAACTTCTGGTGGATGCCAATTTCTAGGCAACTGTTTGGTCTCTTGGCAGAGTAAGAAACAAACATCAGTTGCTACATCCACAGCTGAAGCAGAGTATATTGCAGTTGCAAGCTGTACATCTCAGGTACTCTGGCTTCAAAATCAGTTATTGGATTATGACATTACAGAGACTAAGACTCCATTATTAATGGATAGTGCTTCAGCTCTTTGTATTGTTAAGAATCCTGTCCAGCATTCTAGGACCAAACATATTGAGATCAGACATCATTTCATTAGGGATTGCTATGAAAAAGGTCTGATTGATCCAAAGTTTGTGCCTAGTGCTGACGAGCTTGCAGATATATTTACTAAGCCTTTGGATAGTGCAACTTTTCATAATCTTGTACTCAGGCTTGGTATACTGCAACTAGAATAAATTGACAACTGCTGATGCTCTTAGTCAATAAATACTGATGAGCATTAGTATACTTTTGTCAAAAATAAGTGCTGCTAAGTCACCTTATCTTCAGTAGTTTTATAACTACTGAAGATTAAATTACTTAAAAGTACTGAAGTACTTCATTTGTTAGAAAGTACTGATGTAGTTCAAACTACTGATGTCTTTTATAATAAATAAGTACTGATGCCCAATGAAACATCTGAAAATCAAATGATCTGATGAGTAAGGTCATTGAAACAGCTGAACTTTGTGAATTGACGACAACTACTGTTTCTTTTCCAAACAACTGAAGCCAAAACCAAGTCTTCAGTAGTTTTACAACTACTGATGACCAACACCAAGTCTTCAGTTGTTTACAACATCTGAAAGTTAAAACCATGTCTTCAGTTGTTTTCTAACATCTGATGACTAACACCAACACTTTCAGTTGTTTTCTCTCAGCCGTTTCATAACCTATATATACCTAACCCTAACTTCAAACTTTTCATAACCCACTTTCCAAACGTTCATCTTCCATTAATGGCGACCATGCAAATCAAACCTCGACACAACTGTGTTGCTCACCTTACCAAATCACCTTTCTGGAACAAGTTTGATGCTGCTATTGACTTGATGGTTGATTCCCCATACCGCACAGCCTTTCTCTTAAATCCTACCATCTACCCCGATACCCTGTGCCAATTCTGGACAAACGTTACTGTTCATACTGCTGAGAATGATGACACCATCACTCTCCAGTCGTTTGTCAACCAGAAACGGGTGGTCTTCACTCCTGCGATCATTCGTCAAACCCTAGACCTGAATGATGCCACCTATCCCACCAAATACCCCAAAGGCACCATTTATCTTTCTTTTGCTAATCATGGTTATGAAGGTGACCTAAGTGCTACTACATCCTGAAGAAGCACTTCCATGATGCCGAGCGACTCATATTTCACATGATCAATGTCTGTCTTGCTCCCAAAACATCATCTTGGGATCAAATGTCCTCCAGATGGAAACATGTATTATACTCTATCCTTGAACATCAAAATCTAAATTTTTCTGATATTATCTTTTTGGAACTGAAAGATTTAGCAATGAAACCTGTGGTAAACAGATGGATATTATATCCAAGGTTTCTTATGGCTATAATTTTGAATCAATTAAAATCTGATGGCCTTGTTGGCCTTGGAGTCCCTGCTCTGCTTGTTTTGCCAGAGGTATACTCCAGGCACAACTCAAACCCACAACTCAAAGAGGCTGCCAAACTGCTCAAACCCAAGCAGAGGGAACCCACAGCCTCCACCTCCAAATCTAAAGTCCCCTCCAAACCAAAACCAAAGAAAACCAAAAAGGCTACTCAGGGAGTTGAGTCCCCTGATGACGCCCCTGTAGCACAAACGCAGGATGAGACTACAAGTCTTAATCCCCTTGTAGTTTCAATGACTCCACCAGCTGAAACCGCTCAGGTATCCTCTCAACAGGATCCTGATGCAACCAATATTGGGGAAACCACATTACTGGAATCTATCTCACTTGAGAAGATTGTCATTGAAGAGCACCACTCTCCCCAGGTGCAAACCTTTTCACCCCCATCTCCCACTGATACCACCCCTACAAGCCCAACTGCAGTCATTGCATAAGTGCTGACTCGGCTACATTCCTCTACCCTCCCCAGAAATCTGTTACTACTGGGAAAACCTCAACAGCTGAGGGAGAGGATCAAAATGTAGTTGATAACCAATAGCATAGGGATTCTAAAGTTCAGTCTCCTAGTGTAGATGTGGAGATTAGAACATCTGGTGAGGCTACCTCTTCCCCTATTTCAACACATGAACAGGATGATGCAGGTATCATCTCTAAGACCTCACCAGAGGCAATTGCCAATGAAGGACTTGCTCCTGAGGCAGGAAGTCCCCAGTTCCAAGACAAAGGGGCACATGTGATCACTGATTTACACTCAGCACATGTTCATCCTGATTCACTCAGGAGGTCAGCTGATTCAGCTTATACTGATGATGACCTGGGCTTTTTCTTTGAAGTCTTAGCCCAAAACACCATTCTTGAGACTGAGGTTTGTAGATTAAAAGACCTGCTTACAAACATGTCTCAGGAATCAAGTCCATCTGCCCCAATAAACCCACAGATGGCAGCTTCTGTTGAAGCTTCACCAAACACTGAGCCACTCAAATCAAACAAGCCACCAGCCTCTGTTTCAGGCACCATTTCTCAGGGAGAGAACCCCTCTGAGCAAATGGCTGCTGTTTTCAAATCTTCCTTACCTCTCATCACCCCCATCATCACATCTATTGTCCATCAAACCATTGATGAGAGGAGCTCCTCAGATCTTAAATCCCTTGTGACTGATGCTGTGTCAAAGCACCTATCTGACATTTAAACCCCTGAACCCAATGCAACCAAAAAGGGGGAGTCTAAGTTAGTAAAGGATGATAAAAGGAAAAGAGTTGAAGAGGAAGAAGCTAAGGAGGAGAATAAAGGCAAAGAGATCATCACCTACAAACGAAAGAAGAGTGTTGGTGAACAAACTGAAGATGAGAAAAGGTTGGATGAGATGATCAAAGAAGCTGATGACCAACATAGCAGATCCATGGACAGGATCATTGATCAGCTCTTCAGGCAAGGATTTGATACTGCCAAACTTGATTCAGAGATCAGAAGACTTGAGATTCAGGAAATTGAGAATCGATGGGCAAGTTGCAATGAAGAAGAAAGGGAGAGATTAGAGGCTATGATCAGATTCCTCTCTAAACACTTGGGAAGACCTATCATTGAGATCAAGTCATGGTCCAGAGATAGCATTTTGGAGATAACCACCAAAATATGCTCATCTGAAAGCTTCAACAAAGGCTTAATCATTGAAGCTCTGGATGAAGCTGGTGCTGGGAAGAGAACTGATATGGCCAAGTTATCCAAAGCCACCCTCACCAACAAAATGATTGAGCAGCCCTTAAAATCTCCTTTACCAAAACAATCTTAAAAGCCAACCTCACAACCAAAACAGCCAATCTCAAAACCTTCAAAACAACCAACTTCTCAACCTCCAAAACAATCAACCTCACAACCCTCTAAACCAACCCCTTTACCTAAGAAACCCATTCAAGATTCCACCAGTGATGCACCCAAAAGAAAAAGAAGGCTGCTGAGGATGGAAGAAGAAGAAGAAGAGGATGAAGAGGATAATCTGCCAATATCTGCTATTCTTGAAAGGAAGAAACTGAAGCCTAGGAGTCAATCACAAACAATAACTCCTGAAACTCAAAGGTAGATGGTTAAGGTCAAAATAGAAGAAGAAGAACAGCAGAAGCAGCATGATGAGCAATTTCTTAGAATGGTTGACAAGGACTTCCCTCAGTCCTCATCCATTCAAGCAATGAAGAAACAAGCTCAGAGGCTGTACACTCTTAGACATACCTTCCAACATCAAAAAGAAAGAGTGAGGATTTGGCCAGATCCCAGGGTAAGTTCCAGAATTCACAAGAAAAACTTACCAAGTAGATATCATGGCCAAGTAAGAAAGACTTTGAATGCTGCAATTATGTTGGCCATGGTAGTCTCACCCTGGGAAATCATTGAAGAATTCAAGAGAGCTCACACTTCCAAATCAACCCCTATGTCTATTCTTGAAAATAAAATGATCAAGAAGGGGTTGTTATACAAAAGACTTGAAGATCTTCAAAAGAGTGAACTCCAGTTGCTGCTTGAAGGCTCTCATCCAGATGAATTTGCATATAGAGAGATCACAACTGTTGAGTTGAAGAATGGGAAGACAGTGAGGTATCTGTCTGAATACTATGGGCCTGAGTTCTTCTTTGAGGGAGAAGCAGAAGAACTCACTAAGGAGGAACAAGTTGTTCTCCTTGAGGCCTATGCAAGGGAGTCCTATAGACTCATTAATAGGAAATAGGTTTCATGGTTGGGACAAGACTCTGTGTCCAGTTTCCCCAAGACAGAGTTCCCTTCCATACTTAGCCAATCAGAAGATTAGAAACCTTTTCCCGGCCTATGCTTATTTGTCTACCTCTGAAGCTGATCAAGAGAGTATTTTTGCCAAAGAATAAGTGGGATCATCAATAAAGTTAGAGGTTTTGGCTGCATTGGTTCAGGGGGAGTTTGTTGGACCAAAAGAACCAATGAGCCTGATCAGAAAAACCTCTAAGTCCCACAGACATTACAACTGCTGAAGAAGATCACAACAGCTGAAGACATCAGCTGATTACAAAGGTCTGAAGACAAAGTCTGCAAGTAAAGAACTGAAGACAAAGTCTGAAGATGAAGTACTGAAGACAAAGACTGAAGACCAGAGTGATCAGCAGTTGTCACAACAGCTGAAGTTGTTAACTTCAGTAGTTGTGATGGTTTTACTTTTCACTACTTGTAATTTTACATTTCAGTAGTTTATCATTTCAGTAGTTTTAAGTCAGTAGTTTCATGTATTTGTACTTAGCATTCTCTGAAATGTGATCAGTGGTTGAGAACATTTCAGTAGTTTGCTTATTTCAGTTGTTTTGTAAATTCTGTTAGATGTCACTATCAAGTGACATCAGCAGACGTCACATTCCTCTATATAAGGGATGTTGGCCTAGCTATATTTTAAAAACCGAATCATTACGCGTGAATGAAAACATTCCTTTAACAGAAATATTCTCTCTATAATTGTGATTAATTATTTGCATATTCATTGCTTACTTTCTTGCTTGAATTCGATCTTAATTCGTGATATTCCGCTGCATAATTGAAATCTAATTGATCCGATCCTATCAGATTTTCTATTTAACCTGCAACCATTGGAATCACTATCAGAATAAGCATGTAAATCAAAATTCCCTCCATATGGATACCATAACCCTAAACGAGATGATCCTTTGAGATAACGAAATATTCTCTTGACAGCTTTCTCATGAGATTCTTTTGGAGCCGACTGATATCGAGCACAGTAACCAACAGCAAAAGTGATATCAGGACGGCTTGCAGTAAGATACATGAGCGAGCCAATCATAGATCTAAAAAGATGAGGATCAACTGGTTTTCCGTTTTCATCTGGAGTAAGACAAGTCTGAGCAGTAAAGGGAGTCATCTCAGTAGAAGCATCATCCATCTTAAATTTCTTTAAAATATCCTTAATATACTTCACCTGATGAATAAGAATTCCTTCTTTCTGTTGTTCAACTTGTAAGCCAAGGAAGAAACACATTTCGCCCATCATACTCATTTCAAACCTTTGACTCATTACCTCTTCGAACTCTCTACACAATTGAGAATTGGTAGATCCAAAAATAATATCATCAACGTAAACTTGAACAATTATCATTTCACCATTCACTTTTCTTTTGAAGAGAGTCATATCAATGGTACCACGAGAGAAACCATTGCTTAGAAGATACTGTGTAAGGGTCTCATACCAGATCCTGGGTGCTTGATGAAGACCATACAGAGATTTTTCAAGCTTAAACACTTTATCAGGAAAATCAGGATCCTCAAAACCTGGTGGTTGACACACATATATCTCCTCATCAATGTCTCCGTAGAGAAAAGCACACTTCACATCCATCTGATAGACTTTAAATTGTTTATGAGCAGCATGAGCGAGAAATATTCTGATTGCTTCAAGACGAGCAACTGGAGCAAAGACTTCTGTATAATCAATCCCTTCTTCTTGAGCAAAGCCTTGCACAACGAGTCTAGATTTGTTACGTACCACTACTCCTCGATCAGCCGGTTTGTTCTTAAACACCTATTTTGTACCGATTGGATATTTGTTAGGAGGTAAGTCAACCAAGGTCCAAACTTTAAGCTTTCTGAACTGTTGAAGTTCCAATTGCATAGACTCCACCCAACAAGGATCCTGTAGAGCAGCATGAACGTTCTTCGGGACAGTTTGAGAGATGAAGCATGAGAAAAGACAAACAATAATTAGACCAGATTGACTTCACGTTTGAACACCATCAGAGATAGATCCAATCACGTTATCAAGAGGATGATCATTCAAGGTTTTGTAATCGCTTGTTGAAGAAAAGATGATTGAAGAAGTATCGCCCATAGCCGGTGAAAGATTAGATGAAGGTGAATCGATGATAGGTGTTGGATCAGGTAAAGGAGAAGATGTATTAGGTAAAGAATCAGATGATGGTGTCGGATTATTCATTGGAGACGAAGAACTAACATCAGTTGAAACAACATCATTTACTAATGAGTTGGAAGGAACAGAAGATGGAGATGATGAAATAATATTTGTTTGAGTATTTGGAATGGACGTATCATCATCGAAAACTGGCAGATTGAACGAATTAAACACAGTATCGGAGTCAAAGAACCATGCTGGTTCAGATCTAACTTCAGAAGAATTAGATTCCTGCCAATCAACATAGAACGACTCTTGAACGATACGTGTTCTTTTGTTATAAACCTGATATGCCTTTTGAGAAGAAGAATAACCAAAAAAGTAACACTCATCAGAAACAGCACCAAACTTTATCTTTTGAGATTGTGTATTCAGAAGAGTGCAAGAACAACCAAATGGCCGAAAGAAATCAATTAGAGGCTTTCTCTTATGAAAAAGTTCATAAGGAGTCTTCATTTTATCTTTCACAATCAACACCCGGTTTAGAACATATGAAGCACAATTTACAGCTTCAGCCCAAAAGATAATGGGTAATGAAGATTCTATCAGCATTGTACGAGCAGCTTCAACAAGAGTGCGATTCTTTCGTTCTGCAATACCATTCTGCTAGGGAGTTCTCGCAACACTAAA
The DNA here is from genome assembly GCA_025215565.1 of Flaveria ramosissima. NCBI lineage: Eukaryota > Viridiplantae > Streptophyta > Magnoliopsida > Asterales > Asteraceae > Flaveria > Flaveria ramosissima. The sequence goes on from CM046036.1 coordinate 28,679,796, forward strand.
TTGTCTCACAATCCCCTTTTGAGCACAAAATGAATCGAGAATCTGATTTTTGAATTCAGTGCCGTTGTCACTTCTCAGTCCCATAACTTTTCTCTTACTAATTGTTTCGATAGAAAGAATTAATCTCTGCAATTCCTCTGCAACCTCGCCTTTGTGTGCAAGAAACCTCACCCATGAATATCTTGAGAAATCATCTGTAACAACAAGACAAAATGATTTTTTAGCAATAGATTTAACACTAATTGGGCCAAATAAATCAGTATGTAACAACTCGAGAGGACAAGATATGCTATTTAGAAGTTTGGGCTTATGAGGTTTCTTATGTTGTTTGCCCTTAGCACATCCCATACATTTTTCATTTACAGAAAAATCCTTTCAAGGAAGTCCTCTAACAAGATTGTTCTTTACTAATTTATTAATTATCTTAAAATTAACATGGTCTAATCGACGATGCCATAAAAGAGACTCAGAGGTTGATGCTTTTGAAAGAAGACAAGTTGCAGTAGCCTTTGATTCGCTTGAATTCATATCAAGAAGATACGTATCATGCTTTCTTGGAGCACGCATGAGAATCAAATCGTCTGGAATTACAATCTCTGATTTTAAACATAGACATTCATCATATTTAAATAGAACAGGAATGTCTTTATCGCAGATTTGAGAAACACTCAGAAGATTAAAAGCCAATTCGGGAACATAGTTGACTTTTTCCAAAGTGAGAGAACCATTGGTAACTTCTCCTTGTCCAATCATTTTTCCACCCTTTTTGTTACCAGCAAAAGCAACATATCCTCCATCTATAATCCGATAGTTGGTCAACAAGTCTTTTAATCCCGTCATATGTTTGGAACACCCGCTATCAACATGCCATAAACTGTTTACAATCTTTGACGAGGACTCCTGAAAAGAATTAACAAATCAATTAGCCAGGAGTAATAGGAACCCAAGATTGAACAACTTTGCTTTTTAAAGAAGCAAATTTTTTACATAAGAAATTATTAACCAATTTTGTCAATTTATTTCCAAAACAGTTCCTATTAGAGGATCCTTGAATCAAAGAAGGACAATTTTTGACAAGATGATCCTCTTGACCACACCTGAAACAATGAGGTTTGAATCTAGGTCTGTGATGTGATGAGGTAAAAATAGGATCAATAATAATCTCCTCATCACATTCAGACAAACTAGAATCAATATCATCGAATGTCTCATACAACCCATGAGTTTGATGTTTATTTGAACAAGAATTATTTTACAAAATTAGAAGAAGATTCATCTGACATATCAGTAAAACTAGTTCCACTGGTACTAGTGTCAGATGAAGAAGAAATACGTTCATCAGATGAGGTCATATTTAATGGAGTCAAAGATGGAATAGGATGAGAAAAGAACTTTTCGAAACAATTAGTTTTAATTTGCTCAGTTGGTTTTGGAGAAAAATCAGATGCATTACATTCATTATGAGAACAAAAATCAATACTACCATGATTTGAATTACAAGATAGAATAAAACTATCATGAGAACATGAGACATCCGAGTCTGTTACAATTGAACTAGAAACAAAAACATAATTTAAACTAGACTTATGATCTAAAACATACTGTTGATTTTCAGGTGTACTAGAACTAGTGCATCCAAGCCCACTAGTTGGTCCATAGTCGTAGTCTTCACGAATGTACTTAGAGTTAATCCCCTCTAAACCTGCAGACATACTGTCAGTATCTGTTTTGATTGAATCATTAGAAGGATGAGGAACAGACATAGGAGAATAACAGTATGTACTAGGTGGAGGATAAACCTTTACATTTTCATAACCCAAACCTGTTTTAATTCTAGCTCCCCGTTGAGATTTACAAAGATCATCATGTTTCATTCCAGAAATAGTCCATTTATCTAACTTTGACTGAAGTTTGCTTGCTTCAAATTCAGCAAGAGCAACCCTTTCAGTCAAAGTATTAATCTCGACATTTCTTTCCAAAACGATTCGTTTTAAATGATCATTTTCTTTTAAAGCCTCATTTAATTTCACAAAATATTTTGATTCATTGATTTTAAGTTCATCATTAATTCGCTTTAAATCCTTTTCATTATCAATTAACAAACGGTTAGCCTTATAAATCCCAAATAATCAAATTTTACAAGCAGGTGAGCACATATCCTGTATTACCTCATATGGAAGTCCCATTACCATCCTTTCAGCAGCTAAAGCTTTGTCACACAGGCATACTGGAGTACTTGATTTCTTTTCCTCAACAGTAGCAGCAGCATCATCATTATCCTTTCCTATCCCATCTCTTGAACTTCTTTTCTCACTTAAGCCTGCAGTTTCATCTTTCCCATTTCCATCATCTTTTTCTTCTTTCCCATTTACAAATGACTCATTTTCTCTTTTGAATTCCTTGAACAGCACAAATCCATCTTCACCATCTACCTCTTCATTACTTTCCACAAACTCAGCAACTAACGCGTGATTGATCTCAGTTCTTGTTTCCTCAACCTCGGCACTCCAGTCAAAGTTCAAAATCAAAGCAAACTCCTTTTTTAGATTCACATCTTCCTTTTCTTTCTCTGCTGTCAGTCTTGGTACTTCAGAATTACTAGGATCTGTGACAATTGGTAATGGACATTCACGTTTGAAATGTCCCAATTGTTTACAATTAAAGCACCTCAATTTCGACTTATCAAACCCCAGTTTTGAAGTAGATGATTGACCACCAAAGTTCTTTCGTCCTGTTCTTTCCATAAATCTCCGAGCTCTCAAAGTTAACATCGCTATTTGCCATTGAATATCAGTTTCTTCAAGATCATCGGGATCAACCTGGTACATGTCCTCCATAGTCATTCCATTTCCTTTCAGTTCTCCAGCAACAAGTGCTTCATAGCTCTGAACAAACATTCCAAAAAGAGCCATTGTTTATGATGGAATTGGAGTTTCAACATTGGCCTTAGAATTACCCAAATCTCTTACAACATGAATGTTCCCACTCGAGAAAGTACTTGTATTGCTCCCTCCTTGAATTGGATTTTGTATTTGAGAGTTTGCAGTGGATGACAACAAAGCAGTATTTTGAGAAAAACTAGATGTGGGCATCATAGTCTGGTTAAATTCTCATCTTTTCATATCCAACTCAAAGGATTTCAACTTATTGATAATATCCATCAGCTTGTAATCTATGAACCCTCTTTCTTGTTTAAGCATTCTCACCTGAAGACTCCACTGGGGTGAAAGAGAATCGAGAAGCCTGTTAACTTGTTCACTGTTGGAGAGCCTTTCATCGTATTTCTTTAAGGTGCTTGAGACAGTTAAGAAACGGTTTGTAAGGTCTGTTAGACTCTCATTCTTGTATCCCACAAATGAATTGAATTCTTTTTCAGCCTGAATACTCTTATCCTTTACCAAATCTGCATTACCATCATAAAATTCACATAAAGCATCGTAAAGAGATTTAGCATTTTTATGCTCTACAAAACGGTTGTAGACGTCTGGTGCTAAACAGAGAGTTAGAGCACCAAAAGCCTTTTGATCACGATTAATCAATTTCAGATCTCTTTTAGTATAGGAAGATGGGTCCTTGTTTTGAGAGACAACATCACCAACAGTAACCGTTGGTATGTGAGGACCAGAAGTAATCGATTCCCATTGGTTATGATCAGTGTAGAAGAAGAAAGCTTTGAGACATCTCTTCCAATCTTCAAAATTATCTCCATTAATGAGTCTTGGAGGTCTATTAGGAGCAACACTTTCAAGATCAGCAAGTGTGAGAGTAGTTAATTTCGACATTGTAGTTTCGGCAGAAAAGATGATAATTTCGCTGACAATTTCGCAGAAAAAGATGACTTGGATGACAGTTTCGCAGAAAAATTACTTTCGCTGACAATTTCGCTGAGAAAGCTAATTTCGCTAGCAATTTCAGCAGCACTTTCGCTAGACCAAAGGCACCACTGGCTTAGTTTCGCTGATAACTTCGCACGAAACAAGCTTGAACTTTTGTTCAAAAACAAATTCAGCAGCAATTTCGCTTGTTGATTGTTCACAAACACTGATGAACTTTCGTTCAAGAGATTAGTTTTGTAGAATCCCTAGAAAACAACTTCTGATGCAAAATAGCTCATAGTTTTGGTGGAAGATGATGGCAATTTCGCTAGAAAAACACTAATTTCGCTGATCGATCTCAAAACCCTTTTTCACCTCAAAATCAATATGAAATCATCCAAAACTCAATGAATTTGAGATCTGATGATTGTAGGATCTTCCTCAAACAAAAACTAGCATAAATCAATCAATTTCCATGTCAAAAACACCGAATAATCCAATGAAAATTGATTGAGACTAGATATTGAACAAAAACCACAAAAACTCAACAAATCAAGAGCACTAAGGCTCTGATACCATATTGTTGGTCCATGTGATCGAAAAACAGTGCAAACAACCATGCTAAACAATGACAATTGAGAAGATAGAATACAATTCTAACTCATATTTGATAACAAAATGAACAATAACAATCAATAACATGAAGCACAATGATATTTCTGTGTAATAACTGCTTGGAATAGGTAACTTGCAACAATGATCCACGATTAGGGTTTTGCAAGCTTTCCTTACAATGAAAATTAAACAAAAGTATATATAGCAGTTGTAGTTTCGCAGACAGTTTCACTACCAGCGAAACTGTCATGCCGAAACTACAGTTTCGCCCGTCAGAACATAAGTTCGCCGGGTAAACTAGAACAGCAAACTGTGAGCGAATTTACAGATTCGCTCACAGTTTCGCTGGACTGCTAAAAATACACAATTCTAAGAACATACAAAAGGAAACTAACAAAAGTCCTATTACAAGTAAAGTAAACAAACTATACTAAGGTGAGTCCAACCTATACATGATCTTCAATCTTCGCCCGTAGATCCCCAAAACGAGGAATCCACACCCGTCCAAATCGGGTTTTAACACCAAGTGTGTTTTCACCCAGTTCCCCGACCAGACCTCTCATTCTTTCCGAATTAAGTTGATCTTCTCTCAGTGCCTCATCTTGAAACTCTTTGACTTGCTTCATCACATCGGAGGTCATGATTAGTTGATATGCTTTCACCCGAATCGGCTCGGGTCTCTCTTTTCGGCTAAGGGCATCAGCCACCACGTTGGCTTCGCCCGGATGGTAATGGATTTCGCAGTCATAATCCTTTATAAGCTCCAACCATCGTCTCTGCCTCATGTTCAGATCCTTCTGCTCGAAGAAGTATTTCAAGCTCTTGTGATCAGTGAAGATGGTGCACTTCGTCCCGTATAGATAGTGCCTCCAAATTTTTAGTGCGAAGACCACTGCTGCAGGTCATGAGTAGGATAATTGACCTCATGCACCTTCAGTTGTCGGGATGCGTAGCCTATCACCTTACCTCGCTGCATCAACATGCAACCCAACCCTGAGTAGGAAGCATCTTAATAAACCACCAAATCCTCGCTTCCATCGGGTAATGACAAGACCGGGGCTTGGGTCAGTCTTGCCTTCAACTCCTCAAAAGTCCTTTCTTGCTCTTGACTCCACACGAACTTCACATCCTTACGGGTCAACTTGGTTAGTGGAGATGTGATCTTGGAAAAGTTTTGGATGAATCTTCTGTAGTAGCCCGCCAAACCCAAGAAACTACGAATCTCGGATGGCGTCTTTGGAGACTTCCATTGCATCACTGCCTCCACCTTTGCAGGGTCTACCATAATCCCCTCGGGATTTATCACATGACCTAAGAATTGAACCTCGCGCAACCAGAATGCACACTTGGAGAATTTAGCATACAACTTTTCCCTTCTTAAGGTCTCTAATACCTCCTGAATGTGGCCGGCATGCTCTTCTTCGCTCCTCGAGTAGATCAGGATATCATCAATAAACACAATCATCGATCTGTCCAACATTGGCCGACACACTCGGTTCATCAAATCCATAAAAGCAGCTGGCGCATTGGTCAAGCCAAACGACATAACGAGGAACTCGTAATGACCATAACGCGTGCGAAAAGCTGTTTTAGGGATATCCTGCTCCTTCACCTTCAGTTGATGGTAACCAGATTGTAGATCTATTCTCGAGAACCAACTGGCACCTTGGAGCTGGTCAAACAGATCATCAATTCTTGGTAAGGGGTATCGATTCTTCACCGTCAACTTGTTCAGCTCTCGGTAGTCAATGCACATCCTCATACTACCGTCCTTTTTCTTTACAAACAATACCGGAGCACCCCACGGAGAGATACTCGGTCTAATGAATCCCTTATCGAGCAGCTCTTGCAACTGCTCCATCAGCTCTTTCATTTCTGTCGGAGCTAACCGATACGGTGCTTTAGCAACGGGTTGAGCACCGGGTATCAAATCAATATGGAATTCAATCTCGCGGTCCGGTGGCATGCCGGGTAAGTCTTCTGGGAATACGTCCGGGAAGTCGCGCACCACAGGTACCTCAGACAATTGTGGTACCGACGTATCCACATCTTTTACGTAGGCTAAATAGGCACTACATCCACGTCTCATGCACTTCCCCGCCACCGCCATCAAAATCATCTTCGGAATCATAGTAACGCGATCTCCATGAATCGTAACCAAACTCTTATCGGGCGAAATTAACCGAATCATCTTCTTGCGACACACAATGTTTGCTTCATAGGTTGCTAACCAGTCCATCCCTAGTACTACATCAAATCTGCCTAGGGGTATCACGTGTAACCTAGCAGCGAACCTATGTCCTTCTAACTCTATGGCACAGTCCTCTATCACATCAGTAATTCTAGTGGACTCACCAATGGCAGTTTCTACATCGAATGGTTCACTAATCTTTCTACTACTAACAGGCAACTTAGCACAGAAAGTAGTGGAAACAAAACTCCTGCTAGCACCGGAATCAAACAATACAGATGCATAAATTTGGTTTACTAAAAACATACCTGACACAACATCGGGATCAGCTCTGGCTTCCTCTAGGGTCATAGTGTAAGCTCTAGCACTTGCCCTCTGCCCTCCTTCCTCCGGCTTCTTATTCCCCGCTCCTGAGCTCTCCGCCCTCGGCTTCTTGCAGTCTCTAGCGATGTGGCCAGGCTGGCCACACCTGAAGCATACGTTCATCCCCATCCTGCACTCACCAGTATGCTCCCTTCCACACTTGCCACACTTCTTCTGTTTTGCACCAGTTGTGACCACACGTCGGTCACCCACCTTCGCCACCTTATTGTTTGGAGCGGCTCCACCACGTCCAAACCGTTTCCCATTCCAGTTACGGTCACCTCCACCCTTCTTGTTCACCTCAGCCACCACCACCTCGCGCTCGTCATATAATCTACCAGCCAAATCAACTGCCGATCTAAAAGTGCTCGGCCGGGCGGCGATCATATGCCTACGGATATCCGCCGGCAGCCCCTGAATGTATCTCTTAATCTTTCATGACAGTGGTGTCACTTGATCGGGCACCAGTCACGCCATTTCATTAAATTTAGTGGTGTATTGCTGGTGTGTCATCGTTCTCGCCTCCAGCTGCAGGAACTCTCTTTCTACCTTATCCATCTCTCTGTGAGGACAGAATTCCTCAATCACCAATTTCTTCAGTTCAGGCCATCGCATTCTCCCAATGGCCCTGCTACCCTCGGCTTGGACAATGTTGTCCCACCAGCACAAAGCCGAGTCTATAAAGGAGTTGGTAGCGAATTTCACCTTCTGATCCTCACGACACTCACTGATATCGAGAACGGCCTCCATTTCCCTCACCCACCGGTGAGCAGCAGCCGCAGTGCCGTTTCTGTCGAAGGTAGGGGCCTTGCATCTCATAAACGCCCCGTAGTTACAGCCTCGGGTCGCCTCTGGCGCGGGCTCTTCTTCCTCCTCCTCGTCATCAGAGAGAACCGTTTCCGGCTCTGGTTGTTCCCGTCCTCCTGAGGACCGGTTTCTTTCCCCTTCCTTTAATGCCTTGATCACTTCGGTCATCACAGACGGTAGAATTGTCTGCATGACCTGATGAACCTCTTCCACCACAGCCTCTTTTACTGAGGCTCTCAGATTGGCGCTCTCGTCGCCACCCTCCAGATGAGGGGTCTCTGGTCCCTCATGAACCACCTTCTCGACTCTGGGTCTCCCTCTCTTAGGTCGCGGAGCAGCACCGTTACCTCCACCACGAGAGGCCTTGGAAGATCTACCGCCAGCCATCCTCTACAGCACACTATAAGATTCAAACACTAACGCGGTCATTCAAGATAATAGCTAGGTTTATGTTAAGTATAGTAAGTTCCTAATTAGTGGCCAGTTGTGATTAGCCACTTACTTTACTCTTCATACCCCAAGCATTTCCTATCCTGACTTAATCAGTATCTAAATCTACTAAGAGCACATAAATCAAATAGCATGCGCACATAATACCGGTTAACATTAAGAAAGACATACCTGATGGCACGTAGCTACTCGGGCTGACATCCCTCTATTTGTCCCATTTTCAGTTTAAGTTTAGGTTTTAAAAATTTATTTAACCCAATTCTCTTAAACTTTGGCTCTGATACCAACTTGTAAGGCCCCGTTCCCGGAGACCTCACAGTTGGTCATTCACAGCTTTAAATACATTATAAATTTAAAAACTTAAGCAGTGGAATCATTTTAACAAAAACCATTCATTTCATTTCATTAAACACTGTTGTTAAGCAATACATAATTGTTTGATCAAATACAAAAGAACTGTTAAATTGCATTACAAAACAACAGAAATAATAGTTATGAATGGATGTCAGTCTTTTCCTGCCGAGTAGCTTCACCCTCGTGCTATCCTCAGAAATATTTACCTGCCAACTGAAAATGTATAAAAGTCAGCGTTGCTGAGTGAGTTATAGTTTTATAAGTAGTAAAATACTTTCTGTATGTTATATATGAAAATACTCTTTTCTTTTAAAAAATACAACTCTTTACTGTATATGCGAGCACGCATTAACTATATGAACAAATACTGTTCGATCTCTTTACTATATGCCTTGTTTATTCTGTTTTCTTTATTCTTTATCTTTCACTGTCTGTATGGACCAATGAGCAATACCCCAACTATATGCGCGATGGAAAACGGATGATGGGCCATCTATATCCCTCGAAAGGGTAAACTATATCTGTTGGATCTAGAGAGGCTGTTGCAACCAAAACCATGTCACTTAGAAGATTTTGAGTACAACATACAAAGGACTTCCGAAGCCAAGTGTGGGACTTCCGAAGGAAGAAGGAGCTCTTCCGAAGCCTAAGTGTAAAATACACTTCCGAAGGAAAACTCCAACTTCCGAAGATAAAGAAGTTACTTCCGAAGAATCAAGACTTAAAGATAAAGTTCTGAAGTCAACTTCCGAAGTATAAAGAAGTCCTCAAAGCCTCGGAAGCATAGAAGCATCTTCCGAAGTATAAGTGGCTTCGGAAGAACTTGTTCTTCCGAAGCCAGTTAACCTTCGGAAGACACTTCTATTATCCAGTAGACATAAGTATGGTCTGTCTGACAGCCCGCTGCAAATCTCTGAGATACTGCATGGCGTTTTCTCAAAAGCCATGTAGTTGACCATACTTTAATCTACTATTTACCTTTTTATGTTAAGTACAGTTGCCATCTTTAGTTGGTGACAAAAGGTAAGTCATGGACATGTCATGACTACCATATCTTAGATAATACTTTATCTAAGATACCTTAACTATAGCATTGTAGTATATGCTTTAGTCGTAGGTTTCCAGCTGGTATCAAGTATAACCGGCTGTAGGATCTAGTATATATAGTTTCTTATTGTAACTCTTGTTGTATGCTTGTAAGTGTCTTGTAATCTTGAGTTGAGAAGTAATATATACAAGTACCTTGAAAATACTCCTGCTTGTTCCTTTGATTACTTATTATATTATTATCAACTCTTGTTAAAGGCATTGCTTCATCTTGTTTGAGTGATATCATAAGTGAGTTTGAGAGAATTACAAGTGTTAAGTGACAAAACCCGATCCTGCAATTGGTATCAGAGCTTTTTAGGCTCTTGATTGTGAGATCTTACCATCCTAATCAACCAGTTTTTCACTCCTCCTTATACCTCACTCAAAAATGGCCCTCATCAAATCTGAAGTTGAAATGGGAACGATGACCAAAGCTCCCATCATCGACCCTGAAAACTTCAGGTCTTGGAGCAGAAGAATGGAAGGCTTCATCAGATACCAGGATAGCAAGATGTGGCAGTCCATCATTAATGGCCCGTACAAGCCAAAAGTTGCTGGTGGAAACGGTGCCATGATCGAGAAGGCCGTTGAAGACTACTCCGATGAAGACAGGAAGAAGCTTGACATAGACAGCAATGCTATGACTGTTCTCATGACGGCAATCCCAAACTCCATCATGGTGGGGTTTGAGCATTGTAAGTCAGCCAAAGAACTCTTTGATGCTCTTGCTCAAATGTACTCAAGCTCTAATGATTCAAAGAAGGACTCACTGAAGCAGCAGTTTGAGAACTTCACCTATGTTGCTGGAGAAACTTTTAGCCAGCAATATTTCAGGTATATGGATCTTATCTCCTCCCTCCAATATGTGGGAATCACTCAAGAACTTAGAGATCTTACCAGAAAGTTCATGAGTGCTCTACCCAATGAGTGGACTTTCTACTGTGTCTCCATCAAGAGAACAGAGAATTTAAACACACTCACCATGACCGAACTCTATAGGATCCTTGATGGATACCGTTTGGAAATGGAAAGTAAGAAGGGTCACCAAGCAAGCAGACCCTTGAGCCTTCCTGCTAGCAACGCTTTAATGGTTGCTGAAGGCTCAGGTATCTCCCAGTCTCAGCAGTACCTGTCATACACCCAGCAGCCATCTTGTTCATCTGGGCCTTACATCACATTCTCTGAGACTCCAAGGTCTCATCAAGCTCAGCAAAGCTCCTTTCAGGAGGGCTGTGCGTTTGTCTCAGGGAGTGGACACTCCAATGATCATCAATTCTGCTTTGATGATCTTGAGTGCTTCAGTCCAGATGACATAGAGTATGTGGACATTGTCCAGCAAATGGCTCTTCTAACCTACAGAGCGAAGAAGTTCTTTAAGAGAATTGGAAGGCAATTCCCTCAAAACCCAATCACTAGCAAGTTTGGGTTTGACAAAAGCAAGGCTAAATGTTACAACTGTAACCAGCTTGGCCATTTTGCAAGGGAATGCAAGGCTCCCAAGTCCAACCCGGGAACCTCACAGACCTCCACACATCCTTCTACACCAAAGCCCAACGGAAAGTCAACTGAAACAGCAGCAATGGCTCAAGAAGTTGACTGGAGCTTTATGGTTCAAGATGTGACTCCTGCTCAAGCACTCATGGCAGGAACAGATGAAAATAAGGTATATGAACATCTCTGTACCCCTGCTTGTATTGCTAAGGTTAAATTGTACCAGGACTACAATATGGAAATTAAATCCGATATTGAGTCTTTAAATGTGCTCAATCTGACTTTAAAAGAGCGGAATCTGACTACCAAAAGAAAATTGAGGAGTTAGAGAAAACTGTATCTCTTTTAAAACATGAACACACCAACTACAAGACTCAAATCAAGGATTTAATATCCAAATTGACTGAGGCTCAAGCCCAGCTTGTCACAGTTGAGGCTCAAGCCAGGAAGTATGCTATTTCCGAGCAAAACTTCCAAGCCATACTTGCATCATCCTCTCACTCCAAACTTTGTTATCAAAACAAAAGTGGGTTGGGAACCAATGAAATTGCTCCACCACACTCTTATGAGTCTATAAGACAGCCAAGGTGTGGTACTGAAGAGCAAGAGGTTCCATCTGTTGACCCACCTTGTAAAGAGTCAAAGAGTGATGCAACTGTGGAGACCATGACCATCACAGGGAAGGAACAGGTAATTGTGCCATCCCCGGCCAATGATGATCAAACCCTGACCACCAAAGCCAAAAGAAGCAGGGCTAAAGCAGCCAGAAAAACTGCCAAGAAGGTGGCTGAATCCAAGCTGAAGATAGACCCAAAGCAAAAGGGTGTATTCATATCAACAGGATTTCAGGTGGTTGGACCTTCTGATTAAGGAAAGGAGTATAGTACCAGTACTCCTATCCTACCAAAGGATCAGAAGTCAAAGGGAAAGGTTGCTGATGAGGAGAAAAAGAACAAGAAACAGCAACCCTCTAATTCCCAGAAAATTAACATTGCATGCATAATGTGTGGTCTGCAAAACCACATGGCTAAAGATTGTTATTACAATCCTGCTAGCACATATTATGCAAATAATGTTAAAAGAGAAGGAGTCAGGGAAGGTTTCACATTTGGACCATATCAAATGGTTCAAGTGATGAAAAAGGGAAAGCTTGTTTCCGAAGCAAGGCTTCTCTCGGAAGAAAACTCTTCTTCCGAAAGGAAAAAGGCTTCGGAAGTGAAAGCTGCAAAGACTCATAAAAGAGTCCCCTTGAAACCATCCCAGAAGAAGACTGCTTCGGAAGAAAAGGTGGTGAAGGTCTCTTCCGAAAAGAAAGAAGCTTCGGAAGAATGCCAAGCTACAAAAGCTTCATCAAGCTCATCTTCTATGATCAACCAAGGGATGGAATGGAAGATCAAGGAAGATGCTGTAGCCCAAACCTCTTCTTCAAAGACATCTATTGAACCCCTATGCATAAATTTTGGTTCAATCATGTCACTCTCATTGGAAGAACCCAAGACCAACAAGGCTTGGGTTTCCAATCAAAACTAATTATCTCAACTTATGTGCAGGGACATCCATATGACAAGAATAACAACATTTCGATTGTAGATAGTGGATGCTCCAGGCACATGACAGGGAACAGATCTCTCCTTCAACAATTTCAACATTATGATGGAGGTCCTGTCCAGTTTGGAGGTGAGGCCAGAGGATATATTTCTGGCAGAGGAAGTATATCCAATGGAAAGTTAAAAGTTGACAAAGTTAATTTTGTCAAACAGCTTGAACACAACCTGTTAAGTGTTTCTCAGTTTTGTGATCAAAAGCATCAAATGCTTTTCACAGAACATGAGTGCATCATCCTCAAACATGGGATGACAATTCCTCAGGAATTGGTGCTTCTTAGATCTCCCAGGAGAGGGGATATGTACAAGCTTGATATGAACAATGCTTCCCCAATAGGAGAAGTATCATGCTTTCTTTCCAAAGCTGATAGTGATGAGTCAACACTATGGCATAAACGAATGTGTCATGTCAATTTTAAGACAATGAATAAATTGGCTAAAAATAACTTGGTACATGGTTTGCCTAAAAAGGAATTTTTCTGCAAAGATAACTATGTTGCTTGCCTGAAAGGGAAACAACACAGGTCTTCTCATAAATCCAAAGTTGTTAACTCTATCACTACTCCATTACACTTATTGCACATGGATGTATTTGGTCCCACAAGTATAATGAGCATTGGAAGGAAATCATATTGCCTTGTGGTAGTTGATGATTTTACTAGATTTACATCGGTATTCTTTTTAAGAACTAAAGATGAAACTGCTGAAACTTTAAAATCTTTTATTCTTAAAATAGAAAATCAAGTTGATCACAAGGTTAAAATAATTAGAAGTGATCAAGGGACTGAGTTTAAGAACTTTGTTTTTGACTCATTTTGTAACTCAAAAGGGATTGCCAGACAATACAGTGCTCCTAGAACTCCTCAACAAAATGGTGTTGCTGAGAGGAGAAATAGGACACTTATTGAGGCTGCTCGGACTATGTTAGCTGATTCAAAGCTGCCTCTAACATTCTGGGCAGAGGCAGTCAGCACTGCATGCTATGTGCAGAACAGAGTTCTTGTAGTAAAGCCACATGGAAAGACCCCTTATGAGTTATGGAACAAGAGGCCACCGTTCATTGGCTTTCTAAGGTCCTTTGGCAGTAGGTGTACCATACTTAACACAAAAGACAATTTGGCAAAATTTGCTGAAAAGTCAGATGACGGTATCTTTGTTGGATATTCCTCCTATTCTAAAGCTTACAGGGTTTATAATATTAAAAACCAACAATTTGAGGAATCCTCCAACATTGTAGTTAATGAGCACACTCCTTGTGTTAGGGGGAATGGCCCTGATCATATTTTTGATTTAGAATTGTTTCCAAACTATTCTAAACCATCTTGTGAGAATGTTTCAGCTGAAACAGGTGCTCAAAGCAATTTTGATGAAGATCAACTGTTTGAGCCCCAGACCTGCTCCAAGTTCTCCAAGAGCAACAACAAATCAAGTTCCCACTATTGAAAGATCTGACAGCATAACCATTTCAAGAAATAGTGGAACTTCAACAAGGGATTCACCTGATGATCTTCAAGTCTCCTCAGGTGATCCTGCACAACACCAAGCTGATGGAAGCAGCATTTTGAAGGAACAGGGAACTGTTAATGATGCTTCACAGCAAAGAAATGATGATGTTTCTCTCTCATTCAATCAGTCCTCATTGAATGAGATTGAAACAACAGCTGGACCAAGTATTCAAGCTCCGGAGAAAAATATGTCCAACTTGGACTTGTCTTTGCAACAGGAGGTGATTCCAAGACTTAGAATTCACAATACTCATCCAGCTGAAAACATCATAAGAGAAGTCTCTGAGGGTGTGAGAACAAGGGGACAAACTCACAATGGGAATGTCTGCTTGTACTCATGCTTCTTATCCCAAATGGAACCCAAGAAGGTGGAAGATGCCTTGAAAGATAGTAGCTGGGTTGAATCAATGCAAGAGGGCTGCTTCAATTCAAAAGACAAAAGGTTTGGAACCTATGTCCGCGACCATCTGGTCAAGTACCTATAGGCACCAAGTGGGTATTCAGAAACAAAAGAGATGACAGAGGCTTGATTATCAAGAACAAGGCAAGACTGGTGGTTCAAGGATGCACTCAAGAGGAAGGAATTGATTATACTGATGTCTTTGCACCTGTTGCAAGACTTGAGGCAGTTAGGATCTTCCTTGCTTATGCTGCATCCAAGAATTTCACTGTCTACCAGCTTGATGTCAAGTGTGCCTTTCTATATGGGGATATAGATAGGGAAGTCTACGTATGCCAGCCTCCAGGATTTGAAGACCCACAGCACCCAAACTATGTGTGCAAGTTGGATAAAGCTCTATATGGGCTGCACCAAGCACCTAGGCTGTGGTATGAGACATTGTCTCAATTTCTTCTGAAGAATGGTTATACTAGAGGTACCATTGACAAGACTCTCTTCATCAGAAAGTCTGGGAAAGACATTTTGCTAGTTCAAGTCTATGTTGATGACATCATATTTGGTTCCTCAAATGACCAAATGTGCAAAGACTTTGAGAGCATTATGAAAAAGAAGTTCGAGACGAGTTCTATGGGAAAAATGGACTTTTTCCTTGGAATTCAGGTAAAGCAGCTGAAGGAAGGGTTCTTCATCAATCAATCTAAGTATGTTAATGATATCTTAGAAAGATTTGATATGAAGGATTGTAAAGCAGCAAAGACACCCATACCCAGAAACCATGATTTATGCCCTGATTCTGAGGGGGAGGATACTGATCAACATCAGTATAGAGCAATCATTGGTTCTCTGATGTATCTCACAGCAAGTAGACCTGATATCATGTTTGCAACTTGCATTTGTGCAAGATATCAGGCTGCTCCAAAGGTGTCTCACCTAATTGCTGTCAAGAGAATCCTCAGATACCTCAAAGGAGCACCTAAGTTAGGTCTCTGGTATCCAAGAAATAGTGATTTTAATCTCTATGGTTACTCTGATAGTGATTATGGTGGCTGCAACATCAACAAGAAATCAACATCAGGTGGATGTCAATTTCTTGGTGGAAGGATCATCTCATGGCAATGCAAAAAGCAATCCTGTGTCTCTACATCAACTGTTGAAGCTGAATACATTGCTGCTGCAAGTTGCTGTGCTCAGCTGCTGTGGATTCAAAACCAGATGATTGACTATGGATTCAACTTCATCAGTACTCCTATTCATATTGACAACAACAGTGCTATATCCATCACTGAAAATCCAGTGAAGCACTCTAAGACAAAGCACATTGATATCAGGTATCATTTCATTAGAGATATTCATGAGAAAAATCTTATAAAACTAATCAAAGTTGATTCAAATGAACAATATGCTGATTTGTTCACCAAAGCATTTGATGAACAAAGATTTAAATATCTCATTACAGCTATTGGGATGATAAACATTGATTAGTTTATCTCAATTGAAAACCTTTTCAATATGTAAAGTCTTATGTCAATACAATCTAAGCCCTGTTACAAAAGATCCTTTCTTATTTAACTAAGTATAAGTTCTTCCGAAGAGAAATTTTCCCTCGGAAGATATCTAGCATAACTTCCGAAGCAAATTTCTCATAGGATAATTTTCTTCTCGGAAGAGTACTAAGTCTCGGAAGAAGCGATTGAGTTCATCTCAGATCTACTTCCAAAGCACTTAATACATTCCACCTGAAAGCAACATGTGTTTTCGGAAGTAAGTAATTTACCTTCGGAAGTACATTTGCCTTCGGAAGAACATTACCTTCGGAAATACTTTATGCTCGGAAGAAAGATTTTACTGTGTAACGGAAATCTTTTGGGCCCCACTCTGTAAAAAGTAAAGATTTTGTTAATGATGTCGGATTATTTAAATGGTCTAACCTTACCGCCCCTGTCACATCATCCACTGAACCCTCACATCATCTTATCCAAACCACCCTTTAAACCGCCATTTCACCCATTTAAATACTTCCGGTTAATCACTTACACTCTTTTTACCAAATTCACTGCCCTAAAAGCTTTCTTCTTCTCGAATTTACCTTACTCAGAACTTTTCATCTGCTATCTTTCTCAAATGGCCTTAAACCCTCAGCACAACCAGGTCGCACTCCTTGACTCTTCAAGGGATGCTGACTTCTCTGATATCATTTCTTTCTTAGCCCAATCTTCATACTACACAGCCTTGACCGTTAACCCTACCATCTACTCCAACCAAATGTCCGAATTTTGGGCAAATGGTCGGATTGAAACCCTAAATGGGGTTCGTGCTATTAGGTCAAGTGTTTGTGGCCAAGAGTTGGTCAACACTGAACAAATCATCAGGGAGCATCTTGAGCTCCATGATGAAGGCGCACCGACGGAATTCCCCAAATCTGAGTTAGATAGTTCTTATCTCCTAATGGGATACGGTGGAGATGTAAGCAGGTCAACAGTCTACAAATTCAACTTCTCCTACAAGTGGAAGTTCCTGCTGCATGTGGTTCTTCACTGTCTATCTAACAAATTCGGGGGATGGGATCAAATCCCCTATGAACTCGGGTGCTTAGTTCATGGGTTGGTACAAGGCCTTCGCTTCAACTACTCAAGGTTTGTGCTGACTAACCTTATGGGAAATCTGCAAAGGGACACATTCTTTATGTATCCCAGATTTCTCCAGCACATAATCAACTGCGAGCTAGATCAGGGTAAGCTTGTCTGTGCAGCTGCTCTGTCTGCTCCCCAAATGAGGCCGACCATCTTCAAAGTCTTGAAGAGAGTGTCTACCAACTATACTGGAAGGGATACCGCACTACTTCCAGGTATGATTGAGCCAACGGCTCCTGGTGACATCCCTGTTAACCCCACAGGTGATGAACCCACACCAGCAACTACCCTAACCATTCCAAATCTACCTTCTCCTCCCATCACTGTCACCTACCAGAGACGTACCAAACGAACCCTTGTTCAATCTACTCTGATTGAACAAGCCCCTCCTCTTCAAACCAAAAAGGCTAGAGTGGAACAAGGGGCTCCCACTCAGCCAGAGGTCCACCAATCCTTCACTATTGACCTCAATATGGGTCTTGAGTCTCCTCAGTCTCAGACCCATGAGCCCAAAACCCCAGCTGATAGCCCTCAGGGTGAGTCTCTATACTCCCCTGAGCAGCCACCAAGGGACAGCTCAATGCCTTTTGACATTGATCAAAGTCCCGGGTCCTTAGGTCTTCATTCCTTTTCTTTCACTGACCTATTGACCGGAGCTGGTGAAGAGACTATGTCTCTCAAAGGCGATGAAGTTGATCCACTACACCCTATTAAGGATCAACAGAGCCTAGGGAAACCTCTTGTCTCTAGCCCACACCAGCAAAGCCCTACTGAGGTGAGTCCCACTGATGTGGAGGGGACTCATGTAGATTCAGCTGCTACTACTGAAGGAGCCTCAATGGATCCTCAAGACAGTGGTAACGACAGTCAGACTGAATCTACGGCAACCATGCCCTATGATGCCTCTGAAAGAGACATCATTGTGCAAGGGAAACCAGGGTGCCAAGAAACAACATCTGGTGGTGAGGATGAACATACCAGGTATGTTACCTCATCTCCCCGTGATTCTTCAAAAGAAGATGAGGGAAGTATGCAACTCACCATAACAGACCTACTTTCTAAAGTCTCAAACCTTGAATCAAAGGTTAAGACTTTAGAGGATAGGTCTGCCACTCAGCAACTTGAGATTGAAAGTCTCAAGGCCAAACTAGCTGAGACACAGATTGAGAGATCTGTTAGGCATGTACCAGTTCAGGTCTCCTTGACCTCTTCCTCTAGCTCATCTACCTCTCAAGATGATGCTACCAAAAAGGGGGAGAATGTTGAGGGACAAAGCCAAAGACAGGATACCATCAGTCAAGCTCTTACTTCTTTGAGCTCAAGACAACAAGCTGCCATCTTCCCTGAGCCTCCTCCAGTTGTCTTTCAAGTGGATCAAAGGATGCTTCAGGATCTAAATAGGATCTTCAACAAGTTCCTTTTAGAGTCCCTGATTGAACAACCCAGTCCAGATATGTCTGTGATTTACTTTGGAGCTCAAGAGCTTTAGAGGTTGAATGCATCTCCTACCACTGTTGAGGAAGTTGGTCAACCTAAGGCCCAAGTGGAACCTGAGATTGATTTCGAAGGGGAAACTAGGACTGATGGCCCAGCAACTGAAACAGTTGGGACAGAAGGTGTGTTTTCACAGACTTCCGAAGCACAATTCGAAGCCTCGGAAGAACCAACACAAAATTCCGAAGCTGGGATTGCTATTGCGGAAGGACTATTTTCTCTTTCCGATGATCTAATAGTCACAGATGCAATTCTGGAACTTGCATCTGAGGTTAATAGGGAGTGTTGGTCCATATGATCGATGAACAGTACAATTGATTGAATAGTTTGATCAATACCACTTATATAAGTACAATAACAAACAATTAAGAGTAGAATAAGAAGAATCAAGACATATTTGAAATGCAAATGAACTAACTCACTCAATATCAATAAGCACAATGTATTTCAATAAGCAACTGCTTGAGAATGATAGTTTGCAACAGAATTCCACGTTTTGGGTTTTGCAAACTTATCATGCAAAATGAAATAACAAAACTATATATAGCAGTCATAGTTTCGCTGACAGTTTCGCTACAAGCGAAACTGTTATGCCGAAACTATAGTTTCGCCCGGCAGAACATAAGTTCGCCGGGTGAACCAAAACAGCAAACTGTGAGCGAAACTATAGATTCGCTCACAGTTTCGCTGGACTGCCAAAACTGCTAATAACTATCAAAATACAAACTGAAACTAACACAAGTCCTATTACATTGAAAAGTAAACATCTATACTAAAGTGAGTCCAACCTATCATGATCTTCAATACTCCCCCTAGGTTGGACCTCACTGTCTTCACTGCTCTTCGTTCGGCTCTTCAGCTCCTGTTTCCTCAGCTGCTGTAGATCTGTCTTCAACTCCTCCTGCAGCTATGTCTTGAGAAGCTTCAGCCATAGATTCTCCAAGATTAGTTCCTGCCTCATCAGCTTCATGTGAATGACCACTAGCTCCAGCAAACTGTCTAGTTAAGTCTTGAACATCCATAGCTAAGTCATCTTGTGCTCTCACCTTTTCAGCCAAACTTTTCACCTCTGCCCGAACTCCCCTTATTTTATTCGCCACATTCATAAACAAGCTTGCCTCCTTCCTTGTCTCCTCACCTGCCCCCGCCTTTATATGATTTTCACATAGAATCAAAAGATCTTCATCACAAAAGCTGAATAGCTCCATTGGGTCAAACACCCTAAATTCCCTTCCTTGTTTAACTCTAATCACAGCCTCCCCGGTGTTATTATCATAGAACCACTTCTCAAAGTCCTGTAAACGAGGAGGAAGAGGATCAGCCAGTCTTACCCTGTTCACAGTCTTAGGCGGTTTAACTCTAAGCACAATTCTCCCTTTCCCTGTCTCCCAGTCTTTGTCTTTCTTGGATCTCTTTCTTTCAGCCTTCATAAAACCAAATGATTCAAAATTATCATTTAGACCATTTTTAATCTCCTTCTCCAGAAATTCTGCCCTTTCACTTAGATTAGCATTAATCAAAGGCAATGTAGCTAATCGTCTCAGATCCCACTTAGGCAAGGTCTTAAACGCCTTCCTCTTGAGCATGTAACTGATATTGCCTCCTCGTCTTTTAATCAAAAACATCTTCAAGAAAGGATTATAACACCAGCTGATTATTTTCTTGTCAGCTTCCTTTCTGTTCAAACCCTCTAAATTTTGAAACAGAGGGGTGAGTTCTTCAGCCTCCTTCTCTTTTATCAACCAATCACTTTTATCCATTTCAAACACATCATTCTCATCCTCTCCCTTCTTAGCCACATACACAAGAGGTCTTTCATCTACTTCATAGAATTCTGGCTCAGAATCATAATCAATCAACTGCTCATCCTCCTCTTCTTCTTCATCAATCAAAGTTTTACCTTTATCTGATGTCTCCTCATGAGTAGCTTTAACAATCACTTCTTCTCCCACAATATCTTTATCAAAGTCAAAATGTAGATTCACAAACTCAGCCTCTACAATCTCATCTTCATCATTTCTACCAGCCTCTTCATCCTCTTCTCTTTGAATCTCTTGTTCTCTTGTTTCAGTGTCAGCTGCTCCAGAGGTGCCCTCTCCTACCTTTGATGAGGTACCAACATTCAAGAATGGGTACTTAGCTAAATCAGTCATATCATCTAACTCAGACTGAGTTAGTTGACTGGGTAGGCCAGCAGCAGCCTTCATCTGTGAGATCTCTTCAAATAACTTCTTAATCAAGCTGTTCTGATCAATCAACATCTTCTTCATTCCATCCATGATCTCATCTTTCTGTTGTTCCCGAATCTCTTGATTCACCAGTTTGGTCTTTATCATACTTAACTCATTAGCCAATGAAGTATTTAGACCACGAATCATATCCTCATCAAAACCAGCACTTGCTTCTTTCCCAGCTGTGAAACCCTCATGTCTATGTTTTGATCTCCGTTCAGGTTCTACAAAATCAGTCCTCTTTTTAGTCCTTCGTTCCTTCTCCACCCTTATCTCTTCAGCTTGTGTATCAATGTCTTCTTCAAAATCATAGTCTTTCTCCTTTGCATATCTCTTTCGTTTCTTAGCTGCATCAGCTTGTTTCACCCGTGTTTCCTCAGCTCTTTTATTTTCAGACTCATCCACTCGTCTGATATAATTCCATCGCTCTGGTGGATACATGTTCTCCCAGAGATGGGTTATTTTACCGCTGAAATCATGGCGTATAGCACAGCAATCTGCAAATATCCGAGGATTCATCTGAACCAATCTCTTAAATTCACCGTGTTTAGGAACATCAGGAATCAAATCATCAATCATCATCTGAATAAAACGAGGATATAACAGCCATTTATCCTTTTTCACTGCCATCACGTTTTCTGCCATACAAGCGAAGATCAATCTAGCATTATTTGCCTTCTCTCCTTTGCAACATATCACCATTGCTTTGGCCCAGTCAAGATTGAGTCCATCTGATCCACCCTTACGGTGATCTAAGCACATAATAAACACGTGAGCTATATATCTCCATTCTTTAGATAGAAATGACTTTTTAATCTCTTTCCTCGATCCAAAAACTGGTCCCTCGTATCCCATTTGCCGGAAAGATTGGAATACTTCAGATTCGGTCATATCAACCTCATCACCAGTATCATCGTCCAGTCTAAGAATCCTCGACACATCTTCAGCAGTAATAGATATATCATGAGCAAGTACCCTAGCAGTGATCCTCTGAACATCTCCTCCGGTGTTATATTCCGCCGACCTCCAAAAATCTCTAATGTGAAGATCATATATAGTGGGAGAATGAGAAATAGCATATGCAATGGGTGATCGTTGGAGCCATCGAATACAATCTCGAAATCCGGCCGCTTTAGGCAAAGTATCATCTAATATCGCAGTAATGTTATTCCTCTCGTCAAACTTTAGATTCGCCATTATAATCTGAAAGGATCAACAAATAAATTTGAATAAGAAATACTGAAAATAAGAAAAATTAAGATACAAACAAAAAAAATAATTAATTTCGGCAAGCGAAACAACAGTTTCGCTCACTAATACATGTTTGATTCGCTGAATTAAAGACAATTTCGTCAATGAAATCAAACAATTTCGACAAGCGAAACTATAGTTTCGCTCATAGAAACTTGTTAATTTCGCAGAACAAAAAGTATTTTTGACAAGATTAGAATAATACAAAGTAGTTTCGCAATTAGTTTCACCAGAAATTAATTTAGATTCGCTATTACAAATTAGTTTCGCTGACTTGAGAAATTATAGACGAAACTGTGAAATAAGGATTAGTCTTTGCGAAATTAGATAATGTGTGCCGAAACTGTTAAGTTCGCTCGGATAGCATAACTTTACAGTTTCGCTGTAAAACAGTGAACTTTCGTTCAATTTCGCTGAAACTTCGGTAGTTTCGCTGAACGAACAGCGAAACCACCGAAGCGACAAATCCAAATCGCCTCACAGAACAGAGTTAGAATCCAGATTAAATGCTCAATTCATGTTCGAAACTCACATTTGAAGAGAATATCACTCAGAATCGGTGTAAAAACCAATGTCAAATCAATATCACCGTGAAAGACGTCTAAAAACCCTAACAGTCGACTAAAAACCAGTTTTGCGAAGTTATGAAGAAAACTTCGCAAAATTGACTTATATAGTCAATAGTTTCGCTGACAGCGAAACTATAAATTCGTCAGGCGAATTTACAGTTTCGCTCAGTGAAACTGTAATTTCGCTAAAAGATAACTGGTTAACAACTTTTAAGCTAACATAGCGAAATTGCAGTTTCTCTTAGCGAAACAGTCAGCGAAATAACAATTTCGCACCAAAATTTTTATTTATTTTTATTTTATTTTTTTTTTTATTTTATATTTTTATTTATTTTTTTTTATTATATTATTATTTATTATTATTTTTTATTATTATTATTATTTTTATTATTTTTTTTATTTTATTATTATTTTTATTATTTTTTTTTATTATTTTTTTTATTTTTTATTTTTTTTATATTTTTTTTTTTATTATCAATAATACTCAAGGGAAGCACATCACATAATGAGATCTAAAATAATCAGAGATCACATTCTCTAAATATTTTAGAACATAATGATGATTAAAAATCATCTACCAGTCATGAGATCATACTGAAAACAAGATCTGATCACAATCTGCACAGAAATCACAGGAATTAGAACAAATCAATAACGATTGCTGATATAATTATCCACTTTAAACTCATGCCTTATCCTTTTTCAATCAACAGCTTATGATTCATTTAAGGTTCGATTAGATGCTTTAGAATGCTAAGACCCCACAATCATTTGGTAAAAACCCTCACCCAACCTCAGGATTTATTGAATTATGAATCAATCTTCATGTAGCAAACTTTTGACAAAGTATATAAATGATTATATACAAAATATTTCATTCTGAGAGAAATTCATCGATAAGATGATTTGACATAATTATATCAAAATGGTGAGAGCTCCAGATCTATACTCACGTATAACAGAGGAGATAACCATTTGATCATGTGCTGATGAGAGCTCCAGGTCAGTACTACCGTACAGCAGAGGAGATCATCACTCCAGGTCAGTACTTCCGTACAGCAAAGGAGATAAGCACAGACACAAGACATCTTAATCACAAAAATAAAACAGCAGAGAATGATGACTAACAAAGCACAATGAACGAAAGATTCATTCTCAATCCATTTTTGTCAGGACTCAGTTTTTGTGCAATCCAAAATGAATGAGTAAATCCAGGCATTCTTAAGCATAAAGTTTAATTTAATCATAAAGCTGCCGTCTACTTCATTCATCAGGCTGAGTCTATCAAGCATATCGTCAAAGAATTTGATCCATTTCCCTTTTTTTTATTATGAAACAGAATCTAGAGACAGTTACTATCATTTCTCATAGAATTACTGGTCATGTAAATAAGAAATATTTAGAGAATATACAATCATTTCTCATCATGTTAAATCCAATCTCAAAATACTGATATTACTCCCCCAAATTTTTATTTTCATATGTCAATAATTATAGAAAAATTGAAACTAAAAAAAATATTTTTGTTTTTGATTGTTTTTTTTTTTTTGTGTAAAAATTATTATCAAAGAAATAGAAAATAAAAATTTAAAAAGATATTAACCCAAGCATAGAAATCAATTCATAAAAACGAGGTTTGTCAAACGTTTTTGTGAAAAGATCAGCCTTTTGATTTTTAGTGTCAATGGGAATAATATTAATGAAACCCTTCTCTTGAGCATCACGAATCGCATGAATTCGGGTTTCAATATGCTTTGTGCGAGAATGATGAATAGGATTTTTAGCAATTCCAATGGCAGCCTCGTTATCACAGAATAAAGGTGTATGAAGGAAATTGATTCCATAATCAATCATTTGGTGTTGTATCCAGAGAATTTGAGAGCAGCAGCTAGATGCAGCAATATATTCAGCTTCCCCTGTAGAAAGAGAAACTGTTGTTTGTTTCTTGCTCTGCCAAGATACCAGACAATTACCCAAATATTGACATCCTCCAGACACAGATTTTCTGTTTAACCTGCAACCATTGGAATCACTATCAGAATAAGCATGTAAATCAAAATTTCCACCATATGGATACCACAGTCCGAGACGAGATGATCCTTTGAGATAACGAAAAATTCGTTTGACAGCTTTCTCATGAGATTCCTTTGGAGCCGACTGATATCTAGCACAGTAACCAACAGCAAAAGTGATATCAGGACGACTTGCAGTAAGATACATGAGAGAGCCAATCATAGAACGAAAAAGATGAGGATCAACTGGTTTTCCATTCTCGTCTGGAGTGAGACACGTCTGAGCAGTAAAGGGGGTCAATTCAGTAGACGCATCATCCATATTAAATTTCTTCAGAATATCTTTAATGTACTTCTCTTGATGAATAAGAATTCCGTCTTTCTGTTGTTCAACTTGCAAACCAAGAAAGAAGCACATTTCTCCCATCATGCTCATTTCAAACCGTTGACTCATCACTTCTTCAAACTCTCTACACAACTTAGAGTTTGTAGATCCAAAAATAATATCATCGACATATACTTGAACAAAGATCATTTCACCATTCACCTCCTTTTTAAATAAGGTCATATCAATGGTACCACGAGAATAACCATTGCTTAGAAGATATTGTGTAAGAGTCTCATACCAGATTCTGGGTGCTTGATGAAGTCCATACAAAGATTTATCAAGTTTATACACTTTATCAGGAAAATCAGGATCTTCAAAGCCTGGTGGTTGACACACATATATTTCTTCATCAATGTCGCCATAGAGAAAAGCACATTTCACATCCATCTGGTATACTTTGAATTGTTTATGAGCAGCATGAGCAAGAAATATACGGATTGCTTCAAGACGAGCAACTGGAGCAAAGACTTCTGTGTAATCAATACCTTCTTCTTGAGCAAAGCCTTGCACGACAAGCCTAGATTTGTTTCGCACCACCACACCCCGATCATCTGGTTTGTTCTTGAATACCCATTTTGTACCAATTGGATACTTGTTGGGAGGTAAA
Source organism: Flaveria ramosissima (assembly GCA_025215565.1). Lineage (NCBI taxonomy): Eukaryota > Viridiplantae > Streptophyta > Magnoliopsida > Asterales > Asteraceae > Flaveria > Flaveria ramosissima. The sequence continues at coordinate 28,705,662 of CM046036.1, forward strand.
TCAACTAAAGTCCAAACCTTAAGTTTCCTGAACTGTTGAAGTTCCAATTGCATAGACTCTACCCAACACGGATCTTGTAAAGCAGCATGAACATTCTTAGGAACAATTTGAGAAATGAAGCATGAGAAAAGACAAACATTAATCAGACCAGATTGACTTCGAGTACGAACACCATCAGAAACAGATCCAATTACATTATCAAGTGGATGATCTTTCAAAGTTTTATAATCTCCAGAAGAAGGAAAGATAGTTGAAGAAGTGTCAGCCGCCGGAGAAAGAGTAGATGAAGATGGAACAATGTCAGGTGATGAATCAGGTGAGTTAAGAGATGTAGGTGATAAAGAATCAGATAATGGTGCTTGATCAGGCATCGGAGACGATGAGCTGACATCTATTGAAACAGCATCAGTTACTTGTGGAATTGATGAAACAGACGATGAAGATGATGGAATAATATTCGTTTGAGTACAGGGACTTGACATATCATCATCAAAAACTGGCAAATTGAATGAATTGAACACAGTATCAGAATCAAAGAACCATGCAGGTTCAGATTTAACTTCAGTAGGATTTGATTCTTGCCAATCAACATAAAAGGACTCTTGAACAATACGTGTTCTTTTGTTGTAAACTCGATATGCCTTTTGTGAAGAAGAATATCCAACAAAGTAACATTCATCAGAAACAGCCCCAAACTTAGTCTTTTGAGCTTGAGTATTCAGAAGCGTACAAGAACATCCAAATGGGCGAAAGAAATCAATTAGTGGCTTCCTCTTATGAAAAAGTTCATAAGGAGTTTTCACTTTGTCTTTCACAATTAGCACTCTGTTTAAAACATAAGAAGCACAATTAACAGCTTCAGCCCAGAAAATGACAGGTAGTGATGATTCTATCAACATTGTACGAGCAGCTTCCACAAGAGTACGATTCTTTCTTTCTGCAACTCCGTTCTGCTGGGGTGTTCTTGCAGCACTAAACTGTCTCACGATCCCTTTTTGAGCACAAAATGAATCAAGAATCTGATTTTTAAATTCAGTGCCATATCACTTCTTAATCCCATAACTCTTTTCTTACTGACTAATTCAATTGAAATGATTAATTTCTGCAGTTCCTCAGCAACTTCACTTTTGTGAGCAAGAAATCTCACCCATGAATAACGTGAAAAATCATCTGTAACAACAAGACAGAAAGACTTTTTAGCAATAGATTTAACACTAATTGGCCCAAATAAATCAGTATGTAACAACTCTAGAGGACTTGATATGCTATTTAAAAGTTTAGGCTTATGAGATTTCTTATGTTGTTTCCCTTTGGCACATGCCATGCATTTTTCAGACACAGAGAAATCTTTTAAAGGAAGTCCTCTAACAAGATTGTTCTTTACTAATTTATTAATTATCTTAAAATTGACATGGCCCAATCGACGATGCCACAATAGTGACTCAGATGTTGATGCTTTTGAAAGAAGGCAAGTTGCAGTGGCTTTTGACTCATTAGAATTCATATCAAGAAGATATGTATCGTGTTTCCTTGGAGCACGCATGAGAATTAAATCTTCTGGAACAGTTATCTCTGATTTCAAAAATAAACATTCATCAGATTTAAATAGAACTGGAATATCTTTATCACAAATTTGAGAGACGCTCAGAAGATTAAATGCCAGTTCCGGAACATGGTTGACTTTTTCAAGAGTAAGAGAGCCATTAGTAACTTCTCCTTGTCCAATCATTTTTCCACCCTTCTTGTCTCCAGCAAATGCCACATATCCTCCATTAATAATTCGATAATTAGTCAACAAGTCCTTTAATCCCGTCATGTGTTTGGAACATCCGCTATCAACATGCCACAGACTGTTTACAATCTTTGAAGAAGATCCCTGAAATGAATAAACAAATCATTTAGCCAGGAGTAATAGGGACCCAAGATTGAACAACCTTTGTTTTCAAAGAAGCTGATTTTTTATGAAAGAAATTATTAACCAATTTTGTCAATTTATTCCCAAAACAATTTCTATTAGAGGATCTTTCAATCAAAGGGCAATTTTTGATAAGATGATCCTCTTCACCACACCTGAAACAATGATGTTTGAATCTAGATCGATGATGTGATGAGGTAAAAATAGGATCAATAATAATCTCCTCATCACATTCAGACAAACTAGAATCAACATCACTGAATGTCTCATACATCTCATGATGTTTTTGTTTATTTGACTCAGAATTATTCTTTACAAAATCATAGCTTGATTCTTTTGAGAAATCAGTAGAACTCGTACCATTGGTACTAGTTTCAGAAGAAGGAGAACTACATTTTTCTGAAGATGTCATATTTAATGGTATAAAAGATGGAATAGGTTGAGAAAAGAACTTTTCAAAAGAATTAGTTTTAAGTTGCTCAGATGTGTTATGTGAAACATCAGATTCTTTTAGTGAAACATCAGATTCATTCAATTCAAAACCAGAACAAAAATCATCACTATTAAGATTTGAATTACAAGATGAAATAGAACAATCAGGAGAACATGAGACATTCAAGTCTGTTACATTTGAACTAGAAACAAATACTGAATTTAAACTAGACTTATTATCTAAAACAGACTGCAATTTTTCAGGTGTACTAGAACTAGTGCATCCAAGCCCACTAGTTGGTCCATAGTCGTAGTCTTCACGAATGTACTTAGAGTTATTCCCAACTAAACCTGCAGACATACTATCAGTATCTGATTTGATTAAATCATTAGAAGGATGAGGAACAGGCATAGGAGAATAACAATATGTACTAGGAGGAGGATAAACCTGTACATTTTCATAGCCCAAACCAGTTTTAATTCTTGCTCCCCGTTGAGATTTACAAAGATCATCATGTTTCATTCCAGAAATAGTCCATTTATCTAACTTTGACTGAAGTTTGCTTGCTTCAAATTCAGCCAGAGCAACTCGTTCAGTCAAAGTATTAATCTCTACATTCCTTTCCAAAACAATTCTTTTTAAATGATCAGTTTCTTTTAAAGCCTCATTTAATTTAACAAAATATTTTGATTCATTCAATTTAAGTTCATCATTAATTCGTTTTAAATCCTTTTCATTATCAATTAACAAACGATTAGCCTTATAAATCCCAAAAAGTCTAATTTTGCAAGCAGATGAACACATATCCTGTATTACCTCATAAGGAAGTCCCATTACCATCTTTTCGGCTGCTAAAGCTTTATCGCACATGCATACCGGAGTACTCGATTTCCTTTCCTCAACAGTAGCGGCCGCACCATCCTTCTCTTTTCCTTTCACAGCTTTTGAATCTGTAGCTTTCTCTTTCTTCTCTCCATCATCTTCCTCTTCTTTCTCTTTTACTGAAGATTCATTCTCTCCTTTGAATTCTTTAAACAGCACAAACTCATCTTTCTCAACTTCCATCTCATCACTTTTCACAATCTCAGCAACTAAAGCATGATTTATTTCAGATTCTGGTTTCTTTTCTACCTCTGCACTCCAGTCAAAATTAGAAATCAAGGCTGACTCCTTTTCGAATTTCCCTCTTCCTTTACTTTCTCGTCAATCTTGGCACTCCAGTTGTACTAGGATCTGTTACAATTGGTAATGGACATTCACGTTTAAAATGTCCCAATTGTTTACAGTTGAAGCATCTCAGTTTTGACTTGTCAAATCCTAGTTTTGAGGTTGATGATTGACCACCAAAGTTCTTTCTTCCCGTTCTTTCCATAAACCTCCGAGCTCTTAAAGTTAACATTGCCATTTGCAATTGAATGTCAGTCTCTTCCAAATCATCAGGATCAACTTGATACATATCCTCCATAGTCATTCCTTTACCCTTCAACTCACCAGCAACAAGAGCTTCATAGCTCTGAACAAACATTCCAAAAAGAGCCATTGTTTCTGATGGAATAGTAGTTTCAAACATTCACCTTAGAATTTCCCAATTCCTTCCAACATGATTACTACCACTTGAGAAATTGCTTGAATTGCTCCCTCCTTGAATTGGATTCTGAATGTGAGAGTTTGCAGCGGATGACAATAAAGCAGCATTTTGAGAAAAACCAGGTGTGGGCATCATAGTCTGGTTAAATTCTCTTCTTTTCATATCCAACTCAAAAGATTTCAATTTATTAATGATATCCATCAGCTTGTAATCTGTAAAACCTCTTTCTTGTTTGAGCATCCTCACTTGAAGACTCCATTGTGGTGGAAGAGAATCGAGGAGTCTGTTAACTTGTTCGCTGTTGGAAAGTCTTTCATCATATTTCTTCAGAGTGCTTGAGACAGTTAAGAATCGATTTGTAAGATCTGTCAAACTTTCATTCTTATATCCTACAAACGAGTATAAACTCCTTTTCAGCTTGAATACTCTTGTCTTTCACCAGATCTGCATTTCCATCAAAGAATTCACAAAGAGCATCATAAAGAGATTTAGCATTTTTATGTCTGCAAAACGATTGTAGATGTCAGGAGCTAAGCAGAGAGTTAAAGCACCAAATGCTTTTTGATCACGATCAATCAGTTTCAAGATCTCTTTCAGTATAAGAAGTGGATTCTTTATTCTGAGAAACGACATCACCAACTGTAACCGTAGGTATATGAGGACCTGAAATAATCGATTCCCATTGATTATGATCTGTATAGAAAAAGAAAGCCTTGAGAAATCTCTTCCAATCTTCAAATTATCTCCATTAATGAGTCTTGGAGGTCTATTAGAGCAACACTTTCAAGATCCGCAAGTGTGAGAGTAGTTAATTTGACATGATAATTTCGCAGAAAGTTTGGTAATTTCGCTCGTAAGTTCGCTGGCAACTTCGCTAACAACTTCGCTGAGAAAGTAAGCCTGCTTAATAGTTTCGCTACAACAAATACTTTCGCAAACTCAGACACTTTCTCTTGAAATTTCAGCAGCACTTTCGCTTGAATCAAAGACAACAATTGCTTAGTTTCGCTGCTAATTCGCGAGGAAACAAGCTTGAACTTTCGTTCAGATATAATTTCGGCAGCACTTTCGCTTGATTCTTGATCAAAAACACTGCTGAACTTTCGTTCAAAGAGATACTTTCGCTGTGAAATTCTAAAAAACAACTTCAGATCCAAAATAAACCATAGTTTCGCTGAATGAAGATCGCAGTTTCGCCTGTAAGAACTGTAATTTCGCTCGTCGATCTGAAAACCCTTTTTCACCTTAAAATCAATCCAAAATCATCCAAAACTCAATGAATTTGAGATCTGATGATTGTAGAATCTTCCTCAATGAAGAACAAGCATAATTCAATCAATTTCCATCCCAAAACAGCTGATAATTCGATGATAAAATTGATTGAACCTAGATATTGACCAAAACTACCAAAATCAACAAATCAAGAGCACTAAGGCTCTGATACCATATTGTTGGTCCATATGATCGATGAACAGTACAATGATTGAATAGTTGATCAATACCACTTATATAAGTACAATAACAAACAATTAAGAGTAGAATAAGAAGAATCAAGACATATTTGAAATGCAAATGAACTAACTCACTCAATATCAATAAGCACAATGTATTTCAATAAGCAACTGCTTGAGAATGATAGTTTGCAACAGAATTCCACGTTTTGGGTTTTGCAAACTTATCATGCAAAATGAAATAACAAAACTATATATAGCAGTCATAGTTTCGCTGACAGTTTCGCTACAAGCGAAACTGTTATGCCGAAACTATAGTTTCGCCGGCAGAAACATAAGTTCGCCGGGTGAACCAAAACAGCAAACTGTGAGCGAAAACTATAGATTCGCTCACAGTTTCGCTGGACTGCCAAAACTGCTAAAACTATCAAAATACAAACTGAAACTAACACAAGTCCTATTACATTGAAAAGTAAACATCTATACTAAAGTGAGTCCAACCTATCATGATCTTCAGGGAGGACTTTCTCAGCCAACCATTAGCTATAACATCTGCATTGACCTCAGCTCCTACCTCCACTACCCAACCTGGATCTTCTATCCAAGAACCACCAAAGTCTAGCACTTCCGAAGACATAAAAGGCAAAAGGAAGATGACTTCGGAAGAGCTTCAGGAAGAAGAAAGGTTGGAGAAGCTCAGAAGGAAAGGAAGACTGCCAACTGGGAAACTGTTAGCTGCAAGTACAAAAGCAGCTGCAGCCAACCAAGAGGCAGTCAACAATAGAAGAAGAGTGGAGGTAATTGATAGACTTGTCAGTCTAGGGGCTGCTTCGGAAGATGTACTCCTGCTACCATTAGAGGAGCTGATAGAGCTTGAAAAGGCAACCTTGCTGCAAAGACAGCAAAAAGAAGAGGCTGCAAGGTTGGCCTTGGAAGAAGAAAGGCTGAGAAAGGAAAGAGAAGTAGATCTGCAGCTCAGGAGAGAAAGGATCACTTTCCTACTCTCCAGAGGATTCTCTCAAGAGGAGTTGTCTCCACACAATAGTGATACGATCTTATGGCTCTTCAACAAAGAGCAAGATCAAATGGAGAAGGAGAGAAAGAGAGCTGCAAGGGAGAAGCTGGTGGAGAAAAAGAAGAGAGAAGAAGAGGCTGGACTGTCTGCCGCCAAGAAGATAGGTGAGAAAGCTTGGATGAAGAACTATCTTAAAGCTCATGGCTTCTCTGGCAGGCAAGTGGGTCCAATGTCTGAGAAGACTCTCCAACGACATGTCAGTGACATCAAGGCTGACATTCGTGCGGGGAGAAGAAAAGAGATGTATAGAAGGGGACAGGGGATGACCTTCAAAGCCACCTCTCAGCCTAAAATCCAAACCCAACCTCAACCTGAACCTATACCCTTTCCCTTTCCAACCAAAACTGAACCTGAACCCTTCACCCCTGAACCTACACCATCACATCTACCAACTCCTTCACCTCAACCACCTAAACTACCCATCATCCAACCTAAAACCTTAGCTAGAACCCAAACTCCTAAACCTACCCAACAACAATCAAAAACCACCCCTCAGCCTTCCAAACATCTCTCTATGGAGGAATTCAAGGCGATCAAAACTAAGCTCATCAACTGCACTACTCTGAGCGACATCTCCTGTGAGGAGGATTCAGTCAACCTGACTTATGTTGATGGATCCTCAAGTTCCCTCACAAGAGATGAGTTTCTTGATCTGCCCAGAGGAACTTTGGACCAAGCTACAAGACTCCTTGGCCTCAATTCAGATACATTGAATGAGAAGAAAAGAAGCTGAGGAGAAGGCTGGTGACTCTGCTGGACACAAAGAAAGGAGATAGGGTACCAAGACAACCTCTTGTACCCAGAAAGAAGATAGTCCAGTGGAGGTTCGAAGACTCTTCTCACAACTTTGTTGTTGAGAGAGAGAATGGTGAGATTAACAGGCTGAATGCCTCATCTCTGCTACACTTAAGCAGATTTGATATTGCTGAGTTAGCAGAGAAACCATTCTCCAACCCTTCAAACTCCGATGTAGCTGCCCACATCAGAAATCATCTAGGCAGCCTTCACATGGCCGAGCTTACTGCCAGAAGCAAGGTCGAAGAGGAGTCAAAACTGAGAGAGGAGGAGGAAAGGAAAGGATCAGCAACCAAAGGCAAAGCCTTTCTTCAAATGGTTGAAGGTCCTGAACTTGAGTCCATAGTTAGATGGGAGTATGACTACAACTCCCGTCAACTAACTCTCTTCAGGGGGTCACAACAAAGGGTACATGTCATTCAAAGTGATAGACTGGATCTCCTATCCACGAATGACTTGTACAAGCTTCTCAGCACCACCTCCGGGAAGAACAGAGAGACAGACAAATGTCTTTTGTCCCTGGTGCTGAAAACTTTGAGAAGTAGAAATAAGTGAAGTTTTAGTAGCATCAGCCTAGGGGGAGTTTGTTGGATCTAAAGAGGCTGTTGCAACCAAAACCATGTCACTTAGAAGATTTTGAGTACAACATACAAAGGACTTCCGAAGCCAACTGTGGGACTTCCGAAGGAAGAAGGAGCTCTTCCGAAGCCTAAGTGTAAAATACACTTCCGAAGGAAAACTCCAACTTCCGAAGATAAAGAAGTTACTTCCGAAGAATCAAGACTTAAAGATAAAGTTCTGAAGTCAACTTCCGAAGTATAAAGAAGTCCTCAAAGCCTCGGAAGCATAGAAGCATCTTCCGAAGTATAAGTGGCTTCGGAAGAACTTGTTCTTCCAAAGCCAGTTAACCTTCGGAAGACACTTCTATTATCCAGTAGACATAAGTATGGTCTGTCTGACAGCCCGCTGCAAATCTCTGAGATACTGCATGGCGTTTTCTCAAAAGCCATGTAGTTGACCATACTTTAATCTACTGTTTACCTTTTTATGTTAAGTACAGTTGCCATCTTTAGTTGGTGACAAAAGGTAAGTCATGGACATGTCATGACTACCATATCTTAGATAATACTTTATCTAAGATACCTTAACTATAGCATTGTAGTATATGCTTTAGTCGTAGGTTTCCAGCTGGTATCAAGTATAACCGGCTGTAGGATCTAGTATATATAGTTTCTTATTGTAACTCTTGTTGTATGCTTGTAAGTGTCTTGTAATCTTGAGTTGAGAAGTAATATATACAAGTACCTTGAAAATACTCCTGCTTGTTCCTTTGATTACTTATTATATTATTATCAACTCTTGTTAAAGGCATTGCTTCATCTTGTTTGAGTGATATCATAAGTGAGTTTGAGAGAATTACAAGTGTTAAGTGACAAAACCCGATCCTGCAATATCCCTCGAAAGGGTGAACAGTATCCCTCGAAAGGGTGTTGTGTACTGTATACAAGGCCGACCCAATCACCCAGGGTACGCTACAAGGGTCCTGCCAATCTCCAAGACTGGCCATGTGTGCATAAAAGGGTAGCTAACCCGCAGCACAGTTGAGCTAATGATAACACGGTCGTGTACCTCCTATAAGAGTGCAAGACTTGTTAACATTTTATTAATGTTCCTCTTCTTTTCTTTATTGCTCTTTCTCTTTATTATTACAATATACTTTACATTGCGATAATATACATACCACGTAAAGTCACATTCTATAGGTAAAATAATAGCAATAATAATAAGGAACAATCATAAGACAATCATAATCAATCATATTCATGCATGAAATCCATCATTAATAAGCCCTAGTCAACCCTCGGTCAAAACCCTAAAGGCACAGACTCCAAAACATTCTACATTAAATTCTAAGGGTTTAGGCGCATGGCACTATTTGGGCGCATGGACCCTGTTTAGGCGTATGGGTACTTAGGCGCATGGAACACTCCAGACGCATGGGAACTCAGGCGCATGGACACTTAGTCGCATGGCCATTCGGACGCATGGGTACTATTGGGACGTATGACCCTTTCAGTCGCATGGACACTTAGGCTTATGGGTCACTCAGGCGCATGGGCCACTTAAGCGCATGGGCCACTTTGGGCGCATGGGTTCTGTTAGGCGCATGGGCTATACTTAAAACATTTCTAAGGTAAATTTAGGCGCATGGACTACTGTTTAGGCGCATGGATTACCCTTAAATCATTCTATGGCATTTTCAGGCGTATGAACCTTCTGCCTATTATGTTCTTAATATGTTTTCAAACCCAATCATCGAACCCATCTATTCTAAACTTAACATGGCTATTCTAAACATGAACAACCTATAAGCATTCAAGAATCAACATTTAACATGCATAATACATATGGATAATCATGCATAAACTTGTAAAAATCATTTTAATACATTTTCAGCCCCAAAGTGTTTAAAACAAGTAGAAACTGGGGTCTAGAAACTCACCTGATGCAACTTTGGGTGTATCTTCCTTCTAACCCGAATGCAAATGAGTTCAAACACCTAGAACACCACCAAACACACACACACACCCGAGCACATACATAACACATAAGCACATAAGCATGTAATCGGGATAAAACCCGTCATAAACATATAAAAACCACGAATTCTTACCTTGAATTCGACTTCTCTTCTTCTTCTTTTTCTTCAGCCGAGAACTCCTCTGCTCTCTCTCTCTCTAAAACCGAAGAAAATGGTGATGTGAAGTAAGGGTGGGCGACCATGCTCACCTTTACACCAACTTTTTCAAACATTTGTCCTTTTGGACACTTTTTGTTCCTCTACTTGGACTTTATTGCTTTTCTTTCATTTATTCTTCATGTATTATTCTTTCTTTTCTTCTTAGAAGTAACCGGGTGTTACATATGTTTGGCTAATCAAGTTGTACATCATTCACAACCAATTTCATTTTCAACAAGATGTAATGAAGACTATGAGCCTATAATTGAAGCTGAAGCCCAAACTAAATGAGCTTCAAGTTAGATATGGCTATGATAGCTCATAAGATAAGGAATGGAAGCAAGAAGAGTTATGAGTAGAATGAACAAAAAGTTTCAACTAGGGAAAAGAAAGATGGCTGCAATGAGAAGATCTGACACTTCTTCTTTGCTATCTCTAAAAAGGAAAAGATTTGATAAGGAATAATCAAAGAGAGCTTATGCTAAGACTTGAAGCCACTTCCAAGGCATCTACTATAGAAGATGCTCCATTACTAATAATGTTATCGGAAGATGCAAAAGAGCTGAAAAATCAACTATTAATGCAACTGCCAAAATAGCCAGACAAGAGGCATCTTTAGCACCCCAGGAAGAATGATTGCTTACACAAGAGAAATCCAAACCATGGAAGATGATATGTAAAGACATGGGCTGACTCTTAAAGAAGAACCAATCCAACTTCATGATGTACACAAGGACACACTTGAGTTTGAACTCAAGAAACCAGCTAAGGTGATATTTGATCAACCGGATGTTGAAACTGAAACCCTGGTTAGCGCTGAGGTGAATGTGGAAACAGATCCAGAAGTGGCCATGGAAAATAAACAAAGAGAACTAGTGCATGATCGAGTTTTGTCACTCAATACAATATTGGTATCTCAAACTCACTAAGACTTACTCGGATAGATGATGCATAATGCTCTAAGAGTTGATAATAATATACTAAGTAAACAAAGCACAAGAGAATAAGTTTCAAGATACTTGTATGTATTACTTCTCAACTCAAAGTATTATAAGACTCTTATAAGCATATTACATGAGTTATAATGAGAAACTATATATACTACTACCTACAGCCAGATATACTTTGATACCAGCTGGAAACCTATGACTAAAGCAAATACTACATTGCTAAAGATAAGGTATCTTAGATAAAATATTATCTAAGATTTGGTAGTCATGACATGTCCATGACTTACCTTTTGTCACCAACTAAAGTTTGTAACTGTACTAACTGATAAGGAATGAACAGTGGAATAAAGTATGGTCAACTACATGGGCGTGAGAAAGCACCATGCAGTATCTCAGAGATTTGCAGTGAAGTGTCAGAAGGACCATACTTATGTCCACTGGTTCTTAGTAGGTTCTTCTGAATGTTAATTGGCGTGGGAAGCCACTTATACTTTGGAAGAGCTACTTCTTCCGAGGATTGAGACATTCTTCAGGCCTTCATACTTTGGAAGTCATTGTCTTGATTTCTTCTAAGTGTTGAGCTTCGGAAGAAGGAAGACTTGGAGTTTCTCTTCTGAAGCTCCTTCAGACTTGACCTTCGGAAGCTCAACATTTGCCTTCGGAAGTTCTTCATCAAATGCACCAAAATTGTCTAAGTGTTTGTTTTGGTTGCACCAGCCTTACTTGATCCAACAACTAGTATATACAAAAACAGGTAAAGTACCAACTCAGGTCATTCTCAGAATTGTTGTGTCCCCGGCAAGGGCGCCAAAAACTTGATGTGCATTTTGATATATAAACTCAACTTATAAATGTGCTAACACGAATACACGAACCATAAATTTGTGCATTATTTGTAGTTATACATAAACAAAGTTAGGAGATATTCATAACAAACATAATGGTTTTCATAAACACATCTATTAGGATGCGCACTTGTTGAACTTCACTAAGTATACAATCCTCATTCACCATTTCTAGTCAAATGCCATAAACTACATACTAGGTTATGCAATTCATGAATAAATGTTCCAACACATATGGTTTTCCAAAATAATATGGTTGTAACACCCACAATATTCAACATATCATCAAGTTAACAAGCGCACACTACCATTAAAGGGCATTCATAGATTTTTAATGAGCAATGATGTAAACATCACCAAGGGTTTCATACAACATATCAATGCTAAGCTTTATTTAATCTAAGTGATTAAGAGTGTTTAGCCCATGGGGCTTACAAAACCCCAAACAAACTCATAGAAATGGAAGAAACATGATGGATCTAAAGGTTTTCAAACCGAAATGAGTAGAGGTTAGTTGTGTGATGATAAATCTTTATTGAAAGTGCTCGATCTTCAATCTTGATCTTCAATCTTCAAAGATCTACCCAAAATCACCTAAGATACTTGAGAGAACTTGGGTTTTGTGTGAAAAAGTGGATATATTCTAAATTGGGGGTAATTGGGTATAAAACCCGTAACTGGGCCGAACACAGTTATGTCTTCTTAACACGGTTGTGTTGACTGTCTGATATCATACTGACCCATTAGACTAACAAAGTTGTGTTCAAATTGAACACAATTATGACAGTAATTTTTCTCATAAGCTTCTTCAAATCTTGAGCTATTTTAACAAAAATCACAAAGTTTTTATCGGGCACTACAATATTCAATTAATACATAAATAAGTGACTAATGAATGAGCTTTTAACCAAAAATCACCTAAAATAGGGAGAATATGTATTATTAACGTGTATAATTATTAATATATCAAAGAGGCTTCGCTACTAATAATGTTAGCAAAAGCTGTAGAAGAGCTGAAGAAAGCAGATGCTGATGCACCTGTCGAAATAGCCAGACAAAAGGCTTATTTAGCAGATGAACCCTCGGGAAGAATGATTGTTTACACAAGAGGAATCCACACCATGGAATATGATATGTAAAGACATGGGGGGACTCTTAAAGAAGAACCAAGCCAACTTCATAAAGTACACAAGGACACACCTGAGTTTAAACTCAAGAAAGCAGTTGAGGTGATATTTGATGAACCTGATATTGAAACTGAAACCCTAGTTAGCTCTGAGGTGAATATGGAAACAAATGCCCAAAAGTCGCCAAGAATGCGGAGAGAATTCAGACAAGTGCTGATGCTCCCAAGTCAGCTGGTGAGGCATTAAGTGTACCTATTAGACCTTTAGCTGTTAAACCTACTGAAATCTCTACCTTGGACAAAGGTAAAAGACCTATAACTACTGAAGAACGAGTTGAGTATGACTCTCAGGAAAGAAGAGTCAGATTCCTAATAACTAAAAGGATATATATGTTCCCACAAAAGGTTGATAAAGAACTCATAGAGTTATATACTGGTAGAGCTAAATAATCTTCTGTTAAGAAGACATCATTGCATTAATTAAAAATGAAAAAGATTCTATAGCTGCCAGAAAAAGGATCAACCCTGTTGAAGAAACTAGCAGAACAAAACCAACAACTCCATCCAAACTAAAGGCCAAGGTTGTCAAGAGAGTGTCACCTAAGTCATCAAGACAAACTACCGAAAGCACTTAAAAGACAACCACTCAGCAAGCTCATATGTCTAAAACTGCCGAATCCACACCAATGGCTTCCATTCTGAGAAAGATGGAGAAATATCAAGAAAGATGTCTCCTAGCAACTCAACTTGAGTTGAAAGGATTCAACTTTGATAAGCTCATAGAATAGAGTCTTGTTAAGATGAAACCAAAGCTTACAGCTGTAACTCATACTGAAATGGAGAAATCAGCAGAGTTGACTACAAGGAAGAGGGTTGAACCAGAGAGAAAATAAGAAGAGAGAGTTAGTCAGGAGACCAAAAACAACCAACAGATGAAGATGTTTCTTAAATACTATGGTTTCTCTGGAAAATAAGTAGGACCAATGAGTATGTCTACTCTTGATCTGAATATTAGAGAAATCTAGAAGAGAGTTGCGGCTGGTGAGCTCCCACAGTATGAAATAGTTAGGGAGCAATGGGAAAGACAACAAACAAGAACCAAGAAAACTATTTAGAGGTCTTTCCTTCTGTCGATTAAGCCTCCGGCATCTCCTTTCTCTGACTCCACTGCCTTTGATGACAATCAACATAATTCATCAGCCCTTGCCAAGAAGAAAATTGTGCCTAAAATAATAGTTAAGGCAAGGGCGATTGACCTAGGGGTGGAGGAGAAAATCCTTAAAGGAACAAAGGTGTTAAATGCTGGTTATATAGCCCAAATGAAGAAATTTGCAGTCAAGTGGGCAAATGGAGAGATCATGTACTACGATCATGAGAATGTAGCACTTAATCTGCCCCTTGACATATCATAGCAAATTGCTAAGTACTTCAGCATCTTTGGATGTAGAAATGAGAAGTCCAAGATGCTACTTCAAAAGGTACTAACCTTAGTCAAGGCTGAGGCTGGTGAAGAAATCCCTAAAACTCTACTATCAACATATGATCCAATAGTGGAGTAGGAATGACCAGATGACCAGAAAAAAGACATACTTTATCACCAGATCAGCAACCGGAAGGGTAGCTTACTCAGAAAATCAACTAGTTTGCTTCAACTGATTTGAGATAGCTGACCTAACCAGATTGAGGCTAAGGAACATAAACAATGACTCTAAGGCAAAGGAAGTAGAGAAGGTGTTGATAAGAGGTTACAATTCTCGTCTTAAAAAGTCAAAGAGAAAAATGAAAGAGTTAAATCTGCAGAAGCCACCCCATCTGTCGATCCGGTACCCAACACTCAACCACAATAATCTCCTCCCACCATCCAAACTGCTAAAACTATTATGTTTCTCCAACAGTCCAATAAGCTCCTCAAATAGCTGGAAATCTAACATAAAGCCAGTCTGATCCATCAAAAGATATCATGGTCATCACTAGAGCTACCAAAAGATTAACACAATGATAGGACAATCCTAAACAAATTGATGAAGAAGAACTCTCAGAATCTAACCAAGAAGAAGACTCAAAGGGTGATGGTACAACCATTATCAACTAGGGATATGACTTAAAGGCTGAGAGATACTTTATTGAGAGAAAGAACATGTCCAAGTCTTTCTTTCTGACTGAGCTAGAAGTTCTGAACCTCAACTCTAAAGAACTACAGAAGATAATCACCTTGATCAAGGAATATGAAGGCATGCTAGATAAGTACAAATCAATTGCTTGTATTCTAAAGATAAAGATTGAGAATGGAGTTGAGTGGAGACAAAGAAGAAGATGTTCTACATTCGACTCCAGTAAGCATTCATGATCCAATCATCTATTGGAGTTATAATTCCTCAACCAACACTTTTTTCCTGACCCTTGCTAGTGCCGGGAAAACTAAAGTTAAAGAGTATGATTTTTAGACTATCTTAGCACAACATGAAGAACTTGGTGAGTCTACCTCTTGACAACTCCTTAAGAGATAAAAAAGGATAAATGTATGAGCTACAGCTGATAAAGATGCTTGAGGGATAAGAAAGAGTTTTGATAGCATCATCCTAAGGGGAATTTGTTGATCTATGAAGAGAATGAAGCTACTAAAAACTCAAGAATTCAGTACTAGCTATCAAATGCTGAATTTGTCAAGTGCTGAACCACTACCGCTCAGCGCTGAAAGTGTTGAAGTGTTGATTGACTTCTTATCGACACTTAAATGGATGAGCTACTGATCAACTGAAACATTAGACAAAATTGTATGTACCTAATTATATTGGCGGCTACTGTGTTTCACCTTTTGGAGACAACATAGTACTGTAGTTGTTGACTTTTGATATGTCGATTGCCTATCTGTGTTATACATACCTTTTCCTAAACCAGAAATATATGTCAAGTGATTTATTCTTTGTATTTAGCTTTAATAGTATAAATACATCTCATTTGTATAGTTTTGAGGTTAGCTTGTTAGCCCACTTGTTTATCTACTGATTGTAAAAGTTTGTCCTCAGAAAAGATTAATCAAGTGTATACTTTGAAAAAACATCATGTGTCTATATTATTACTCAATGTATGTGTGTTTGTTAAGTAAGACAGTTGACTTAGATTCTACATTTATCATCTGCTGATCACATAGAAAAGTCTTGTTAATGCCTTAACCCGATCAAATAGTTTCTATATATAGAAGGCAATGAGACACCTTAATTCATTATACCTGGTGGGATAAAGATTGAGCAACTAGCCTGGCTGTTTGCTTACTTATATAATTAATTAAGATGATTCATTCTCATAAATTTTAAAAAATAGCGTTCAATAAAATTTCAAATACATCATTGGTACCTCATAACTTATATTCTAAATTCAACCTTAAGATTTATATATAGAGAAGGCAAGCATGCACCTCAATTCGTTATACGCGGTGGGATGAAGATTGAGTAGCTAGCCTAGCTGCTTGTGTACTTATATAATTTATTCAGCTGCTTCATTTGTTTTTCTCTCATAACTTTTAAAATACGTCATTCTATAAAATTTCGAATACGTCGCTGTGACGAGCTCATTTTTCTCCACGAGTCGATCTAAGTTTCATTAAAAAACAAAGTAAGGAAGGATATAATATATTTTGTTATTATTAGACGATCTCTTAAAAAATAAACGTTTGCCATCGTATTTTATCCTTTAAATAATCATCTTGCTCGTTAGTTACTCGTTCGACAATACATAAAAAGAAAAACTTCATATTTCACAAATTTGTAACTATTACATTAAGATTTGAGGTGTTAAAGTTTTAACCAAAAAGTGACCTTAAACAATCAGTTATTGACTCTGATTGTTCATTCTGAAATCACATTAAAATTAAATCTGATGACATTAATCTTTATGCAAAATCTTTGAAGATAGATGGGTTGGTAGAAGAATGAGAAAGTAATGATGAGAAATTTTGATGATATAAAATAAAAAAAATGTAATGGAAATGAATCTATTGTAAAACATCTCATAATTTGTGAATCCAAGGATCGCAATCAGGAATTATCAGGTTAGATTGAATCGAATAGCAATCGCGAAATTAACACTATTACGGTTTGCAGGGCTGCTGTTTTGGTTCGGTTTTGATGTGATTTAAAGGTGATTTGGAGGCTGATTTTGCTTGGTTTTGATGAGATTGAGTGCAGGCTGCATAGAGGCTGTTTGATGTGTATTTACAGGCTGATTTTGGTTTGTTTGGGGCTGCACTAAAGTGCTTTGATTTGGTTGAGTGCAGGCTGCAAGGACTACATTTTTGATGTGGTTTTGGGTCAGTTTGGGTGTTGTTTGGTGTTGTTTTAAAGTAATTTGGTGGCTTCTAGTTTTGGTTAAGTGCTGGGGCTGCACTAATGTTTGGTTTTTGCTGCGGATTTGAGAGGTTCATATGCTCATTTGGGTATTGGAATGATGTTATTAGGCTAATTTGGGCTGCAAAAAGGTGTTGTTTGATGTTGTTGTGCTCATCAACGGATAAGAAACAACAAGTTATCCATAGATCGTGTGTTAGGCTCATCATTGAACTCGAACAACAAGCTATCTGAAGATGCTACATGTATTATTTTGCTGCAGAAAGGATTTGTACAAAATGCTATGCAACTTGTATATTTGCTTAACTGAAATTTCAGCAAAGAAACCCATGAACCCCCCCTAGAACCATGTAGAACTTGAACCAATTGTTATATATTGTTGAAATTTTTTGTATCAAATATTTGTAATTTGTTTGTACATCAATATAATACAAATTTTGATTCGAAATCAGATCTAAATAAGAATCATAATGAGCACCTCATGAACATCAAAAACCCAAAAACTAATGCAATGATTAGCTTCGAATTCACCTTGTATTGTTGAATTGACTGTTGTATTGGTGTAGCAACAACATAGATCTGAATCCAAAGAACTTGTTGCAATTCCATGCTCCAAATCTGAGAATTTGTTGAAAACACCAAGAACACACACTAGTGTGTGTAAGTGTTCATATGCTACTAAAACCGCAAAATCTAATCAAATGGATTCAAACTTGATTGATTTGTCTTTCAATTGATGAATCTATCATAAAAATGATTAAATAACATCAAATTAATGTTTATTTCATCAGATTCACCTTCAAATTCATAGATCTAGTGAAGAACACCCAAAACTTTTTCTCCAAGTTTTCTTCAAATCTTCACTAATTTTAGCAATCTAACTATAAAATCTGATCAAAATCAATATGAATCCAACAACTCTAGCTCTGATACCACCTGTGAATCCGAAAATCGCAATCATGAATTATCAGGTTAGATTGAATCGAATAGTGATCGCGGAATTAACACTATTCGTTGTTTAATTGATTAATGATCAAATAACAATTGTAATATTAAATAATGAAGAACAGAACAAATGAATCATAATAAATGAACAATCACGATTGATTTAAAATTATTTCATTAAAACTGTTTAACGATTACAATTGAAATGAATAACAATTGTTGTTGTTGATTCCTATGATTCTATTGATGATTTGGTGTAAATGTTGTTGTTGTTGTTAGGGTTTGATTCTAGGGTTATGATCACTAGTAATTAAGGTTTTGTGTTTCATTGATATATTGATGGATGTAATGATGGATTGTGATTCCCACACTTGGTGGTGAACCATTCACCTTACAATGATGATATATGTTGCTATTTATACTAGTCTAGCATTTACAATATTTACAAAATAAACCCTAGACTAATACTTTTATTGCTTTTGTTCTTCAAGTCTTCACCTTCAATAATTATTAGAAATCTTCAATTTCTTCAAAGGTAGAATACCCAACATAATTTGAATGAAAAAGTTGTTGTTTCTGATAACAAATCATCATGTTTAAAAGCTTTTTCAAAATCAGACAAATTGAAGGCTGAAATTTTGCACGATGATAATAAAATTAAAGCTAAACAAACAAATTAAAAGAAATCAAACTTGAAAAGGGGTTTCAAGAACAAATATGTTTTTAAGGGTAATACTGATAACGAAGTACATATTTTTAAAGATTTGAACACTCGATTTTTTAAAGATAAAGTTTCCCATAATGCTAACGTTGTGAAACAATATGTGTCTAGCACAAGTGTCTCAAAAACTAGTCCACTTCTAGCAACACTCCCGAAAGCATTTAAATTAGCAAAAGATTAAGCCACATGGGAAAAAGATCATAATATAAAAATGGTCAAGTCATACAGGATAAAGTTCAATTCAGAAAAAATAACACTCAAAATGAGTGCATCTCTAATGCTAAAGAGAGTAGTCAAAGATACAGTAAAGTCAAATTCTGTGACACCTTTGGTGGTTGTCTTAAACACTTTGAGCAAAACATAAAACTGAGTCCGAAAAACAAAAATTTTAATGAGAATGACAAATAATCATTTAACTATTTCTCTCATTCAAACAAAATAATTAAATCACAAAATGTGTGACAT
The DNA here is from genome assembly GCA_025215565.1 of Flaveria ramosissima. Taxonomy (NCBI): domain Eukaryota; kingdom Viridiplantae; phylum Streptophyta; class Magnoliopsida; order Asterales; family Asteraceae; genus Flaveria; species Flaveria ramosissima. The sequence continues at coordinate 28,725,054 of CM046036.1, forward strand.
GATTGTAATAACGACGAACACCATAACAACAACAACAACAACACCAACGCCTACACCACCAACACCAACAACACCAACACCACCAACAACAGCAGCACCAGCACCACCACCACCACCACCAACAACAACAACAACAAAAGCAGCAACAACAACAACAATAACAACAACAACAACAACAACAACAACAACAACAACAGTAGTAACAACAACAACAACAATAGCATCACCACCACCATCACCAGCAACAACAACAGCAGTAACAACAACAACAACAATAACAATAACAACAAAACAACAATAGCAGTAACAACAGCTAGCAGCAACAACAACAATGGCAACAGTGGTGGCGACGACGATGACGACAACCACAACAATAATAATATCAATAACGATAATGATAACAATAGTTATAATAATTATCATAATATAATTATTAATACTATTTAAAGTAATTATAGTCGTTAATTATAAAAACAAAAACAATTTAATAATATTTTAAAAGTAATAATATTAGCAGTGACTATTAATAAATTATATACTATGAAAAAAGCAACTTTGACAAACAGTTAGTTTTGTGGGTTTTTGGTTTTCACCACTTCTTTTCCTGGTGTTCTACACTCTGGTTCTTATCTTTATATGTAGGCACAATATTGCACATATTGTAAATCCAGGTATTGTTGGTGGTGAAGACAGCGGAGGTGGAGGCAACCCGATTTGGTTGTCGTCACCTGCGTAACCGTCGGTGCTAACCCCTCTGATGATGGGCGGTTCTGTTATTGATGACGGCTATTTACGCCCCGTGTATCCCCTTCGGTTCCATTGAAGAAAGAGGGGGGGCAACGTTGCTGTCAGCGGCGCCGCCACACCTCCGTCTTTTACCGCTACTTACCAGGTATGGAATCTATTATTGTGGCTTCATGTATCGCCAAAGTCAATGGATTGTGTTGCATGTGGGCATTGGTTTAGATCCATCGATTATGACACCACGGGTGGTTCGATGACGGTCTTGGTGGCCGGCAGACCGCCTTAGGTGGCGTCTGGGTAGCGGTGATCTTTTAGATCTGTCGATTATATATAACGCCGCCGGTGGTCCGGTGGCTGCCTTCGGTGGCATCTACATCGTGGTGATCCCTTGATGTAAATCCCTTTTCATCCATTGATTCCGATGAGAATTTTACGATCTCGGTGGCTGACAAATGTTACTGTTTTGTCTGTCATTCGTGTTTGAGGTGGGATTCCCGGTTGTCCGCGGGGTGGTTACAGTAGTGGTTTCACCGTCGTCGGTCATCTTATGCCTCTGTCCCTTCAGTTCCCCTTTAGTGTTTCTATAGTTAGCATTATTGTTTTCATAACTGGCATGATTCTTAATGTTGATCTAGGGTTATGTTTGATGTTGAGCATAAGCTTACCTAATTGTTGTTTGATTGTAATGGTTTGGGTATGTTAGAAGGCACGGTGTCGATGACGAGGTCATGTATTCCTCCGAGACTCTTCTTTTTTGGTTGCGTTGTGGCTATGATGGTGGCTATGATGATAGACCGAGATTGGTGTAGGTTGTCCTGGCGTGGCAACTAATTTTTGTTTGCAGCCGTAACTTGCCATCGGTTCTGAGCCAACCTTTGTCTTTTAATATACATAAATGGTGCCTGTTGCATTGGCTCGACTACCATTTTTGGTGTGTCTCCGGTACCAAATATAAAGCTGTTTTTCAACGCGCAACGCGTGTTATGGATAAAACGCTAGTTTAGTTAATTTAAAACTATGTATAAAAATGCATCGGATATAGAAATAATATTTTTAATAATACAAAAAGAGTACTAATGTAAAAATAATAATTACAATTATTAATAATATAGTCACATGTAATATTATAACCAACTAAATAACTCATAATATATTCGTAATCAAATCATTTCGTTTTATGAAATAGTTATTTGACAGATCTAAAATGATATATGTTTATTTGTATCCAATCAGTTTAAAATCCAATGTTCATGTTCAAACTCAATAGGTTAAAAACCTTTTTGTGTGATAAGGTTAAATTTATAAAATAATAATCAAGTTTTAGAATTGTTTTAATTAAGTATTCATAAATTTTTTTTCCCAATCAGGTTACTCATAAATTTTTATGTTCCAATCAAGTTACTAAAGTTATTGAATTGGTATAATTAGATTACTCATAAATTTCAAAATATTTTGAAAAAATTTGAAATTTAAAATTCAAAAACTTAACAATATTTATAAAAAAATCAAATTTTCTAAAAAAATTATGAATTATTTTTGAAAACTTGAAAAAGGTATGAGTGATCTAAGTGAACACACATAAAACTTTAATGATTTGATTGGAACAAATAACATGTTAGTAAACAAATAAAAAAAATATGAGTGACCTAATTAAATACTCTTAAAACTTGATTAATATTCTGTTAAGTTTTCTTTGTGTAATATGGTAATAACCATAGCATTGTTTACAATAATTACAGTATAACTAAGGATAATGTACTATGGTTATACTATTGTTATAAGTAATGATAATATTGAAGCAAGTACATGCAATTTATCAATAGATTTTATTTATATACGTGTATACTTTTATAATTATTTGGTTATATGTACACATGTTCATATATACATATATAGAGGAGATATCAAATGAGAACTCACTTTTTTATGAGAACTTTAAGAACCAATATCAGCCACTAGTTTTCAATGTCAAAATTATAATTAATAAAAACATATAAAAATTATATATCGAAAAATAATATAAAAATAAAAAAATAAGACTACAAAAATATTTCTTTCGTTTTCCTCTTTCATAAAAAATAAAAAAATTATAAAAAATAAAAAAAATCTCTATTTTTACGAAATTCATTTTACATATGTGTAATAATAGATTTACACATGTGTGTATACCCAGATTTACACTTGTGTAAATAACGGCCATATAATTTTTAAAAAAAGTATATCAATATGGCAGGCGTTGGAAAGATAAAAATAATGAAAATAATGATGAAATATTTTTGAAAAAATAATGTCATGAAAAAAGTTATGAACGTTTTTAAAAAAAAGGTGAAATTGACATGTGACTAAAATATGTGGTTGATATTGGTTCCTAGAGTACTAATAAAAAAGGGTGGTTCTCAAGATAACATACCCTACATATATATACATATATATACACACATATATACACATATATATATACATACATATATGTATATATATATATATATATATATATATATATATATATATATATATGTGTGTGTGTGTGTGTGTATATATATATATATATATGTGTGTGTGTGTGTGTGTGTGTGTGTAAATATATATATATATATATATATATAGGGTCAGGATCTTTTCAGGACTCCTAAAGATCGTGAGAACTGCGAGAACTAATATTAACCATTGATTTATATAGGTTTCAATTTATTAAAAAAGGGTATTCAGGTAATTTAACAAACACATAATTATAACCACTCCTATAATCTCCTCCAAGTCCCAACTCTCCATGCCGAATCTTTAAAAAACAAAAAACCCTTAAACTACAAAGCATTGTTGCCGTCGTAAACCCCACCTATTGATACCACAACAAGAAACCTTCTGCAATGCTTCATCACCGCTAGTGCCATTGTTCACCCCCACCCGTTGCTACCACCACAACCAAAAACCACCACCTTGCTTCACTCTAGATTACTACCACCAGGCACAACCTAAACCCATCAAGAAAAACCTCTAAGCATCGGCAATGGAAACCCTGTATTAATAAGAAAACCACACATGCATTAGTTGACCCAAAAACTTGCTACCATCATTTGATCATCGTTGCAAGCATTTCCGATTTTGACTTGAAAAGACTTACTGTTACCGCCGTTTTCGTGGAAATGAAACCTAGCCATAAATGCTTTGTGTTCAAAGCGAAAAGGTATGTATGATCTTTAGTTTCATTTAATGTTTGTGTAGTTATTTTATTTGGTTTCACCTAACATCACCGAATCATTATCTTCATCTTCACATTGTAGGGGTTTTAACATGTTTATCAAAGCTCATATAACCTTGTTTATATGAAAACGCAGCGGAAAATATAGGTTTTAAAACATGTAAATAAGATGATTATTAAACCCATTTAATAAAGAACCCCAAGCCATGGATCATTATACAAATGCATACAATAAAGAACATAAGCTGGTGAAAATACAACCTTTGTAGCAGCTCAAAAACCAAATTTCTTGAGGTGAAAGAAGATGAAAAACGTGGCTGAATCTTCAAGGAAGAAGACCTCAAGAGGTGATACCCCAAGCTTGTACAAACACCTTTGATTGCTAGGAATCTTGACACCAAATTTCAGCAACCAAAACCACTTTGAAAGCTGAAAATTCTGCCTCTTTTCTCCTTCAAAACCGTGAGAGAGAGAGAGAGATTGAGAGAGTTCCTCAAGTGTGTGTGTGTGAGAAAGAGAGAGGATGCAAGAGTGTTCAAGTGAGCAAGTAATGCATGGCCTTGGAACTAAAAAAGGGGAAGGAACCAAGACAAAGGGGCGGCCGAATTTTGGCACCCTTTGTCTCCCCTTTGATTCAAATTTTTAATAAAAACTAAAACACTCTTGCACCCTTTGATGTAAAATTAAACCATTTTAATTTTATATCACTAACACACACACTATTATTTGTCATTGTCTAACTAATTTAAAAAATGAACAAATAATCCCATATGAACAAATATATATATATATATATATATATATATAAACTTGTTCATTTGCAAAAGTAATGATTTAGAAAACCCGGTTTCTAAATTGGTGTTTATATTTATTTGTTTGATCTAATCAACAAATAAATATTTGTCGGTGTTTGTTTGGCTTGTTATTGGGTATGACCCGACTTGGATCATATCACACTAGCCACATCAATTTAATATATATCTTGGGCAGATCATTTCCTTCAATCTCCCACTTGCACAAGATTTATAGAAGATTGATGCAAGCAGCAAATAACGCCTAGCAACGGTTTGCTACCCCTAATGTATATGACTAATTGCCATTCAATAACATCATCCTTTTCAAGTACCTTACTTGAATATGTTTTAGGTGAATTAATCATCTATCCTTTTGTTGCAGATGTCATGTTAAATCCAATAGACACAGAATAGTCATTCTCCGATGATTTAACTTTAACAGGCCTTAGACATCTAACTCTCAACGAATAAGAGGAACAAATTCCATCTTGACTACATACGTCTCTCACAATCACCTCATGTCATACCTGAACTCAGCCTTATGTACTGCCTTTTCAGAACAGCAAAGGACTAAGTCAAAGTACAATACTTGGTGAATATCAAGACCCAATATATATCTCAGGTCTGAGGATACAATGATATTCGCCTTTACTCAAATTTCTTATGACTAATCAAAAAGATTCCATGCACAAATAATTGAGAGCGGGTCAGTCCAGTATCTATATCCCATAGATATCAATGAACCTTGGTAGCAACCTCTTGCTTTATATTCATACCTTATGAATATCAACCAATCCAAGTTCATTATAGTCTTACATTCATAGTTGTTCCCACAAGTATGATCGACTACGGACGTTGAGAATAATTTATTTATTCACGGATTTAAACATGCTAAAATAGAAGAACAAATGAAATTATAACCATATAATTAAGTCAAATAACATTAGTTCCAATATCCAAATACAAAATACAACATCAAACCCAGTCACTTGAATATCTAAGTCCCATGGCACAAACATGACCTTCATGCTTTGCCTTTTCAAGGAGTTTTGTGAGTGGATCCGCAACGTTTTTATCAGTGTGGACTTTGCGAATACATATCTTTCCTTTTTCAACTTCATCCCTTATGTAGTTGAATCTCCGTTCAATGTGCCGAGTCTTTTGATGAGCACGAGGTTCCTTGATTTGAGCAATCGCACCCTCGTTGTCACAAAAGATCTCTATGGAATCCTGAATGGAAGGGACTACCCCTAGATCGGCTATGAATTTCTTCAGCCATGCAGCTTCCTGTGCTGCCATTGAAGCGGCGACGTATTCTGACTCTGTAGTGGACAACGCTACGACTTCTTGCTTTGAGCTTTTCCAAGAAACAGCTCCCCCATTCAGAATAAAGATGTACCCCGATTGAGATCGTGAATCATCTCGATCGGTTTGGAAACTCGCATCCATGTAACCTTTTACAACGAGTTCCTCTTCACCAGATCCGTAGATCAAGAACATGTCCTTAGTCCTCCTTAGGTACTTCAGAATGTTCTTGACAGCCATCCAATGACTATCACCAGGATTTTGCTGGTATCTACTTGTCATGCTTAAAGCGCATGACACGTCTGGTCTAGTGCATATCATTGCATACATGATGGATCCTATAGCAGATGCATATGGGATTGCCTTCATCTATTTTGCTCCTCCTTGGAGCTTGGACATTGAGTTGTACTTAATATTGTCCCTCTTTGAATAGGTACAGTACCTTTCTTAGAGTTTTCCATCTTGAACTTTTCAAGATTTTGTCAATGTATGCACTTTGATTCAAACCAATTAGCCGTCTTGATCTATCCCTATAGATCTTTATTCCCAGAATATAGGCGGCTTCACCAAGATCCTTGATGGAAAAACAACTTCCAAGCCAGGTTTTTACACCTTCCATGGTTGGAATGTCGTTTCCAAACAGTAGTATGTCATCAACATACAATACTTGGAAGGTTATTGTTTCCCACTAGCCTTCTTATACACGCAAGCCTCATCAGCGTTTTTGATGAAGCCAAATTTCTTTACTTCATCATCAAAACGGTGATTCCAACTTCTTGATGCTTGTTTCAATCCATAGATTGATTTCATTAACTTGCATACTTTATTAGGATATTTTGGATCGACAAAACCTTCAGGCTGAACCATATAGACATCTTCCTCAAGATATCCATTTAGGAAAGCGGTTTTGACATCCATTTGCCAAATCTCATAATCATAATGAGCTGCTATGGCAAACAATATCCTTATAGACTTAAGCATTGCAACAGGTGAGAAGGTTTCATCATAATCAACCCCTTGAGTTTGAGTGAAACCCTTTGCTACAAGTCTAGCTTTGTAAGTATCCAAGTTTCCATGCATATCGGTTTTCTTCTTGAAAACCCACTTACTTCCAACTACTTTGGAATTAAGAGGTGGCTCAACAAGTTTCCAAACTTGATTGTCATACATGGATTGCATCTCAACGTTCATGGCCTCAAGCCATTTGTCACAATCCAAATTGGACACTGCATCATGATATGTGGCTGGTTCATCTGAATCCACCACATAGCATCCATCCATGAAAAATCCGTATCTTTCAGGTGGATTACTAGTTCTACCACTTCTGCGAACGTTTTGTGTGTATTGATCAACCGCTTGATCATCCTCAACATCCTCACGTTGAGTGCTAGTTTCAACCAAACGTGCATCGGGCTGTGTTTCTTGATCCTCCTCAAGATCCACTGTTCTACTGCTAGTTTCTTTCATAAGGAACCTTAGTTTCTAAGAACTCCACCCTTTCTGGCAACAAACACTTTTTGTTCCAGTGGATCATAGAAATAATATCCCATAGAATCTCTAGGATATCAACAAAGATACACTGGTGGATCGGACATCTAATTTGTTTGGGTGGGATCTTAACATAAACCTCACAACCCCAGACCCTTAAGTACGATAGGGATGGAACTCTTCATGCCATATCTCAAAAGGTGTCTTTCCACCTTTTTGGTTGGGGCCATATTCAGAATACGGGCCGCGGAGAGCAAAGCGAAACCCAAAATGATAGAGGTAATGTGCTTCTAGCCATCATAGATCGAACCATATCCAATAAGGTTCGATTCCTCCTCTCAGACACACCATTATGTTGTGGTGTTCCAGGTGGAGTGAGTGTGAGACAATCCCACAACTCCTAAGATGATCTTGAAAAACATCACTTAGGTATTCGCCACCTCTATCGGTGCGGAGAATTTTAATTGACCTGTTGAGTTGATTTTCTACTTCATTTTTGAAGATTTTGAACATTTCAAAAGCTTCATCTTTGTGTCTTAATAAGTACACATACCCATAGCGACTATAATCGTCGGTAAAGGTAATGAAGTATCTTTCACCATTCCTAGTCATGGCTTAAAAGGACCACATACATCCAATGTATGATACCTAATAAATCTTTTGCCCTTTCGTTAGTTCCACTAAGGGTGCCTTAGTATTTTACCTTGTAAACAAGATTCACGTACATCAAATGAATCACATTCATTGTTTTTAAAAGACCATTCTTTTGAAGTGTTTGTATACGTTTCTTGTTTATATGACCAAGACGGCAATGCCAAAGGTAGGTATCACTCAAATCTAATTTGAGTCTTTTGGTGGTTGCTGGTATATTGAGCTATCATATGTTACGTTTTCATGAACCAATTCATAGATACCATTACAAGGTATAGCCTTAAAATAAAATACATGATTTAAAGAAACATGAATATCATTGTCAACAAACTTGAAATCATAATCACATTGTCTTAAACGGGAAACAGAAATTATGTTCCTAGTCAAGCAAGGAGCATATAATACATTGTTTAAAATAACTTCCAAACCACCTGGAAGCTTCAAAATGTAGTCTCCTTGGGCTTCAACGTGAACCTTTGCACCATTGCCCATGAAGAGACTTATTTCCCCTTTTGCATAATGCTCATTCTTTTGAACCCCTGCAATAAATTGCAAATGTGAGTTCCACATCCTGATCTAATACCCATGTGTTAGAAGAAATAACATTTAGCTCAACATGTATCATGTAAATTATACCTGAGGTTTGCCCTGCATCCCTCTTTTCTCTCAACTCTTTGAGATAGACTGGACAATTTCTCATCCAATGCCCTATCTCACCACATTTGAAGCATGGGTCGTTTACAGCAACCTTTTGCTTCTTCTCTTGGGCTTCGGAGGTCCGCCCTAACAACCATCTTCCCCTTTCCTCCAACGTGCCCTTTCCTTTGGCAACATTTGCTATGGGAGGGGGGGTAGAGACCTCTTCTTCTCCCACCTTCATTAATGGTGAGAACGGGTAAAACCCTTTTACCCATTCCCGCCTCAGCTGATTTGAGCATCGAATGAAGTTCATTTATGCTCTTGTCCCATCCGTTCATGTTGTAATTCATGACGAATGCCTCAAACCTTTTAGTTAGGCCATTAAGGATCAAATCCGTGGCCAACTCCTTTGAGACAGGACAATTTAGCCTTTGAAGGCGGTCGATGTGGCTTTTCATCTTAAGAACATAAGATGAAACTGATTGGGATTCCTCCATCCGACATGCATGAAGCGCTCGAACCGTTTCGAAGCGCTCCACTCTAGCTTGTTGCTGGAACGTTTCCCGCAACTGAGTGATCATGTCATAGGCTCCATGGAGCTCATACTCTTTTGGAGTTCGGGTGTCATACTTGCTAACATTAAGCAAGAGACTTGGATGGAGTCTTCCGTATATCTAACCCAATCATTATAGGCCTCCACATCCTCCTCGTTAGGTTCATCGGGGATGGGATCATCAAGAATGTAGGCCCGCTTTCTTGCTTGAGAACAATTCTCAAGTTGCGGTACCAATCCATGAAGTTGTTAGGTGTTAGACGATCCCTTTGAAGGATCGCCCTAAGAGATTGGTTGTTTTGGTTTGGTACATCTATATTAGCGTTGGTGTGGTCACCCATCTACAAGATTTTACAAAGTTCCATTTTAGTAATCGTTGATATAATTAAATATTTCATTTATTAATACTGTCACACCCCCGCTAAAAGCGGAAACACGGGGATGTAACGAGACCGGGATCGTCATAACACATGGTAAGTGATAGAGAGCAATATAAATAAATGATGACATGCGTGTCATGACGACACCCGACAACAAGGGGACTTGTGTCGTGTTTAGTCAATGTCCACAACACATAGCCATAAGCAACATGATAATGATAACACGTGTACACATAAGATGAAAATGTAAATGTTAATTCCCACGACCCGGGAACAAGTCTCAAAAGTTGATAATTGTTTACATGCGTTACATTGTTCAAAAGATTGTTTAACAAAATGAGCTAAGTCCCAAAAATGCATCCTAGGGTCTCCACTAAGGCAGCACACCTAGATTCCTGGACTTGTATGATCACCTGAAAAGATATGCTTAAAACGGTCAACAAATGGTTGGTGAGTTCGCAGGTTTATGTAATAAAATGTAAGTGATGCTGTATATAATAGCGCGTCGGAATACCGTGAATACAGTTATTACACAAGTAAATATCACATGACATGAGCTTTGCAACCAAACCTAGCGACGTACACAAAGAAATTGTCGGCATATATTCACCCAAGGGCCCGTTCCTGGCCACTGATGGTACCAACTAGTATACCATCGAACGAGGGTGGGGGTGTCAACCCAGTAGTACTACCAATACCTAACCGTCGGTCCCACACTGGAATTAAATAGTTGCAAAGATAGAACCACACAGCAGACCCAAGCATGTATCAAATAGTACTTGCAACACAGTATCACGTTGATTCCTTGTATGTAAAATGTATGTAAGTGTACAGCATAAAAATTGTGTAAGCATACTTTTCCCCCAATTTGTAAATGATTGAAATATTGTATAAATGTGAAAAGGGGCCACGAAACTCACTTGTTAAGTGGTAAGTATGTATGAGCGATGTATCCCAAATGTTGAATGCAAATAAACAGTCAAACACCTATTGACAGTTATTGTATAGCATTAATGATATGTTATATGTATAAGCGCGCAATAGTGATGGGCGGTTCGGGTCGTATCGGATGGGTCACGTACAACACACACAGACTGACGCACGTACTAGATCTTATGTGGATCCAAGTACAAGACATTGTTGCCACTAATGATGTATTTAAGTAAAAGTACGTGTTTTAATCGAAAGAATATTGAATAAGTGTCAATAGTTATAAGTCAATTTAGTCGTTGTAAAGCGTTAGATTAAATATTGCTCAAAATAGTTTCTGTGCCCTTTCTCGCGTTGACTTTAATTTTCGTGGCCAAACAATGGCATATTGTGTTAGTGTTACCTCGACACCACACGACATACTCACGCCACGCACAAGGGTCAAACACAACAATTTCAGTCGCATACAAGGCCAGACGCACGACTCAACCTCCATTCGTGCGAATCAACCCTCAATCGTGCGAATCAGCTTCATTCGTACGATTGAGCCTTCATTCGTATGATTGGCCTTTAGTCGTACCACACATCACCCAATCGCACGACTCAACTTCCATGCGCACGAATCAACCTTCAATCGTGCGAATTAGCTACTTTCGTACGACTGAACCTTCATTCGTGCGATTGGACCCCAGTCGTGCGAATCACATTCATTCGCACACATTCAGTCGGTCACCTGACTCAATCGCACACAAACACTCAATCGCATGACTCATTCGCATACACTCATTCGCACGCATGACTCAATCGCACACAGACACTCAGTCGCACAACTGAGTCGCACGACATGCCAGTCGCACCACTCAGTCGCGCGATTGACTCAGACGCATGATCCAGTCGCACGACCCACTCAGTCGCACGGCTCAATCGCATAGATGACCCAGTCGCCCAATCTGCAGAATCGCGACTGTGGTCGGGAGGAGCAGCCCCCGAGCCGCTCTAAACACGGGTTTTACACCATAAGGACCTCCAGAAATACTCAACAAACATACACAAGCATAAAACACAAGCAAAGAGACCTCACACGCACCCATACGACCTTGTGTGTTCGGGTTGAACCCGAACACCCGAAACCCTAGTTTGGACAGCCGTGAAAAGGCTCTAAAATGGACACCAAAGACAACTACCTGCTAAATAGGGGTAGTCTATGCTGTAGACGATGTCAAGACGAAGAAAACGAGACCTCTCGGGTCGGATTTGGTGCAAAATGGAGTTTTGGTGTGTGAAGGAGAAGAGAAGAAGAAGATGATGAAATGGGGGATTAGGGCTGGGGAAAAGGGGTATTTATACCCAGCCCAAGTTTCCAAAATTACATGTTTAGTCCCTGCACTTAACCCCCGAGTTTTCCCAAATTTTGTTCGGTTGAAAACGACTTCGTTAGGTGTTTCATATTAATTGTAAAAGTATATTTAATGTTGTCATGACTTAAGAAATGGTTATATTAAAACATTTATTATATTTATAAAATGATTTATTTAACGTTTTCAAAAATGAAAGTTTTAAAGGTCTTTTTAAGGTCTTCACACAGTTGTAACGAATGCACACACAACGATAATATTGCACACAAGATATCCACATAAAGAGTCAAATAATGATGAGGAATGACCAAATATAGAATAGATGACGGACAAACACGTCAATTGACGGACCTTAAAGTGACGGATGTCACAGTATCCCCCAGTTGAGAGAATTTCGTCCCGAAATTCAGCTGGAGTTAGGTCCAAGAGTGTCATCCTCGAAAAGATGTGGATATTTGAGTTTCATCTGATCTTCACGTTCCCATGTAAACTCTGGCCCTCGTTTTGAATTCCACCTTACGCGAACAATAGGTATCCTACTGCGCTTCAGTTGCTTGACCTTTCGATCCATGATCTCAATGGGTTCTTCAACAAAATGAAGCTTGTCATCAATCTTGATTTCCTCGATTGGCACGTGAAGGGATTCATCGGCCAAACATTTCTTGAGGTTTGACACGTGAAAAGTATCATGTACACCGCTAAGCTCTTGTGGCAACCTTAATCGGTAAGCCACTGGACCGATCCTTTCAGTGATCTCAAATGGTCCGACGTATCTTGGGGCTAACTTCCCTTTCTTTCCGAATCGAACGACTCCTTTCCAAGGGGAAACTTTGAGTAACACACGATCCCCAACATTGAATTCTAGAGGCTTCCGACGATTGTCGGCATAGCTCTTTTGACGATCTCGCGCGGCTTTAAGTCGATCTTTGATTTGGAAAATCTTGTCTGTTGTTTCCTGGATGATCTGGGACCTGTCAGTTGACTTTCACCAATTTCGGCCCAACAAACGGGAGATCTGCATTTCCTTCCATACAACGCTTCAAATGGAGCGCATCCAATGCTTGTATGGTAGCTATTGTTGTAGGAGAACTCAATCAATGGCAGATGAGCATCCCAGCTACCTCCAAAATCAATTACACACGCTCTCAACATGTCTTCTAGCGTCTGTATAGTGCGTTCACTTTGGCCATCTGTTTGAGGGTGATAGGCTGTACTCATGTCTAACCGAGTACCCATCGCTTTCTGTAGCGTCTGCCAAAAACGTGAAGTGAATCTGCTATCACGGTCGGATATGATTGACACCGGCACCCCGTGCCGCGTCACGACCTCTTTGATGTACAATCTTGCCAACTTATCCATCTTGTAGTCTTCTCGGATAGGCAAGAAATGTGCTGACTTCGTCATTCGATCAATAATGACCCATATCGAGTCATGGCCGCTGTTTGTTCTAGGGAGTTTGGTAATGAAATCCATCGCTATGTTCTCCCATTTCCACTCGGGAATTTCAGGTTGCTGTAATAATCCCGATGGCTTTTGATGTTCAGCTTTGACTTTCGAACACGTCAAGCATTGGCTGACGTATAAGGCAATGTCTCTCTTCATGCCTGGCCACCAGTATAGATCCTTGAGATCATGATACATCTTGTCTGCACCAGGATGAATAGAATATCGCGTCTTGTGGGCTTCATCCATGACTAAGGTTCGAACACCTCCCCATTTGGGTACCCATATGCGATCCATGAAGTACTGAATACCATCATCCTTGCGAATCATCTGTTTATCTAACCCCCGGAACTCTTCTCCCGCAAGGTTTTCTTCTTTCAATGCCTCACTTTGTGCAATTTGAATCTGAGCTTTCAAGTTGGTTTGAATGGTCAATCCCAACGCTCGTGCACGTAGCGGTTTCACACGTTCTTTACGGCTTAAGGCATCAGCCACCACGTTAGCTTTCCCCGGATGATACCGGATTTCACAATCGTAGTCGCTAAGAAGCTCTACCCAACGTCGTTGGCGCATGTTGAGTTCCTTCTGATCCAGAATATGTTGAAGGCTCTTATGATCGGTGAAATGATGCATTTGGTGCCATACAAGTAATGCCTCCAATTTTGAGTGCAAATACTACAGCGCCCAACTCAAGATCATGAGTGGTGTAGTTCTTTTCGTGCACTTTAAGTTGTCGCGAAGCGTAGGCAATCACCTTGTCCTTCTGCATCAATACACATCCCAATCCTTGATGTGACGCATCGCAGAAACCACAAAATCATCTGTTCCGTCTGGGAGAGACAGTATCGGCGCGTTGCACAACTTCTCTTTCAACGTTTGGAACGCTTGCTCTTGTGCAAATCCCCAGTCAAACTTCTTGTCTTTCTGAGTAAGCAGGGTCAACGGTTGCGCAATCTTTGAGAAATTCGCGATGAAGCGACGATAATAACCGGCCAATCCTAAGAATTGTCGTATCTCTGATGGTGTCTGGGGCGTATCCCATTTCTTCACCGCTTCAATCTTGCCGGGATCTACGTGAATCCCGTCCTCATTAACCACATGACCCAAAAACTTCACTTCCCGCAGCCAAAACTCACATTTCGAGAACTTGGCGAAAAGTTTCTCTTCGCGTAGCAGCTCCAGAATAGCCCGAAGGTGTTCTACATGATCCTCTTTTGATCGGGAATAGATAAGTATATCGTCGATGAACACGATCACGAACTTATCCAAGTATGGTTTGCACACCCGATTCATTAGATCCATGAACACAGCTGGTGCGTTGGTCAACCCAAATGGCATGACCAAGAACTCATAGTGCCCATAACGAGTTCTGAACGCAGTCTTCGGTATGTCGTCCTCGAAAACCCTTAGCTGATGATAACCAGAACGAAGATCGATCTTTGAAAAATACGAAGCTCCTTGCAGCTGATCAAATAAATCGTCGATTCTGGGGAGAGGATATCGGTTCTTCACCGTCAACTTGTTCAGTTCACGGTAATCGATGCACATACGGAACGATCCGTCCTTCTTCTTGACAAATAGTACCGGTGCTCCCCACGGTGAATGACTCGGTCGAATAAAACCTTTTTCCAGTAGTTCCTGTAACTGACTAGACAACTCTTGCATCTCGGATGGCGCTAGTCGATAAGGCGTTTTCGCTACCGGTGTAGCTCCAGGAACCAACTCAATGCGGAATTCCACCTGTCGTGGAGGAGGTAAACCAGACAAGTCATCTGGAAATACTTCTGGGTAATCCCGTACCACTGGAATATCCACCAGTTTCCTTTCCTCGTCTTTCTTTTCAACCACATGAGCCAGAAAAGCGTAGCACTGCTTTCGTAGACTCTGGCGTGCTTTCATGCAGGAGGAAATAAGCTTTAAATCTTACCCGGTCGTTCTCCCTGAACCTTGAGTACTTCCCCGTTTGGCATAGGGATACGTACTACTTTGTCTCGACAGACAATCTCTGCTCCATTTTGCGACAACCAATCCATACCCACGATGACGTCGAAGCTTCCTAACTCAAAGGGTATCAAATCTATGTCGAATGTATGATCCTCCAACGTCAACGAACACTTCCTAATAATCTCATCGGCCTGAGCAACCCTACCATTGGCCATTTCTACGGAGTAGCTAGTTTCTAGCCTACTGGGACTCAAATCAAGTAATTGCACAAACTCAGAAGATATGAAACTATTATCTGCTCCAGTATCAAATAATATAGATGCGAAGTGATGATTGAGTAAGTGCGTACCCCGTGACAACATTCGGGTCCTGACGAGCATCATTAGCTCCAATGACAAATGCACGTCCCCGAGCTTGCATTCCCTGAGTAGCCGGGCGTTGATTCCCAGCGATAGCCAACACCTGTTGCTGGTTGTTCCCCTGTTGACCCGGTGCCCGATTCAGCCTGGGGCACATATTCCTGTAGTGATCGGGGCTCCCACATTCAAAGCAAGCCCTTGCATTCCCGGCGGGGTTAACGCGTTTGACGGGTGCTACAAGATTCGGTGCCGTTCTGCAATCTCTTGCCAAATGACCCGGGCGCTTACAGTTAGCGCACACTCGGCACTGTGTCCCTGGGGGATGATGATAATTGCACCTGTCACATTTGGGGTGCGGCCCCACATACTCTCTTCTGGCCTGAGACACGGCCACAAAATTTCTGGTCGGCTTAGACCTCTTCTCAAACCTTCCGGCACTCGACCGGCTCGATTCCCCAACATCCTTCCTCTTCTCGGTCCCTCGGCCCAATACCCCTGTTCTAACCATCTCGTCAGTCAAAGCGCCAGCTTTCAGAATCGCGCTCTGAATAGTAGGAGGAGCGGCTGCTGTAACCATCGCTCTAATTTGAGGCGCGAGTCCCCAAATGTACCTTTCGGTCCTCTTTGATTCCGGCGTAACCAGATGCGGAACCAATCTTGCCAGCTCATGGAAACGATCAGTGTAAGCTGCATGCCCTGCCCCCACCATGGCATGATTCCAGAACTCATGCTCCAATTTCTGCATCTCGTTGAGAGGGCAGTATTCCTCGGTAATTAAGGCTTTGAATTCATCCCATGACATCTGCATCGCAGACTCTCTTCCTCGTGCTTGAATCTGGGTGTTCCACCAGGTTAGGGCTTTACCCTGTAGAGAACAAGTAGCATACTTGATCCTCTGGCTGTCGAGGCACTCACTGATGTCGATTACTGCCTCCATCTTTTCCAACCACCTGGTCAGGGCTATCGCCCCACCTTTCCCATCGAATTCCCTTGGCTTACAAGCCACGAACTCCTTGTATGAACATCCCCGACGAGCATTAACCACTCCGGTCTCAATACCGGCAGTACCACCATTTCCGGTTTCCTGGTTGCTCTCGTTTCCAGTTGGGTTCCCGTTTCCCGTTTCAGTTTCTATCCCACCTTGGGCTCCATCATCGTTGCCACCATCCCCGTGAGGGTGGTGTTGTTGAAGTGCGTCGCTCACTTGGGCCACGATAGTAGGAATCAGTGCGGCCAATTGTTGAGCGATCAGGGCTGCCATGTCGGCGTTCCCTGTTCCTTGACTGTTGCTGGCAGGAGCATCGTTTGTTCTTGGTGCTCTGCCTCTGCCTCGGCCTCTGCCCCTTGGGGCTTCACTCCCGCCACTACTGCTACGGGTGGCTCTTCGAGGCGGCATGCTCTAATCATAAAGAGGTAACATATAAACTTTAGTCACCATAAGATACAAAAGTATTCCACTTATCAAATTCCAATGTTCATGTTCCGGTCAGCCAGACCACCATGCAGCCCATTTCAAGCATATTCTCGGTATACCGGTGATGTTTATATATAGGGTTCCCCGCAGCGTTCCCACCACACCCACGATGTACCGAGAATGATGCCCGGTCCGGTTACATGACATCCGACTTTCCTTTACATCATATCCATAATAATCCATCAAGTCCATGTATTTCATGTCAGTATCATGCTTATTGTCATCACACATCACAACAGTTGTAAGTCCATGTATACAATCACGTTTAGTCTAGCGGAGGTTTCTATTTCCTCATCTCTCGAGGTTTCAGACATATCCTCCTCAGAGTTAATCTCAATGTCAAAGGTCAAGCGCAATAACATGATCTGTGATGATCTCTTCGGGTTTAATACCCGGATCTGATAAACTAACTCGGCGCGCAGAGGGAACGGAAGATCCAATAGAAGCATCCCATAAAAGAGTGAGCACAGGGGCTCTCTCATAGGGTAGAAAGATCACATAACAGATAGATGAACAAGTCAAGCAGCGAGGAACACATACACGAGATATAATATGCATACAGAGTCCTAGCATGCAAATCTACATGAAGGTTCCTAGGTTATAGTCTAGGTCAAGCGTATTGCCTAATTCTCTATAACCAATGGCTCTGATACCAATCTGTCACACCCCCGCTAAAAGCGGAAACACGGGGATGTAACGAGACCGGGATCGTCATAACACATGGTAAGTGATAGAGAGCAATATAAATAAATGATGACATGCGTGTCATGACGACACCCGACAACAAGGGGACTTGTGTCGTGTTTAGTCAATGTCCACAACACATAGCCATAAGCAACATGATAATGATAACACGTGTACACATATGATGAAAATGTAAATGTTAATTCCCACGACCCGGGAACAAGTCTCAAAAGTTGATAATTGTTTACATGCGTTACATTGTTCAAAAGATTGTTTAACAAAATGAGCTAAGTCCCAAAAATGCATCCTAGGGTCTCCACTAAGGCAGCACACCTAGATTCCTGGACTTGTATGATCACCTGAAAAGATATGCTTAAAACGGTCAACAAAATGGTTGGTGAGTTCGCAGGTTTATGTAATAAAATGTAAGTGATGATGTATATAATAGCGCGTCGGAATACCGTGAATACAGTTATTACACAAGTAAATATCACATGACATGAGCTTTGCAACCAAACCTAGCGACGTACACAAAGAAATTGTCGGCATATATTCACCCAAGGGCCCGTTCCTGGCCACTGATGGTACCAACTAGTATACCATCGAACGAGGGTGGGGGTGTCAACCCAGTAGTACTACCAATACCTAACCGTCGGTCCCCACACTGGAATTAAATAGTTGCAAAGATAGAACCACACAGCAGACCCAAGCATGTATCAAATAGTACTTGCAACACAGTATCACGTTGATTCCTTGTATGTAAAATGTATGTAAGTGTACAGCATAAAAATTGTGTAAGCATACTTTTCCCCCAATTTGTAAATGATTGAAATATTGTATAAATGTGAAAAGGGGCCACGAAACTCACTTGTTAAGTGGTAAGTATGTATGAGCGATGTATCCCAAATGTTGAATGCAAATAAACAGTCAAACACCTATTGACAGTTATTGTATAGCATTAATGATATGTTATATGTATAAGCGCGCAATAGTGATGGGCCGGTTCGGGTCGTATCGGATGGGTCACGTACAACACACACAGACTGACGCACGTACTAGATCTTATGTGGATCCAAGTACAAGACATTGTTGCCACTAATGATGTTATTTAAGTAAAAGTACCGTTGTTAATCGAAAGAATATTGAATAAGTGTCAATAGTTATAAGTCAATTTAGTCGTTTGTAAAGCGTTAGATTAAATATTGCTCAAAATAGTTTCTGTGCCCTTTCTCGCGTTGACTTTAATTTTCGTGGCCAAACAATGGCATTATTGTGTTAGTGTTACCTCGACACCACACGACATACTCACGCCACGCACAAGGGTCAAACACAACAATTTCAGTCGCATACAAGGCCAGACGCACGACTCAACCTCCATTCGTGCGAATCAACCCTCAATCGTGCGAATCAGCTTCATTCGTACGATTGAGCCTTCATTCGTATGATTGGCCTTCAGTCGTACCACACATCACCCAATCGCACGACTCAACTTCCATGCGCACGAATCAACCTTCAATCGTGCGAATTAGCTACTTTCGTACGACTGAACCTTCATTCGTGCGATTGGACCCCAGTCGTGCGAATCACATTCATTCGCACACATTCAGTCGGTCACCTGACTCAATCGCACACAAACACTCAATCGCATGACTCATTCGCATACACTCATTCGCACGCATGACTCAATCGCACACAGACACTCAGTCGCACAACTGAGTCGCACGACATGCCCAGTCGCACCACTCAGTCGCGCGATTGACTCAGACGCATGATCCAGTCGCACGACCCACTCAGTCGCACGGCTCAATCGCATAGATGACCAGTCGCCCAATCTGCCCCAGAATCGCGACTTGTGGTCGGGAGGAGCAGCCCCGAGCGCTCTAAACACGGGTTTTACACATAAGGACCTCCAGAAATACTCAACAAACATACACAAAGCATAAAACACAAGCAAAGAGAACTCACCCGCACCCATACGACCTTGTGTGTTCGGGTTGAACCCGAACACCCGAAACCCTAGTTTGGACAGCCGTGAAAAGGCTCTAAAATGGACAACCAAAGACAACTACCTGCTAAGGAGGGGTAGTCTATGCTGTAGACGATGTCAAGACGAAGAAAACGAGACCTCTCGGGTCGGATTTGGTGCTAAAATGGAGTTTTGGTGTGTGAAGGAGATGAAGATGAAGAAGATGATGAAATGGGGGATTAGGGCTGGAAAAGGGGGTATTTATACCCAGCCCAAGTTTCCAAAATTACATGTTTAGTCCCTGCACTTAACCCCCGAGTTTTCCCAAATTTTGTTCGGTTGAAGAACGACTTCGTTAGGTGTTTCATATTAATTGTAAAAGTATATTTAATGTTGTCATGACTTAAGAAATGGTTATATTAAAACATTTATTATATTTATAAAATGATATATTTAACGTTTTCAAAAATGAAAGTTTTAAAGGTCTTTTTAAGGTCTTCACACAGTTGTAACGAATGCACACACAACGATAATATTGCACACAAGATATCCACATAAAGAGTCAAATAATGATGAGGAATGACCAAATATAGAATAGATGACGGACAAACACGTCAATTGACGGACCTTAAAGTGACGGATGTCACAAATACCCTTTACGTCTCATAGACTATTAATAAAAAAAATATTTTTAGAATCCAACGTTATATTTAAATATTGGTTAGGTGACCTTTATCCCATTATTTAAATAAACAAGGTAGTCATAAATGACAATTGCAACCCATTGCAACTTCTAATGGTATGGGATCATTTGAACATCTTATGTTTATAACGGCATGTTTACCCCATCAATACCTTTTATAAAACACATTTTAGGTGATCCATTCAATATATTTTATAAATCAAGTCGTCCTACTTACACACACGTGTGAGTTTACCACATAAGTGGTTAGGTGACCTTTATCCCACAAACATGGCATTATCACCTCAAGTTACAAGTTCCCTCAAAGTGGTTAGGTGACCTTTATCCCACTAAGAGTTTGCAAGTAACCTAAGTGGTGTGTAAAAGGATGGTGTTTAACTTGTTTTTCAAAAGGGATTTATAATTTCACAATTCTGTTTTAGAAAAGTCCATGTACTATATGATTGTATGCATTCAACCATATGGTACCCATTTGGTTCTTTAAATAAAACCCATTTTATTTTGCAAACCATTAACTCCTTTTATAGACCCATTCTATTTTGCTTAATGATTTGAGAACCAATTTCTTGTAATAGCTTGTTCTAGTTGATGGTTTGTTAATGACATCCAAATATCCAAAACAAAACAACATCATAAGCATTCAACCAAGCATAACCAAACAATTCATATATGCATAACAAAGCATACTAAATTGAGCACACTTGTTTAGCCAAAACAAGTGTGTCAAAAGGTCTTGTCCTAAGGGTTAAGAACATGACACATGGTTGACAAAAGGAACTCCCACTTGAATCCACATCTTCAAGCATCCTCTTTGTCCATCTTTTCTTCAAGTCTTGATCTTGAGCATCCTTACAAAAATATGTATCCTAATAATTTTTTCTAGTAAAGATAAACTCCTAATCTATTTATTACAAACCATATGAATGAATAGATTACAAAACAAGACTTGAAACAAAATAAATATTACATGCCCAAATGAATATAACATGACAACCAATCATTCAATCCAAATGGTCTAGGGTTGTTATGCATAATCAACAACAACATGATCAAACATACACAAGATGATCGATTTGGCAGCCCTTTTAGCCCATGTTTTTGGCCAATAAACCAAGAACAAATGGGTTAAAACATATAAATAAACATCTAATAATCTAGAGTTTTAAAGATCCTTATATGCATAAAGAAAGCATCTTTAAAACACCAAAGGGGGTCAAAATCCAGCCCCTAACTCACGGATTTTGGTGTCAAGCACCACAAAACGTGAATAGGGAGGAAATATATGTATGCATATGTATAAGTGGCTCTTGATGCCATTGTAGGGGTTTTAACATGTTTATCAAAGCTCATATAACCTTGTTTATATGAAAACGCAGCGGAAAATATAGGTTTTAAAACATGTTAATAAGATGATTATTAAACCCATTTAATAAAGAACCCCAGCCATGGATCATTATACAAATGCATACAATAAAGAACATAAGATGGTGAAAATACAACCTTTGTAGCAGCTCAAAAACCGAATTTCTTGAGGTGAAAGAAGATGAAAAACGTGGCTGAATCTTCAAGGAGAAGACCTCAAGAGGTGATACCCCAAGCTTGTACAAACACCTTTGATTGCTAGGAATCTTGACACCAAATTTTCAGCAACCAAAACCACTTTGAAAGCTGAAAATTCTGCCTCTTTTCTCCTTCAAAACCGTGAGAGAGAGAGAGAGAGAGATTGAGAGAGTTCCTCAAGTGTGTGTGTGTGAGAAAGAGAGAGGATGCAAGAGTGTTCAAGTGAGCAAGTAATGCATGGCCTTGGAACTAAAAAGGGAAGGAACCAAGATAAAGGGGCGGCCGAATTTTGGCACCCTTGTCTCCCTTTGATTCAAATTTTTAATAAAAACTAAAACACTCTTGCACCCTTTGATGTAAAATTAAACCATTTTAATTTTATATCACTAACACACACACTATTATTTGTCATTGTCTAACTAATTTAAAAAATGAACAAATAATCCCATATGAACAAATATATATATATATATAAACTTGTTCATTTGCAAAAGCAATGATTTAGAAAACCCGGTTTCTAAATTGGTGTTTATATTTATTTGTTTGATCTAATCAACAAATAAATATTTGTCGGTGTTTGTTTGGCTTGTTATTGGGTATGACCCGACTTGGATCATATCACACTAGCCACATCAATTTCCTTCAATCTCCCACTTGCACAAGATTTATAGAAGATTGATGCAAGCAGCAAATAACGCCTAGCAACGGTTTGCTACCCCTAATGTATATGACTAAGTGCCATTCAATAACATCATCCTTTTCAAGTACCTTACTTGAATATGTTTAGGTGAATTAATCATCTATCCTTTTGTTGCAGATGTCATGTTAAATCCAAGAGACACAGAATAGTCATTCTCCGATGATTTAACTTTAACAGGCCTTAGACATCTAACTCTCAACGAATAAGAGGAACAAATTCCATCTTGACTACATACGTCTCTCACAATCACCTCATGTCATACCTGAACTCAGCCTTATGTACTGCCTTTTCAGAACAGCAAAGGACTAAGTCAAAGTACAATACTTGGTGAATATCAAGACCCAATATGTATCTCAGGTCTGAGGATACAATGATATTCGCCTTTACTCAAATTTCTTATGACTAATCAGAAAGATTCCATGCAGAAATAATTGAGAGCGGGTCAGTCCAATATCTATATCCCATAGATATCAATGAACCTTGGTAGCAACCTCTTGCTTTATATTCATACCTTATGAATATCAACCAATCCAAGTTCATTATAGTCTTACATTCATAGTTGTTCCCACAAGTATGATCGACTACGGACGTTGAGAATAATTTATTTATTCACGGATTTAAACATGCTAAAATAGAAGAACAAATGAAATTATAACCATATAATTAAGTCAAATAACATTAGTTCCAATATCCAAATACAAAATACAACATCAAACCCAGTCACTTGAATATCTAAGTCCCATGGCACAAACATGACCTTCATGCTTTGCCTTTTCAAGGAGTTTTGTGTGGATCCGCAACGTTTTTATCAGTGTGGACTTTGCGAATACATATCTTTCCCTTTTTCAACTTCAATCCCTTATGTAGTTGAATCTCCGTTCAATGTGCCGAGTCTTTTGATGAGCACGAGGTTCCTTGATTTGAGCAATCGCACCTTC